>OZ010791.1:419270593-420470593 GCA_963932465.1 Maratus speciosus
GTATAATCTGTCAAACAACAACAAAAGAGAAGAGATCATTCCATACCTGAAAACTATCGAATTATCTCTTCTTTCAATTTACGCTAAAAAAAAAAAAAAAAAAAAAAAAAAAAAAAAAAAAAAAACTACAAGTCTTCTTTATACTGAAATTGTAACAAAATCTAAAATTTTCAATACGAAAACTTAATTTTGACATTATAAGTTTTTTTTTCGGTAAATTTGACCTTATGTTATTAAATGGGGAGGCATTAGGTTAAGCAGTACAGAAATTATGAAGGATTAATGCTTGAAACTCCTAATATTGAATTAATTTGTAATCGTTGCAGAACAGATTGCATAAAGGGGGTAGTTTTTTAAGCATATCTTACAAACTACTTAATGAAATAAGTTGTAACTTTGGATTGGGATATTTGAAGCTTCTGGAAATTAATTTCTGTTAAAAAGAAGCATAAAAAATAAATAAAGATATGCATTTTCGAACTAGTTTTTCGAAAAAAAGAAAATTAAAATACACTGACGGGAAAAAAAAATCCCAACACCAAGAAAGACTTGTGTTAGGTAAACGAAATTTGGTAGGCGTGTTTATACGTCTGAAAGATGACATCGATTGAAATTTCGCGCTTCGCGCATAAGTGTGGCGCTAGTAGCGCCACTCAGAACTTGTAGATCAGGTTTACTTTAAATGCGTGCTGTAAAGTTCGTGGACGTTATTTAGCTTCGAAATGTGACGTATTGAGTTGATGTTAGCCAAGAATGCGTTTAACAAGACGAAGAAGCCACTGTCCTGAGAGGGAAGATCGCCTTATGCGCCACAGTCGTACGCCAAATATGGCGATCTTCCTTCTCAGGAGTGCCATGTGGCCGCCTGGAACCCGATCTTCTTGGGGCAGTACCATACCTTGACCACTGCTTCCAACAATCATGCACAGTGGATACATTCCAGCCAAGTCTTTCTGCAATATCGCGGAAAGAAAATCCACCTTCTCGTAGCCCGAATATGCGACCTCCTTCCAACTCGGTGAGCTGTTGACAGTAGTTTCTTCGTCTTGTTAAAGGCATTCTTGGCTAACATCAACTCAATGCGCCACATTTCGAAGCTAAATAACGCCCACGAACTTTACAGCACGCATTTAAAGTAAACCTGATCTGCACGTTCTGAGTGGCGCTACTAGCGCCACACTTATGCGCGAAGCGCAAAATTTCAATCGATGTCATCTTTCAGATGTATAAACATGCCTACCAAATTTCGTTTATTTAACACAAGCCTTTCTTTGTGTTGGTTTTTTTTTTCCGTCAGTGTATATGCTAATCCAAAATTACAACCCATTCCGCCAAGAACTTTTTGTGTCACGCTCAAAAAACTACTCACTTTGCAGTCTGTTTTGCAACAATTAAGAAGAAATGTAGCATTAAGTGTTCCACAATTTTAAATGTTCGCAATTCCTAAACTAAAACCGAATGATTGCTCATTTGGTATTCCGAGGTGAAATTAATTGAAAAAATCAAATGACAAAATTAGGTGTTTGTATGGATAATTTTCGAGTTTGGTAGAATTTCAGTATCAAGACGATCCCTTAAGTTTTTTAAACATAGATTGAAAAAAGGGTGTAATTTCCAATTCAATAGATATTTCCGTCTTTTATGTGATAATTTGGAGATGAAAATGTATGGGGTGTATGGATATGTTTTTCTGTTCTGTTTTTTTTTTTTTTTTTTTTTTTTTTTTTTTGAATGTGCTTTTAAGATTCCCACACAACGAGGACGCTGCATCCAGAATAATTTAAGTTTCGCTGGTATTCATGATGATAAACAAACTATCCTTTTCTTTTTTCTTAACTAAAATAGTAACTTCGATGCTAAGGTAATTTTTATTAGCAATGCCACTTAATTTTTTAAATTACTGTTAAATCTTTAACTTTTTTCTCTTACATTTTTGCCTTTTGATTCAAATTCATAACTTTTTTTGCCAGGGTAATTGATCTGTTTGAAGTCAGGACAACTAGGCTATTTTTTGACAAGGGGAAAATTAATGGAAGGGTAAATAATCCTTGTTCTATTTTACTGAGTTTAGCTTTACGCAAATTTAATTCCCCTGTTGTAACCTATTTCTTTTGGGTGTGCGTATAAAAAATGTACAGAGAGAATTAAATATTTGCATCCATGCTGTTTATATTATTAATTGCCTAAACCATTTTTATATAATTTACACATGAACATAAACATTTGAATTCATCTTTATATAATTGCTTTCATACATTTGAAAGCCCATTTTTGTTCCAATCGCTCGTGTTTGACGCCAACCTTGAATGCAAATCCGATTATGGAATTTTATCCAAATCAGTAATAAGTTAATACTCACAAAAACCCATAATTAAATCTGTACAGGTACCATCTTGCATGAACAGTATATAAGCAGTCCAGGAGAGTTTCTAACACAGAGCACCTAAGCTAGCCTTTTCCTCGGTGCTAGAACACTTACCTACTGTTCAAGGATTCCCTGGTTCGATCCCAGTTACAGTCCACATCCCGCACATTGATGAACCGGATGTAACAACACTCAGCTTTATCTCTGAATCATCTTCAATAGGAACAACAGACGACAGCACCAAAAAATCATTCCCAGCATGCAAAGCCTATGAAATATGCAAAACATGTCGCATCAAATATACGCACGGGAACTCAAAAGTATCACTCATGAGTGAACGTTACTCGCCCGATGTCAAGGAGGCGTCCTCTTTACGGAGGGTGGAGTGTATAGCGATGCCATCTTGCATGAACAATAGATAACACGTTTCCAGGAGAGAACAGCTGAACTAGTCTTTTAGTTGGTGCTACAGCGCTCGTCTACTGTTCAGGTGTCCCTGGTTCGATCCCAGTCCCAGCTCAACCGTCCCAGTAAATCATTAGGACGTAGTGGGTGTTACTGGTCACTTTTCATAAAGATCCATATAACCCAGTATGTAAATTAAAGTGAAATAAAAGTTTTATACTCACAAAGAAATAATCTAATTCCTACCAATCTTAACTAGTTTTATCCTTTAAAAACTATATATAATATTAATACATTTTAAAAATGTCTGATCAATAATCTCCCCGGTAATGGCGTAATTATTGGTCACAGGTGGGGTGACTGATGGTCATTATTTGTGATTAAATAACGCTATTTTACGCACTCAAAAATTTAATAAATTATTGAATGAAACAATCTTGGAATAAATTTAGTGTTTTTATTGCTTGAATATATAAACAAAGTTATGCAAAGGGTTAAAAAATAAATAATATTACTAAAAGGGTTTAAACTTCAAATATATTTCACAAAATAATGCATTTATTTACAAAAGTCTTTTTTATATTTAAGGTATGCAGCTTACATTAAACCTTTCTCAAGGATGTAATGATATCGTAGCTCAGAAATTATCAAACGACGAATCCAATATTTCGGTTGTCATCCAACCATTTTCCCTTATTGCGTATGTCGTTTCAGATATCACACTGGTGCTTCCCCATGTTGATTGCAATCTTTTAGCTGAGAATTCTAATAGAGGTGGGTTTGCATTTCCATTTGCTGAAAAACAAGCCATAACGGTCATACATTATCTCCCACTGTCTGCTATTATTATTGTGGCTTGTTCTCCTTTTCTACAACAATACTTATTCTCGATAGAACAGTAAATAATGCAGTTTCATCCAGGTTAAAAATATGATCAGGCCTATCAGTCAAATCAGGTTGATGGAATACATCTTCTAATAAATCATAAAAGTCATAAATTAGAAATGGATCTGCCTTTGCTAATTGTATAGTTTTTGCGAGTGTAGCCTTCTTCTTCGATGATAGGTGATGGCGATCCATAAATAAACCTAATCCAGTCTTCTGATGATAGGTGATAGCGATCCATAAATAAGCCTAATCCAGTCTTCTGATGATAGGTGATGGCGATCCATAAATAAACCTAATCCGGTCTTCTCCTGGAAGCTTATGTTTAAATCTACAATACTTTCTAAGATAAGATCCAGATTCAATGGAATTCTTTATATTCATCTGTACAAACCTAAACTTCTTCTTGGATTTCCTTGTGACTTAAGCCGAAAACGGCTGGCTGTGCGGCTGGTTACTCACCTTACGATTTCCCCCCACCAATGTAAAGTCTATGGGCATTTGATGCATTCGTATATTTAAAATATCTCCTCGGGAAATTAATATTTTTAACTGCTATTTTTTGTGTACATTTCCTAGGTCTCTTTTTTCCTTAGTTCTCAAAATATTTCTAAAGTATAGACTTAATTTTATCTGAAGTGTTAAAATCTTACTCACAGTTTGCCCGCTTTTAGCACATAACATATTAAATATTTTGAAAACTAAGAAAAAAAGAGACATCCTTTAAGAAGAGTACACAGAAAAGAGAGGTTAAAAATATGAATTTCTCGAGAAGATATTTTAAATATACGAATGCATCAAAAGTCCATAGACTTAACATTACGGAGAAGAATTCCGAAGCTGAGTGACCAGCCCCCTTAACGCCATCAATCTGATGTATGCTGCTAATTCATTTTCTTTATCTGGAGGTAAGTTAAGAGAATTTCCAGGTTTATGGCTTAAAATGTTATTTTCCGCATTTTTTTAAGTAGTGAAGAATCAAACTCCTGCATGACATGCAGCCGCCCGAATACTTGTATATTTTCCTTCTTACATAGGCTGGATTTCTCTATCGTTCTGTGATGCTCCACAGAATGGTTTTTAGTTTCCTACGTCCTTTTCATTCTGTTATTATATTTTTGCCTAAAAATCCAAATACTCCTAAATTTAGAATTTATTTCAAAATCATTGATGTATAAATCATGTTCAGGTTTAGCTAAGTGTGTATTTGAACCTAGGTTTTTTTTGTATTTTTAATGTGATTTAAACATGTAAACAGAAATAAACTGTAACAGGTGTTCATTGTCGAAATAATTTGGAATAAAACTATTTTAAATTTGGGCAACATTGCTGTGGCGTAAGAGATTGCAAACATCAGAAAGTTTTATATATGTACATGGTCAGAAGTAACTTATTTTAAATTTTCAACTCCAGGAAATTATGGATGCAAAAATAACCAATTGGAAAACTACAAAGATCAGATCTTGAATCTGAAAATTTAAAGATTTAATAAATTTCTATTGTACCCTTTTTTTTAATAAATTGTTATGTGATTTATGTCGAAACTAATACTTTCTTTTACTGCTCTTGCCTGTTTACATCACATCTACTTATATAAAATCCAAGTGTAGGAAAGCCTAGGTAACCATTCCGGGGCGAACCCTGTCATCTATATATTTGAAACACAAGGCTGATTTTTAAGTCACCTGCCCTGAGATTTCTACTGAATCCATTTTGATACTTTTTTTTTTATGGAAGCTGTTAATTTGTATATGTGTCCACACTAGCTATTATTTAACTATTAAGAATTTTTATAATTTAATATTAATTTTTTTAATGAAACTTCTTCAAAATTGTGGTAGTCAGATTGTTTCCATTGATTCAGATAAAAGAGAAATAATGAAAAATATTCAGACACGTGGCTGTTTGGACGTATTTTTTCATTTGCAACATATTTTCGGTAACAAAAATTATGCACGTGTGGTTTATTTTTATAAACGAATAAAATTCATATTTATTGCGACATTACGAGAATATTGTCTATTGAGTTTATTTTATCTTTATGCATTATAACTATTACTTTTTTTCATAACAATTAAATAGAAAAAATATTTTTATTTGAATATACTGTGGTTAAGCATAAAAGTACGTACATAAAGTATGTTTGAAAAGTTGCCGGTGAACGGCTATTTTATGCTTAGCTCGAAAGAAAATTTTACGTAATAAAACTAAGGAGAAAAATTGATTTGATTGCGTCAACATGACATAATTCCACAAATTTTTCATTTCTTAATTCTAAGGATCAGGATCGGGGCCTTTATTGATCGTTGAACTATTTCAGAAATTGAATATTGAGTAAAAAAAAATGTCCTCATTCTTTGTATTTGTAGCAATCATTTGTTATTTTTAAGATGTACTTTTCTACAATACAAACCATTGAATTATCTTTATGCTGTTTGTTTGTATGAAGTCTTATGAAAATGAAATGCAGATCAACATCCCGTCATTTTTGACGGTGATTATATACTAGTTACAAAACAATGTGCAATATTTATTAGGTACTGAAAAAATCATTGAAAAACTTCAAATATGGCGCTAAAAAACGATAATTAAAAGTAAAAAAAAAAAAAAAAAAGGAATAAATATCTTTTAAATAAGTAGCTTTGAAAAAGACACGAATTCTCGTCTTGTATTTGTCAGGGAAAAAGCTAAAAATTTTACTTTGGTTCTTCACTCGTGGAATATATAATCGAACACGAGGATTTTAGAATGTAGCTCAATAATTATTTTCATAATTTAGTTTAATTAGCATGTCACTGTTAATATGCCCAACGTGATATTTATCTTTCTACTTTTTATTTCATTTTTAAAGGCATATTCGTACTCGCATGCATTAAAAAAACTATGTTGTGTCTACCAGTGTGAATAATTAAAATTAATTAAAGATGAACATCACAGATTCACAGAAGTCATATACAATACTTTTATATTCAAATAAAAACTAAAATTTTATGTTAGGTACGTAAAAACTCTGTTGGAGTTTGAAAAGAATGTACTTAGAAATATCTAGATAAACTTCGGAAAGATAAATTGTGGGATTTGAAACTGATACTTCATTGAAAAAAAGTGTATCCGTAAAGCCTATTAATGGTAATGTATCTGCTTTAAAAAAACTATTATATTCAACTGCAGGCAAGTCGAGATCATACGCTATAAAATCCAGAGATGTTAAACTTAAAAAAAAATAATAATATAAACTAAAATATACGAGTGCTATTGCTGGAAAGATTCATGATATAGCCATAAATCCCAGTTATCAAATAAGGTAAAACCCTATCTATAACTTTTCGTGAGAAACAGAAGGTATACGGAGGTTCTTAAAAAAATCCAGAAGGTATTCGACCTATATAAACGCATACCCTCCACAACACCCCTGGGTGAAATCCCCAGTTATTGACATCTAACCAGTAACTGATACTTCGGGAAAAATCTAACTAAAATAAGCATTTTCTTGTAAAATTCTGCAATGTAATGTCATCTAGCGATAACTTAGATAGTTCTATTTTGGATTCAATTTATTCACCACTAGCAGGCTAGGAACTTATTCAATGAGAAAGAAGCTTTTGAGAACACAAAAAATGCCATTTATCTACATCCATCTTATTTCAAATATTAAGGTAGTGTTTCAAATGAAAATCAAATTTCAAAGCAATTGCTTAAGAGGCGCAAACGCCGACATAGTGAAAAAGATTCCATGCCGGGACTCGAACCCGGGCCATCTGTATAGCGCACTGACGTTCTACCGACTAAACCACATGGAACGATACCCAGCCTGGAAAATTTTTCACTATTATATGTTGGCAAGCCTACAAAAGGCTTTTGTAGTCAGTGCGCTATACTGATGGCCCGGGTTCGAGTCCCGGCATGGAATCTTTTTCACTATGTTGGCGTTTGCGCCTCTTAAGCAATTGCTTTGAAATTTGATTTTCATTTGAAATATTGTATGCAAGGCGAATGTTTTTTCTCTGGAATAATTTCCATGTATTAATTAAGGTAGTGCTTTTTAAAAACTATTTGTAATGCAACCTCCTATTTTTTTAAAAAAAGTTATACTTGTAGAAATTATTTAAAAGATGCCTATGATACATTAGGGTCATGATTTATAGCTTCTGTTATTTAATTTAGTTTAATTGGGGGAGGGGGATTACCAGTTCCGAGAATTTCATTTCTCCAGTTTCCGACAGAGGAGTTAACTATTAGTTATATTAAAGAAAATTGAAATCTATTATTTGAACTGTTTAAAAAAACCCATAATAATAAATTAAATTTATCTTGTATTAAACATCAGTAAAATTTAAAATGTTCTACCAATTGTCAGTTACTGATTCTTAAATGTCAATTATTCGATATCTGTATTAATAATTCAAAACATGAGAAAAAAAGACACATAATTCTGTGGTATATCACATATAAATAAGGTTTAAGTATTTTTGTTATAATAAAGATTAAAGTATTTTTAAAGCATAAATTCCTTTAAATAACTTATTTTTTATAACTTTGCAAATGAACAGCTAGACACTGGTTCACATTATGTCAGTTATTATTTTTTCAAAATAGAGCTGTGTCAGTTATTAGTGTTATTGACCATATTTATGAAAAAAATAAATTTTCAATAATACAATGCATAATTTTCCAAAATTTTGTCAACAATAATTTTTTAATGTGTCTCTACTATCTTTTCAAAAAGAAAGATGTTATCAAAGGGATTTAAAATATTTTTTAATAGAGATTTGAACAAGAAAGAATCCTTAAGAACTCAGTTACTAGGAGTTTCACCCTAAAATGTATAATTTCAATATTTGTTATCTATTACATTGTAATTCATGAAAATACAGATGCACGAAATTCCAATCAGTTGGCAATTTTTATTCACAGTACTTAAAAATAAGTGAAAAGCTTCTAGAAATTATCCCAATGCTAGGTACAACCAGCATAGCTGTTATATTTGACTCAGTAAGGAAAATTTAGACTGAATAAAGTTTGTTTTATAAAACTTAAGTTTATTGTTCAAATAATACTGCTCGTGAAACGATTGATTTTAGAAAAACAAGAAATTATAAAATTAAAAGAAGAAATGCAAAGATCAGTGTAACACATTTAATAGTAAATTTTTGTATCATTTTAACTGATACCTAAAATTTTAAATACCAGATATATATTTTGACTTTTACCTATATTTAGTGGCGTTTTTTTTAAATAATTTTTTCTCGTGTTCAGCTTTTGAAATTTGCATTTTTTAAAAAACTAGTTTGTATTAGGTCTACCGGAAAGTTCTAACCGGTAATATTATTTCAGGACTACTTTTTAAAAATTCAGATTTCGTCATTGGCACCACTTTTTTGAAATTGTAAAATTCCCATTGTTTTCACCTTAATGTGAAATGTGAAAACAATGGTTTTCAAAAAAGTGGTACCAATGAAGAAATCTGAATTTAAAAAAAGTAGGCGTGAAATAATTTCATCGGACAGAACTTTCTGGTAGACCGTAATATTTTGTTTCGTATGTGCAAATTTAATTCTGTGCTATGGTAATAAAATAAATTTGTAATGTGGTCCGCGGCTTTTTGTACAATGCATAATTTGGTCCTCGGTGATTAATGACTTTGATATTCCTTACCCCATACGCTGTATATTTTTAACATACTTCGTAGACAGTTATGCAATTTGTTTGTATTATATTTTTTGTAATATATGACAGCCATAACTCTTGAACGTATGCTCTGATTTTAATTTAAAATTTTCCTTTTTTATATTATTACTAGAAAGGTAGCCCGTCAAAAATGACGGAAATTTAGATATAAAAATATATACAACACATGTGCAAGAATATGAGTTTTCTCGCTTGTTCCGCAGTGATAGATGAAAATAACACATTTTAAGAACGAAACACATTTATGAAAAACTGTGTACAATAGAAGACCACTAATCTGCACAGTTTGGTTCCAAGTGTTATGCAGATTTGAGGCTTTTTGCGGTCATGTCTATTCAATCTTTGTTTACATTTTTTTAAATTCATGTATTGGACAATTTAGATTGATGAGCCTTAAAAATAAATAAATACACACTTGAAGTAAGGTTAAAAACTATTAAATTATCGTATACGATTTCATGAAATGGTATTATATGGTATTATATGTGTGTGCTTCACGATCTTGGTTACGACGTTGGCGAAATTGGCTGAAACTTGTCATAATCCTAATATTGTGAGCCGCTAACAAAAAAGTAACCAGTTTTTAGTAAAATTTCTGATATAAAGTAGCTTTCAAAAATTTGTGTAAAACTGCAGGCCGTTCTCGTGTTATGTCAGTCCTAGGAATAATATTTCTAACACTGGAGATTTTCCATGTATATATGGAATTTAGAAAAGGTTCTCCAAAAGAAAGGTCCTGAAATGACATTGTAATTCCTCTAACTTCAAAGTTTAGTCGGTCCCTGATGTTGAGTACTGAAATCTAATAAATACAGTTATTTTGAATATTACAACAGAATTAAACAGTTAAACTTATTTAACTTAAACCCGCTGTTATACTTCCCGATCTTATTTTTTAGTATTAAGAAAGAAAATTATTTGAAATTTTCAAATCATGCATTTATGATATTTTTCCGTCTTTAATAACTAAATAATGAAAAAATAGGCTTTTGTTCTGAGCTCATAAATATGACAATAAAATAATGTAACTAAGAGAGATTGCAAAATTAAATCTTTGTGATTACAAACCATAAACAAACGATACCGCCACCATTTTACCTACTATGACGTCATTAGAATATTGCCCATTGATTGTTGGAGAACTTACTTTGTGAAGGATTACCTCAATGATTTAATATTTTTGACGTTTCACGATGAATGAATCACTTGTGTTTGTTTAGGTTTATGGAATGAGATATTAAGCTGTGAAACTAATTTCAATCGAAGTTATCCAAGGATATATGTATTTTTAATCGAAATTAAAAACAATGCTTTGATCTCGAAATAAAAAGTTTTAGTTTGTATAATTTGTTATTTCTGTTAATTATTTATTTAAGTACTTTTCCATTATAGCGCATTTTTAAAAAAAGCTTGGCGCGATTCGGGCATCAGAAAGTGAGATATGTTGAGAAAATATATAAACAGCTATGAAAACAAATCTAATGAACTTTTATCTTTGTTTATATATGCACTTATATGCATAAAAAATCGTTTCTAAATAAATATAATTTTTTTTTATATACAAATTACGGCACAGATTTCAGATATGAACCGGGATACCTAACTGGCGCCAAAATGGTGTTATTTTGCTTGCTATGGTAACCCGGCTATTGTTTTTTATTTATTAATAAATTGTTTATTTACTTTTATTTTCTGTTTTTTAATTATATAAACTGCTTTGTTCTATATTATTATTCAAACTTTTATTTATTTATAGTTATTTCCTTTTCAAAATGATAGTAAATAATTGAAAAATATATAAGTAACTGGTATTCGAAAGCGAGATTTCTGCCAAATTGGCGTCATAGAAAAATCACGCCAACCCCCATGCGTATATGACATCTGCGCAAAAGTTACTTCTGTTTCTTTATAAAAATGGGTAAATAGCTTTTTTTTTTATATTAAATTGCCGGCACAGATGTCATATACGCTCATATTGGAGCGATTTTTTTTTTACGCCGATGTCATATACACACCGGGTACTTAACTGGCGCCAAAGTGTCGTTATTTTGCTTGTAATAGTAACCCGAATATTGTTTATGCTGTTGATGTTTTCGCCAAATTGGTGTCGGAAAAAAATCGCGCCAATATGAGACGTATATGATATCTGTGCCAAATTGTATACATATGGAAAAAATTGCTTATGAGTATGAAGCAGTAAATAGGTTGCCAGAAAATACGTTGGCGAACTTCTTTCTCGCCAAGAAACTTTTCTCCGAAGTATTGTATATAAGCAATGATTGCTAGAAATGCATTTTTAATTATGATATGCGCTGTTATGTTTCACTACATTTATGCATACTATACTGTGTGTATAAATGCTACAGTTCATATGCAGGGCTACACAAAAGAATTCGTAAGGGTTACTGAGTATGAGAGTAAATTGCTTAAAGGTGGTTTTTAAAGGAGTTGTGCATTTTTACGCTGAACTGCGTTTAGTTTCCTAAGAAATGTTTGTAGTATATAGATAAAATGATATACATGGTCACGCAAAGAATTGGATACATAACCGTCTATGGATGATAATATCTGGAAATGTGATAACAGTAGTTTTAAGAGTAGTTTAAATAAAATTTTAGCTAAATAGTGGCATGTAATAACGGTATTATTGGCTATGGACGGTAACTGCTGAAATCAATTTTTAAATTTTTTTTATGCGTTTTCTAAAATGTTTACTTAGCTATCTTGGTAGTTCTTAGTTATCCCGTCGACCAAATTACTGTCGCCAAATTTTAAGATTAATTGTCAATTGGTTGCCATTAATTAATTAATTAAATGCCAATAATGGCCAATAAAACCATTAATTCGACGTTTCATTTGTATTTTTATTAATGTTTTACTATTGATTTGGCGATTTATATAATTTGGCGAAATTAGTTGACGGGATCTCTAAGAAGTAACATTATCATATTTACCTTATTTCCCTAAATAACGAAGTTTTGTTAAAGCATTTAGGATGTGTTGGAAAGTGTTTCATATTCTATGCTTAACGCATGATTTTTCTTTCTTCTTTAGTCTTATTTTGCATTTATTTTATTCTTAATTTTTTAGTCTTATACTGCTTTATAGAAACTTTGGCACAGTTGTCATATACGTTATCATATATTGGCGCGATTTTTTTTCCGACGCCAATTTGGCGAAAACATCAATAGCATAAACAACAACATCCGGATTACCATATCAAGCAAAATTACGAAACTTTGGCGCCAGTTAAGTAGCCGTTGTGTATATGACATTGGCGTCAGAAAAAAATCGCGCCAATATGGGGCGTATATGACATCTGTGCCGAAACTTTAATATTTAATGTTTAAACTCTTCACTCCACTCCCCTTGCATATAGTACAAACTATAACACACATAGCGCAAAATAATAGACAGTTTGGTACTTTTCCACTGTAGGGGCTTTGGCATTTTTTTAAAAAAAGCTTGGTGTAATTTGGGCATCAGAAAGTGAGATTTGGGTACTTTTCCGTTATGTGGACACCATTATAGCCAAGCGTAATAGTTGGCGCAAAATCGTGAATTGAAGCATTTGAAAAATAAAAGAAAAACCATTGTCGATACTAAAGTGAGCATTTAAAAAATATAACATTTGAAAATTTCAGACTTTTACGAACTATTTCATCAAATCAGAAATATATACTTAAAATAAGTGAACAAATAACTGCTATAAAATAAAGCAATAAAATAAAACTCATATTAAACTGCTCGCATAAAATTACAAATATATCTTATCTTTCTTTTGAAATAATTGGCGCATTAGCATACATTTTGGCATGGGGTCCGTATAACGGAAAAATATCGAGATTTGTTGTCAAATCATATAAACAGCTATGAAAACAAATTTGATGAGCGTTTTTGTTTGTTTTATATGTATATTATAGATGTTTTTATGTACAAATTACACCTGTTTCTGTATAAAATTAGAGAAACGGCGTTTTTATGTTAAATAAATCATATAATTAACGAAAAAATGCGTGTGTATATAAAATGAAACAGCGAATAGGTTCCCGTAAAATATGTTACCAAATTTACTTTTTCGCCAAGGCACCTATACTGGAAAAGTACCTAAAGCACATTAAAATCGCGCAGTTAGGAGCTCACACAGTACACCATTGTCTATTGGCGGTTATTTTATTAGTAGCATCGGGAGGAAGATATAAAGATGTACTTTAAATTCTCACCCATAGATTTCGAAAAAATATCTTAAAAGAGTGGAGTTTAAATTAAATTTCGGTGACCTCCAGTCAGAAATCATCTCGGTGATGGTTTTAAATGGGAATTTCGCCAAATTAGCCAGCTATCGCCAAGTTGGCTAACATTTGGCGCTACTGTGGTAACCCTGCATTAATATTTTTCAACAATTACTCATTTCAGTGAGGCGGTCCTACCGGAATAGTGAGGGACACACAGAGACTTGGATTTTATATAAATAGATTATTATTTTCTTTTTTCATTTCTTTTTTTTTTTTTTTTTTTTTTTGAAATTCCTCCGTATCTTGGGGGCCCTGTTTAAATTTTATCAGAATCTAAATATGATATATTTGTCTGTGTGTCTCTTTACTTGTCTTTTATGTTTTAATAAGCTTTAATTTTTGTAAAATTAACCAATCATCACAAATTTTGTGTAAGTTGTTAAGGTACACAGTACTCACTATGTTTTAAAAATAGTTATCATATCATCTGTAGTTCTTTTACAGGGACGTTTCGAAAATTTAACATATCACGTCTATTGCGCATCGGAACGCGATATTGACAATAATGGGATTTAAAATAAATTCTAATTAAAAACCTTTGTCGAATCGGATAGCCTGATTTAACCAGAACCCGGCCTGAGGTTCGTGTCGGGTCAGGTTGGTGCTAAAAGTGTTTGTTGCGGCCGGGTTCGATTCTGTTCTCGGCAGGCCTCGAAATGTACCAGAACGATATTTCGGTTCGTGAAATTATGACAAATAATGTTCTGGTTCGTGAAAATATAGTAAATATTGTTCCGGTTCGTGCAGTTAATAAAACATATTCTTACAGTTTTCTCTATCAATCTATTCTATCGGTGAACTTACATAAAAAAATTACTACAATCTGAATAAAAACTAGTGTTATCGTGTATTTCTGGCTTTGTAAAATCTTAGTTTGCAATGATAAACAATGGGTGCAGTCAGAGGTTTTTCGCGATTTCCCAAAATTTGATTTTCTGGATAAGGCGTGTTTTGAAACTCACGTCCTCATATATAGCTTATTGAACTCTCTGTAACTATCTTTAGCTCACAGGCTATCAAAACCTGAGAGCTAATGTGCCAGCCGGTTCTGTATGTATGTAGGTATGTATGTACGTACGTGCGTAACGTAACGCGATAACTCTTGATAGAAACATTCGATTTGCTTCACATTTTTTTTCTAGGTTCATACTGATAAGGCGCTTCTCTGATTAGTTTTGGGGGTTCATTGGTTAAGTATAAAGGGGGGAAAGGGGGCTATCCCCCCCTTAATTTAGATAAATGGGTTTTTCATGCAGAATTTTTCGATTTGCTCCAAATTTGGTATACCGGTTTATTATGTTAAGGAGCTTTCCTGATTAGATTTGGAGGTTCATTAGTTAAGTATAAAGAGGAGAAAAGGGGGCTAGACCCCCCTTTATTTATATAGCCATTTTCATGCAGAGTTATTCGATTTGCTCCAAATTTGGTATACCGGTTTATTATGTAAAGAAATTGCCTTGATTAGATTTGAAGGTTCATTAGTTAAGTATAAAGGGGGGAAAGGGGGCTATTACCGCCCCCTTAATTTAGATAAATGGGTTTTTCATGCAGAATTATTCAATTTGCTCCAAATTTGGTATATCGGTCTATTATTTCAAGGACCTTCTCTGATTTGATTTGGAGGTTGATTAGTTAAGTATAAAGAGGGGAAAGGGGGCTAACCCCCCTTAACTTAAATAAATGGGTTTTCATGCAGAATTATTCCATTTGCTCCAAATTTGGTATACCGGTTTATTACGTTAAGAAGCTGCCTTGATTAGATTTGGAGGTTCATTAGTTAAGTATAAAGGGAGGGAATGGGGGCTAGACCTCCCTTTATTTAGATAAATGGGTTTTCCGTGCAGAGTTATTCGATTTGCTCCAAATTTGGTATACCGGTTTATTATGTTAAGAAGTTGCCTTGATTAGATTTGAAGGTTCATTAGTTAAGTATAAAGGGGGGAAAGAGTGCTAGAGCCCCCCCCCCCCCCCACCTAATTTAGATAAATGGGTTTTTCATGCAGAATTATTCGATTTGTTCCAATTTTGTATACCGGTTTATTATGTTAAGAAACTGCCTTGATTAGATTTGGAGGTTCATTAGTTAAGTATAAAGGGGGAAAAGGGGGCTAGACCCCCCTTTATTTAGATAAATGGGTTTTCCATGCAGATTTATTCGATTTGCTCTAAATCTGGTATTATGTTAAGAAGTTGCCTTGATTAGATTTTCCATGCAGAGTTATTCGATTTGCTCCAAATTTGGTATTATGTTAAGAAGTTACCTTGATTAGATTTGAAGATTCATTAGATTAGTATACAGGAGAGAAAGCAGGGCTCCCCCCCCCCTCTTAATTTAGATAAATGGGTTTTTCATGCAGAATTATTCGATTTGCTCCAAATTTGGTATACCGGTTTATTATGTTAAGTAGTTGCCTTGATTAGATTTGGAGGTTCATTAGTTAAATACAAAGGGGGGAAAGGGGGCTAGACCCCCCTTTTATTTAGATAAAAGGGTTTTCCATGCAGAATTATTCGATTTGCTGCAAATTTGGTATACTGGTTTATTATGTTAAGTAGCTGCCTTGATTAGATTTGGAGGTTCATTAGTTAAATACAAAGGGGGGAAAGGGGGCTAGACCCCTTTTATTTAGATAAAGGGGTTTTCCATGCAGAGTTATTCGATTTGCTGCAAATTTGGTATACCGGTTTATTATGTTAAGTAGCTGCCTAGATTAGATTTGGAGGTTCATTAGTTAAATACAAAGAGGGGAAAGGGGCTATTACCCTCCGCCCTTAATTTAGATAAATGGGTTTTTCATGCAGAATTATTCAATTTGCTCCAAATTTGGTATATCGGTTTATTATGTTAAGGAGCTTTCCTGATTAGATTTGAAGGTTCATTAGTTAAGTATAAAGGGGGGGGGTAGGGGCTACCCCCCACCTAATTTAGATAAATGGGTTTTTCATGCAGAATTATTCGATTTGCTCCAAATTTTGTATACCGGTTTATTATGTTAAGAAACTGCCTTGATTAGATTTAGAGGTTCATTAATTAAGTATAAAGGGGGGGAAAGGGGTTACCCCCCCTTAATTTAGATAAATGGGTTTTTCATTCAGAGTTATTCGATTTCCTCCAAATTTGTTATACCGGTTTATTATGTTAAGGAGCTGCCTTGATTAATTTTGGAGGTTTATTGGTTAAGTTTAAGGGGGGGGGGTGAGGCTTGACCCCTCCCCCCTTAATTTAGATAAATGGGTTTTTCATGCAGAATTAATCGATTTGCTTCAAATTTCATATGCCGGTTTATTCCGATATGCTGCTTCCTTTATTAGATTTGGAGGTTCATTGGTTGAGTATAAAAAGAGGAAAGGGGGGTAAGACCCATCCCCTTAATTTAGATAAATGAATTTTCATGCAGAATTATCCAATTTGCTTTAATTTTTTTTCTATGCTCATTCTGATAAGGAGCTTTCCTAATTAGATTTGGACGTTCATTAGTTAAGTATAAAGGGTGGAAAGGGGCTTAGACCCCCCCCCCCCCCCTTAATTTAGCGAAATGGTTTTTCATGCAGAAATATCTGATTTGCTTCAAATTTGGTATACCGGTTTATTATTGTAAGGTGCTTCACTGATTAGATTTGGAGGTTCATTGGTTAAGTTTAAAGTGGGGGGAACGGGAGCTAATCCTCCTTCATTTATTTTTTGTGGGCATTATTCTTTGAAATAAGAGTATAATGTACAATTAGTGTGAATAGCCTGTGAGCTCAATGCCATCAGTTTAACTGGGCACTTTTCTTTTTCTTTATTATTTAAATTATTGAATGCATTTTTAAATTTGTTTTTGTATGGTTAGATATAACTTTGTCTATAGTGTCAATTTTTTTTTTTACTCAACAATAATTTTTAAATAGTTTCCTATTCATGGATTTTTCCATTTCGAGTACTGGTTCTCGGGTTGATGTCAAGTAAATTTTTTGAATTCGAATCGGGTATAACCCGAAACGTATAGGATTGTAATGTGGGCAACAATAAAGGATTGACATACAAACACAATGGTATGAAACAATCCCCTAAAGTTTGTTTTATTTTTTAATCGACTTCCAAAACGAAGAAGATTATGCAATTTGTTTGTTTGTTTTTTAATGCAATGTCCATGCATAACTCTTCGACAAATGCTCCGATTTTTAAGCTTTTGTTGTTGTTGCTGTTGGTAAGGTATCTGTCTATAATGTTCGTTTTCGAAAGACACGCCTAGCTCTCTGGGACGATTCTACTATCCGAAGGGGTATTACGCTGAACTGCGTATTTTCCGAAGTTGTTCATTTGTTGGGTGTCACTAAGATTGGCACTCAGGCAAACTTAGCTGAACGAACACCACTCACCCTTATTTTGATAAAATCAAAGAAGACATGAGCAAAAGCACGGAGGGTTTTGCTATCCGAAAACAAACAGTAGATGGTCCCATTGGAATATCATCGGTATCTAAAAATAATATAATTATCTGACTGTCTGTTTTTCTGTACTTTTTCTTCTACTTTATAAGCTTTAACTTTCGAAAAAATTTACCAATCGTCACGAAAGTGTAATATTATGGTAAGGTATACAGTAGCACATTATGTGCTTTTAAAATGGTCGTAGTGTCGTGTATAACTTTTTTTTCTACATTGACAAGCAAAAAAAGAAAAAAATTAAATATACGTATCATCGATTACTGTGCATCAACGATATTTTCAACAAAGGGAATTAAAATGAAGGTGAATTAGTGCAGTAATATGTAGTTATGGTCAACTGTTCGGTAATACAATTGTTTCAGAATCCAACCCAACCCGCTGGTCGGGTCGGTGATAATTTCTTTCGTCGCGGGCCTGGTTCGAGTCGGGATGATGCTAATTATTGCTAATCTTGCGCTTCGAATATGGTAACCCGTTTATCAAGTAGTTTTACATAATTACATTAAAATGTGGATTAATTTTCTTTCGTCTCGGGACAATTTCGGATTGAAGTACGCCAGGTTCAGGTTGGGCTTCAAAATTCTTTTTGGGTATGAATAATAGGATTTTAAGTTAACTTAAATTAGAACTTTTAGGTTTGAATCTGGTAAAACGTATCCGTGCAGGACTCCTGTATGAATAACAAAAGAAAAAAAGCCATAAAAACACGATGGTAAGACTTTTTTTTTTCTTAAAAATAATTTGTTTCTAAAAGAAAACTTGTTATTCTTGAAAGGTTCTGTGCACATTAATATTGAATATAACTTTTAAAATTCAATAACAGAATTTTTGAACTGTCATATTTTTTGCAAACCTCTCTCAGTCTAAAAATACCTAAGGTCTTGTAAATTCTGAAAAAAATATCTATATTAAAAATAATTTTACAACATGAATAATGATAGCACAGGAAATTGAAACACGATATCCAATCAATACATGATAAAATTAGAAGTCATAAAATGGGTTTCCAGCTTCCGAGTTTCCGTTAAAATATTAACCATTAAATTCGATCTAGATAGATACGACGGCGGAAATCCAATTCGCTTCAACTGAGAGCTAACACTCCTGACTTTTGTAAATAGAGGAATGAGGCAAGCTGGCGTAAAGCCAGTAGATTTGCACATTAAGTTAGCCTCTACGAAATTACTTTTGGACTATGAAGGTCAAAATTTTATGTGATTGCTAGACTAGTAGGAAGAAACAATGTTGAGGAGCAAGAGTTTTATTTTTATCATTGTATTATTACCAGTGGACCCGTGCGAGGATTTCGCACTGCAGTCTAATATTTTTTAGCAATATCTAATATTTTTTATCTACAGGTTTAAACTTCCAAAGAAAAATTAAGGATAAAATGTGCAACCGACATTAGTCAGGCCAGAATACCATCTCGTTTATTCCATCAAACTTACAGTAAAATCTCATTGAAACTATCAAAAAGCACGCGCGAGGAAAAAAAAATAACAATCGTATTTTAACTGTACTAGAGGATGATGTCATCCGCTTAAGGCAAAACACGGGACAAAGAAAAATAAATTTAATACATATGAAATATAATTTAATCTAATAGAACAAGTATACTTTTTAAGCTATACACGTGATACACCACTGCTTCTATTGATCGACGGTGTCTACTAAAAATTTCAATTTCGCTTTTTAATCATAAATATATAAAATGAACCCGTGCGTTGACATCTACACTTTATTATTTTTGCTCTATTTATTTTTTTATAATCATTACTGAGCATGATTTAAGGGGAGTCTTCACTCACTTGAAAACGCCCTCTCCGTAATGTTAAACCAATGGGCAGATTGGTTTCGAATTTCTCGTTTAAATTTGAATATTTTTAAACGATTTTTTTTTTTTATATAGAATAGCTGAGCTCAATCTTTAATATGACTCTTTTTTTCTTTTTCGATTTTGGTTGCAGATTTTTTTTTAAAAAGGTACTTTCAATTTCGAAACTGAAAGTATGTTTCTAATTGTATGTTATACCCTTTTTTCAAAGAATAATGCTCCTCGAAAAATAAAGAAATAGACAAAAAAAAAAAAAAAAAAAAAAAAAAAAAAAAAACATTTAGCTAAATTAAGGGGGTATTAGCTCCCCCATTTCCCCCTTTATACTTAACAAATGAACCTCCAAATCTAATCAGGGAAGCGCCTTATCAGAATAAACCGGTATATCAAATTTGAAGCAAATCGGATAATTCTGCATGAAAAGCCCATTTATCTAAATTAAGGGGGGAAAGTACTCCCCGTTCTTCCCCTTTATACTTAACCAATGAGCCACCAAAACTAATCAGGGAAGTGCCTTATCAGAATGAACCTATATACAAAATTTCAAGCAAATCGGATATTTCTATCAAGAGTTATGGCGGTTGTTCTTATGTTAATCGTTGTTCTTAATATTCTTATTTGGAATAAATAAAATTTAAGTATTTCAAGTTTATCAACAGGGTGACAGTTGAGTTCAAAATGTCTTTAGCGAAAAATCTAAAATTCGAAAAAAAGAAAAAGCTTTAGAAAGATGCTAAAATTAAACTAATCATTTCCCCATTTTTCTAGAGGTCTTGATATCTTACATTCTCATTTTGCAAATGTTTTAGTGAAACGATTTAGAAAACCTCTTTTTTTGAATTTTCACAAACTTTATAATCTTTTTGTATTTTACGAAAAATGCGATCGTAGCTGAAACTTCATTTCTCAGCGGTTAGGTTTTTCACCGATCTGCTCAGTTTTAGCGTGACTTATGCTCGTATTCACCATCTACCTCAAATGTAGGTTAAACCAGAAAACTTCGATCGACTGCTCAAATTGTATTTATCATTAATCTGATTGGACTTCGGCGCGATCAGGTCCAATTAAGTGAGTCCTGAATTTCATTTGAGCGTTCGACCGAGGTTTTCGCGCTTAATCCGGAAGTTGAGATAGATGGTGAATACGACCGTTAGTGTGACCAGTTCCTTATATGATGCCAGACGCAAAATGCCCAGTTAATTTCAGTCTTGGAAAAAAAAAAAAGACTTTATTGCACATATTTCAACAATCACCTATCAGCATACATAATACTAGGAATCTTAACGAGGATTTTCAAAGTATTTTACAATTTATTTTTTTAATTGTACTTTTTCACAATTCATATATTTTGTCTCGAGTAAATTTTAAAATTCAAAGGATATTTAAGTTTTCTCGAAAAAGATTACAGAAAAAAAAAAATGAAAAATCTGAAATTTGAAAAGAACGCATTTCTTTTTTCACAAGAACAAAGAAATGCGTTAATAAGCAGTAGCAAAAAATTATACAGTTTTCATTTTTTCTACTGTTTATTTTGCCAGCGAATTTGTTTTTAATTCCATTGATATGCGATATCTACTCCAAAAAAACTGTTGGCTGTGTATGCAATAATAATGCAATTTAACTTTAAATTGACATGCATTAATTTTAATGAAATTCAATTGTGAGCATCCCCTCTTTTATACTATTTCTTAAGATATATCTGCCTACGCTCAGAATGCTTTTTTTAAAATGTATAATATTGAATAAATACACGTATTTTTAATTCAATTGTAATACAGAATGATGAAAAAACATAAAATCCTAGCAATATCTTTATAACATTTTAAAAAATAGGGAGGGTTTGCCTTTTTTTTACAGCAAAAATTTCATACTTACTCAGACAGCATACGCTCAATTCAATTAAATATATTTCAATTTTGTACAACATACTACTATTACACTTATATATGTGCACTGAACTGGAAGTTTTACAATATCTTCAAAATTAACTGAAAATTCTCAGTTAAAAAAAGTTTCCTGAAAAAATAGCTATAATATTAATTTTGTACTTCAACAGTACAAAATTTCGAAATAATTGTAAATAAATTTGTTTCTTCATAGTAACATACAATGCTTCATCATGCAAATTTCTGAATTCAGTAACATACCCACCCCGTAAAACAGACGAATGTTTCTTAATCAACAAAAATTCAATATAACCAGGTATGAAAATATACGATAACCTCTTCTGAGTTACCCATGATTTTGATAAGAGTTCTTTATCTTTAGAAATCTCTGAAACCAAATACATTTTCCAGATTTAAATATGCATTTATATAATTTTTTTTTGTTTTTTCGTCCACTGGTTTTCGGAAACGTTTACGAGTAGTTTTATAGTGTATTATTGAGTTTTCTGAACCCAGAATATAAGATTTTTCGGATGCTGTCAATTATAACGTAAACATTTTTAGCTGCGCAACTGAATTTAGATATGCAAGAATAACAAAATAATATTAATGTTAATGTTAATACTGCTAATTTATCATGTTTGTTGACCGTGAAAATGTTTACTTGAGAATTCATAGCATCTGAAAAATCGATATTTAGGGTTGAGAAAACTGATTAAAGTGCTTCAAAAACGACTCGGAAAGGTTTCCAAAAGTTACGGGCAGCAAAATAAACTTTTGTTTAAGAAATGCTTCTTAAAAAATCTCAGAATTCTATTGGTTTCTAAGATGCTTGAAGATAAAGAAACTCTTTTAGGAATCGTTGGCAACTCGGAAGAGGTTATATTTCCGTAAACCACAAGAATGATAAGAGGTAGTTTAAGAAACATTTGTCTTTTTTTACGGTGTAGGAGACAAACACGAAGGGAAAAATGATCCCAGAAATAAAAATTGAACAGCATAATTTCATTTATTAATCTAGTAAACATGCCTCCCAGGGGCATGCATATATTCAGGGTCTCCCAGAAGTAATGGGACAAACTTTAAGGGGAGGTAGGGGACATCACAAGGATTCAGATTTGCATAGCAACCCAGGGTCGGAAACGCTTTCCTGTCGCGGTAGTGACGACACAAAACACAAGAAAGAAAGAACACAAACAGGGAGAGAAAACATGTTTATTATTCTTAGTACTGCAAAAATGCCGGGACAATGCTGGAAAGTATTGAGGAACTTGTTGCGCGCATCGTGACAGCTGCTGGGGAAGTCCGGGGAACTCCCAGTATTTTCGAGAACATTAGATCTTCCATACGCCGGAGATGCGCTTCCATGCGTCACGTCCCGGGGTCGTAATTTCGAACACCTACTTTGATGACGATCGTTGTCCCTTTAATGTTCTTTCTTCTTAGTTTTTTGATGTACTAAGGATAATAAACATGTTTTCTCCTCTTATTCGTATCCTGTCTTTCTTGTGTTTTGTGTCGTCACTACCGCGCCAGGAAAGCGTTTCCGACCTTGGGTTGCTATGCAAATCTGAATCCTTGTGATGTCCCCTACCTCCCCTTAAAGTTTGTCCCATTACTTCTGGGACACCCTGTATATATATATAAATTACCTTTGGTCCTGCATGGAGAAAATAATAGTTGATAGACCCAAATGAATTTTAGTTGAACCAAATAAGCATGCATTCGGGATCTACCATCTAAGAAGCAGGATGAACGTGGTGGTATTTAAGACGTTGGCTGCAACTTCGAGATACTTCGTGACTGGCAGTCTGCTGGAAGATGCCCACAACGGATTGCCTCGTTTTTGTAGCATAGAATTTATGTACTGAATTTTACATAAATTTCGACGCCCGCCAGAGCCTAAGCAATCATCGGGCAAACGCCCGCGTTCGTTGGGGTCTTGTTAGGGACCCCGACTCTCTCTATGCAATTTAAAATAATGTTCCCTCTGTACAAAATATTTTTCTTTATTGATTGCTTTTAAATGTTACTTTGTGAGAGAAAAGTGAGTATTAACTTTACTTTTTAGAGGTAAAGTCCATATAATTGTCGGTGGTGATTTCATGAACCTGAAAGTAACCGTGAACAAAAAGGAAGAAAAAAAATATTTAAAACATTGTAAAGGACAGGCGATTTTACGAAAATAAAAATAATTATGCACATTAAATGTGAAAGTAGTGGTATTTTTCATATATTTTATAATCTTTATTATATATTACTTTCTATGATACATATAATTTAAAAATTAAAATTTGTTAGTCCAACATTGCAATACACGTTGGGCCCCATTAATTGTTTTGCCAGGGACCCACGAGACGTTGCGCCAGCCCTGGTGTCCACTACAAGTTAATACATTGTAAGTGGAATTTGGGGAAATTTGTGCGCTGGATTTCTAAGGCTCCTTAGCAAACGGAAGTCGTAATAATAATGATTTATCATCCGGTGTTCAAAGACACCTACCACAAAATAAATCAAAACCTTTCTTTTTAAACCAAAACTTTAGTCAAAATATAAAAATTATTATTTTCCGTACAATAAATTGAATAAAATGTGTTGGTTTGTAGACCAGATTTCTTTTTCCAAAATAGACTTTGCTTTTAATGTGGTAACCGACGGAATACTTAATAAACACACATCCATAAAATTATTTAGTATTTCTTTATGTAAATTTGCTTTTAAGGTGGGAAAATGATGTAGTGACATGGACTAAGAAAAAAAATAATAATGGGGGAATGAAATCAGCAATAAAAATCTGTTCCAGTTCTTAAAAATAATTAAAAAAAATAAAAATCAGAGCAGTGTAAATGTGCAAGCTCGTATGTTTCCAAAAAGGCGAGTTGTTTTGTTCATCATCAGTACTGTTCAGTCTTTTTAGAAAGTGAAACGAAACGTTTCATCTGCTTAAATCATTATGATTCGAAGATGTCAATGAGTACAGGAAATCCATCGGAAATCCTACAAACGAAAGCATTTATTTTCTTTCGTTTTAATGAAAAAGGAGAACACAATCTTGCAAATCAAAAAAGTGTGATATAAATGCATTTAAATAATTTTACAAAATAAAACAAAACTTGTCAAAATGGAATCACCTACCTATAACTGAAACCTGCCTCAATCATTCATATCTCAAATTATGAATTAACAAAAATTTCACCTTCCAAAGCTTTTTTCCAGACTTTTTGAAAACACGTCAGATGATTCGTGCAATAATTAAATAAATTTTAAGAAAATTACGTATGTTAAATTTAAGGGGGTCCGGGACACATTTTCAAAAAAATTTTATTTATTGAGTTAAAATTTTGAATTTTTTTTGTGATTATTAACCATATTATTTGTAAACAAAATCAAATGATAAAACTTCTCATAGCTTTTTAAAAAAAATTTTTAATTTAAAATTTATGAAAAAAGTGGTATAACTTAAAATCGCTATAACTCGAAATATTATTTGTAGAATTTAAATTGTTTTTCATTTAAATAAACAGAAATATATACATTTTAATTTAGAGCCAGTATTTTAAAAAATATCAATTAAAAAGAAAAAAAAAATATTTAACAAAAAAATTACAAAAAAAGGTGGTGCAACTTTTCTTAAAAAAAATCATATTTTCAAAAGTAAATATTTTTTTCAAATATGCCGGCTCAAAAGTAAAGTAAAATAATTGAAAAAGATATGTTTGAGTTTCAACCCTGTATCTTTAACGGTTCTCGAGTTATAAGAATTTAAATATGAGAAATGGTGAAAAAACCTATCATGAAGAAAAACGCAATTTTATAAGAACTCGTTTCTTTGACAACCATAGCTTGAAAGGCAGATTTTGAAAACAAACCAAAACGAAAAAATTAATATTTCCTGTTCTAAT
Organism: Maratus speciosus; assembly: GCA_963932465.1. Taxonomy (NCBI): domain Eukaryota; kingdom Metazoa; phylum Arthropoda; class Arachnida; order Araneae; family Salticidae; genus Maratus; species Maratus speciosus. Next base: position 419,296,285 of record OZ010791.1, read on the forward strand.
TAAGATAGAAACATGATTTAAACATCATTTTAAGCAGAAAACGTCAGAGAAATGTTTAATCCAATAATAATAATAATAATAATAATAAAAAATTGAAAATTTGAAGATTTTTGTGTCTCGGACACCCTTAAAGGAAAAAACTGATTAAATAATGAATTAAAATATATCTAAATAATGAAAATTAATTAATTAATGTAACAACAATAATCTCGTGTACTTTATGAATAAAATAGATCAAATAATTATATAAACTTAACCAATTAAAAAATCGAAACCGATGAAGTCGAATTAACTTCTTTTGTTAAAACTTATCAAGTTATTGTGGTGCTAAAATCATCCATGATGGCACCAACACTGTGACTTCCTAGGTACGTCCTCAGGAATGTCGTACTAGGGGGTTGCTCCGTGGGAAGTACTCAGCAGTTCAACTCTGAGAAAATCTTTAAAGGTTTTTCCTCCAGATCATATCACTTTAATATTAAGAGGAATTTGAAATGACTTAGAGCTCTTGAGGAAGTTTTAAAGGAGTTTTGATGCAACATACGCAAAAAATGCATGTTCAAAGTTTGCAATTTTTTTCCAAACTATGTTAACTCGCATTACAAAACTTGATAGTATAAACTTGGATGTGTTTTAGATAATTAAACGAGCATTAACTGGACGATATTGGCAGGTTCGGCAAATCTGGTTTTGACCAAAATCCTCTCGACCAATCAAATTTTACAGGCTGTATGTCAATACCCTGGTAAATAAAAGTACTCTATCGAATAGTAAACAAACATGGACACTAACGAGGCTCTAGCAAACATTTCGATTTACTTTGCATTGAAGGATTCGATGAATCAAAATAAGCTTATCATTATTCAAAAACTTAAACATTAAATAAGATAAATGTTATATTGATTCATGGAGTTCTAAGATGGAATAAGTAATAAAAGTTCGAAAGCTTGTTGAAATATACAAAAAAGAAGGAAATAGTTTATTTTAAAAGGCTATTCATACAATTTATTCTTGTTTTTCAGACTTAAAACTTACATAAATATGAAGATCATATGTTATCATTTTGAATGGTTTGAATGACCCTTTCAGATTTTGAGGTGTATGACGCACGGAAAGAGGTTTGAGTATACTGTTAAAAAATATTTATGGGCACAGGCCGGCAGCAGAGATTCCAGTCATACCCCGTGTCGTGTAGAAATCTACACAACAAGGCTTGTTATTAATTTAACTAATTAAATATTTTTCGCACGATCCAATAACATTTAAAAATAATTGAATTCTCGGAAAATAATTCTTTAGTAATTCATTTATACAATAAATTAAAATAACATAAAAAATACTCCAAAATTAAAGTATATTAAAATGAATAATTATATAATGCGTAAGAAAAAAATATATATGTTGTTTGGTATTGGTATGTTTAGAAAAAAATAAGGAATATGAATTGTGAATTTATTTTGTATTAATATTGAAAATAAAAAATTTCGAATTGTAAATATTTATATGTGCAAAAACAGTGTAATAAAATAAAACTCTCCAAATAAGACCAGACAGAAAATAGGAAATTACAGATAAAGCGAACAGTACTGACGCCAGACTTGAACAGAAAATGTATAGCGAAAGAATAGAAAATTTACGATGTTGAAACAATAAATTTTCTATCAATTAAGATGGTTTTACAACACTCGACGTGGGTGGCGATTCCCATGAGAAACCTGATGCAAGGGGCAAAAATTAAGCTAATGCTATGCAGTGAAAAATAAATTGGCACGCCCATAGATGGGGATGTTTAGAGTACCAATAAGGGACCAGGAGTAGCCTCCAATCAGAATGACAGCTCTGGGTTAATTTAGCCCTCCCAAAAAAATAATTGGATCTTGGAAGATGGAATGAGAGAAGATTATTAAGTCTTGTGTCTCGTCCTCAAGAGGTTCTATAATTTTTTAAGATGTGACTTCCTCTAAGACGATCCAGATACTTCAAAATTTTACATCAAGTTCCTTCGCAGCAAATTTTAAGGACAATACAAAAATTAGCGATTGAAATGAATGCTGAAAGCAGACAAGTCTTTGTCACAAAAAAATGATTGATGCAGAAAAAAAGGAAATGATGATGAAAATTAATGCTGAGAGTAGACCTGTCCTTGTCATGATCTATTGACGAAGATCGCTGAGAGCAGACAAGTCTTTGAAAATAAATTGATGCAGAATTTTACAGAAGAATTCACCTGATGTGGAGATATAAGATAAGTGGATAGTAGAGAGATGTATGAAGTGTCTGCAGATTTTGCCAATGAAAGCGTACATTGTGGAGTTGGAGCTCGGATAATTTTCATGCGTCATAGAGTGCTTAAAGGAAGTGAAATTGGTTGGTGAAAGATCCCCATGAACTCTACATATATAAAAGAAAAAAAAACTTTATGCCCAGATGAACTTACTTGTGTTTAGGATTCCATGAACTATGAGTGAACTGTATAATTTGGATGATTACAGAAAAGATGGAAGTCTATTTGGGTGAGAAATTCCTTATATTTATTTCAATATATACTCGTGGCTATTGTTTTCATGTTTTCTTATAATGTGTACATTTAATATTAAGCAACTAATTTTCTAAATTTTCACTAAAGTACATAATCTTATGTCATTGAATATTATGATTGTTTATGATAAAGATTTTTATGATAACGGGAATATTATGTTTCCACAAATAAAATTTTGATTAAAATTTAGGCAAAAGCCGCATCATCGGATCGTGCTGTGAACGAAAGGGCAAGTATAGGATAACATAAATTAATAAAAAATAAGTAACAAAATATAATTTTGATGAAAGTTTTGCTGTTCTAATGAGAATGGAACTATGTTATATTCTGATAAAATAATAGATAATTTGAATCTTAATTTGAAAAGATTATTGTGACATAACAAATCATATTTGAGTTATGAATTTTATATAAATGAAAATAAAGTTTGTTTATGTATGTATACTCATATGTCTTTCCTTTGAACTCCTTCCTTGTTCCCTTTTAGATAATATTCATAATTTATGGTATCTAAAGAACTAATATTTTGAAATTATTAGAATTGGTCGTTTCTCTATGCAACCTACAAGTTCGATATTTCCATTTTAACGTTAAATAAGGCGTCCTTGAGTTATTGTCAAAATTAATTTCATTCCAAAATTTTCTTCTCTCCTAATTTATTAGTTAACATTATCCCATTTGATCTTTTCACAACGCAGATCGGGATAACTGTTTCTATTGTGCTAACCATTTTACTGTCGCGTGACCCTGTGTGTTATGATGTCCAAATCGTCACAACAACCCGTGCCCATCATTTTGTGTCAACGTGTACACACTAGCGGAGTAAAACGTATGGGGTCGTACGTATTTGAGTATGGGTACGTATTTGATGGTTTTTGATTTTACCGTTGACGTAGCAAATGGGCTAGAACTGCAAGAATATGTGGATTATGTGGATTGCCCTTAATTTTCTAAGTATCTAAAAATATCCCAGTAAAATTATGGGCAGAGGCCGGCAGCAGAGATTCCAGTCATACCCCGTAAAGAAATTCCATGCCCATCATTTTGTGCAGCCCGTAATTTTACGGGACAAAGATATAATACACTTCAAAACACAATAACACTTTACTTACTGTTACGTAGCACATAGCACGTTAGATAATCATCACAGAATTGCTTTTTTGTCTGGTTAAAAATATGTTACGGTCGCGGTTAACTGACATTATTTTGACTTTATTTCGACTGACACGACATCCTAGCGGAGGAAAACGTATGGGGTCGTACCGTATTTTTTTAGTAGCTCAGACCGTTTTTCATCAAATAAGGCTGTTGCCCGTGAAAATTGAACTGCAAAGGCTCATAAATTTACAGTTTTTTCTGACAGTGTACATCTGCATGCCTCTAAGTTAAACATTTCAGGAACTTCTGATAGGTTTACTTCTATCTAGATGCAAATAAAGAACTATTTTTGAAACCTTCAATGATATGGCTTTTTTAGAAGCACCCATAACATCAAAATGCAGAATATTCAACATTTCAGTAGAAAAAACAGATGGTTATCAACAGCGTTTTAATTAACTCCTTTCGATACCAAATAATTTAATAAATGCATTTTTTCTATTTGTTAAACATATTTTGTTTAAAATATCAAAAATGTCTGCTGATTTTTGGACCTGATTTTTTCACTTATGTCAAACAAATTAGTAATTTTAAGGATAAAACTGACTATAATTCCTGAAGAAATATATAATTTATAAAGATGGGGATAAGAGCGATTTAGTACAACAACAGGACTCACTACAAGTTTTTTTTAAAGTGCTGTTTAAATAGTCAATAATTTTGGACTTTCTAAGTATTTGCTAATTTTTCTGAGCAACTGTAGTATCGTTCCACAAGCAGCAAAAACAACAGCAACAACAGCAAAAACTAGTAAAATTTTTTAAAACTATGTTTGTTCAGTTATGCATGGCTGCCACAGGTGACTGTTTTTTAATTCTATCTCGCACCCTTTTTTAAAAACAAAAAAAGTTCACCTACACTTTGACAACATCTGCAAGAGAAATAGACTACAAAATTATTTTTTTTGAAAAAATGGTGAAACTAGAATATAAAAATAGTCGCTCGTGGCAGCCCTGGTTGTGTAAACCTCATCAGAAGACTTTTCTCATACATTGTAAGAAAAATAGAAATGTTTCTTGATCTAGAAAAACTTTACGAAAATATAATATAACCTCCTCGAGTAGTTCCTTTTTTTTCAACTAGCGGTTGACCTTCATAGTCACTGCCACTAGTTTCCATGGAAATCCCAGATCACTCACTTTTCCCACTCTTTTCGTTCTAGACTATAAAAGCTCTGAAACGACCTCAAATATAGTGTGAAAAGACTAACCAACTGGGAAAATCAGAACCCGTTATCAGAGAAACACTCTGAAGGTCAACAGCCAGTCTTAGTGAAAAACACTATAACGATTCCGAAAACCGTTCATTTATCTCAAGAAACTTCAGAAGCCAATAGATTTTCCAGATTTAAAAAAGTATTTCTGAGCAAAGATGTTGGTTTTGTTGCTCATAATTTTTGGAAACATTTCCGAGTAGTTTTTACAGTGAATTCAACAGTTTTCTCAACGCAGTGTCAAGGCAAAATATCGGTTTTTCCAATGCTTATCAATTTTCATGTAATTGTTTTCATGTTCAACAAACAGTTGAACAGACAAACATGCTATATTAACAACGTAAAAGGAATATTATTTTGTTGCTGTTGCGTGCATAAATTCTGTTACGTAATTGAAAATGTTTACCTAAGAATTGATAAGATGTGAAAAATCAATATTTCTTGCTGATTCGGGGATGAGAAAACTGATTAATACACAGTGAAAGTTTTTGAAAATTACGGGCGTCAAAAGAAACTTTTAAAGTTGTAATTTTTCCAAACTGGACGAAAAAGTGTCCAGGTCAGGATTCGAACTAGGGACCTTTTGCTGAAGCCGCCAATGCTCTACCAACTGAGCTATCCCGGAAAAACCTGGCAGACACATAATTCACCCAAAACCTGATTATGACATCTGGTCTGATGTATGAGTCAGCTACGCAAAATAAATCACAGGTAAGGGAAACTCCAAGAAACGCTGCACATGTAATTATATTTGTAAAACGCAGGTAATATAACTCCAGAAAAACTCTGGATACGTATTTACACATGAATAATTAAAGTTGTAATTTTCTCAAATTGTGCGAAAAAGTGTCCAGGCCAGGATTCGAACCAGAGACCTTTGGCTTCCAACGTTTTTTGGAGTTTCCATTATCTGTAATTTATTTTGCGTAGCTGATTTACATATCAGGCTTTATATCATATTCATTAGGTTTTTGGGTGAATTATGTGTCCGCGAGGTTTGTCCAGGATAGCTTAGTTGGTAGAGCATTGGCGGCTTCAACCAAAGATCCCTGGTTCGAATCCTCGCCCGGATACTTTTTCGGCCAGTTTGGAAAAATTACGACTTTAATTATTCATGTGTAAATACGCATCCAGCGTTTTTCTGGAGTTATAGTATCCGCGTTTTATGAAAAGAAACTTTTATTTCAGAAATGCTTCTTACATCTCCGAAATCTATTGTTTCTGAGGTTTCTGAAGATGAACTACGTTTTTCGGAAATGTTGGTAATATTAAAGAGATCATATTGTATTTTCGTAAACCTTCTTGCTAGATCCAGAATTATCTTTTTAAAAATTTATTTTATTACACAAAAATGTATCTTTTTTTTTATAGCGTAGTTAATAATTTAACCCTTTATCTACTGACGGTACTTATAAGTACCATTAAAATAATTTGTTATAAAATTCATTTAATACATCGATTAGTTATAATACAGTTTAGAATGAGTTATAGATACATTACTTTATCTTGTTCCAAAAGCATTATTGGTTGCACAAAACAAAAATATTTTTAAAAGGATGATTTCTTTTGCCTTTGCATCTTTTCAGCTTTCTTGGTGTTGGGGGGGGGGGGGGAGGAATTTTTCAATTCGGAAATATTTCTATATTTATATTCCGAGAACATGTATAGTTATACTTATATCTTATATTTGTACATTTCCTAATTCTACAAAATACTAAGAAAAACATTGAAAATAAAAGATTTGAGTGTGGTTATAAATATTGCACAAAACTCTATAAATTAAAATTTAATTAATCCTTCTAAATCCTTCTAAAATTCTTCTAAAATTTATTAAATAATTATGTAAATCTTCTAATGTAGTTTAAACAATTTACGAAAAATGCTTTACAAGATAAAATTTCCATGAATTCATAATTCAGTACATAAAGGGTTAATAACTCCTCCCCGGTAAGTTCTCTTAAGGGGCTACTTCAGTCACCTGGAAAGACTCGCTCGCTAATGCTAATCCTATGGAAGAAATTTTTAAAGATATTTCGTTTGCTTTTTAATATTTTTAAATGATATTTTTTGTATTGGATAGCTGAGACTGGTCTTTATATCTGCCCTTTTTTACTTTTTCGATTCTGTTTTCAGATTTTTTTTTTTAAGAGGATGCTTTCACTTTCGAAACCGGTTCCGAAAATGAAAGTGTCCTCATTAAAAATATCTGTAAACAAAACCGAAAAAGTAAAAAACGCCCTTTGAACAGACCGATGTCAGCTAGCCGATGCAAAAATAATTGTTCAAAAATACTGAAATGCAAACGAGATATCTTTTAAATTTCTTCCATAGGATTAGCATTAGTGAGCAGGTCTTTTCAATTGACTGAAGTAGCCTCTTAAGCAAAAGGAAGGAAGGATTTTACAGAACTGGCCAGTTTTGGCTAAAATACCATTAGCAAAGTTATTCCTGAAGGAGTTTCGAGCGGTTATACAAATGAGGAGGTTTATCTTTACCTGGATTCTCGTTTAAAATTATTGTCAATTTTGGGGAACTAGAGGCAGGCTCAATTCAATCTCAATATGTGCTGCAAGGGGTAACGAACTGTTAACTAATCACATCTCTATTTTTTTTCCTTTTAACATCAAACCCGCAAAAGCCAGAAGCAAGTAACTTGAATATTTTCCAACTGGTTTTTCTTTTTCCCTGCAAGACATCATGCATGAGAAATGGCTTTCGAATAACAGGCCAAAAAGGTAAGCACTGAAAATAGCCTAGAGTGAAAAAAAAATAAGCAAAACGCTCAGTATAAAAGAGTATATGAAAAAATTAAGTGAGCACATCGTGCAGTAGTAATGCATATGGATTAAAATATTTATTTTTATTTATTTTTTAAATAATTAATAATGCTTTGCAAAATTATCAAAATAATTTATTTTTAAATGCCTCGAACATATATTTAATTTTTTTTTTTTTTTTTTGTATTTATGAGTGAGAACTTAAAAAAAAATTATACGTATTCTAAGGCGACTTTATAAAATACATATAAAGAAAGGACGGAATAATAACATTTTCCAAATATTCATTTCGTGTAAACTTAAGGCTGAAAAATAAATCTAGCTTTAAGATATAAACAACATTTTTAGTTTTTAAAGTTCAATTACTTTTTTCTTTAAACAAGAACTATGTAATTGCAGTTCTTAAAAATGTTATAAAATAGAAGTAGGTAAAAAATTATTTGTGCGAGGCTTTTAAGAATATTTGTATCTTTCATTTCATTCCCTAAACCTTAAATAAGTTCTGTGTAAACTATAAGTAATTGATACATTTAAAATATTTAAAACAAATATATAAAATAAACTAAAGGGAAAAAATACATATTATAGTATTAATTGTGAAAATCAAGGTACTGAAGAAACTACTCTAATATTTTCAATAAAAACAGAAAAGCAAAAATTTCTACTGCAGATAACATGCTGAATTTAAAATAAGAGCTATTAAAATGAGCTGTTGCACCAATTAGATTATATAGAATAAAAAATAAGAGTAACGTCTGTATGCAAGTGTTTAGTGCGACAATAGTTTCAATTACTTCGATCAAAACATTGCCTATTCCGTGCGATTGAATATTTTTATTTTTCCCAAATTTCAATAAAGTATTTTTTAAAGTTATATATGCATATTGATTAATAATGCATTTGATTTCTTCAGAAATCAACGAAGTACTCTTTCAGATTGATCTTTTGACTATAACCGATCAAATTTCTGGGATGTCTTGCTATTGAATGCAAATGCACACACTGTAAATACGCAATTAGTGAGATATTGCAACTTACCTCTGGGCATAGCCGACACGCAGTTTAGTGCCACAATTGCACCGAAGACCACCAAAACTTGAGGAATCTGTAAACCAGCCATATTTTGCAAATGGCAAAAGTGAAAGTACAAAATAAACAACCTTATTTGAGAACAAGAAGCGAGACGAAGGACAGGACAGGAGGCCGAGAAGGAAACAACACACTAAAGAAGAGAATCTCCTTCGATGCTAGAGGAGACTGTGACGTCACAGGGATCGATATCTTGGACTAGAGCTCGGATTTGAATTAATACAGGACGATCATGTCTCCATTTTGTTTCTTCATACCTTTGCTAGAAGCTTCTGTATAAATAAATTCATCAAAATCCAGGAAAGGGTAAGATTTGGGAACTGATGTGTCTGTGTTTCGAAGTCTAGGTCATTTAAAAAAGATGGAGAATATAAGCATGAAATAAGCAAAACTAAAGATTTTTCGTCAGACCTCTCCATGCAAGACAATTTTTTTTTAAACACATCCGCATAAAAAGCATTACAGAAATTTAACAATTAAGAAATATTAAATATTCAAAAATAAGTTCTATTCGCATTTTTGGAAATTGAGAATTAAAACAGAAGATTCATTTTTTCGACAGGAGGGCTTTGCCTCCCTCACCTGAACCCTTGTTTCAGATAAATGGACACAGGAAAGTAAAAGAAAGTGCAGAGCTAAAAATTTATATACACGAGGACTATTGTTTTTTTCAAAATCACCAGAGTAAAAATAAAAAAATAATTAATTTTAAAATCGAGGGAGGGGCATCCCCCCCACACCCCTTATTTCGTCTCTTGCGGTACCCATGTTTACTGGTAAAATTTATGGGCTAACATCTCCGAGATCACTTAAAATCGATAAGACGATAAGATAAATATAAAAATATCTGTACTATAATGGATAGGTAGTATGTAAATGAAATTTATGAGTAAGCATAAAATATCACAATAAAAGTAGCTCGCAAAGATTTTAAGTTTTCATTAAAAGGTGTCCTTCTTTAGCACAAATAAATAAATAAATAAATATATATAGTGAGAAATAGCATTCTATGAATCCGCGAAACAGGTATGTGCTACTTTTATTTTACTAGTTTGTACTTTCCTTTACAAGGGTTTTTATGCGTCACATGCAGAGCCATCCGTAGTGTGTGACAGGTGCGACCGCACAGGGCTCCAAGACTAGGAAAACATCGCCCCTCCACGAAAAAAAACAAAAAAAAAAACAAATATATATACAAAATAGCTAACTATTTATCATTCATTTTGTTTTGAGTTATTTATTTCATAATAAAATTTGTATATGTAAACATAAATAAAATGTAAAATGTTTTATAAATAAAATATTCGGTGCAGGTTGCGGATGTTCAAGAAGAGAATAAATCGTTTGTAGATTATATTCATATTCAATCTATAGACATTGTTATTCTCTAGCCTAGGTAGCATCAGGCGCACAACAAATCTGGACAGGCGCATGAACTGAAGGTGAATTGTTAGAAGGTCGGTGTTGATGGTGATTCTGACAAACTGACAAAACTGATCCCGACAAACAAAATTCTATTAATGATTATTTGCAATGTAACAATACAGATTTACTTTCCTCCTTGTGTATAGTTTCTCTTTTTATTAGACGAATATCGATGTTCCTGTCCATACGCATAAGAATTTCCTGTTGCGTAAACACGGCAGGCAGGCAATGGAGTAACGCCCGTATTTTAGACCCCGAGACTAAACTATAGATTTAAAGTCTGCAAAAATTATGAAAGGTTAATGTTTTTAAAGATTCTTATGCAGAAATAAAATTTTGGGAAACATCGATTATTGCTCCGATTTTTTTCATATTTTTAATTTCTTTTATTAAATGAAAAATGTTAACTTATTTCATACTTGTAATTTAAATCAAAAACTTTAAGCAACACTGTTAAAAATTTTGCAGCATTCTGGCAGGTCATTCGACCGTTTTTTGAAAAAACGGTTTCATAACCATAATTTAACTACATTCTGACCATAAAATGGCCAATAATATGGTCATAATAGTGTTAAAATTACGGTTGTGTAACCGTTTTCGGAAAAAACGGTCAAATGACCTGCCAGAATGCTGCAAATTTTTAACAGTGAAGTTAAAATTAAAGAAAGAATGGAATTTATAGGTAAAAAATTATATCTTTATCATATCCATTACTACTATAATATAAAGGGGGATCGAGTAATTTGATCGAGTAATTCTTTGATCGCGAATTCATTTTTAAATTAGGAATTGTTGTAACTGGTGGCTATTTTTTAAAAATTCTATTCTAAAAACTTATAAAAAAAATTCTGTGCCACACACTTCTATGACAATTTCAAAGAAATCTACCAGAAAGAATATTTTTGCGAATAATAATATGAATAGAATATAAAATTATTCGATAGTAGCAGCCCTGCTATCGGTGTCCGTGACACTTATGTGTCATGCGTAGTCAAATACATAAATATATTAACCATTATCTTTAATTTACGTTTTTGTTTAAATTATCAGAAATGTATTAACAAGTTTCTCTGGGTCAAATACACTAGAGGTCTGTATGGGCCGAAATTTTCAGACCCAGGCTTAGAGAATTTATTTTTTAATTAGAAATTGTTGTAACTGGTGGTTATTTTTTAAAAATTCTATTCTTAAAATTTATTTAAAAACATTCTTTTCCGTACACTTCTATGAAAATTTCAAGAGAAATCTACCACAAAATTTTTTTTTGCGAATAGAATATAAAATTATTCGATAGCGGCAGCCCTGCTATCGATACGTGGGACTTATATGTCTTGTGTAGTCAAATACATAAAATATATTAACAAATAAATATATTAACCATTACCTTTAATTTACGCTTTTGTATAAATTATCAGAAATGTATTAATAATTTCTTCACCAAATTATTTTAAAAATTGGTTGATTTTGCACAATTTAATTGACTCTCTGTTGATCACTGATCGATTGCTCATGAATGTACGCAAATACACTAGAGGTCTGTGTGAGCCGAAATTTTCAGACCCAGGTGCAGCCCGAGCTAGAAAAAGCTAGCCTGATTCTGCAAGGTCCTCGCCTAAGCTGAGAAAAAATCATTAAAGTCATTCGCGACCTAACCCAATTTCTATAAAAAAAATTCCGATCTTTGTAGCAAAAATTATCCTACAATTAAAGTTCTTTAAAAGAATATTGGATACATATTCAGGCAAATATTTTAAAGTACAGCATTTTCCAGATTATATGCCCGCAAATCAGGGTATACGAAATTATCACGTTAATTTCGTATACACGTATGACATACATATTGAAATGAAGACTCATTAAAATTTAAAAGGAAAGAAAAGGATGATTAGAAAAGTTATAACTTTGAAGTTCTATAAAGGATAAAAGCAGATTTTTAGAAAAAAAAATTCTCTTTTAATTTATTAAGTTAAATATTCTTCCAAAGATCCCGTTAACAAATGTACAGTCATCAAAAAAAAAAAAAAAAAAAAAAAAAAGAGAGAGAGACAGAACATCCTCAAGCATGTTAATCGGCAAAATGTCGCAGAGAGATGCAAGAGTTACTTTTCCCTTGGAATTTCGTTTACATTTCGTTTATAAAAAAAAATATTAAAATAAAGTTGTCTACATAAACCAACATTGTACCATCATCGTAATTAAACATCGAACCAACTTTAAATTTTCACATGGTAACGCCAACTTTTGATACCCTATTTGAGTTTCTCCAATCAAGGAAGCTCGGCAAAAAGTATTGCCTATATACTTTTTCTTAAATTTTCCTAGAGTTATAAAAGAAAATAGGCTAAGGGTTTTTGCAAAAATTTAGAAATACAAAATTTATATCTTACAAGAAAATGTATCGTTAACATTCTATTAGTTACCAAAAAAGTTAAACATAATTCTTTTGGGTAAAGCAAATTCACTTCATATGTGAGAAAATAATCATATTTTTTTCCCGATTGAACTCTAACATTTTATATTCTGTAAATAGTCTGATAACAAGAGACGGTCCCTTTAGGCCGTCAAAAAGTGAAATTTACTTAAACTTCAAAACTAAGGATTATCAGAATGAACTGTACACTTACATACTCATGTCTTTTACAATTGTAGTTCATTTTCTGTGACAATTACTGTTATATGTGCATTATAAATTAATATAGATTTATTAATAATTTTCATAGTTCTTTTTTTTCTAATTTAAAAAAAATGCGTGAAATGTCTTTGGGCCTATGCATTGCATTGCATTAAAAAAATCAATCGGATATTTTTTTGGGAAGATAATAAGTAAAAGCTTGTCACATGAATTAACATTAGCATCCTGAAAATTTGAACTCAAATTTTAACTTTGCAAAGATTAAAAAAAAAAAAAAAGAAAAAATAAGAGAGGGGATACAATCCACGTCTTTTTCCAGACTACCTTTATCAAAGGAATTAAAAGGGTGTCAAAAGTACGTATTACCATTAAAAAAAATCGAAGTCGGTGCAATTTTTAATATGTAGATGACCCCTATTTTAAAAATTTGTATTCAAATTCGAAAAGTATACACAATATATAATCAAATATCACCTTCTCATCTCTATGTGGCAATTTTGGGGATTAAACTGTATGGGATATTCTCTCTTCCTCTTGACTGTACAATATCACTAATTTACCAAAACACAACAACAACAACAACAACAACAACAAACGTAATCCTGGGTGCACCACTGTGTATGTCATGAGAGCTTTTTCAAATGGCGATTGTTTTGTGGTAAGTAGAGTTGCCAATATTTATATATATATAAAACATCTTTAAGATGTTCATAAAATAAGATCCTATCACGAAAAACTCGAATTACTCAATTTGTAACTCGAAAAATTATATAGAAGTTTTAAATATGAAAAAAAAAAAAAAAAAAAAAAAGATATATAAGTAAATTTTTAGGATACTAAGATTTTATTTGATGCAACCGATAACAGGAGACAATCCCCATAGACCAGTGATTTCCAAACTTCTTGGGCCATCGCCTCCCTAAGAGGTAATGATACATTTCCGTCGTCTTATAGAGCTATGATAACAGTTAAGATATTTTGTCAGTTAAGGAAATAACTGAAATTATGCTGCCTAGTATATTTTTCAAAGAAGTTTCTATGGTGAAAAAAGTAGTAAACCTATATTATTTCTCCGACTATAAGGCGAGGCGAATTATATACGTGTTTTCGCATTCAATGCGTCAATATTTAGAAATATTTAGAAAAACAAAATGTATTTATTCTGCTCCTTCTTTGCTTTCACAGTCAATTTCGTCAGAAGCTGCTGAAGCAATCAACGAGTGAATTCAGTGAAAACATGCAAGTAATTTTTGATTTCTATTTAAAAAAACTAATTTCATTGCAAGCTGTTTTGCAAGGTTTAAAAATGAATTTAACCTTAGGAGTAGCAAACTTTATACTAGCATAATTTCCAAACTACTTGACTGAATGACTACTGTTTGATATCCTAAGATAAAATTTACAAAAGAATCCAAATATGATGTGAAAATTAGGTGTTAGTATTTTAATTTCTTGAGTTTTGTACAATTTATATATGGTGACGACCCCTTAATCAAAATTTAAGTATAGCATTTATTAGTAGACGTTATTGTTAATCGATTGGCATGCCATATTTTTATACGATGATTTTTGACAGAATTAGTAAGAGGTGCTCTCTGTTTGTTTTGACAACTGTACAATTATCGTTGACGGCATTCATTTCATCTATAAATGATCACAGGTACAGGAAACTTTTTGGGTCCCTAAAATGTATTTTTAAATGTTAAAGTAAAAACTGATTAAAAATTTTTTTTTATTGGTGGTTTTATTTTTAAAAGCATAGAAACCGTGTGAAACCTGCTTTGTAGGACCCAAACACTTGCTATATGGGTCATTTTCTCTAAACCGCGAAATTCTTGTCTTCTCTTCAAAAAATATGAAGAAAAATGTATAAAAATGAAAGAAAATGCTAGAATACGTTAATCACATGTTTTTATGTCTGTATAACGAGATAAAATATATTACATTGGAATTTCCCTTTAACGAAATCGCTATTTAGCGAAGTTTTCTACTTAAAAAAATTTCTGCTGAACTTTCACTTTGAACACCACTAACACGTAAATTAAACTCCATATTATGAAAAATATATTCTATATAACGAAGTTTATTCCACTTAACACAACTGAACCACTTAAGACAACTGAATATTCTACTGACGATAACATATTGCAAAGTGTAATAAAATGTAGTGAAGAAATTACTACGAGCGATGAAGATGATAATGAAAAAGAGATTGAAAGACCTCCAAAAGAAGAAATGCTGAAAACCTTCGATACAATAAGAAGAGGATTCCAATTTCACGAAAATGTTACAAATGAATTGTTCGGATGCTTACAAAAGTGCGAAAACTTTTATGAACGGTGCATTTTTTATAAGAAACCTGTACAAAATAATATTACAGACTTGTTTAAATTTAAGGATTTGGTATACTGAGAAAAAAGAGAAAAGGTACGCTACGCTTCAGATTTTGTTTACTTCTCTTTATTATGTGTGTTTTTAGACATTATTCTAATTAAATTTTTCTCATACGTCTACATTGAATAAAAAAAAAAATTACTGCCTGAATTGAAATACATTTTTCCAATATTTCCATTTTATGTGTATTTTTACTTTCTTCTATCTTCAATAGAAGAAAGTATTGTAATCGAAATTTTTTTCGACTTCCGGTTTTCGACGGATTTACACGTTTTAGAGGTCAGAGATCCCAAAAAACATGTTTATAGAAAATGTCTGTCTGTCCGTGTGTCCGTCTGTCCGTCTGTCTGTCGCCTTTGTACCATCAAAAAGTGTATGAAGTTATGCATAGAATTGAACCAAATTTCTATTTTAAGTTTTTGGCTATGGCAAGCAGATCCTCCCTGAATTTGAAAAAAATTCGCCGGTAAGGGGCTCTGTAATAGCGATTTTTGTGCGATTTTAAATATTGTACCATCCAAAAGTGTATGAAGTTAAGCATAGAATTGAACCAAATTTTTATTTTAAGTTTTTGGATATGGCAAGTAAGTCCTCTCTGAATTTGGAAAAAATTCGCCGGTAGGGGGCGCTGTAACAGCCATTTTTGTGCGATTTTGAATATTGTACCATCTAAAAGTGTATGAAGTTATGCATAGAATTGAACCAAATTTTTATTTTAAGTTTTTGGATATGACAAGTAAGTCCTCTCTGAATTAAAAAAAATTCGCCGATAGGGGGCGCTGTAACAGCTATTTTTGTGCGATTTTGAATATTGTACCATCTAAAAGTGTATGAATTTATGCATAGAGTTGAACCAAATTTTTATTACTTTCTTTTATCTTCAATAGAAGAAAGTATTGTAATCGAAATTTTTTTCGACTTCGGGTTTTCGACGGATTTACACGTTTTAGGGGTCAGAGATCCCCAAAAACATGTTTATAGAAAATGTCTGTCTGTCCGTGTGTCCGTGTGTCCGTCTGTACGTCTGTCTGTCGCCATTGTACCATTAAAAAGTGTATGAAGTAATGCATAGAATTGAACCAAATTTCTATTTTAAGTTTTTGGCTATGGCAAGCAGATCCTCCCTGAATTTGGAAAAAATCGCCTGTAGGGGGCACTGTAATAGCGATTTTTGTGCGATTTTAAACATTGTACCATCCAAAAGTGTATGAAGTTAAGCATAGAATTGAACCAAATTTTTATTTTAAGTTTTTGGATATGACAAGTAAGTCCTCTCTGAATTTGGAAAACATTCGCCTGTAGGGGGCACTGTAACAGCGATTTTTGTGCGATTTTGAATATTGTACCATCTAAATGTGTATGAAGTTATGCATAGAATTGAACCAAATTTTTATTTTAAGTTTTTGGATATGGCAAGTAGGTCCTCTCTGAATTTGAAAAAATTCGCCGGTAGGGAGCGCTGTAACAGCGATTTGTGTGCGATTTTGAATATTGTATCATCCAAAAGTGTATGAATTTATGCATAGAATTGAACCAAATTTTTATTTTAAGTTTTTGGCTATGGCAAGCAGATCCTCCCTGAAATTGGAAAAAATTCTCCGGTAGGGGGTGCTATAACAGAGATTTTTGCGCGATTTTGAATATTGTATCATCCAAAAGTGTATGAATTTATGCATAGAATTGAACCAAATTTTTATTTTAAGTTTTTGGCTATGGCAAGCAGATCCTCCCTGAAATTGGAAAAAAATTCGCCGGTAGGGGGCGCTGCAATAGCGATTTTTGTGCGATTTTGAATATTGTACCATCCGAAAATGTATGAAGTTATGCATAGAATTGAACCAAATTTTTATTTTAATGTCTTGGCTATGGCAAGCAGGTCCTTCCTTAATTTGGAAAAATTCACCGGTAAGGGGCGCTGTAATAGCGATTTTTGTGCCATTTTGAATATTGTACCATTGAAAAGTGTATGAAGTTATGCGTAGAATTGAGCCAAATTTTTACTTTCTTCTATCTTCAGTAGAAGAAAGTATTGCAATCGAAATTTTTTTCGACTTCCGGTTTTCGACGGATTTACTTGTTTTAGGGGTCAGAGATCCCCAAAAACATGTTTATAGAAAATGTCTGATTGTCCGTGTGTCCGTGTGTCCGTCTGTTTGTCGCCATTTTACCATCAAAAAGTGTATGAAGTTATGCATAGAATTGAACCAAATTTTTATTTTAAGTTTTTGACTATGGCAAGCAGATCCTCCCTGAATTTGGAAAAAATTCGCCGGTAGGGGGCGCTGTAATAGCTATTTTTGTGCGATTTTGAATATTGTACCATCCAAAAGTATATGAAGTTATGTATAGAATTGAACCAAATTTTTATTTTAAGTTTTTGGATATAGCAGGTAGGTACTTCCTGAATTTGGAAAAAATTCACCGGTAGGGGGCGCAGTAACAGCGATTTTTGTGCGATTTGGAATATTGTACCATCCAAAAGTGTATGAAGTTACGCATAGAATTGAACCAAAATTTTATTTTAAGTTCTTGGCTATGGCAAGCAGGTCCTTCCTTAATTTGGAAAAATTCGCCGGTAGGGGGCGCTTTAATAGCGATTTTTGCGCCATTTTAAATATTGTACCATCGAAAAGTGTATGAAGGTATGAAGTTATGCATAGAATTGAGCCAAACTTTTTGTGTTTCTTTTTGGTCATAGCATGAAGGTCCTCCCTGAATTTGGAAAAATTCCGCTGGAAGGGGGCGCTATAATAACGATGTGTGTACCATTTTCTTTATTGTACAATCGAAAAGTGTATAAAATTATACATACAATTGAACCAAATTTTTTGCGCATGTTTTTGGCTTTGGCCAACAGGTCCTCCTTGAATTTGGAAATATCGCGCGGTAAAGGGGCTCTGTGATAGCGATTTTTGTATACTTTTCTTGATTTTTCGTAGTTCTATTGTCCATCGGCGGCTCAAGCAAAGGCGGGAACTCACTTCCTGCTAAGCCGGCTATTCGCAAACATCTGATAACAACAGAATAAGGAAAAACTATCAATTTGAACAAATATCATGATATAGATTAACTCGTTTTTAGTTCATTTGATTGACTGAAGCAGGAATTTAAGATGAAAATCAAAGTTTGTATAGTAAGGAACTAATAATATTGAAGTATTAACATGTGTAACTAGTTTTTGAAATATTAAGATGTATAAGATAGAAGAAAGTTTTGGGATTGGCACATCCAACTAGTTCATTTTAAGAATCCGTATTTTATTATACAAATTTCGTGAATTGAAGTTTATTTCTATTTAACGAATTTTCTTCATAACGTTTTAAGTGTTTAAGTGTAACGATAAGACTTCGTTAAATGAAAGTTTTACTGTATTTATAAATATATGCCACTTAAATGTTTTTTTAATGTAATAAATATCATTCTCCTGTGTGTCCCTGCGTCCACCTTAGCACAAAATTGGTTCTTAAAAGTTGATCATACAAATATATTTATGATATGTTTGGTTTTTAAATTATTAAAAACTATCATATAATACTAAAAACGGAAAAATTAAAGACTTTTCGGGGTTTGTATTTTTCTGAAAAAATGATAAAAGATATCCCGCGTTTTTTTGTCATTTCCCTGTCATAAAGTGGAAGAAGTGATTCTAACATCTGACAACAGTCATGTTATCCGGGAATTTCCCCTGTGAACAGTGGCATCACCAGAGAAACTTTTTTGAATTGTTCTTTTTGCAGAACCAAGTATGGGCAAGAAAAGCTTAGAGATTTCCATTAATATATTGATAAATGTTTTTATTGACGGTGATTACCCTGTCTCTTTTATTTGTCTTAATTTTGTAATGAAAGCTCAATCAGCGATCAAGCCTTATTTGTATTGAGTTTATAAAGATCTCTTTAAGTGCAATTCATTTTTGTATAAATAGTTATCTTATTCCATTATTTGTTTTCCATTTATATAATCTACTCCGCATATGTTTCATTTTATGCTTTATTATTCACTAGCTGCATAGCAATGTTCTGTGTTGTATTTAAATTACATGAAGTCTTTTTTTGGGGAAAAGAAATCTAGTTTTATTATACATTTCAAGTTTCTATCCTTAAGAATTCCAAATAAGTCGTAAGAACCTTGTTAGAACTAGTGATGGGCAGAATGAATGATTTTACTATCGAATAAATAATTCGGGCATGCGCAGAAACATAGTTTCCAACCTTTGTATATATTTTTAATCAAATACCGCCAAAAATTTCGTAAAAATAAAAAATAAACAAAATAATAGGTGCTAACCTTCGTAACTTTTTTAATAAATTATCTTCAGAAATTTTAAAGATAAAATGAAGATAAAAATAATTTATATATTTTGATAGATTTCTTAAATTAATTCTAATTCAAATATGAAAAAAAAATCTATACAAAAGTTCAGGTAGAAAATTGAATAATAATAAAAAAAAGGTTGGCAGCTATGCTTTTGCGCATACCTGAATGATTCATTCGAATAGTAAAATCCTTCATTCTGAACACCACTAGTTAGAACGTTTCCCACTCATGTCACCCTTTCAGATTTCGAATTTTTTAGAAACCATTTTTAGCGGGCATCTGATAAGTAAACATTTCAAGCCGTGCCACATTTCAAGTTTATAGCTCTAACAATATCACAAAATTTGCAATTTTAGAACTTTTTTTCTTCTGCGCCCTTTTACATTTCAAATTTTTTTTATAACTTTGTTTGTGCGAGTATTTGCATCTTAAAATTAACAGCCATGTCAAATTTTAAGCTTCTATCACTAACAATTCTTTAGAAAACGTAATTTAGAATGTTTTTACAAAAAGTTTTCAGCTCATTTTACTCTTTTCGTTTTCGAATTTTTTAGAAACCGTTCTTAGAGAGCATTTATATCTTAAAAGTAACAACCATGTTAAATTTCAAGTTTATAGCCCCTACAATATCACAGAAACTGCAATTTTAGAACGTTTTTTGCTTCCGCAGCCTCTTTGGGGTTGTTATACCGACTTAAACTATAGTCTATGTCAGAAAAGAGTTGGTCACGAGCATTTTGCCACCAATTTTTTTGAAAGCGGTTCGGAAACTGCAATTTTAGAACGTTTTTTGCTTCCGCAGCCTCTTTGGGGTTGTTATACCGACTTAAACTATAGTCTATGTCAGAAAAGAGTTGGTCACGAGCATTTTGCCACCACTTTTTTTGAAAGCGGTTCGGTAATTCCAGAATTTACCCCTACAAACAAACACACAGACTTTACTAGTTTATAATATTAGTATAGATCATGACAGTTCTTTGTAAATTATTAGCGACAGGCAATTTAGGTTCTCTTATGTCTCCGAGTAATCACCGGTACATAGTTAATTATAGGGTTGGCCATGGAACGTCACCCCATTACCTATTTTCTTCTCCCTTGCAATATCATCTTCAATTTACAAATGCCCCTCTTCATGTTGTTTGACCTCACCTCATAAAGAGCAGTCACAAATTGTTAATAATACTTCCCACATTAATTTTTGTAAAGCTTAGAATGTAATATATCGAATTAAATGCAATTAATTCAATATGCAATATAGTGTTCAAACTGGTGTACCCCTTCATATACGTATTAATGGGCATCACTGAGCCATCAAAAACTATAAACGCTCTCGTATACACCTCATAACTGTAATGTTGAGTACACACACTTCAAGAAGCATAGATTCAATAATACTATTACTGTTGGATTCCAATGTAAATAAATCTCTTAACTAAATGAATCCCTAAAAGTTAAGTATTAAAATATCTATAAGTTATTAAAACTGCCCTCAATAACATTTCTTATTGTTAAAGCGAATATATTTCTAACTTAAATTCAATCACAGAAGAGCCATATATTTCACATTACTTTATTTTTATAAACTTTTTTCTAGAACAAAACAAAACCAACTGTTGCCAGATATTGAAACAATGCAATTACAACCAGTTAAATAATTATGCAGGTGACTGATACATGGATGAAAGATAAAGCTAGTCATTACGTAACATACTCCCACCTTGAGTTGTGGGAAAAGCACAACTCAACAATTTAAAATTACAAGTTAAATTTTTTCGATACCTTAGAATTGTAGCGATAATACCAACCAGTTTCCACATTTTCACTACTGGAAATTAGGACAGTATCGACGAGAAGACATCTTTTTTTTTTTTTTTTTTAAGAACTTTGTGTTTATCAGCAATAAAGTCAGTGGAGGGCCATTTCTCATAGGGCGAATATAACCATTCGGGTCTCTCCCACCATTTTAATTTTAATTGTTGATGACTACAACAGCCTCTTCTAAGTAGGTCTGTAGAATTTTGATTCCCATGTAGCTCATAAAGTTGCTTTGCTATCAGAGGATTCACAACTTTGTTTAGTCTCTTCAAACACAGAAAAAAATTGTCAGGAAGAGGAGGGTGACATTCAATCGAAGGCATATTGACTAAAAAATTATCATTTTCAACCTTAACTGTGTCAAAGAAATGTTGCTTTGCTGCTTCTTTCATACAAATCACGTGAAATAGGAGACATGCCAGATCTTTGTGAATATGGATCTCTCAAAGATGATGAATAGGGATCCGCATATTCATCTCTCATGGGCGCCATAGATGGACTAGGACGATGATAAGGGGAAGTAAGTAAGTAAGCACTCACCCTGGGAACCCGGTAACCCCCAAGCCCAGGGTAGGGAAAAGTTTTACTACCTGCGGAACCCTTTGGGAACAAATAAGTTTTAAGATTAATTATAACTATTCTAAATATTTTTATGTACAAACGAGGGTTTATAGATTACCCACAACTTTTTAAAGTTAAGTGTTCATATAAGTTCATGTATAAGTTCATACACCTTGTAGTTATAACTAGTCCCATCAAAACCAGCCACCACCACCAAGGCTACTAGTGCCTGGACTGGAAATGTCATTCCTGTATTTAATCTGATTCATAAAGGTGGGGCATTGTGTTGAGTTCGCTGTGTGTTTATAATAATTTGGTATGTTTATACAATTTGCACAGTTTCTGAGATCCTGTTTGTTTATATTCGTGCAACTAGTGGTCTGATGACCCATCGCACAGAATGCGCATATTGAATTTCTCCTGCAGTTACTTTCGGAGTGTCCGTACAATTGACAGTTCGCACACCTGATGATTGGCCTGTAAGGATGAATCCTGCAGTTTCGTAATCCCACATTTATAAGTTCCATGCTCAAAAGTGTGTCTGAAGTTGTCTTGTCTACCTCGAGGAGCAGTTGATAATATCTTGACGAAGTTTTTTGTATTACTTTTTGAATCTGGATGTATGAACTTTTCTTTATGTTTGGATGTTGCTTTATTTGATTTATAAGATATTCTCCCTGTGTATCTTTTGGAATACCTATAATGATAATTCTTTTAGTGTTATGTTTTCTGTATTGTATTTCCGTGATACTTTTTATATCTTCTACTTTTTCTATATGTTGATATATTTCTAGTAACTGCGATTCTTGTTGGGTTTTTATGATTATAGCTTTTCTGTTTTTAGATGTTCTGCTATAGAATAATGGCAAATGTTCTACTTGCAATAATTTTGCAGTAATTATTTCTTGGATTTCTGATATTTTTTATCCTTCAAGACCCTTTATGAGAAATGCTGCTTCTGTATAATTGTCCTGTTCCCTTATGGAATTATCTGTTGTTATTTCTTCTCTATAGCTATTGGTTATTTTTAATGTTGTTTCTTCTAGCAGTTTTTCCAATCTACAAAGCTTTTCTTCAATCCGTGTAAGTTCTGTTTCTTTTGTTAGGCTTATACTATGCTGCTCCTCCTGGGAGTAATATTCACTTTTTGTATCCTGTATTTCCCCGAGTTCCGAGGTTACATCATTCTTGTCTACTCGCAGATGTGTCTCATTACTAACTTGCTCGTTTATTTTGTCTTCTTTTGAGTTTTTGGTTATTTGAGTATATTTTTCTTTAATTTTTGGATGGTTTGTTATTGTTTCTTTATTATGAAGCTGCTTCTTATTAGTCTTATTTTTTTGTAGTTGTTGTAATTCTTTGTGTAGATTGTCAATTTTTGTAGATTTATTTGTTATTTCATTCTGTTTTTCTGTTAATTTTTCTTCTAATTTAATTAGTTTTTCTAGTATTATAGAGTTAGTTTCTTTTTCTTTTTTCATATCTATTTTGCAGTACATTCATTTTTTCTTCCAATTCTTGTTGTTTAATCTTTTCTTCATTAAGTATTTCTTCTTTTTCAGTTGACATGTCCTTGTAAGCATTTATTTCATTTTGCTTTTTCCTTATTATTTTTTCTAATAATATTTTCTCATTATTTGCATAGGTTATTTTATCTTCCAAGTTAACCGATTGATTATTTTTACCATTTATTATGCACATCCGCTCGTCAAAATCACTTTTCTCTTCTTCTTCTAGGAATTTGTTTTCTTTATCTACGGTCTCGCAGTCAGTATCCCCTTCACTCGAGGAAAGATATCTTTCATCTGTATTAGGTTCTTCACCTGACCCTTCAACTTTTTCTTCGTCAGACTCCGATGAGCTGTAATGCCCGTATTGCTGAAAGTCTCTCTCAAATTCATCCTCACTAAGACTGTCATCTTGTTTAAGACGGATAAAGTTGCCTGTTTCTATTCTTTCTCTTATTTCATGATATGCAACAATCAAATTTAAATGGTCGTATATTGCGAAATTTGAGTCGTTTATGTCTACGGAGTTAAATTTATCTTGTAGTCTAGATGCTCTATGATTTGTAATATTGTTGTGTAATTTGTACACTTTTTCGTTCTGGGCTGTATAATATGGACTTTCATTGTACTTTCTCGTTTCCATTGCAATTCCATGCTCTAATTGTAGTTGGAAGAATTTTACTGTTTTGTGCCATTTTTTGTTTTTCTTTTTATAGTGATATAATCTCTGCAAGACTCTATGAATTAGTATATTATGATCGTGCATCTGGAGTTCATGATATGGACTTTCTTCATAGTTTTCATTTTCCACCGCCTTGATGTGCGCCAACTGTCTGAGTAATTCATCCCTGTATAGATTATAACAGAGTGTTCGATTCTTTTTAGGAAGTATTATAAGTTTCTTGATACTCTTGTATGTAAAGAAGGCATTTATATTTTCACTTATTCCACAGATACTTGATATGGTTGTTAAGTTCAT
Source organism: Maratus speciosus (assembly GCA_963932465.1). Taxonomy (NCBI): domain Eukaryota; kingdom Metazoa; phylum Arthropoda; class Arachnida; order Araneae; family Salticidae; genus Maratus; species Maratus speciosus. Next base: position 419,320,692 of record OZ010791.1, read on the forward strand.
GTCACATCCTTCTGGCGATTGGGACGGTGTTGCCATCGTTGTAGTTAATACAGAAGCAGGTTTTCAAATAATTTAGTTAGTTACTTATATTTGGAGAGATAAATTATCTTGAGTATGATATAGTTTTAACCGTGATTTATCAAATTCCAGGATATAAATTTTTAAATAATATAAGATAGATAATATATAAATTTATAAATTATTGGAGATAAAGATCAGGGGTCCACTAGGCGCCCGCCATACATCTTTGAAAGAAAGGGATATAGATAGTTAAAAGCAAAAACCAGTGGTCGTAACCACCGAAAATGACTCAGAGAAAATTAAGAACCGAAAAGTAAAAGGGGGAGGATTTGAAGAATAAATAAAACAAAATAAAATAATAAAATAAAGGAAAGCAATTTTAATAGCCAAATATGAAAAATGGGGGGGGGGGGAGTATGTGCCCCTGCCTCTCATGCCACCGTGACCATGCACTTGAATTAAAAGTAATAAACTTCCTTTTTACCAGACCAGCACTCTTGCTGGCATAATATGTATTCTTTCATAACCTGTTATTTAGTATAGATTATTTGTTGTAAGTTAATTGAAGTTTTACAAAAATAATAAGTATCATGATCCATCGAAAACATTAAATTACCAAGCTTTAAAATAATTTACACTTATACAAATGTACACTTTTGATATTAATAACAGTGCTAAGTGAAAAAGTATTAAGTGGGAACAAGAATGTAAGACATGTGAAGTATGACCCAAATTTATTAAGCAATTACATTTTTAGGCAGTGAAATGTGTGCAAGTTCAGAAAATTTAAAATGGGAACACTACTGTTGGCAACCTCCAATACATTCAAGAAAAAACCAGAGTAATAGTCCAATAATCAAAATGTTGCTAATGTTAAGGAAATGAGTGCTAATAATAAAAGTGTTTAGTTGGATCAAGAGTATATGTCATATGAGAGATCCCAATGAAAAGCTCAAAAGAATAACTCAGATAATAAAAAAGTAGTCAATGTTAGGCAAAGAAATGTGTGCGAGGTCAAATATTTAAAATGGGAACAAAACTGTTGCCAACCTCCAGTACATTCCAGAAAAAACCAGAGAAATAACCCAATAAATAAAAAAGTTGCTATTGTTAAGAATAAAAAATATTAAATGTAAAAATGTTTATTGGGATCAAGAAAATATGTCATATGAGTTATCCTAGTGAAAAAATCAGAAGTATAACTCAAATAATAAAAAAGAAGTCAATGTTAAGCTTAGAAATGAGTGCAAGGTCAAAAAAATTTAGTGGGATCAATATTGTTGGCAACCCCTAGTACAATCAAGAAAAAAACCAGAAAAATATCTTAATAACTGGATAAGGGGAAGGGTATGGTCTCATGCGAGGCGACATTGAACTGTAGCCACGGTCATAAAAATCTCGACCTCCAAAAAGTGGACTGTCATATCTTCGGCCGTAGCCATTAGCATACCCATCACCACTACGGGGTCCACCATAACCACCACGACCCCTGCTTGAACCTCCTCTAGCTCGTCCTTGTGATCCTGGCTCATGATGAAGCTTGCTTTTTGAAGGTTCAACACTCAAAGAAGATCACCTGAAGTAATAATTATTCAGAGCTTTTAAGGCATCCTGGGCTTCTTCAGGCTTGATTAATTTTTCAGGAACTTTTGGACATACCAGAGTTTCATGTTTTTTTCTGCATACAACGCATTTTACTTTTGCTCTACAATTTCGGGCTAGATGGTTTAATTTTAAACATAGGAAACAAGTTCCCTTCTTTTGCATTATGTCTTTCTTAACATCATACGACATTGACATTGCCTTGAAACATTTTTCCGATGCATGTCGTTTGTCACAAAAAATACACAGTTTTTGTTTAAAATTATTCTTTTTTCTAGTATATTTTCTCATATCAATGTTTAATAAATCTGATACAGTAGATATTTGAGATTCTTCGAATTCATGATTATTGCGTGCAGCTCTGTATCGAAAAGTTTTGTCAAAACTTTTACTTGCCAAAGAAATTCTTTCTTCTGCTTCAACTTCGTCTTGCAGAAATTCTAATAAATTATCTAGATCAGTTTTTGAACCAATTAAAACACCATTATTTAAATCTGTATCATGATTTTTATCTAGTTCAGATTCCACATCATTACATCTATTTAACGATCTTCTGTGAGATGTTCTATACCTTTCCCATGCTCTAAGAATATCATCTGGAAGAGACGATTCAACAAGTGGATATAACATCGCAGCATATTTGTCTCTAATAACTCCAAGAGTTTCTAATGATCTCAGTTTCGATTCTAATGAATCATATAATCGTCGTAAAGAGTTATGTTTTCCTGGATTTTGCTTCTGCAGTACAAGGCCTAACAAATCTCTAACAAAATATTCTATCAAAAGTTCTTCCCGTCCAAAACGAGATTTAAGTTGACTTACAGCTTTGGCGTAACTATTACCACCAGGCGGAAAACTTCTAATCAATACCTCTGCCACACTGCCTTTTTTCATGGCTTGTGATAAATACGCAAATTTGTCATGAAAATCTAGGCTAGTATCTTGATCAATTTTTTGAAATTGACCCCAGAATTGCAACCAGTTTTTAATTTTACCATTAAAAGTAGGTAATTGTATCTTCGGATAATGAAGCAATACATTCTTATTAATTACCGAAATATCAGATTTCAAATCTTCATTTTTTACAACCAAAAGTTCGTTTAATTTCTGTTGTAATACACGCCAGCGATCGATGTAAACCTCAGATTCATCGATATCTTTGTCTATAATTTCTTCGTCAGCTTGGTTGCTATACAATATTTCTCTAATTTTATATTCTACATCGGTCATAAATTTCGCTTTCTCTTCTATCATTGTCAATTTCACAATTTTTTCAGCAGTCGATAAATTATTTTCAATTGCATCAAATTCGTTACACGCTTTAGTGAAAATTCTACGATGCTGTCGTCTAGCTGCTTTCAACGCATCCATATTATTCAACATCAACAATAATTTTTTATTTTCTTTTTATTCAACAAAAATAATAATTCTCACTTGAGCAGTTCAAATAAAATTCTACTTACAGATTCCAGTCTTGTCAGCGGACGCTATATGTTGGATTCCAATGTAAATAAATCTCTTAACTAAATGAATCCCTAAAAGTTAAGTATTAAAATATCTATAAGTTATTAAAACTGCCCTCAATAACATTTCTTATTGTTAAAGCGAATATATTTCTAACTTAAATTCAATGACAGAAGAGCCATATATTTCACATTACTTTATTTTTATAAACTTTTTTCTAGAACAAAACAAAACCAACTGTTGCCAGATATTGAAACAATGCAATTAAAACCAGTTAAATAATTATGCAGGTGACTGATACATGGATGAAAGATAAAGCTAGTCATTACGTAACAATTACCATCCTTAACATCCAAAAGAAACACCATGAATGTTTTTTTTTAGAGTGCACATACATTAATTGTTACAACACACTCTACCCACATGGATTAAAACCAATCTTAAACAATAAACCTCACCTTGTATATTATACATTATCGCGTGCACTCAATTACAATTCGCTCTACCCATCACTTAATCGAAATTTATACAAACTACACAAATTAAACGAGGCTACTCATCTAAATCTCAAAAATTTACTAATACTCACATCAAAAATGGTTAAAAGCACGACAATAATCTTCAGTAACTATAACTGAATGACACTTCCCAAATTTATCTCTGCTATTCCAAACTTACCCATCAACTAGTATCTGAAGATTTTCACTTCTAACATATTTACTATCCAGTTTAGTGATACACTTTTTGATTTATTCCACTTTAGGCATACTGTCCTCAATCTTAACACAAATAAAAACAGCAAAAAACAAACAAACAACAACCACAACAAAAAACCGAAAGAATTTAAATCAAAGTAACTCATAATTATTACTTTTACCAATCCACAATTTGATAAAATAGAACTTTATCATATTTTTAACACTAAAAAATGCGAATTTCCACTTCATAATGTAAATCTTAAAAATGACATTCAAATACCCTATTAGCTTAGAGCGTAAAATTTTTAATTATAACCAAAAAAAAAAAAAAAAAAATCAAACACACTGAAACGTTTATGTAAAAACAATGAGCACCATTAAAAAAATATATATTAATGTCCAAACACAGACATCCACGTCTAGTTTGTTAGCAGACTCATATTTTTATTTTTATGAAAGAAAAGTTTATTAACCCCTTAACCTACAACTACATGTGGCACACGTGATCTTGTATTCGGCCAAAACTGATTATCACGGGCCTGAACCGTAGTACATCGATCGGGCCAAATGTAAATATTACGGGCATGGCCCTGGTACAATGATCGAGCCAACGGTCTAACGAGATTACTAATAAAACTTTTGCGGTATATCTACCACAATTATTACATCAGGTTGTAATTACTTATCAAATATTTCACAAAATTAAACCAGTTGTATCTTATACAAGTATTTACATTCCGTAAGTTGTGCGCGTTTGGTACAACTTAGGACCGATTTACCGAACTTTGGAATGGCTCGAAGGCTGCGCGATCTTGTTTACGTTTTGGACCCAGGCTGTTGAAACGTAAATTGTAGGTTAAGGGGTTAACAATAATATTTTATTCTATAATTATATATAGATGATGCTCTTATTTTTGCTCTCAATTATAATCAATCTATATCTCTTTTTGTAATTAATCTTCGTAATCTAAAACTTAGTACTGACAATATAAATATTTCTAATATTAATTTTATGGCTGTTAATATGACTATTCTCTCAAATAAAACTTTAGCATTAAATATTTATGGTAATCGAAATGAATTTTCGTTTAGTGTAATTAATTTTACTAACTTTAATTACTGTTTACATATTTCAGTTTACAGAAATATTCCTTTTAATCATCGTAATTTTATTAAAGGTTTATGTTCTTCCCAATATATGAGGCCAAATTTAATAAATTTAAAATAAACAGCACATTTGTATAATCATCCTCTTTATTTTATTTTCTTCTGAATAAAACATTAAATATTAATTTTTATTTATCAGTTTAGGCATTTATTATGCATAAAAATTATAAAATTAGGAAAAATACTTGGGAGGGTGGGCGAAAATTGCTGAAAAAATAATAAAAATTGTAACATACCCTATCGGGCTATCTATTGGAAAAGAGGCCATAGCTAACAACGATTTAACAACAACAATAAAAATAAAATTATTTGTAACGATAAAGAAGGAAAATAGCAGTGAAACAGATAGATTTAAATATTGACGATCAAGAATAAATTCAATTCTACTAAAGACCGAGTAGGAAGAAACCTTTTCCAAACTTATTAAATTCAGCTCGCTGAACTCAGCTTCAGAGCCAAAAACTATTAAAATTTATGATGAGCAACTACTTTAAAATATTTGTCCAAAATTCAATCGCTTTGCTTTCATCATGTCTTGCCCATCAATACCGTGGTTGTCTAGACATGTAACACAAAATTAACTTCTTTACAATTTTCAAGTCATAAATTCATCAATTTTTTTATCTTACCACTCTGAGAAAATATTCTCAAAATTTACCTTAACACGTGTTACGGTTGCGAAAAAATGAACTCTTTCGAAGTAAAGAAACATCCACATGGGACTGATAAATAATGAGTCATCCATCCGACACTAATGAATAACGCTTTAACTAATGAGTCGCCCCTGCTATCTTGTTTGAAAAATCACACTCGCTGTCAGTTCATCTAAAGCCATTGACAGGTGTGGCTGTGTGTAGGAATCCGTTTTAAATTTACAGAGTTCAGTACGTGTCTTATACTTTTCCCAGAAAAATACTAAAATTTTATTTTTAATACCACTATTTGCGTTTAGTATTTATCGCCTGCTTTAAACGCAAAACTTAAGTTCCTCCAAATATAACTTTACTAGCTAAACGTTGATGCAAATTATCCTGAAACTTGCGAGCTAAAAAAATATCTTTCCCACTATAACTGCAAACTCGTATGTTGCAGTTTCTTCATTCTAGGTGCAAGCTTGACCTCCAGATTCATAAGTTATTCGTGCCTAAATGAGAAAAACGACTTCTGCTCTATACACGGGACACAGGCTGTCAGCAACTTTTGCTGCGTAAATCAGCATAAAAAAAAATAATAAAAACAATATTAAATTTTAACAATATAATTTATATCAGACATTAAATAACCATTCTTCTATGTTAAACTAAAATACAGAAAACATAATGCAAGTAATACTAACTATCGTTGCATGTTCAAAACTCGGACGGATTACACTAGCATACAAATTAAAACATTACTTTTGAAAAAGAAATAACAAAAACTGAATTTTAGGCTTTATCGGCGCTGAATCGGAAAATGAAAGCAGCTTTACTAGATCGCATTTGGGTTTTGTAACATTGCGCGATCACTGGAAGAATATAAAATTTATTAGTATGTGAAATTATGCAAAATAAAAATGCGTAACTGGTGGAAATTACGGTTGCCAGAAAAATATTAATTTTTTATTTTGAATACCGCTTTTTTCATAGAGAAATAGTCACCTTATTTAACTGCTGAAGTTTTGCGTTTAAGTCGGGTGATTAATACTATTGGCAAATAATGGTATTCAAAATAAATTTTTTGTATTTTCCTGGCAACCCTGGGAGGAGCATAGGACACTTAATGAACTCGATAATATTAACGGGGATTTCCACACATTTCCTGAAATGGCCTTAGATGAACTGACAGAAAGCATGATTTCAAACAAGTTCGCACGGATGACTTTTTAGTTAAAGCGTTATTTATTGATGCCGGATGAATAATTCATTATTTATTAGTCCCATGTGGATGACTATTTGTTTTTTTTTTTAAGCTAGAAGATCGTTTCTATTATGTGCCAAAAATGACATAATAGGAATATTTAAAGCTATTTAACTAAAAAACGTGACATGATTGAACACGTTTGAATGCATTTTCTGTTTCAGTATTAAAAATATTTTATAAACCCTTTTGTTCTGAAAATCGTGTAGACGAGAATTATTAGAGTAATTAACTTTTTCTAATACAACTCAAAATATGTTAGTTGCTAAATATTCATATGAACCAAATGAATTGGCTGTAAAGTTTCAGGCTCTGGTTGAAATTGTTTTGAGGGAGTCAACAGGGAGGATTGCTTTGGCTACTTTGAGTACTATACCAAAAACAAATCTAGTTTTACTAAAAGAGACCTAGGACTTTATCTCTTAGCAATAACTTTTGCCGTATTGTGTATGTCAAAACCTTTGGCTTTTGGACTGGGTTTGGAAAATACAACAAAGGATAGTATTATAGCCCTATTTTCGTTGTATCTCCTTTAAACACCGTGAAAAAACCATTAACCTCTCTTAAAATACCTCTATTAACTGGCCTTGATTTAAAAAAAAAATGATCGGCATATTCGAAAGTGGATGGTAGGATTGTTACGTGTAATGTTTATATATTTTTTTAAATTCCAGATATGTAGAAACTTCCTTGTGAGGGGTTGAACTCATAACCGAAGCAATATCTTGCAAGTATAGACACATATACGCTACAGTCTGAAAAAAAAAAGAAAATCCCCCCCCCCCTATACAAACTCTGCCGCAATTCATCCTATAAGAATGAGACTGATAGCAATCTATTAGTAATAACGGCTACTAATTAATAGATATAAGTTTTGCTTACGGAGAATACACATATAGAATTTTAACAAACTTTAAAATTTTCAGTATTAACACCTAATTTTGAAATCATATTTGTATTCTTTGGTAAATTTTCCATTAGAAAGCCATTCTATCAAGTAGTTTAAAATTTATGCAGATTTAAAATAAGGATTTCCTAAAGTTAAGTTCATTTTCCATCGTTGCAAAATAGATTAAAATGAAAGAACATTTTTAAGCACAACTCAAAAACTACTTGACAAAATGAGTTTTAATTTTGCATTCACATGTTTGAAGTTTCTAGAAATTGAATTCTGTTAAAAAATTTATGAGTATTTTTCATATTTCTTTTTGAATATTAATTTGAAAATATATATTATTTCTTATTAATATCCAAAAAAAAAAAAAAAAAAAAGAATCGTAACCTGTTAATTTCTTAACAGAAATTTATTTCTTGTATCTTTAAATGAGCGAATCCAAAATAACAGCTATTATGTTAAATAGTTTTTGAGTTATGCTTAAAAAACTACCCGCATTTTAATGTGTTTTGCAGCAATTCAAAATGAATTTAACAATAGGACTTCCAAACATCAAACGTACGGTAGTGGAAAAAAAAGTAAACACCACCTACTAACTCTGCAACAAATTATTGCAGAAGAAAGTTACTGATACCAAACGATTAGAAATAAAGTCTACTTTTAAATGATGTATATAAAATTTTCTTAGGGAGTCATCTACATATCAAAACGAACCCAAAGTTTTTTTTTTGTCAATAGCAATACCCAAGTTTGACACCATAAATAAATTCTACACCTTTCAATTAGCTTAAAAATAAATTTTCACAAAATTCGTACGATTAGTTTAAGAGAAATAAATTATTTTTAAATGAGCCAATTTTAGGAGTTGTATCCAAATTGAAGTTCGGTAGTCGATTATTGAAATGCTAGATAATGACTATGCCACATTTATTAATGTATTATTCCTTGCCAATAGGATCATTTCACTCGCATAATATGTTTCGATTACTGTCAGACCAAATGTTTCAATAAATGAGTAAAATATATTTTTTTCAATTTATGCTTTTCTGCACATCATGGACGACCCCAACCATCATTTTGAGTTTTTTTAATCATTATTCGAAAACTACCTGGAATAAAAATTTGAAATTCAGAATTTTCATAACGCAGGACATAATAAATAGAAATCTAACAACAACAACAAAAAAAAATGCAGGTTTCAATTCATATTTTTTTCGAATATTAATTTCATAATTCATATTATAAAAATTTTTAAATTAATAATTCAGTGCATTTATATTTGGGTTTTTTAGTATTATAACCATAGAAAAAATTATCACATTAGTATTATAATTTCAGGAGATGTTAATAAAAATATGAAAATGTAATTTAACATTAGAAGCTCTAAATTTTGAATATTTATAATTCAAAAACTTACCACACAAATGACTTGAAATTTGGTTTCTGGGAATAGTTTGAAACGAAGATTTAAAATATATTATCAAAATTGGGTGTCGCCATTGTAAAAAAACGAAGTTTGGTCTCGTTTGGATTTGTAAATGGCCACCTAAGCAAATTTTGTATACAGCGTTTAAAAGTATACTTTATTTCCAATCTTTTGGTACCAGTAACTTTCTTCTATTATAATTAGTTGCAGCGTTAGTAGGGGATGTTTACTTTTTTTTTGTCCATGACTGTATATTATTCCTAAAGTATTTGACGGGATGACTTCCCAGTTTGGTATCGGAAAGTAAAATGTACCCAAAAATACAAATATGGTGCCAATTTAGTTAGTATTGAAAATTTTAATTCCTATTTCATTTTCAATATGTAGACGATCCCAGGGTCGGACTGGGTCAGTGTAAAGGGCGCAGACCTTGGATTTTCAGAGGGCGCAAAAATCTCGAATTCAAAAAACGAACTCAAGTCAATTTGACTTGCTTGTGTTGTATCTGGCTTGACAAGGTTTAGCACACTTACATAGCACCAAGTAAAGGATAATGGCTTAAATTAAATCTTTAACTCTAGATAGAAGACTTCGCAATATTCTCCGTGCATGTTTAAAATTCCATCAATCCTACACAATATTACGCAATTTTTTAAACCACATCACATAACATCTAAAAGCAGCAAGTTGAATACAGATTAACTTGTAGTAGATTACTGATATCAAGACTAGAGCTTTCTTATTTTCTTCTATCGATAGACACCTTGCAGAAAAAAAAAAAATCATCGCCCCTACCAATTTTCCTGAAAATCACTGTATGAAAAAAACATAGGATTGATTAGGATAACAATTGATTAGGAATAATATTTACTATTAAATACTTTTCGTAAATTTTGCTTTGGAGGCTGTCTACATATTAAATACACGAACGTTGATTTTTCAAATGGTAACATCCACTTTTGACACCCTGTTTGAGTTCCTTTCTAGCCAGGAAAGAGATATAGCTTATATGCTTTTCTTAAATCTTAATACTGTTATAAAAGAAAATGCGTTAGGGGTTTATCCCTAAACTTCAGAAAATAAATTGAAGATCTTAAAAGAAAAAGTACCAAAAACTCTCAATTAGTCCCCAGTAAAATTTTACTATAATAATAAATTTATTAAAAACTTACTTTACATTAAAAAAATCCTACAAAATATTTCTTGTAAGTTTCTACGATTTTTTTGTGGCTCCTTTGATAGCGGAATACGGACCCCTTAATTTATGGAAAGGAAAAATTTCTCTATATCTCCAAAACCAATTATTCAAATGAATTGTACACATCAATGTTTTTAACAATTGTAGTTAGTTCATAATATAGTATATTTTTTAAAATGACTTTGTTAAGAATTTCTAATTAAGAAAAGTTTTTGAATAGAAAAAAAGTTTGAAATAAGTTTGGGTCTATTCACTATATCTCTAATGAATTAATAAAAAATCATCAGATAATTTTTATGAAGTTAAAAACTAAGTTTCTGAAATGGATTTATCTTTAACATCCTCAAATTTAAACCCTTCTAACTCTACCATGATTTAATTTAATGCATATAAACTATGCCTTTTTCCGGGCTGTCTCGATCCAAGAAACTCAAATAATGTGTCAAAAATGGAGTATTATTGCTTGAAAAATAAAAGTTGGTAGAATTCTCAATAAGTATACGACTTCGGAAACATAATTTATGCATAACAATAACTAGTAGATATTATTTTCAGTTGATTGGTATCTACATATTTTTTTACGATTATTTTTAGCAGAATTTGTAAGTTATAAAACACATTTTTTTCCACTATCACCATTGATGCACTGAGGATCCTTAGAAAAGCTAACACTGTTTTTTGCACCTAGCGCCAAATAGTGTTGCTGCGGTGCTGCTAAGGGGTTCAACATTTTTTTTTAAACATATTTCTTTAATGTAATAGGAATTAGTTATCAAGCCAGTTTAAAATGTCATAAATTCAATTTCTGTTACAATCTGAGAGCCACTACTTTTTATTATCTAGGTACTGTTTTGTTATTATTCATATTATTAACCAAGTAGCATATTTACATGTGGTATCTACAAATATCTCCTTCAACACACAAGAAACATTCGGTATGCAAACTTCGTTTAAAAAATATTTATAATTAGAACAAAAATATACTTTCCGTTTGGAAATAAAAATTTTGAAAACTAAATCTCAAGCTTCTTTTGTACCACGTATTATAGGGTATTGGAATGCTGAAATATAAAGCTATTTGAATGTGAAAATAATACTTGCTTGTGAAAATAATTGGTATTTTTTATCCTTAAAAAATTACTATTATGCGTCCATAAAGAACTGAATTGATATCTCATTATGAAAAGGTTTCTACAGAAAAAGTACACCCTAAAACATTGCTTTGTTAGTCTAAAATCCCTAAAACAATTAAGTAAATTTACTATTCCCAGCACACTCTTCCCATGATTGCAAAACTTTTATCATTGTTAAAGATCAAGGGAAATATTTAAGTTTCCGTACTTGAGTGTAAGTGCCCCAGGGATTGTATTCATGCAAGCTGCAGGGTATATAGCCAGTATTTTTTAATAGACTTTAAAAAAAAGAAGGAGGTTCTCATTTCGACGCATATGTATATTTTTTATGTATTTTCACTGATTACTCCTGAACTAGGCGCGAGATTACTATCCGAAAATAACGGCAGATTTTGTGAATGAGAAAACGCTGTCCGCGAGATACCACAGCTTCTAGGATTGCAATCCAAAAGTATCATCAACTTTGTATTCCCCGAAAAGAAAGATCATCATGTTTTCCAATCAAAAACAAAATCCATACAAAAAGTTTTTTGCCTTCTGAACGTCTCTCTCTTTTTTTTCTCTTTCAAAAAGCACCATTATATGTGCATTCAGAGGCGGCTATAAGGAAAGGGGGCGCAAAGTACTAAAAGCAAAAGGACTGAAAATATGTAAATTCTAAAACATATCATGAAAAGAAACGATGAAAAAAATTTCGTCCAGGGTGCAATGGCTACTAAAGCTTTCGTTGAGTGCATATTTTCTCTTTCAATCGCATGCAAAGATGTCCGTTTTGGTTTCCGATCCTGAAATTGCTACGATATATCTTTAATTTCTTCGTGATAATAATAAAAAATACATCTCTTGTGCTGTCTATTAATTGATGATGATCCCTAAACGAATTCTCGAAATTTAGTACACTAATCAGAATGTATGTATACAACAAGTAAAAAATATTGGAGCGGCTTAGGCACTTAGGGGCGCGACATCTTCCCTGGGCGAGGGCGCACCGGCCCTCGGGCCGATGGGCCGGCGGGCCAGTCCGAGCCTGGACGATCCACTCAGCCAATGTTAAGTACAGACAGAATTAATTAGTAGACGTTATTACTAATCGATTGTTACCACCCACATTTTTGTACGATGATTTAGCGCAGACTTTCTTTAAAAGACTGTCTCTTTTTTACTTTCTTCCATGTTTACAAGAAGAAAGTATCAGATTCGGGAAAATTTTCGTATTCCTGTTTTCGACGGATTTACATGGTTTAGGGGGTAGACATCAAGAAGAAAATGTTTTTACAAAATGCCTCTCTGTGATTCTGTGTGTTTGTATGTGACACAAATTTTATGGGCATTCTATCTCAAGAACTAATGCACTGAATTTAATAAAACTTTAGATTCAGTTAGTCCCTGAAATAAATTGGTGCTGATTAGTTTTTGGAGTAAATCGCCCGACAGGTGGCGTTGCTATACTGTATTTTTCACGATTTCCGCAAAAGCTCTATATCAAGAACTAATGCACGGATTTTCATAAAACTTCAGATTCAGTTAGTCCCTGATACAAATTGAAGCTGATTACTTTTTGGAGTAAATCGCCTAATAGGTGGCCTTTCTGTGATGCATTATTACAGATTTTCGCAATTATTATATCTCAAGAACTAATGCACAGATTTTCATCAAAGTGCAGATTCAGTTATACCTTGATATAACTTGGTGCTGATTACGTTTTGGTGTAAATAACCCAATAGGTGGTGCTGTTATGCTGCATTTTTTGACGACTGTCAGAATAGCTCTATCTCAAGAACCAATGCATGACTTTTTATCAAACTTCAGATTCAGTTAGTCCCTGATATAAATTGGTGCTGATTAGTTTTTGGTGTAACTTGCCCAAAAGGTTGAGCTATTATGCAGAATTTTTCACGATTTTCTTAATAGCTGTATCTCAAGAACTAATGCATGTTTTTTCATCAAACTTTAAACTGAGTTTGACGTTGACATACGTTGTTGTTTGTTACGTTTTGGTGTAAATCACGCAAAAGGTGCTATGCTTTTTATCTACGATTTGCTATACGATTTTCGGAATTTTTCTTTCTCAAGAACTAATGCATGGATTTTCATCAAACTTCAGATTCAGTTAAACATTGACATAAATTTTTGTGGATTAAGTTTTGGTGTGAATCTCCCAACAGGTGACGCTGCTATGCTGCATTTTTTAGGATTTACACGCTTTTAATGATATTTGAGAACTTATGCACGGAATTTCATCAAACTTCATATCCTGTTTGACCTTGACGTAAGTTAGTGTTGATTAAGTTTTCGTGTAAATCATATAGCAGGTGGTGCTTCTATACTGCATTTTTCACGATTTTTGCGATAGCTATATATCTCAAAAACTAATGCACGGCATTTAACCAAACTTCACATTCTGTTACACTTGCACATAAATAAATCTTTATTTTGCTTGGGTGCACACAGCGCGACAGGTGTCGCTTTCATGCTCTTTGGGCTGGGAATTTTTGTTGCAGACATCTAAGAGGGTGGATGCAAAATTCAATTATTTGTTTGAGAAGTGCGAGGCTTATATCTCCTTTTAAAATGCACGCAATTCAATGAACCCATCTCTTTAGAATTCTCAAGATGGAGATGAGCATAGATTGTCATTTTGTTTTCGCACTGTGATAGCAGATGTTGAAGTATTAACATGTATGAGATAGAAAGTTTTGGGACTGCCACATCCAACTAGCTTCTTTTTTGAAAGCTGCACAAAATTATTTCCTTATAACATTGAATTTATTTGTTTAAAATCATTTAAGAGAAAAATTAGTCATGAGATTATTTCCAGAATCCGGATTAAAATAAAGTCACTTACTTTTCTATTTAAAATGTGTTGGGGATCAATTTTTTTTTTTTTTTTTTTTTTTTTTTTTTGAGCAATCTTTAAAATTTTATCAGAGAATTTTTTATTGTTAAATTAAACATAAAAAATAAATTGTCGTGTTTTAGAAAAATCTTGTATTAGAAAATCAATTTACTAAACGAGCTTACCTTTTTCAAAACACGTGCACAACCTACGAGAAACTTAGATAAGAAAATATTTGAGTTCAGCGAAATTCTTGCAAAAAGTTTTGCTTTATAATTTGGCAAATCGCCTGAAGTTAAAAAAAAAAAAAAGTAATGCATAGAATGTTGTACAGGACTATGTAGTAACTGTTTTATAATCGGGTGCAGATTTATTCTCTATACTTTTTACGTATTTTCTATTATATTATGTTATTATGAAAGGTACCTTTTAGCGGTAATTGGACTATAAAATTATTTAATAATCTTGCTCCACAAAATTATTAATTGATTACAAAATAAAATTTTTGTACTTAAAATGAGATATTGAAAATACATTTTTATGATGACTTAAATTTGTTCATTTTACGTATTGTTTTTAAATCGAAATTCGCCACAAGTATAGGGTGATTACAAAAAGATAGATAAAATATTTAAAAGTGGTATTACACACTACAACAAACAATTTTTGTATAGAAAACCTTGGATGTAATCCAATTATTGAATAAAAAAAGCAAGGTGTCTCACTCCAAGTCGAACCCGAATTTTTGTTCCTGACCTAAGTTTAAGAATAATGAAGATATTTTAATGAAATTTGAAATAGGAAAAACTTCTCTTTGTATAAAATGTAAGGATATGACACGAAATGGTAATAATGTATGCTATTCTTATATCACTGTAAAAAAAAAAAAAAAAAAAAAAAAAAAAAAAAAAAAAAGTTGTAAATTTTCCTGCATTTTATGTTGTAATTTTTCAAGCATCGATGCTGTGAAAGCGAATTTAAGCACAAAGTGAAGTAAAAATCGACTTCTTTCTGTCATGTGCACCACGCAGCCAATAGCAATGCGACTTTCTCCAGACGTCAGAAATTTTACAGCACTCTTAAAGACAGCAGGTTGTAAATTTTACAGCAACCGTATAGGCATCTGGGGTACCAGCACCTTTTGTTCTAAAGTACTATGATTTTTTCTGCACTTTATGTTGTAATTTTCAAGCACCGATGTTGCAAAATCTAATTCAAGCACCGATGCTGTGAAAGCAAATTCAATCAGCAAGTGCAGTAAAAATCGAATTCTTGCTGTCACGTGCACCATGCAGCCAATAACAACGCGACTTTCCCCAGACTTGAGATATTTTATAGCACTCTTAAAGACAGCAGCTTGTAAATTTTACAGCAGCTGTGTTGTCAGCCGGCGTACCAGAATCTTTTGTATAAAATAAAGATTTTTTTTTTTTTTTTTTTTTTTTTTTTTTTACAGTATAGCGCTCATCTAGATGCTCCATGTTTCACAATGTAATCGACAGTTCAATTCGATTTCACTTACCGAAATGTTCTACATTGTCATCACTTAGCACGATATCATTGCGTTTCATACCAAGTAAGTTATGCTTTGAAAATTGCTATCAAATATATTTATTTTATAATCCGGGAGGCAGCGTCATATTTTGCTAGCCAATGTTCTGTCGACGAGACAATTTTGCTATATATGATAGATTAGATGATACAAATAACGAAACTATCAGCTGGTGCACTAGCATGAAGGGGGGGGGGGGGGAGGATTCCATAGCAACATCGCGCAACTTGCTACAATGTGTAATGTGCAGCAAACGAACGCCAATGTTAACCTGACTAGGAGACTTCATCTGTAATCGGTTCGCCATTAATTTCAGAAGAATAGTTATGATTAGATTGGACTGAGACACCCTGTATTTTTGAGAAAAGAATAGATTATGGCTCTAGTTTCCTGTACAAAAATTGTTTTGGCGTGCACTACCATTACATTTCTTAAAGATTGTTTCTTTTTGAATCACTATGTATGTATCTGATTACACAAAATTTGTAGGTGAAAGGACTTTATTATTTTATTAGGTTCATGCTAGACGGAAGTTGTGCTGTTTTATTCGCAGACTATATGGACTACTACTGTATGCGGAAAATAGTCAGATTTTAAAATGATTTTAGAACATGATAGTTTCATTTGTTAAAATTTTGCGCAAAGGGATGGCATTTTGTGCCATAAATGATGTCACACATTTTTTTTTAATTTTTTTTAACCCCCCAAACCTCTCTTTGTCACAAAGTGCCACACTTCACCATACCTCCTCCCCCTTGTCACATGTCACACTGTTTTACATAAACATATACTTGCAGTTCAGAAACAAAGCACTACGTTGTTAATTATATTTCAATTTTTTTTTAAAACTTTAACTATGTTTTTTAAGGACATTTGTGAGCATAACAATAATAAACGGTCAAGTGCGAGTATTAATCGCGCACAGAGGGTTCCGTGCAATAATATATGAACTAGTAAGTGTATTATTAAAAAAATACCGTTGCTAAAAGAATAATAAGACTTTGTAAAAACTATACAACGTAAGGTTGGGTATAGCTGTATAGTATACATGGTGCAAAGGAAAATACCTTTAACCTGAAAATACTTGCGAACGGAGAGAGCTACATCTATGCAAGTGAGGTAACGGTACAGTAAAGTGACTACGCCCGGCCTAATGCAAACGACAGCAGCACCCGTGGCGAAATTTGGAAGATAGCCACTGCAAATCGAAAATGAAAAGAGATAGCGCAAAATTTACAGTTAAAAAGTTTTAGAGCATTAATTAATTAATAAAATACGACATTTGATTTACATGGATAAGATAAATCTTTGCCTGTTTACCCAAAAATGTTCGAAATCGATGAGCGACGATTCTACTTTGCCTATTCACATTCCGGAAATATAACAGTGCACAATTTCAAATTGTGACGTTGTACTTTGCTGTAATGTCTGTAAAGATTTAATTTCCAATGCATTTAAAATTTTAGAATAACCCTTTCAGGGCCAGAAGAATTCTGTTCGTAAACTGATGAAATAATTGACTGACACCAGAATATTCAAACGAATTTCTCAGAAAACAAAACCCCGCTAATTTACAATTCCATTAAAAAAGCAAAATTTTATTAAAATATTCTTGGTGCCATTTTCAATTTTGGAATTAAAATTAGGAGGCTAGACCGTCTAGCCAACGCCCTTGAAAGGGTTAAATCTATGTCGTCGTATTGAAGAGGCTTGCAATAGACGTTCCATGCTGAGAAATGTGCATGCAGAATTACTCTCACGAATACAAACGTGTATCGTGAGCAATGGCGAACTTTTCGATCATACTGAATATTAACTTTTTATCACTGTGAGACCTTTTTTTTTGTGTGTGTGTGTGATGTTACCAAAATGTATTGAGATAAGTACGTATTTATAACATAAATTGTGCGTATTTCGTTATACTTCTGACTATTACATTCAAACGTTTACAGAAAATGGAGTGCATCGATTTCGGACATTTTTGGGTAAACAGGCAAAGATTTATCTTATCCATGTAAATCAAATGTCGTATTTTATTAATTAATTAATGCTCTAAAACTTTTTAACTGTAAATTTTGCGCTATCTCTTTTCATTTTCGATTTGCAGTGGCTATCTTCCAAATTGCGCCACTAGGGGGCGCTGCTGTCGTTTTCATTAAATCGGGCGTAGTAGCTTTACTATACCATTCCCTCACTTGCATAGCTGTAGCTTTCTCCGTTCACAAGTATTTTCAGGTTAAAGGGACTTTCCTTTGCACCCTGTGTGTATTTTCAGGTTAAAGGGACTTTCCTTTGCACCCTGTGTATTAGAAAAGTATAAACGGATATACCATGGAAGTTCAAAGATATATGGAACCTAAATAATAGCAAATATAGCTACTCTGTATATTTGTTATGCCATATAGGTTTTTTGTTAACCTTTAAAGACATAGTAGGTGTATTAAGAGAGCCACCCAATGGAAACCAGTCGCGAATCCCATAGTATTTATGTAATTAATTCTCATTAAATTAGTCTGTTTTTAACAGTTTGACTTTTATTGCTTTTATACTGCTACTGGGCATTGCATTACAAAAATATATCCTTAAAATTTGTTAACTGGGCTTTAAAAGCCGATGGAGCATAGAGTACGCCGTCCCTGCCATTATGTATGTCCAAACCGCCCGTGTCTTTAAGTGTTAATATCTCGGCTAATTACCGACGATTTTTTCCAAAATTCAGGATCAACAATTCTTTTATACTTTTGCTACGACAGGTACCTCAAGCTCTGCTCAACATTTTTGCTGAAGCCCGTAAATCGAAATTTGAGTGTAACGGAAAAATGTGATTTTCTCAAAAACTATGTGACCTAGGGTAATCGCTATAATTTTCCTGCAAGGTTTAAATTAATGTCTACTACCTCTAATTTTATCAGAATTTTAGTTTCAATAGATTTGGAATTACGTAGGGGGAATATATTTTTGCACTACATTTTCCACCATAACTTTGAAAATATAATACCTAAAATTAAATGAAATATATTTTTGATTTCAGTGTTAGGAAAGCTTTCACACGATACCCCATACGATATACAAAGAAATGATTTTTATTTTTCAAGTAACTTAATGAGCCCCTCTACATTTTCCCTAAATATATTTATGAATATTTATTAATCTGTAAATATGTGGATCAATAGTCTTTATTACTTCCCCCAATTTGAACTTTCCACGTTGCACAGTTTGCGAGTAAAAGGGCTGTGACAGACAGACAGACACAGGAGTGATCTTATAATGGTTCCGTGTTTATTTTTTAAGTACGGAACCCTAAAAATGATTCGTGCACTTATTTTGTATGAAATAAGACTAAGGTTTACAACAAAACATAATTAATATACAAATATAATAAAATATTAATATGAAAGAGCAATTGAAAACAGTAGTATTTTGGAATTTGAAATGGAATTTAATATATTTGGTTTTAAATCTTATCTTTACTTTATCAATAAAAAATACTTTAATCTGCTGATTTTTATTGATTTTATTTTAATCAAAATGTGTGATGTCACACTTCCTCTTACCCCCTCCCACCCCCTTGTCACAAACTGTCACAATTTCATGAACTACCTTCCTCCCCTACAAGAGTGACATCATTTGTGGATGGCTCCAAAGGCATAGAAATGCAATATGTGCTAATAAAAAATCTTAAAAATTTATTGTTGCCAAGAGTTATGGATTTTGAAGAGTCCCTTTTAATATAGAATGATTCACCTTATTTAAATGCTGAATTCTGCGACAAAATAAAGTAAATAATACTATGCGGAAAAAGTTGTATTAAAAATCTACACGTATGTAACTGTGCATGTCACGTGTAAAAGAATCATAAACACGAATGTATATATAACAATTGTTTTATTATAAAGAAAAAAAAGTATGAGGATATTTTATGCTAAAGTGTCACAACTTCAATACTCATTGTACTTCAGTGTCATCAACCTTTTCGTGTCTGACGTCGTAACAATAGCAGGTATACATATTTGAATTAACATCATTTAGAAATTAAAATAAAAATACAATTTCGAATTATTTACTGTTACTGGTACAGTCGTGGAAAAAAAAAATGTAAACACCCCTACTAACTCCTCAACAAATTATCGTAGAAGAAAGTTACTGGTACCGAACGATTGGGAATAAAGTCTACTTTTAAATGATGTATATAAAATTTGCTTAGGGGGCCATCTACATATTAAAACGAACCCAAACATATTTTTTTCAATGGCAATACGCAATGTTAACAAGATATTTCAAATCTTCGGTTCAAACTATGCCTAGACACAAAATTTCAAGTCATTTGAACGATAAGTTTTTGAATTATAAACATTCAAAATTTAGTGCTTCTAATGTTAAATTACATTTTCATATTTTTATTAATATCTCCTGAAATTATAATCCTAATGTGCTAATTTTTTGTGTAGCAATAATACTAAAATACCCAAACATAAATAAGTTCAACTTTGCAATTTTTATAATTTTATGATATGAATTATGAAATTAATATTCGAAAAAATTATGAATTGCAACCTACAATTTTTTTGATGGATTTAGATTTATTAGGCCTGCTTTATGAAAATCCAAAGTTTCACATTTTTCTTTCAAGTATTTTTCAAATTATGCTTAAAAAACGACAAAATGATGGTTTAAGGGGTCGTCTATGATAGAAATGACTGGATATTTTGAAACTTCTTATGCTATCCTGTAGAAGTCCTGTAGAATCTAGAAGTCTTCAATGACTGCTTGAGTGGCACTTAAGATGCTTTGATCAAGAAGGGGGCACTCTCGGTCAACAATCCAGTACCGAACTTCAATTTGGATACAGCCCCTAAAATATGCTCGTTTTAAAATATAATTAATTTCTCGGAAACTTATCGTACGAATTGCATAAAAATTTGTTTTTTAGGCTAATTGAAGGGTGTAGAGTTTATTTATGCTGTCAGAATTGTGTACTGCTATTGAAAAAAAAAACAAAGTTATGGTTCGTTTTTATATGTAGATGGCCCCCTAAGCAAATTTCATATACATCCTTTAAAAGTAGCCTTTACTACCAATCGTGTGGTACCAGTAACCTTCTTCTATGATAATTTTTGTTGAGTTAGTAAGGAGTGTTTACTTTTTTTTTTTCCACGACTGTACATTAATTTCAAACATGCTTTCCATTTTTTGACTAAAAGTTTACGATGAAAGTTACCTAAACTTTTATTTATTAGAAAGCAGTCAGAGATGCATGGGTATCTGTAAAGGTGTGAGGAGCGTGCATTTTAAGTTACTTGTTTCACTGATATCGTGTAAATGAGGTAGTATGGATCACGGTTAGTATCTGAGAAAGGAACATCGCATGTTAACGATAATTTCAGGTTGTCCGTGGCAAAATGGTTAATGGTCAGGCCACTTAATAGTTTCATTTTTATGACTATAGGATATTTTAGTTACTAAAAAGTTTTAAACTAATTTTATGATTTTTTCTGTGTGAGGAAGTGTATTTTGTACAACAATATTTTGAATAGTTTAGACTTTAGAAGATATGATAGTTTTTCTAAAATCTCCCGCGTGAGTATGAAAAAGCACGGTGAAGTCGATTTAAAGTTAGTTGGGGCAACTGGGACGTGGTTTTACAATGTGACTTTGGAGCTTCTGTCAATTCAGCTTCAAAAAACTAATGTTCATTAGAATTAAAGTCTGAACTTCTGTAAATGTGTTCAGTTAGGTTCCCTCTATCAGACAGAAATGCTCAAAATTACATTTTAATATTTAAAAATATAAAAATATGCATATTTCATCTTTCTTTCCTCATGGGTCCAGTTGCCCCCAAAAATGGGGTAACTGGACCAGGGGGGTCTATGTTCCACACGCGTTCATATTTTTTCATATCGGATATCAGGTCCTGTTTGAAAAAGTGTAAACCTAAAAAAATTTGAACCAGGCAGATCATGTAAATTATATGTCAATAAACAGCATTGTAAGGGAATCCTTTGCTATCAATGTGTCTAAAAAAAAGCACTAAAAGTGAAAATATTAGATTTATTTATACCAAAAACATAAAACTTAAGGAAGTACTTATGTACTTTAGTATAGATAATAAGTATAAAAGTCACATGGGTATTTTAAGGAAAAAAATAGTAAGGTAAATCTATGAACAAACGGCTACGTAAGTACTTAAGTACTTTATCCAGGGGTCTCATTATATAGGGAAAATTTTATTGTTCCTACCAGAACCCTTACCGAAAGGTGCGATGAAGATATTATTTTCAAAATAGTGGTAGGAACGATAAAAGTTTCCCTATAGAATGCGACCCCTGTGTATAGTACAATTTCAAGGTCTGGCTATCTCGCTTTCAGGGGCAAGGTACTTGTATCCGTAAAATGTTGAAATAATTTAATGACACCAATATTTACAAGAGAATCTATCTGAAAACAAGTAAAAGTGTATTTTCGCGTACTTAATCAAGGTGAAATTTTCATTATAAAATTCAGGTGCCAATGTGGCAATTAGGAATTAAAATTAAGTGATGCCATAACGGCATCCCCGCCTCTCAAGGAGCCAAGAAATTTGGTTTGATACCACTCAATATGCTTTTTTAAAATTTCATTACATAATTTTAATAAGGTATTCTATCATTTTCTTTATTGTGAGCAAAAAACAATGGATAAATTTACTTCCCGTAGTAAGAGAAACACAAAAAAATTATTTATAACTATTGGAGTAACTGGATCCAGCATGGTCCAGTTACTCCATTCTTGAAAAATTTATGAGGTAACTGGGACACCGGGCTTACATTTGAAACATGAAGTAAATATGTATAGATACCTAATAATATTAATGTAGTTGTATGTTCAATCTTAAAAAAAAAAAGATTGTTTAATAAAAGTACTTACAGTATTCTAATAATCAGCCGAGGAAGTTCAACCATATAGACGTTGTTTTTAAAAAAAGAAACTTAAATTTGTGACAACCTATCACAGCAAAGTGAGAGTTATGATTAAGTTGATACACGTTGTTTTAGGAATAAGAGATTAAGGGGCATTGTTCACAAAAGCTAAAACTTAAAAAACACCAACAGTTTTTTATAAAATAGCCTATGGCCCAGTTACCTCGTGGTTCCAGTTACCCCAACTAACCTTATAGAAATAAAAAGACACTCACAATCAGTCGCATGCCTGACGATGAAAGCTGGTAAGTGGCCAAGGTCCATATTAGACCGGGCAGCACAGATCCATACCTTCCTAGAGTTCACGGCTGAAATTTCAGGATGAGAGAACGGGATTAGCACATTAAAATGAAACTGGTCTGCCAAGTCATATTTGGTGGAAATCACCAGCAGACTACAGGTGCAGATCCCCAAAAATTTTTAGCAGCCAGTGGCTCCTAAACCCCAGTAATCCAGTCGCCACATTGTGAAAGAAAGTCATAAAACCAACATCGTTTACATGGGCATCAGGAATTCAAAGTGAAAAATAATCTACAGATGTATAAAAGAAACACAGATTAATTACATCAAATGTTTATATTTCATTTAATCACACAATTTTTTAAAATTTGGATATAAATTAAGTGCAATATAAATCTTAAGCCATCCATAGTTAGAAGATAAAGATGGGGTAAAGATATATATATATATATAAATATATATATATATATATATATATATAAGAATAAACTAAACAATCATGGCAGTGGAAAATATTAGGAAAACAATATGTCTTATTTTCATTTTGTCATATAAGAGTAGATATAAAAAAAAATTGTGACTGTGTGAGATTACTTTTCACTACAAAAATCAAAATACAATTCGCACATTTGTTTTTCAAGATCACAAAGAAAAATGATCTTAAAAAAAAAATAAATCTCATCACATATTATTACAGGGGTGATTGTGTTCCGAATTTTCCGAAAAATTAAGACATTCGGTTTCAAAAATTCGGAGATAAAAAAATATCACGGAAAAATATCGAGAATTTCGACAAATGGTCCCCGAAAGAATCAATGTTGTCTATCGTCAGCAGGAAAGCGAAGGAATTTCGGCAGAGAATCGCAAAGAAACCCCGCAAATTTTGTCAAAGGATCGTGGAAAAACGTGAATTTTGCCAATTTTCTCAAAAAAAAAAAAAAAAAACCGCCCATTTCGTCAAAGGATCAGGAAAAAAACACGAATTTGATAAAAGAATATCCCCAAAAAATGCGAATTTTGTCATAGAATCGCGGGAAAATGTAAATTTAGCCAATCTTTGCAGAAAAATCGTTAAATTCGTCAGAGGATCGGGTGAAAAATAAGGATTTCCTCAAACAATCCCGAAAAAAAAAAAAAAAAAAAAAAAAAACCCACTAATTTCATCAAAGGATCACACACAAGAAAAAAACTTATTTTATCGAAGGATCGAGAAAAAACGCTAATTTTCTCAAAGGATCGGAGAAACAATGCGAATTTCGTCAAAAGATTGCAGAAAAAACACGAATTTGTCAAAGGACCTCAAAAAACTCCGCAAATATCCTCAAAGGCTCGTGAAAAAAGCGTGATTTTCGTGAAAGCATCGCAAAAAACCCACGAATTTCGTAAAAGGATCGCTATAAAAACCTGAATTTCATCAAAGAATCGCAGAAAAATGCGAATTTCGTCAAAAGATTGCAGAAAAAGCACTAATTTTATCAAAGGACCTCAAAAAACTCAGCAAATCTCAAAGGCTCGTGAAAAAAGCGTGATTTTCGTGAAAGCGTTGCAAAAAACCCACGAATTTCGTAAAAGGATCGTTATAAAAACCTGAATTTCGTCAAAGAATCGCAGAAAAATGCGAATTTCGTCAAAAGATTGCAGAAAAACACGAATTTTATCAAAGGACCTCAAAAAACTCCGCAAATCTCCTCAAAGGCTCATGAAAAAAGCGTGATTTTCGTCAAAGCATTGAAAAAAACCCACGAATTTCGTAAAAGGATCGCTATAAAAACCTGAATTTCATCAAAGAATCGCAGAAAGATGCGAATTTTTGTCAAAGGATTGTGGAGAAAATGCGTTTTTCGTCAGACGATTCTGAAAGAAAAAAAAAGCGATTTTCGTCAAATGATCGCGGGGAAAAAACGCAAAATTTGCCAAAGGATGACGACTTAGACGCCGAAAATTAGTCGCCAAATCAAAAAATTCAATTGCCATGTGGCGACCGTGAATCTGGATCTATACTGCAGACCCGATTTTAGTGGTCGATCGGTAGGTTTACCGTTGTGTTTTGCTGCACTCAAAGGTATGAAAACAAGGAGGACTGGGAGGTGGAAAACACAATTTTAATCCTACCAGTTAACCACTTAAATCGGATTTGCAGGTATTTTCCACCAAGATACGACTTATCTGACCAGTTGCATTTTAATATGCGAATCTAGTTTTAACTAATCTTGGAATTTTAGCTGCCAACTCGATGAGGTGATATGTTTGTGCAGCCGCTTCCCGATCTATATTCGAATTTTGAAAAGCTGCCGCATACATGGCTTGAGTGTGCCTGTAAAATAATGGCAGTGGGCATGAAAAGTTTGAGATGTTAGTCAGGAAGATTCTTCCCTTCCGGTAACAATAAAAATTTTGGAGAAACTTTCTCCTAGAACTTGGGGACTTTGCCCGTCTTCAAACATTAAGGGGACTTATCTGGTGGGGAAGAAAAAGAGGGAATCCCATGTTATCCTATGGGGAAAATATTTATCCTTTTTGTTCATTCAAATTTAGAAATTTCAACAATATTTTTTTTCAACATGTAGATAGGAAGGTTCTGTATCCCTATGTAAGCTTAAAATATTCTAAAGATAATTATGAGTATTTTAAAATTTCGACTAATTTCGAATTTGCGCTAAAATTTCGAAAATTCCGAAAAGTATAAAAAGTACTCTTTACACGTTTGTAACTTATGATTGGAAACTGTTATCAAAATTTGGAGCTTGCAGAGGGATAAAGAACCTTCTTGTTCACGTGCTGAAAAAAAAAATTGTTGAAATTTTCAAATTTGAATGTTTAAGAAGGATAAGTAATTTTTCCATATCATAACATGGGATTCAACCTTTTTTCTTCCCCACCAGATAAGTCCCCTTAAAGTTTTGCCAAAAGGATAGGTATTTCTTTTCTTTTCTAATCACAGAACAGTTTCAAAATGCACTTTCCAAACTTAAAATAAAAACCCTTTGTACTGTTAACAATACAAAAGGAAATTTTCAACTAATTCGCAGAATATTCTGTAACATTTATTTATTTTTATTACCTTTTGTATATTATTGACTTTGGATGACTATTTAAATCAAAAATATATTTTTTCTTTTTTTTTTTTACCAATAAGAAAAAAAAAGAGAGAGCCAAAAAGAAAACAAAATTAACACCACTTCTTTATTTGAGCAAGTAATAACACAACTGTTTTTTTTTATTTTTTTATTAAATTATCAGCAATAAATAACAATTCATTATAATCTTTCATTGAATTATAAAATATCGAAAGTGTCTAGTTTTACTGCACAAATTAAATAATATAAGCAGGTACAATATCTTAAAATACTTTAGCTTCGATTTTCGATAATGAAAAATTGTTTAATTCTGTGTTGTGACTTTTCACTGAAGGAGAGATATATATTTACTGGAAATTATATCTCTCTAGGATTTTATACATTAAAGTTTATGATAAAGGATTTAGTCCATTATATAAATATGCTGTTTTAATACATATATCATTGCAGTTGATGGCTTAAGGTTTCATTCGCAGTGCAATTTACGGCTATATCTCGTACAAGGAAAAATCGATGGTTTAATTCCTAGGAGAGAATATTTTCTTTAGAAGTGACATATTAGGAAAGAGGCGAATAGTTTTAGCGTTTATGATAGCTGTTGTAAAGAGATTTACAAAATTTTAGCCAGTTTATTTTTATTTTTATTTTTAATTTTAATATTTAATATTTAATTTTGCTATACGTTAAATGAACTCTATAGATTGTATTTCTAATAACTAAATTAAATGTGCATGCGCGTATTTTTTTTTTTCTTTCTGTTTTTTTTTTTTTTTTTTTTTTTTTTTTTTTTTTTTTTTTTTTGTAAATGAACTCATACACGAATTAGAATTTTAAACATTCTAAGATAGCGCAAAATAATGAGTAAAAACATACTCTCATCAACGAGTACACTAATCCATTTATGCGGAATTTATTACGGTGAGAGATGCAATCCCCTCCTTTCCTGGGAGTAGGGGAATCTCATTAGCTGAATGGTCATCCTCATTGGACCAGCCCTTCGCCAATAACAATAATAATAATAATAATAATAATAATAATAATAACTACTAAAGGCTGCACCATTTTCCGCACTGCAACAACCAATCTGAAAAAAAAAAAAAATCTTCCTCCCTCAAAAACGTTTGATCTGGCAAGGAAGAGCGCGGAAGGGCAATTGTGCAAAGAGACTCAAAAATTTTCGGATCAAAGAAATGTCTTAGAGGGTCTCAACGTCTCAACAGAAGTTCTGACGAAGAAAGTTTGTTTGCCAGTGAGGTCTAAAGTTCTAGTGGTGTGAAGGTATCTGGATAAGCCCCAAAAGGAAAAAACTTAGAAGCATTAAGCAGTGTTGGAAGAGTTTTATTCGAAGTTCTGAAAATGAAGTTGCATCGAACATTTCTGGAGATAGTTTCATGGGAAGATGCAATCTTATAAAGTAGAAATCCTACATGCAGCTGATGCAAGCTCCGACTGAAGCAAAAGCCCAAGTCCCATCTGTTAATTCGCTCTAAAAGGTCTTGGCAGCATCTGCCAAAGTTCTCCGCTTAAAAGTCTTAAAGAGCAACTAACCAGACTGCAACAGCTCGGAACCCCCAGACTTCCCCTTCAAGCTTCTTCAGCCAAGATCTCACTTACCGTCGTCCAAACCCTATTAATTACGCAATGCTACGTTTTCTTATACCTTTAACTCCAATATTAGATTGCGTGGGAACAGTAATAACATTCGAACTGAGGTTTTGTCTATTATTGACGTTTCACAACGCCGCAAGGAGACGAAATTATAACCTTTCTCATTGTACTAACCACTAGAACCACTCCTCGACAGGACATGTAGGAATCTGCATAACAATAACGCGAATTATTTTTAAAAAGAATACAGTCTCCCAGTTTCGCTATATTGGACAAAAGATATTATAGGACATTTATATAAACTCACCTATTATATAAACGCAGCGTCGCCTATTGAGCGATTAATACCAAAACTTAAGCAGCAACAATATGTGCCAACGTCTAATTGAATCTGAAGTTAGATGAAAATTCGTTCACCAGTTATTGAGATAGAGCTATTGCTGAAATCGTAAAAAATACAGCATAGCAGTGCCACCTTTTAGGTGATTTACACCAAAAACTAATCAACACCAATTTATATCAGGAACTAACTGAATATAAATTTTTATTAAATTCCGTGCATTAGCTCTTGAGATAGAGCGCCCATAAGATTTGCGTTGTGAACAGGCAGACTCACAGAGTCACAGAACCAGGCAGACATTTTCTAAAAACAGTTAAATCGTGTTCAGGACCTTCTAAAACATATAAATCCGTCGAAAACCGGAAGTCGAAAATTTTCACGAATCCAATACTTTCTTCTTGTAAAGATAGAAGAAAGTAAAAATACTTTCAAATTAGGAAAGGAAACATTATGCCTTAGTCTAATGACACCTTTGTTGTAATTATTTTGTAAACGATAGTAGTAGGAAAACAAGAGTTCGGGGACAGGAGGCGGGGGTGCTGGGGTGCCGCACCCCCGCCTCTGGCACCCCCGCCTCTGGTGCCCCCTGCGGTACCCCTCCTGTCCCCCCTCCGGTCCCGCACCCCCTCCGACACCGCACCCCCTCCGACACCGCCCCCTAGCGGGAAAAATGGCGTTTTTAGAGTATTTTTCTGCTATAACATGAGAGCTGAACGTTAGATCAACTAAATTATCATACTGTAAGATGAAGATTAAATTTACATTTGAATTTTGAAGAACCTTTACCTTAATGAGTATTATTAATTAAGCAAAATAATGGAAAATATCAATTTTTTAGGAAAAAAAGCTGATTTCTGTAGATTTTCTTTCAACTGCAAGATCAGAATAACAAATTAAATGGAGAAAGTTAAACATATATTTGAATTTTGGATGATTAACATCTTAATGAGCATTATTGATTAAGCAAAACAATTAAAAATATCAATTTTTAATGAAAAAGGATGAATTTTTTCAAGTACAAGATCAGAATATACTCTTAAATGGAAAAGGTTAACCATATATTTGAATTTTGAACAATCTTTACCTTAATGAGTATTATTAATTAAGCAAAACAGTGGAAAATATCAATTTCTGAGGAAAAAAGCTGATTTCTGAAGATTTTATTCAACTGCAAGCTCAGAATATCAACATAAATGGAGAAAGTTAAACATATATTTGAATTTTGAACAATCTTTACCTTAATGAGTATTATTAATTAAGCAAAACAATGAAAAATATCAATTTTTAATGAAAAAAGCTGAACTTTTTCAAGTACAAGATCAGAATATACTCTTAAATGGGGAAAGTTAAACGCGTACATTTGAATTTTGAAGAATCTTTACCTTAATGAGTATTATTAATTAAGCAAAACAATGAAAAATAACAATTTTAAAGGAAAAAAGCCGATTTCTGTAGATTATTTTCAACTACAAGATCAGAATATCATCTTAAATGGAGAAAGTGAAACATATTTTTGAATTTTGGATTATCAATACCTTAATGAGTATTATTAATTATGCAAAATAATGAAAATATCAATTTTTAATGAAAAAGCAGATTCTTTAGATCCTTTAGATTTTTTTTTTCAACTATAAGATAGGGATATCATCTTAAAAGGAAAATTTAAACATATAATTTAGTTTTTGATCCACGATTACCTTAATAAATTTTGATAATTAAACAAATAACAAAGAATAATATCGAATTTTTAAAGAAAAAGATTAATTTTATTAATCCAATAATGATTTTTACATCTTTATATAATACTTCGAACCTATCCAACGTTTTTATTCGTTATTGGCTTTAAATTTTATCATTTTCATACAAAATTTCGAGTTTTCAAACCAATTAACTTAATTTTACTACATTTTAAATGTGGATATTTCTAGGTAAATAACCAATTTTATCTTACACTTAGTAATTTTACACCAGCCTAATTGATTTTACAGTGTTTAGACTACTGTAGGATTATGTTTCATCATCACACTTCTTCTAAAAGTAAAAATAGCCAGATTTCCCACCCCCCTTTCATGAATTACATCTACGCTCTCTTCAAACTCATAAGAAAATCCTGCGCTCTCCCCCCTTGAAGGGAGGAGGATACAATAGCGTTACGTCACTTGTTTACAAAATATCGATATGTTGACGATTTGATCATTTTTCAAGATGTATAAAAGAAAGTATCAATATTTTTACATTATTACAAGTATAATTTTACAGTTTAACGAATAATTATTTATTTATTATTGGATACCCAATTTTATCAACAGATGAATTAACTATATCTGTGCTGAAACTACATTTCACATACTTAGCCACACTTTAAAAAATTTCACTTCAATATGTAAATATTAAGTGCATTTTTAGCGTAACACATGTTTTTCAACACTAGTTCCTATACGAGAATTTTGTTTATTAAATAGTATGTATTCACTTTCAAATTGCTTTTACTTGAAATTATATAAACCCTTTTAACAGAAAATTTGTTTAATCACAGAACGAACTGTATTTAACACGTTCAACCTCAATATCAATAATTAAACAAAACAATGGAAAATATCAATTTTTAAGAAGAAAAATAAAAACAGATTTTTTTAGATTTTCTTTTTTCAGCTACAAGATAAGAATAATAACTTAAATGAGGAACGTTAAACATATATTTTAGTTTTTGAACAACCATTACCTTAATGAATTTTAATAATTGAACAAATAACAAAAGGAAAATATGATTTTTAATGAAAAAGACGAATTTAAACGAATTTGATTAACTTTTACAATAGTTTGAGATTTTTATCATCCTTTTAGATGCTAGCTATGTAGAATTTTAAACTTTCAATAAGACACACTTCAAGAAATACTCATTACTAAACAAAAATAAATTAATTTTAATCTAATCAATGACTGAAAATTTCACATTTAAAAAATATTTTCATGAATGTGCATAAAAAATGAGAGTTTACAAATTAATATCCTTATTTCTATTACATTTAACTGGATTTTTCTATATTCGAGCTTAATTTTTATACACAAAGCATTATTTAATCAAATCCAGTACTTTCAGATTTAACGAAATTCAGCGTTTTTCGCTTTTCAAACTAATCCTATGAACTAAAAAACAACAGCGCCTCCTATAATTTTATAGCGTTAAGTGAAACGAGTGGAATTTTTCATACTGTTTGCTGTTTTCGTTATATGAAGACGTCAGCTTATATTCTCTAGTTTAACTAAAATGAGTAATATGCAAGAAATGTCTTTAACAGAGGAAGATTCAAGTCAATCTTACATAAAGGATATGAAATCAGCTATACCCAGCCAAGAAGTACATGCTTCGAACATTGAAATAATACCCTCTTCACCAGAACAACTAAAACCACGTTTTACTTGCAATCAATGCGAGAAATCCTATTCCAAAAAGAATACATTAAACAGACATCAAATATCCCATTTGGAGAAAAAGCCCTTTGAATGTGAAATATGCTCAAAGACATTCATTCAAAGCAGTGATTTAAAACGACATAGTGTAACTCATTCCAGGACATCTACTACATATAAATGCGATCAATGCGGGAAAGATTATTTACAAAAGTGTCTGTTAACAATTCACAAGAGATCTCATAAGAAGTTTTATGATTGTGATAAATGTTCCAACTCTTTTTTAACAAAGTCTGCTTTAACTAAACATAAAAAAGTTCATCCCAAGGAATATGAATGTAAATACTGCAACATTAAATTGTACGATGAAGTTGAATTTTTACATCATAAAAAAGTTCACCCTAAAAAATATAGTTGTAAACACTGTAAAATTATCTTTTATCTCCAGATGGAGTTTATTCATCATCTGATCAACATGCATAAATGAAAAATGCAAACTTTGTTAAGTCATAAACTTGATTTGAATATCTGTATATTTTAAAAATGTATATGTCCTCCTATAACTGTTGAAAATGATGAATAAATATTGTTTAACTGAAAAAGCTTTTGTCGTTTATTTTTGCCATATCAACTTGTGATTTTTCTTGACTCTATCTCATCAAGTCAAAACGATTTTACTAAAATTTTAAAATACATATTGTATATTTTTTTAAGTTTATAATTTTTTTTAATTTCTTATCGAATGAAACATGAGTTAACTATATTTTATTAATTTCATATTAAAAACCTAACGTTTACCATATAATTTTATTATGTTCCGTCTAAATTTTATCTACCCAATTAAATTCTATAATCCCTTCTTATTAGCAAACATTACTATTTAACTGGAAATTTCACATTAATGTTTTTCTTTTTTCATGATTGTACATATAAAAATAAGAGTTTAATACTTTCTGATTCAGTGAAATTCGATGATTTTTCATTTTTTAAACCAATACCACAATATTTATCGACATTGGACTTGATTCTTCCCTTATATATTTTTACATTACACAATTAAGATAGATATAGACTTAGGACAGCAATAGAGTTAAAAATTGATTATACTCAATTTTCACCTTATATGAATTGGTCCTACATGACATTTCTTATTGCTACAATCACTTGATATATTAAAATTAGTCCGAGTTATTCAGTCTATATTATTAATCAAATTATCATATGTTTCATCTTACACTTCTAAGATTTCTGAATTATCATCCATCAAGTTGCTTAAGATATTAATACTGTGTTTATAGTTCTATTGATACATAGCCTACATGAATATAATCTTTAATTTTAACATTTCATATTTTAAATGACCTATTTTCAAAACTAAACTATATGAATTTTTACTACATCACTTATCAATATCACAGAATGATTTATGCTTCACACTTTTCTAATAATTATCAGATTCTTAGAACATAATTTCTTGATAACATATATTATACTACTGATTTGTACGCATGAGTGAGTTCTCACGTGATCAAAACGATTGAGAATAATATAAATTTTCGAAAAGCAGCGCAGTATTTCTCATTTCAACTGTTAAACTTGGAAGAGAAGGTGACTTTAAGTGCGCAACTCTGATAAATTTCCAGATTTTAATTCAAGTGAGGAATTCTTTGTTAGTGAATAAAGTAAGTTTTAGTATATCATTACAACATATATGTATTAATAAAAATAAATAAATAAATGATTACTTATATATTAAACCTTTCCTAAGTATATAAATATATTTCTTTTATTGTACAGATGTTGCAGCAAGATGAATCAAAACAGCAGCAATTCTCTTTATCAGAAATGTATGATCTGAATGATTCGCTCTTAGCACATGTAGAGTTAAAGAATAATAAATATGTAAGTACTTAGATATGAAATACTATAATTCATATATGAAACGTAATTAGAGTAAATTTAAAATCAAATATTTTATTGTTTGTAATTTAACAAATGTTTTTTATCCATATCATCGAAGAGAATTCTAATTGTTTACATTTATTTCTCTCACAGATGTGTTCTATTTGCTACAAAAATTTTTTAAGTAAATGGAATTTAAAGGAACATACACAGATCCATACAGATGAAAAACCCTATACTTGTGAAGATTGCCAAAAGCCGTTTTCAAGAAAATATGAATCAAAAATGCATACTACATCATATAGTCTATCACCAGCTGTATGTAAACTTTGTGAAGATATTCAAGAAATAACCAGACGTTTGAAGAATTTAACAATCAAGGAAGAGATTTAGACTATGTACTCAACCTATTTGCATAAGAGTTACCACAATATCCCAAAATTGAAATTTGCAAAATCCAGGTTGAAAAAAATTGAAAATTGAAACCGGACAAATTAAAAATGGAAATTGCACAAATTAAAGACACCGAAAAGCGGGAAGGGAGGGCTCGGGGCGATGAAGCTACCGAACGACTCCTGCTACTTCGAGCCAATTATTAGTTATACCATAGTTTTAAGTCATTATTTCTTTTTTACACAGCTTATTACTTTGTCTCACGATAATATCAGAAAAACAAACAAAAATATGTAAAAAATTAAAAAATACACAATAAAAAATTTGAAATCCACAAAAATGTATAATATTTTTTGTTATAAATATTATAAAAATTATTACTATTTATTTTTTTTTAGATATAGTTAAGGAATTTAATTCCCCTTATAATAACAACAATAATAATAAAATTTGCAAACCGTTAACTCTTAATACGGTTGAAAAACAGTGTTACGAGATACATGATTTCAAAGTTTTTGTCTGCATAGGTATCGCCGGCCTGCACGACTCAAAATTTACGGATCGTACAACCATAATTTTAGAAATTTTCCTATTGGACCGATTGTGCATTTTTAAAGATTGTACAGTTGTTCGATGAGATGGGTTAAAAATATTGATAACTAGCAAAACACCCGGCTTTGCTCGCGTAAAAGTTGAAATATGCTAAGTGATATTTGTATGCCTAATTTTTATTAGAAGATATTATACTCTTAGGAATAATTCAAAAAATACTAATTAAGACACAGTTTGATTAAACTTCATTATTACACTGCATGAGGCAGAATTGAGACTTAAATTAATAAAAGAACTAAAACTAAATAAATGATAATTTAGAAAATATTTTATAGATTTTTTGCTCAGTTCATTCGCTCATTTCAGTATTCATTTGAAGTTTTGAATTTTTCAGAAACCGTTCTTAGTACGCATTTACATCTTAACATTAACGACCATGTCAAATTCTAAGCTTCTTGTCTTACGGTGTACCACCTCTCTGGTTGTAGTGGCACCAACATAAAATGCCTATGTTTAAAAAAAGACTGTCATCATTAATTTGCCAAAATTAATTTTGAAATCGGCTTGGTATTTCCTTATATTCCTCCTATAGAAAACGTAATTTAGAAATTTTTAAGTGCTTTTTTAGAACGTTTTTTGCTCCTGCAACCCTCTGGTGGTAGTAGAAACGACATAAAATATAGCTTATGATTGAGCAAATTCTATCACCAATATTTTGCAACCATTATTTTTGAAATCGGTTTGGTATTTCATTAAGATTGCATAAAAATCTTAAATTTAGAACGCTTTTCGCTCACTTTATCCTTTTAAATTTTCTTCCGACGGTTCTTAGAAAGCATTTGCATCTTTTAAATAATTACTACGCCAAATTTCAAATTGTTAGATCTCTCAGTATCACAAAAACACAATTTAGAAAATGTTTTGCTCCTGAAACCTACAAGTCGTAGTGACAACAGCATAAAATATAGACAATGTTGTAGCAGGTACTTTCACCATCGATTTGCAGCCATTACTTTTGAAATCGGTTTGATATTTCCTTAGATTATGTAGAAATCGCAATTTAGAACGTTTTTAGAACATTTTTCGCGCATAATCACGTCTTTTAAATATTTAATTCTTTAGAAACTGTTCTTAGAAAGCATTTACATCTTATAAGTAAGTACCATGCCTAATTTCATGTTGCTAGCCACTGGCAGTATCACAGAAATCGCAATTTAGAACGTTTTCGGATTCTGCAACCCCAGGTTGTAGCAACACCGACATATAGTAAAGCGTATGTCAGAGCAATGGCTGTTACCATCGATTTCCAATCATTTCTTTCGAAATTGCTTTGATACTTCCTGAGATTGCGTAGAAATCTCAATTTAGAATGTTTTTCGCGCATTTTCACCTCTTTTAAATTTCGATTTTTTAAGGAAACATTTTTAGAGATCATTTATATGTTATAAGTTACTATCATACCAAATTTCATGTTTCTAGGCCCTTCAGTATCATGAAAAGTGCAATTTAGAAAATTTTTTGCTCCTGTAACAACAAGGTGGTAGTGACAGCGACATAAAATAGAGCCTATGTTAGAGCAAAGATTGCCACCATTAATTTCCAACCATTACTTTTGAAATCGGTTTGATACTTCCTGAGATTGCGTAGAAATCGCCATTTAGAACGTTTTTCAGAACGTTTTTCGCGCATTATAACCTCTTTTTAAATTTCGAATTTTTAAAGAAATGTTCTTAGAGATCATTTATATGTAGTAAGGTAACTACCATGCCAAATTTTATGTCTCCAGGCCCTTCAGCAACACAAAAATCGCATTTAAAAAAAAATGTTTTCTCCTGCACCCCTTTGGGATAGTGAAACCGACATAAAATATAGCCTATGTTGGAGCAAGGGCTGTCACCATCATTTTAATGCCATTATTTTTAAAATCGGTTCGGTACTTCTTGAGATTGCGTAAAAATAGCCATTTAGAATGTTTTTTAGAACGCTTTTCGCGCCTTTTCACCCCTTTTAAATTTCGAATGTTTTAAGGAATGCTCTTAGAGATTATTTATTTCTTATAAGTAACTGCCATGTTAAATTTCATGTTTCTAGGCCCTTCAATAACACAAAAATAGAATTTTTAGAACGTTTTTTGCTCTGCAACCCCTTTGGGTTAGTAGCATGGACGTACGATATAGCCTATGTTCGAACGGGGACTTACACAATCATTTTGATACCATTACTTTGGAAATCGGTTCGATAGTTCCAGATAGTTCCCTCGAATAAACAAACTTTACTTCTTTATAATATTAGTATAGATAGATAAAATTACATTATTTTGTCGTGTCAAACTTTTAAAGATAGAGAGAAAAAAATAGCTTCATGCTGAACTAATTAGTATTAATGTAAAAAAAATATAAAATTCTTATGCATTTTACACTTTTTGAAACTGAATATATGTTTTATTGGTATTTTTAAACATTATTTGTATTTTTATACAGTTTACAAACCTGTTTATTGAAAAAAGGGGAAAAAATGTAACGACTTTACCTAAAACTAAAATACTGTAAGGAGAAATTAAAAAAAAAAATGTACAGGAAGAGGCGCATTTAAAATCTCAAATTTAAATTCTCATTAATTTGAGTAGCAAGTGGAAACAAAATGGTGGGGATTCGATTGACTTTTCATTTGAAGAAATTCCCGCAAATTACTTTTTATGGAGTTTTATCTGCACGTGGAAAAGATTACCTTACGAAATACTTTGCAATATCTAGTTTGTTTGAAAGTTGCTTTAAGCTGCATGGAATATCTGTTTTTAAATTTGCTGATCTTGTTAAGAAAATAGCGTTTCTGAAAAATAGACACGCCGTTAAATTGGACAAAATAAGTGCCATCATGCATGATGGAGTGTATTTCGCGAAAAAGCTTCAGTAATGCACGGAGTTAATTAAACTTTACAAAGACTCGCAAAACACTGGATAAAAATAATTTAACTTTTTCCATGCTATAAAATATAAAATATTAAATAATGTTTTCTTGAATAATTTTACCTCTGTTTCACAGTTGATGCAAAAATTGTATAAAATCGATTACCTACAGGGACTGGGAAGGTATTTGGAGAGAATATCGCGACATCTTTATTAAAAAAAATGTATTGGGTTCTGCCAGATTAAATTTTTCATAGATTTGGGGATATAGACATTATTTGAGTCTCTTCCTCTTCAAAAAAGAACGGGGTCATTTTAGGCACATTGTATTGTCCCTCCCTGGATTTTGAAAGTTAATAAAATTAATATCCTTAATATCTGATGAGTTGAAAAAATAAGGAAACATTTATTATTCCCAATTAACATAGAATTATAACATCGAAAATCATAACATTAAGTCACATCCAAATCGGTTAATATAATACGAGTGTTGCCGCATGACAAAAATCAGATTGTTTCAAAATGTCAGACACCCTAGAGTTTCAGTTTTAGAGTTAGAGTTAGAGTTAGAGTTGTATTTGCTCGTGGATCATCTGTAACAAGTCTATTATCTTGTATATAGAAGAATGTATAAGAAGGTATACGTTAAAAGAAATAAATTTGTGTCAAGACTTGTTAGATTGATTAGAAGTATCATGTGATATCAGATATAAGAACTTGCATTGACAAAAATTTCTCGCGTAATGTAACCCTTTAGTGCGCAGCTTTGTATATATGCAAAGAACAGCATTTTGAATTTAATACATTTTTTTATTCGTATATACCTAATTCACACTAGAAAAATAAAATAGCAATATTTGCTTTAAATAATAACAGACTTTCCGTATCTAAATAAAGCGAAATTAACTATTAAAACTTTCTGGTGTAAAGTCAGATTCTCTGGACTACGTAATTTCTAGCGCATATTCTATCATCAGAATTAAAGGGTTAAAGGTTAAACTTTATAAAATAAATAATTATATAAAATAAGGTATAAAAAGACATACTTATTAAACCATTTACTAATTTGCAATATTTTAGCGTAAAGCAGCCACACGACAGTAGATTTTACTTATATTGCAGATGTGCAATAAAAGAAAAGATTGACGTGTTATATGAAAAACGTATTTCTGATTTTTTTTTCATTATTTTTCCTGTGTACTAAACCTTTCAGAGAATCACATATAATTTTTTCGAAATAAAGTAAAAAATTGCGCATTTAAGGGTTAAGTAACATATACAATGGCTCACATTTGTTTTTGGACACTTGTGTTTTTGAAACTTACTTATAAAAAACATCATCTAAATATTAAAGGATTTACTTAAATTTTTTTTTTTTACATAAACTTTCTTTTGTCGATAATAAAACCTACATATTGTAATGAAAATAAATTCAAAAATTTTTTTCCAAAAAATTAATTTACCGAGAAAGTGTTAAAAACAATCTCACATAAGTAATTAGACACATTGAACATTCAACAAATGTAAACAAAAATATGTAAATAATCAAACATTTTAATACTTTGTTGGATATCCTTTAGCAGAAATTACTTTTAATACGTTTTGGCATGGATGCAACTAGTTTTGTTGTGTAAAAATGTTCAAATTTGCCCCATTCCTCTGTTAGTACTGCTTTATGTTGATCTTTCGAAGAAATATCATGTTTTCTTGTTCTGTTCTCCAGTTTATGCCACACATTTTCAATTAGTTTAAATCTGGAGAATATGATGGAGTCTTAATAACTTTGGGACAGTTGTACATGTACAGCAGCCATAAGGGAACATTTAAGGAAGTATGTTTGGGATCATTATCAAAATACAAATTAAATGCGTTTTGAATTCCAAAGTTTTGGCAGATATTTTCAAGTTTTCTTTCAGGATATTTATATACTTATGTTGGTCCATATTATTTTTAATGAAAACTAAATTTCCCGTACCAGAAGCAGAGTAACATCCCCAAACCATTATGCCTCCAGCGTCATGTTACACAGTTGGCAATAGATTTTTCGGATTGAACTTTTCGTTGGGTTTTATTCACACAGTTATTCGCCCATCAGGCCCAAATATGTTAAATTTTAATTCATCCACAAGTATGACGTCTTCTCAAAACGATACATCTTTGTCTACCATGGATTTTGAAAAATCCAGACGAAACTTTCTTGCTCTGTCATTAACGAAAACTTTTCTTCTGGCAACTCTACTGTTGTATCCCCATATGATTTGATAACTCGTCTAGCAGTTTGAGGGTTTACTTTTATTGCAAATGTGTCTTCTAATTCTGTTATAAGTTTCGCTGCACTAATTTTTGGATTCTTCTTGATTTCATGCCTTACAAACCTTAGAATACTGGGAGTTAGCTTGTGAGAAGATCCTATTTTTTATGCTTTTTCAACAGTTCCACGTAGTTTCTATCATTTTATAATAGCAAAACCAGGTCAGAGACTTATTTTAACAAGTTTTGCGATAGTTCTGATGCTTTTACAATCTTTAGAATGCTGTATGATTAAGTTCCGAATAGAATTTGTTATAACTTTGTAGCGCCCGGCCATGTTCACTTCAAATATAGAAATGTTTTTGAAAAAACAAATGTACATGAAGTAGTAGTAATTTCAAAGTACAGACGATAATATTTGACATACTTTTTCGATTTATTAAAAAAATAAATGAGAAAAAACATTGTCTGTCAAAAAATTTAGTAAAGCTTTCAAGTGCCCAATTACTTATGTGAGATTGTTTTTAACACTTTCTCGGTACATTAATTTTTAGAAAAAAAAGTTTTGAATTTATTTTCATTACAATATGTAGGTTTTATTATAGAGAAAATAAAGTTTATATGAAAAATGTTTTAAGTAGATCATTTAATATTTAGATGATGATTTTTATAAGTAACTTAAAAAAAAAAGTGTCCAAAAACAAATGTGAGCCACTGTAATAATAATAATAAAACACAGCGTATTCATTTCATCGAGAAAAGAATTTTTAGAAGTTATGAATTTTTTCACGTTTCATTCACATTTTAATTTTTATAAGATGTTAAAAATGCTAAAAGTTAGTTTATGTAACAAAGTCAGTATGTTAAAAGTTATTTATGAAATATAGTTAATCTGTCTTGAATAATTCATAAGTTCAGTCACATTTTAACATATCTAACACATTCAAAATGTAATATCTATGTTTCAAAATAAAACAACATGTAACATCTCAATGTATTAAAAGTAATTTATGTAAAGTATATTACGTAATACGTAGATAAGACATTGTAAAACAGAAAAAATAAAACTGTAAGCTTTTTCGTTCATATACTGGTTATTTTAAATAGTTACAATAGAGAAATATATTTAAAAAGATACAAAAATTTCAAACTATTCTATATTTAGCTGTAGCTAGTTCTAAACTCAATATTTTTTCTAATGTCCAACCAGATCTATGTTGCGTGAAGATTCTAAGGTTATGTAAAGTGAAAGTAATTCGATACAACACTCATAGCAGCTAATGTTATGCATCCCCTTTTTTATTTAGATAACAATACAGCTGTAAAAAAGAAATTTTGGCTATTTTTAACAATTATTACTTCATAATTAGCTAATAATTTTGGTTCAATGTTATTGTAGACAATCTTAATGGAATAAAAAATAAAAAAAATTCTAGATTCATTACACAACTTATGTAATTTAAACTTGTCATTGCCGTCAAAAGTGTATTTAAATTTTTTCTGAACATTTAAAGTTTTAAGTTTATCATAGCGCGCCCAAAATATTACTACTTCTTTATATATGTTTTAAACTTTTAGATGAATGTTAACAATTTATGACAATCGAAAAATTTATAAAATCAAATTTTTTTTTGGTTAAGTATGTTTTTAACGTTCCTGCAGCCTCAGTTCATGTTTATTTAACATCATATTTGCGTCTACTAAGTTATTTTTTATGAAGAACTTCAATAACAATAATAATCCAACTTACGTTCACAATGATTTTCAGTTTCTCATTTACATGGGTGGATCTAGTAATACGTAGTTATAGTCATACACTTCTCATTCCCAGTATTTGTAAAAATGTGATAATCTAGGATTAGGGCCCAAAATTTTAATTTTCTGGCTCAATTCAGCATAAGAAAACTTGCTTTGTTGAATTTCTTTTTCAATAGCAAAGTAAACATTACTTTTGGGAAAGTAAACATTACTTTTGCATTTCCTTCCTTTCCTCTTTTACATGCACATGAAATTTAATCAAACATACGTTTATTAATTCCTACAACTTTTTTTGACTTTACGTGGTTAAAAAAATTTCCCAGAACCATATGTTTTAAAACAAAAACAAATAAAAATAGGAAAAATTAATAGTAAGAATGAATAAAATACGACCACTTCTGAAATTAGATCTTAAAAACAGTTATTCTACGAAGAATAAGCGAATAATATGAGAAATAGTAACTACTGAATTTTTTTATTGTACATATTTTTATTGATAGGGACCTATTTATTAGTTTGGAGACCCTAGAAACACTTCGTTTTTGGAGCCCCTTCGGACATTTTATATATATATTTATTCTATTTTTAAAGTTCTCGGGTTTTGGGGACTCCTTTGTGGGGCTTTCCTTTTGTGAGAGTGCAGGAGTAACCCAAACACTCCACAGTGTAAGATTTGCGAATCTTGCAAAATTCAATTTATGAAAATTATAGATATTAAATTAATAAAATTGATCTTACTAGAGATAAAATGGTTATGTATTATGAAAAAAAAATATTTTTATCGATTACAGTGTACAATTTACGTCATTGTAATTCCATAATCATATCATAATAAAAAGGCCTTTTTTCCTTTTCATAGTTTGCATGCGCAGTGTTATTTTATCCAGTGCAGATTTTTGAAAATGTAGTACATATTTATTTTCAACAAGAAGAAATTTCTTGTATTATAAAAATAGTAATTAATTTGTTACGTACTGTCATAACTATCAATGCTATCATAAAGTGAATCACTGTCATTTTCCGTTGTTTGTTGTTCTTTAATTTTTTGTAGATTTGGTGACCGTATAAATGTTAAAATCTCAGGATGAATTTCAGCCGCTCTATAGTTTTATTGA
This sequence comes from Maratus speciosus, assembly GCA_963932465.1. Taxonomy (NCBI): domain Eukaryota; kingdom Metazoa; phylum Arthropoda; class Arachnida; order Araneae; family Salticidae; genus Maratus; species Maratus speciosus. Next base: position 419,363,088 of record OZ010791.1, read on the forward strand.
GATTTTAATGTCATTATTAGTAATGCTTAAAGGCAGATATATTTATCTCGTATCCACATGTCATGTAAAATTACATAAAATTGCCCAATAAGAGCTTGATCAACATCTGTTATGCTAAGGGCAACAGCAGCATCCTTGACAGTCTTCTTTTTCAATTTCCTACAATACTATTACGTCGTCCTTGTTTTTGGAGTTTCTAATAATAATTCTCTTTCACATCTAAATCTTTCAATCATATTTTTTTTCCTGCGATACTTCATTTTTCTTCAGGTTTTCAGCATTGCTTTACATCAAATCTATAACCAATATGTAAGAGGCAATCAACAAATCTTAATTGTAGATGTAGTGCCGATAAGCCCCAAAGAAAACTTGTGAGCATTACTCGTATATCATCCAATAATTTTCAAGTTATTCACCACCTTGGATTTTCCATTACAGACATTGCATTTTTAAGTTGCTTTATTTGAAGATAAAATGTTGGTGAACATAGTGCTATCCACCACAGTTTGTTCAAATTTGTGCTCTATGTCATATATCTAAACATTGAATTCTACTACTATAATTGGTGCAAGATCTGTAACGATTTAATTTCTGGCAATTTCAAATTTTTCTGTTATTGACTAATGAATTTCCATTTTAAACTTTATGGGTCTAGAATAAGAAGTGGATGATGGGTATGGATTTAGTCATTATAAAATTTTGATTTACTTCATTATAGTCCTTTTTTTATATCACGAACATCCGGATTTTTGAACGATTTTTAAAAATGTCTTTGCTCTTTTAGGAAATTCAGATATTTCCTTTAATGTAGTATCCTTCCGTCCACACTGGTTCAGTTTTAAACAAGTGGCACGTGCTAATTCGTGTTCCTGGATTAGCGATTTCACCTTTTTTCTTTTGATTTGCGTCCACTTAAACAAAATATTTTCTTTGGTCATCCAACTTTTTTCGGATAGCCATTATTATTTCTGTCCTGTAAATATATTTATTGTAATATTTGAATGAAACCATCTCTTATTTTACTCCATAAAACTTTCTCTAACCGATGGCAGTTTCTTCATCTTCGATTATTGTCAATTAAGTAAATGGATCAGCCGCTTAATGTGGTCTAACATAACAGATAAGCAATATTGAAGATTATATCTGTGTAACATAATAGTCTATCGAGATATTTTTAGAATTCACAGGGAATCATTCATGTCCAATAACATCATTTTGCAAAATCTCATACAATTCTCTTTTCGAAATTAACATTTCCGTGCCTGAAAAAATTACTTAAATTGAAGAATTGCAAATAGTTGTAGGCTGAAATCGATTTCTTTTATATCTATATGTCTACGTAATCACAAAAAAATTATATTACAATGTACCAGTGTGTACAAAAGTTTTGGCAGATTTTTAAAAATTATCATATGCTATTAAATTTTCAAATATTTTTTATAATTACATTAAAATTTATTTTTTAAAAATAACACTTCTAAATAACTATCGTAACTGTAAAATGCAAAGTACCTACATTGTTCTAAAGATTCCATATACTCATAAAAAATATTTACAAAATAGGTATGTTTTTAGCCATAAATATCAATGACAATTACATCTATAGCAATCACCATTCTAAAAAGGTTAATAGAAAACCTGGTTTTTGACCCGATTTTTTTATGGTGTTGTGAAGTTAGGCTGTTATCGCTCTATATACTTTTCTCCAATGTGTTAGTTATTATTTCAAATGTCTAAAAGAGAATGCAAGTCGATTTTTGGACTTTTTCCAGCTAGATTTGCAAAATCTTACACTGTCCAGCCGTAAAAATGTCCAATTTACAGATACTCAGCGTGTATTCGAAACATCTTAATACTTATGCGAATTGCAATAGTTTTTAAAATTAGAAAGTATAGAAGAAAATATTTTGAATTTGACGTACTTGTTATATGAATTTCTTTTTTTTAATAAGAAAAATAATCTGAAATACAAAAATACCAATGTTAATAAAAAAAAGGCCTATTCGCCAATAACCGGTGGATTAATTTTGTAAATTCTTCAGAGTAATCAAAAATCGTGTCCGGAAATATATTTACACCGTTACTAGTTCAAATTCGAACAACATTTAATTTGATTAGTAAAATTTTTTGAAAATTTACTTTTAGCCAGTACCAGTGATGTGGGAAGGTAAATACCCGGCGGGTAGGTATTTATTTTTTGGGTATACACCTGGGCCTTGGGTATACACCCAAGGCCTGGGTAAATACCCAAAAACTGTGTATTTTCATATTTTGCTATTAAATATCATAATCTCGAAGAAATTCTTGAAATAATAGGTTAGAATGTTTTAAATATGATAGCAGTTTTCAGTTTAATTAAAGAAAAATAGATCCATGTTGTAGAGATCTGCACGGGCCGGCCCGAGGCCCGAAGCCCGAGCCCGGCACGGCCCGCGGGCCGGGCTCGGGCCTATTTTCATTCACGGCACTCGGGCCAAACTTTTTTCTGAAGACTCGGGCCGGTCCGGGCTAGTCACTACTCTTTACGGGCCGGATCGGGCTCGGGCCTTACTTTTTTCCTGAAGGGTCGGGCCTAACTTATTTTTCTGTACAGAGACGGGACTGGTTTCATTCCTAGTCTTCACGGCCCAAACTTTCAGCCGTAGTTTTAATCCAGCCCTTATGAAAATCATTATCTCGGCGTGGCCTGGTCAGTTCAAAATTCAGTAAAATTAGGCTTGTCCCAAAAATTTTTACAAAAAATGCATACATTTTTAAATGCCATTATTCTATACAATTAAACATTATAATTCATTCTTTTTAAAGAATAGTAGATTTCTACGTTTATTAAGATATAGTTAAATTAAAATATAGTAAAACGTGTGAAAAAGAACCTGCGTATGACGGAATCTTGTTTTAAACTTAAAAACGTGTTGATCCATGCAAAATGAATATACTAATGCGTAAGAAAAGAATATATAATGCATTTACACTTCCTAAGAAGGGAACTTGTCTATAACGCATTTTTTTTTTCTTTTCTATGCAATTCCGTTTTAGATTTTACTGTATAGCATTTTTCAGAGTTTTAACACTTCAATACATAGAATATGGTTTAACAATATTAATGATAAGGGAAACATTTACATACAAGAAATAGAGATTCATTAAAAAAATAAATATCGCACCCTGCGGCACTATAAAAATGAAGATTATAAGCATGAAAAAAAAGTTAATATAAATATTTTTGGCCTGAACTCCTCGTACGAGACAAATTTTTAACAACATCGGCGTAAAAATCAATGTTTTGTAGAAATTCACTCTGGCCGGGTCGGGCTCGGGCCGAGATTTTAACTTTTTTTCGGGCCGGGCCGGGCCGAATTTTTTTTTCTATGAGTCGGGCTGGGCCCGGGCCTCGAAATGTCGGCCCGTGCAGACCTCTACCATGTTGAGTGGCCTTGCAATCTTTTCCGTTCAGTATGTTTTGATATTTTAAGGTAGCAGTCAATTAAGGTTTTTTTAAACAAATGTAATTGATATAGTGAGAACCATCAAAGTAACCATTTACATGCAGTGTTCAGTTGAATTTAAGACGAAAAAGGTAAAGAAAAAAACGATTCCTGGAAATTGCCAGGAACTGTATGGGGAAGTTATATTTGCGATCTTAAACATTTAATCGTCAAGTTATTTTAGTTTGTTTTTAATCGAAATTATTTTTCTAAATATTCTTTTTAACATAAAAAAGGGATTCTAAATTTTTGTTTCATAATAACAAAGACACTTCTGAAATACATAATAATAAAGACGATAATGCGATGCGTTTCAAAAATATTTTTTCATCAATCGCAAAAAGAACATCCTATGAACCATCAGAAGAAAGTTTTCTTCCCGTTCTTGTGTAGATCTAGTATGTAATACAAGTAAGATGTGCATCATATAAATTGTAGCACTTTGCATGGGGAAACAGGAATTTACTCCAAAAAGAGAGAAATAGTGGCATTCATGCTCCAACAGTAGACAAAAAACTAGACTGTGCCATTATGCAGCGATATGGAGACATGAGTATAGCAATGCTGGGATAATTAACGTGCACAAAAGAACCGATAAGACGCAATAACCCTTAGAAAGCTATAATGGGGAGATTAACCTATGTTAGGAAACTAATATTCCAAATAACTAGAAATGGTTAAAACCGTAAAAGATAATACGTTTACATAACAAATTATGGCAATTAATGAAGAAGCTTATTAGCTAAAATAAAAGCTTTTAGAAGATAATGTATTATCTATATAACTATTTCCTATATGTTTATTACAAAGAAAAGGGGAGGAAAAAACTTATTCAATAAAATGAACAAAAAAATCATTAGTTTTCTCCTTCTTGAAACAGCTATTTAAAATCTAGTGATGCGAGGAGGTACAGTTTACTCCACTTCTCTCTCCCCCCCCAAAAAATTTGAATTACCAGAGAGAAAAAACAACAAAATAACAACAACAACAACAACAAAAAACAAAAATAGCCATTCTGCCACAAATTATATTTACAAAAAATAAATAATTTTTTTGTTTAAAGTTAAGGGACGTTTTCATGCTAAAATTGTACCAAACTCTGAAATTTTCAATACGAGCATTTAATTTTGACATCATGTTTGTACTTTTTGTAAATTTTACCATAAATACCAAATGGGAAACCATTCGATGAAATAGCTTAGTAATTATGAAGTTTTAGAATTTGGAATGTTAAATTCATTTCTAATTATTGCAAAATAGATTACAAAGCAGGTAGATTTTTTAAGCATATCTCAAGAACTATTTGGCATCTCAATGGTCAGTCTACCTGATTTTAATCCCAACCTACAGAATAAGGCAGAAGATGTACAAAAATTTAATCGCGCCAGTCTTGGGGTATATGAAATGGGGTCGGTATTAAAATACTTTACAATATCTGCAGCGCTTGATGCAAATGTTACAAAAACTAGCGATTTATATAACGTATCAACACCATAGAAGGAGCTCTAATTTTAATATTAGGATTGAAACTTCCAAAAATCGGTTTATTTCAAAAAATTCATTAGTTATATTTCACTTTTCTTTTTTGAAAATCACTTAAAAATATTTTTTTTTTCGAAAAAGTTATAAATTGTAACCTCTGAATATTTTTAACAAAAATAGATTTATAAAGGCTGCAAATATGTGAATTATAAATTTATAGCTTATTCTGCAAAGCGGAATTACGCTTAAAAAACTATCCATATTGCAATTATTAAAAATGAATTTAACATTAGAAGTGCTAAATCTTTAATCGTCATAATTCCTGAACTACTTGATAAAATGGCTTGCTGTTTGGGTTTCATAAAACAAAATTTTATTACAAAGCCACATATGTCATTGTGTTTGTATTAAAAATATCAGAGTTTGGTACAATTTCATTATGAAGAGGAGCCGTAAGTTTTCTTATATATAACGTGAACGAATACATAATTCTCTATCCTATCGCATGTCTATTTTAGTTGTTTTCTGAGAAAATTTGTTAAGTAAAAGGCATGGGGCCATTTTTTCAATAATTTTTTCCTTTGGCCGACTGCACATTAAAACCGTCAGATATACATATTATTTATTTATGATTTGATCCTCATATGAAATTAAATAGCTCCCATCTCAGTTGGATGTAGTTATTTGGGGGGGGGGGGGATATCGTGTATCAGGGAAAGAAAAGTCTTGTGAAGAAAAATTAGGGAATGTGCCCCCTTTACTGGAACATTACCACCGTGATATATTGCCGTGGTAGCGATTATGGAGTAACTTATGTAGTAATAGTGCATTACCTGAAGCGGTATTGCACATATCATGTGCAACAGTTTCACAAATTTAATTAAAATAACCTTTTTAATAAAATTCCTTTGAATAATTACATTATTTTTTATACTATTCATTATAATTTTAAAAAGGCATTTAAATTCAGTATTTGAATATAAAATGTTGAGTTTCTTTAAAATTTAAGAGTTGTAAGAAGTCTAAAGCTCTTAATTTTTCACTTTTTTCCAGCAATCCATCATAACTAATAGCATTATAAGTTTTTTCCACAGCTATATTTAACTGAAGAATAAATACCCAGGTAAATACTCAAAATGAGTATTTACCCTTAAAAATAAATACCTGGGTATTTTACATCACTGGCTAGTACTTATTATTAGATGTTTCCTTTGACTGCGAGAACATTTTAATTTATTTAATGTTTCTGTTTTAAATAGAATAATCTTAAATGATAAAAAATGGAAAAAATGCCACTACTGATGTGTATTATGGCAGAATAAGAGATAATGGAAAAGAGTACTATTTATAATATTGTACTATCATAGAAGAATAATTAAGAAATTTTATCATCTTTTGCTGGATCGCTTGATCACTGAAATACAAAAAAACACTGTAGATTTGCCAAAACAAACTCGATCACAGTGAATGTGCTGTATCTTTCTTTGGTTTCCTGACTATATTAACATGGAAAATACAGTAGTTGCATAAAATTAACAACGCGATGTGCTGGCAATTTAGACACATTTTTTTACAGCACAAACTGCTGGCGTCCAAATTGCCAGCACATTGTGCTGTTAATTTTATGCAACTACTGTATTTTCCGTGTTAATATAGTCAGGAAACCAAAGAAAGATACAGCACATTCACTGTGATCGAGTTTGTGCGCGAGATGAACAGGACTTTGTACTGTAAAAATTGTCGTTTTTTTTTTTTTTTTTTTTTTTTTTTTTACAGTGTATTTAAAAAAGAAAATTTCTTTTAAACCTAGAAAAACACGTAATATAAATATATATATATATATATATAAAAAGCTGGCTAGGAAAGAGACCAGGAGAAAATACATGGTATATGAACTGGATATAATGTCGTCGTATTAATTCTAAGCATCTCTGAAAAGCCCTTCCAAAACCGAAAACCAATAATGAACGGAAAATTTTGCTTGACATTGCCATTCTCAAACAGATTCAGTACTACTTGCATTTAATGATTCAGCGATAATCTCTTAAAATGCTCATTTTGTTAGTAAGTGATGGGTGATACTACATAGCGCAAGATAAATATTTCTAAAATATAAAGAAAATCGTGCTAGATTCTTAAACTAGATCCCTTTTAAAAAGTTACTATTTTTTTTTTAAAGGAACAATACCTTACTTACTTACACAATGGTGCTACAATCCATGTAGGATTTTGACCTCCCTCAATATACTTCTCCAGACCTTCCGATCTCTGGCCTTTACTTTATAATTTATAATTTGGTTTTCTGCAAGATCTTTTTCTATCTCTTTTATCCAACTCTTCCTGGGTCTACCAATACTTCTTTTTCCAATTAAATTACCACTATAAATCTTCTTTGTGCTTCGCTCATCCCTCATTCTGATTAGATGGCCTAACCATTGCATTCTTCTTATTTTTATAGTATTTATTATATCTTTTTCATTATATAACTGTTCTAACTCCATATTTGTCCTTATACGCCATGTATTGTCTTCTTTAATAGGTCAAAAATTTGTCTTAGGATCTTCCTTTCCCAAGTGATAAGTAGCTTTTCATCTTTTTGTGTAGTGGTCCAGGTCTCACTACCATAAATTACTATTGGTTTTATAACAGTTTTATAAATTTTAAGTTTGGATGTACGAGATATTAGAGATGATTTTAGAATGTTTCGAAGAGAAAAATAGCATCTATTTCCTGCTGCAAGTCGGGTTTTAATCTCTGCTTCTACCATATTATCACAGGTGATCGTAGATCCTAAATATTTAAATTCTGTTACTTCATTAAATTGTAATTCATTATTTATTGTTAAAGCTGCTGTTGCCTGTGATTTCATTCGGTCCATTTTCATGTATTTTGTTTTTTCTTTATTAACCACGAGGCCTAGTTTTCTTCCTTCAGTGTCTAATTTATTGTATGTTTCAATCAAGACTTTCTTATTCCTAGCAATTATATCAACATCATCTGCAAATGCAAGGATTTGGAGGGAGCGATTCATAATAGTACCACCTCTGTTGTTGTAAATACTTCTAATTATTTTCTCCAGGCATAAATTAAAAAGAATTGTCGAGAGAACATCACCTTGCTTTAGACCTGAATTCACTGCAAATTCTCTTGAAAGTCTTCCCTGTACCTTAACTTTAGCTTTTGTATTTTCCAGTGTTAATTTTATAAGCTTAACTATTTTATCAGGTACTTTAAATTCCTTTAATATTTCAAATAACTTATTTCTGCTTATACTGTCATAGGCCTGTTTAAAATCAACAAACAATTGGTGCAAATTAATATTTTGTTCATAGAATTTTTCAAGGATGTTCCTGATACTAAAGATTTGATCCAATGTTGATCTTCCTTTCCTAAAACCACACTGATAATCACCTATCACCATTTCAGCATACGGTTCTAATCGCTTTGCAATAATCTTTGCCAACACTTTATATGTAACATTTAATAAGGCTATGCCTCTATAATTCTGGCAATTTAAGATATTTTCCTTTTTATGAATTGGGATAATAATAGCACCATTCCATTCATTTGGTATATATTCATTCTGCCAAATCTCTACTATTAGATCATGTAACATTTGTACCAACTTCTCTCCACCATATTTCAAAAGCTCAGCACTTATCAAATCTTCACCAGGTGCTCTTCCATTTCTTAATTTTGCAATAGCATCCCTTACTTCTTCTACAGTTGGTGGTTCACAGTTTTCTTCATTCATGTCATAATCATTATGATTAGATTGTATTTCTCTTTCGTCATTTGACTGCCTGTTTAACAATTCTTCAAAATATTCTGCCCATCTATCTGTCACATTTGCGTGTCCTCCAATAAGTTTATCATTTCTGTCTTTACAAAAAAGGGTGCGTGGTTGATAGCCCTTTTTGATGCCTTTAAGCTTTGAATACATTTGGCTTATATCACCTAATACTGATAGGTCTTCAATTTCTTGAATTTTACTCTGCTCTAAAGCTCGTTTCTTCATACGTAACAACTTTTGAGTATTTCTTCTAATTGTTTTAAAGTGATTTTCACTCTGTCTTGTTCTATGTTTCAGCATTTTTTCTCTTGCTTTATTCTTTTCCTTAATCAGTTGTCAACACTCATCATCAAACCATTCATTAATTTCCCTCCTTTCTTCCTTTCCAACTACTTCCTCAGCAGTTTTTAATATGATATTTTTGCATTTAGCCCATTTACTATTGATTATATCTTCCTCATTAAATTCAGCATATTCACTAGCAATTCTTTCTGTTAATTTACTTTGATAAACCTTTCTTCTCTGCATGTTTAGTAAATCTTTTGTTTTAAATTTTACTTGTTTAGTTCCTTTTGCATCTCGAAATCTTGTAACTCTTTGTCTGTATTTCATAATAACAAGGAAATGATCAGTATCTAAATCCGCACCTCTATAACTTCGTACATCCATAACATCACTAGCATGTCTTCTGTCGATCATAATATGGTCAATTTGGTTTTTTGTCTTTCCATCAGGGGAAATCCAAGTTTCTTTATGTATGTTCTTATGCTCAAAACATGTGCTACTTATGATTAAGTTGTTAGAAGCAGCAAAGTCCACAGCTCTTATTCCATTTTCATTACTCACATCATGTAAACTAGATTTTCCAATTGTTGGTACAAAAGTGTATTCTTTTCCGATTTTAGCATTAAAATCACCTATTACCATTTTAACATCATGTCTTGGTATCTTATCAAATTCAATCTGTAGTGTTTCATAAAAAGTATCTTTTTGTTCGTCCTCGGTATCTTCCGTTGGTGCATGGACACATACTATTGAAATGTTAAAAAACTTTGCTCTCAATCTCAAGATACACATTCTTTCATTTACATTGTGAAAATCAATAATATTTTCTCTAAGGCATTTTCTGATCATAAATCCAGTGCCATGCGTGTTTCTTCTTCTGCTTGCACTATTAAAAATTGTAAAGTCACCAATATCTCTTATCCCACTCTCCTTCCATCTTACTTCCTGTATGGCCAATATGTCCAGTCTATAACTATCCATCTGACTCTGTAGTTGCTTCACTGCACCAGCTCTGTATAAACTTAAAACATTCCAAGTTCCAATTCTAAAATTCATAAGCCGTTTTCCAGTTCCAGACCGTTTTACCATGAGATCAGTCCGTCTAACATCTGTATTTAAGGGCTTCGCAACAAGGTTTTTTTTCCAGGGAAAGGTTGTCAGCCTTTCGCCCAACCCCTTTTAGTCGCCTCTTACGACATGCACGGGTTACATTGGGACTATTCTTTAATGCCGGAAAGGAACAATACCAGTTAGTCGTTATTTACAGGATGCTAGCATACAGTGTCCGGATTAGCCGAAATTACGGAGCTATGGAATTATTAGCTATGGAGTTACTGTTCACTAATATGCGACGAACAAAAAAGGTAAGTGCGATGCGTGACAATCTATATATATATACCCAAGTTTATATAGAAAAGTAAGCAAGAAAATCAGCCATTATTTTACGATTTCACTCCGACCATTTTTAAGAGGGAAGATGGGTTTACTCTCCCACCTGTCAGTATGTTTGTGGCATGGATATAGCCTTGAAAAATGTAAGATAATAAGTACCTTTCACTCCTTTCAAAATCAACTCTTCCGCGTGTATACAGCGTCTGATTTCTGATTTAGCCGAAATCGCTTTTAAATTAGCCCCGGTGTCACTGTTCACTAATATACTTCCTCATTCATGACATCGCCTATGAGATGGGCTTATGCTTTAAAAATGCTTTAAATTAAACATGTTTTAGATTTGTTGAAATTATAACTAGATCCTATCAATTGAGCATATTATACGTATTCATTTATCCACTAACACATGTTTGCAGCTGTTTTTCACTCATTTGAAAATATAATTTGTGGGATCAAGTAATTTTGGTGCAGAGGAAGATATGGGAATAACGAGAAAAACAAATTTGTTGCACGCCAGAAAATAAAATACATTTTTCTCAAGAAGAAAGAAACAAATTCAGCTCTTCTTTCCATTTCACTGTGAACACTTCGAAGAGGGCTTTGTTTTGTAACCTCATTGCTGGACAGATAATTACACTTGTTTATTTCCTATTTAATTTACACCCAAAATTGTTAATTTGTCCAAATCATCATAGCAACCTCATAGTAAACCGGTATATAATTTTATATACCTTAAATAAATTCAAATAACATAAGTGATCGTAATTACGTAATTCTAGTAGAAGAGCAATGCGAATAATTAATAAAATTAAATTATAATCCGCGTAAAACTGTAATTATTAAATTTAATTAATTACGAATAAAATTAAGAGTTTGCGTTGTGATTTATTTAGACGAACTCTTCCACTTATGAATTAAACTAAATTTAAGCTGTAAAAATAAATTGACACACCTTAAACATTTATCAATTAAATAATTACAGAAACTTTTTAATACTTGATTAAATATTTTATTTACATTGAACACAACTATATACATATACACATTATATCAATTCAAAAAAAGGAAAGCAACACTTTTGTTTGCTGCTCATTATTACATATATATTTAATCTTAAAAAAAAAAATGTTTTCATTTACTCTTATTATTATTATATATATATATATATATTTATTTTTTGCAAGAAAAATAATTCTCTTTCATTTTTAAAATACCTTAGTTATATTTAATTATTGGTTTTGTTGGATCTCAGATTGCTCTCTACCATAAAATATCATAAAAGGATATTTATAATTTCTCATATAATTAAAGTGGTAAAGAAAAAGATTAATGTAATACCTTGAATCATATACGGGATGGTGGCCTTCATTCATTAAATTCAGAGCTGTCGCGATGCTAAGGATCATATCCAAACATCATCCGGATTCATCTTCTCATCAGAGCGGCGAAATCGGGATGGCGGGATGCATAGCTACGGACCGCAGTAGGACAATCCATTTTATTTTGACACCAGGAAGACATCATCAGGTCAATTAGGCTAGCTTAGGCTCTCTCCGATATGTCCATCTCGCCTGGTCATTACTAGGGCTCGATTGATGCATGACATGGGCTTTCAGGATCGCTCTTGCGTCTTCGACATCTTTTTTTAGACTCTCTTTTTCAAACCTTTTTCTTCTTGCACACCAACTCTTGGAAGTGGGTGGAACTATTTGTATAGTCCTCCCTTATTGGATGTGAGAAGATTTTGCATTATCCTTAGATAGACCTATTAGCTAACAGTCTGCAAAAGCCCCTTACATATACTTTAATATTATTATATGCCTTAAAGTTTGGGTGGTCTAAAGCCATAAATTTATTCCAACACTTTTATTAAGGCCATAAATTTATTCCAACATTTTTATTATTTTACGATTTCTAATTATACACCACCTTCCACTGGCTTGTCATAAAACGACACCATGGCGTCTGGCTATTGTTGTTATCTGAGATCCGAACTATATTCAACATTATACATTCATTTTACAATAAAACAATTTTTTTTAAATATATATTTAATATTTAAAATCAACTTAATAATTTTTGTATGAACTTCCACTCCTATTTTATTCGAAAATATAATTATTATAATTTTACACTCATAATTATGTTTTATAAAAAAGAATTTGTACAAACAGAAATAACAAATTACGCAACTGTACTTTGACTTAACCAACATGGTGCGGGAACATATTATTGTTATATGTTGCCCAGCACTCATAAACACCTCCGTGACTTCTTTGGGTACTACATGCTATGGTGTCATAGTGCACTAAAATAAGACTAACGAGAATGCATCGTCTGTTTTATGATGGAAAAATAATTAAAATATTTCAAAAAGAAAGAAAAAATTCAGCAGTTTTTATCATTTCACTGCAACCAGTTCGGATGGGGGAGGGGACTGTAATCCCAACAGCACACCTGTCCTTCTTTGGATATGCTATGGATTCTCTGTTCACTAATATGGGACTAACGAGAATGGCTAGTCCGTAGTTCTGTAGCCATAAAAATACCAGAGTGTATATATAGGCAGGGGATACACGCTAGAGAATACACGCTTACAGTTTTTTTTTATAAGAATACTTCCACTTTCGAAACAGGTTCCGAATTTGAAAGTGACGTCAGAAAAGGAAAATGGCACCCAAAGAACTAAGCTACCCATTTAGAAATTGACCTCAGATACCGTATGGAAAAAAAATATCTTTTAAAATATTTAATGCAAACGAGAAATTTGAAAAAAATTCATGTGATTGGTTTAACGTTAGCTCGCAAATGTCTTCGTGTGACTGGTGTAGGCTATATTTAGCATATTACTGAACCTCTTGCATTTTCTTTTTGTCATCGTCAAGTCAAATACAAAAAAGTTTTGAAAATCGAGAACAAACTCAATTTGGTAGGTGATCATTCTGTCTTCTTGATAAAGTGTTAGTACGTAAATGAGAATAGATGTGTATATTTTACACAATATTTTTTCACATACTTTTCTGTATTCTCTTCAACTTTGTGTAATTATCTCTTTTCGAATGTCTGCTGTTTTAATCCATGGTTATGTTACGAAAGTAAAATCTTATATTGAAACGAATTGCTATAATATTTCATTATAAGTTTTAATTTACTGAAAATTTGACAGAGTGCAGTGGGAAAATTTGAGTAGAAATATCTAAACAGTCATCTAAATGATTAACTGTATGGTTATCTTTAAAAAAATATCACACTGAAACAGTGAGAAACATGCTAAAAACGTATGATATAAATAGAATAATTAAAAAAAAATAATAATGCTAGATTTTATTAAGAAAAAGGCCATTTATAGGGTGGAACTCCCAGTAACTGACACATTAAGGATTCTTTGTTGTTCAAATCGCTATTAGAAAATTTTAAATCCATTTTAGACTTATTTTTCTGTTTGAAAGGATAGTAGAGATGCATTAAAAATTACTGTGGACAAAATTCTCAAAAATTATACATTGTATTACTAAAAATATTTTTTTTCATAAATATGGTAAATAACTCCAGTACCTGACACCAAACCCATTTTGAAAATCCAATAACAGACACAAAGTGAACGAGTGTCTGACACTTTACTTACAAAGATAAAAAAATAAAAAAAGTTGTTTTCCATTTCAAGGAATTTATGCTTTAAAAATACTTATTATAAAAAATCTTTATTATAAAAGCAAAATACTTAAACCTTATTTATGTATGATATCATACTATAGATGCATGTATCCTTTGTTTCATGCTTTAAATAAGGCAGATATCCAATAACTGACATTTAGGAACCAGTGAATGATAAATGGTGTCAAGCCGTGGTAGAATAACTTAAATTTTAATGGTGTTGGCAACAAGATAAATTTAATTTATTACTATGTTTTTTTAAAGAGTTTAAATAATAGATTTCAACTTTCTTTAATATTACCAATAATTAACACCTTTACGGAGACTGGTGAAAGGAAATTACTGGAACCAATAACTGACACCCCCCCCCCCCCGCATTAAGCTAGATTACATAACTATAAACTTGAAATCAAAGTCCAAATGTATCATAGACATATTTTAACTAATTTCTACTAGTATAACTTTAAGAAAAAGTTTAGGATGCATTCAAACATTTCATCCATCAAGTCGTTGCATAAAAAATAGATTAAAAAAAAAACACCACCTTACTTTTAGAAATAAGATGTATGCCTGAAAATGGTCCTTTTTGTGCTCTCAAAAGTGTCTTTCTCATTGAATACGTTTTTGGCCTACTAATGGGGAATAAATTGATTCCAAAATAAAAATGACAGTTTAAGTTATCACTAGATGAATTTACTTCACTGAATTTTACAAGAAAATACTTATTTGAGAATTTGAGTTAGATTTATTCTGAAGTGTGAGTTACCGGTTAGGTGTCACTAACTGGGAGTTTTACCCTAATCAAATTAGGTGATTACATGCAAATTATTCCGCACGATTCTGACTGTAAATTTTAAATAACTCGTTGTAGCTTAATTTTCATGTATTGGCCGAAATATCAATATTATCTGTCTTAAAATCAATCAATAGGTTGTGAGTCATTACACTCCTCTTTCTGCTTATTTAAAAGTAGGTAATTAATAGAGGAATGAAAGAAGTTCATTAGCATTGATGGTATTGTAAAAACAATTGAAAAACTCTAAATTGAAAGACAGGAAAATATACTTTAATTACTATTTATGTTTAACGCTAATGGATCTTTAGAAAAGCAAAAAGTTTGTATTTTTTATAAACAATTAAAGAAAAAAATCTATTGAATGGAATAGAAAAGTAATGCTTATATTCTGAAACTTGGTTTTGTAAATTTCAGTCCATTATACAAACTTTAATAAATTATTATTTATCTAGATTACGATATTTCACCTTTTTTTTCGTAAACATTTATCTTCAAAATTCTTTTCAAATATTTCTATGACGCCTAGTTACTATGGAAACATTTAAAGTGCTATATCTTGTTATTCTTTCAATGGCTGGAGGCAAAAACTATTTGTCAGTTATCGCAAATATCTACATGTAACGCAGAATAATTCTAATAACCGGAGGGGGATGGGTGATGATGATGAGGAGATGAAGAAAATGTGGTCTGATTGTGTTTTTAAAAGTAATATTTACGTATCTTTGAAAAATTCCCCCTGTATTCAAAAAGAGCTTCATTTGCTAAAAATAACATCAATGGAAGAAAGTTTTCAGAATGTTACAAAGTATTTTGCAAACGCTTTAGTAAATAATTAAAATTTTAATCGATTACATTTTAAGATTAAATGTAATGCATAATAAAATTGAAAAAAAAAACCTGTTTTATAATTTTAGCCTGTTTTAATTATGCCTTATAGTGGTTAAAATTCACTAGTAAAAAGGATAGATAAAAGAAAGGTACATTGGAAAAGTTTATGTTTTAGAAGTTAGTAAACAAATAAACACAATAACTTATAAGTAGTGTTGGATGATAGATCTACTCTCTATGGCATTTCATTAAAATTTTAAATTATTGAAAATACGTTAGCTGTACTTTTAAATAAAATGATTCAGTTTAATTTTATATATTGGCAGAAATGTATATGCAACTTTTGAAATATGTAAAAGTAATCAATAGGTGGGCGGTTATTACACTTTTTTAAATGCTGGCATTTAACAGAAGATAGAAAGGAGTTCATTAGCATTGATGCTATCGCAAAAACAATTGAACAACTCTACAGTGAAAGTCAGTGAAAAAACTTTAATTAATATTGATCTTTAACGCTAATGTATCTTTAGAAAATACAAAGCGTGTTTTCTTTAAAGAAAATGGAATCTATTGAATAAAGTAGAATAGTAAAACTGATAGCCTGTAACTTATAATGATGCTGCAAGTTTGAGTCCATTGCAGCAACGTAGTTAGATTAGTTATCTAGTTTACAACATTTCACTTTTCTTTTTCTGAAGAAATTTATCCGCAAAATTCCTTTCAAATACCTCTCTGGTGCATTGCTGCCATCTGAACATTAAAAGTGTTATATCTTCTTATTCCTTTAATGGCTTGGAGGAAATATCGCTATTTGCTGTTTATCGCAAATATCTACATGTAACGCAGAACAATTCAGAAAATCGGAGGGAGATGGGTGATAATAATAATAAGAAAATTTAATCAGATTGTGTTTTCCAAAGTAACACTTACATATTTTTAAAAATTTCTTATTGAATTCAATATGTGACTGATTTGCTAAAAATAACATTATGAGGAGGAACTTTTACATAATATGACTGATAATTTGCAAACACTTTTAGTAAATAATTTAAAATTTATCGATTAAGTTTTAAGATTTAATGTAATACATAATGCATAACATAATTTGAAAAAAAAAAAAAGAACTGCCTTGTGATATTCACCAGTTTTAAATTTATGTCATAGAGTGGTTGAAATTCGCGAGTAAAAAGAATAGGAATAGTGGGGCACCGTGTGCTACCTTATGTTTCTGAAGTAGTAATAAAATAAATAAACACTATTACTCATAGGATAGGTAATGATAGATGACAGATCAGTGTATTCTTCAGCGTAATTTTTAAATACATGCTGTGAGCAGCTTATAATTTGTACCAGTTTCTTTCAAATGAAAAAGTTGCAGTAATGTTACATCATTGATTTATATGTATATTATAGTAATATTTTTCAGTATAAAGTGTAAAAAAATATATAAAATAACTAAAATATGTACATTTATCATGCTATGGAGCGTTAAAAATCTTATTGTGATATCAAACGTAACAAAATTGTTACTCAAATTGTTGAGCCTGAAGACAAGAAAGTAAGGCATGTTGGAATTTATAGTAATAATATGGAGTCAGTCTAAGGTACTCAATATAAAAAAATATTCTTTTAGTTACTAAACAGCTAGTAATGTGAAATTATAAAAGTAATATGCAATATGTTTATTTATTGACAAAAAGATTTATATATCTTTTGTAATACATAAAATCAATACAAAGGTAGCCAATTATTAAACTTTTCTTTTTCTTTTCTTAAAAGTTCGCAATTAATAGAAGATTGAATAAAGTTAATTTTCACTTGTGTTTTCGAAAGTGAAAACCTCCACAGCAAAAGACAGGAAAAAATACTTTAATTAATATTTATCTTTAATGCTAATGGATCTTTAGATAAATACTACATGTGTTTTCTTAAAAAAAGAAAAAAATATTGAATAGATTAGAAAAGTAACACTGAAAAAAATACATTTCCTAAAAGTTGATTTTACAAGTTTGAGTCCATTATAGCAACTTTAATAATTATTCATCTGGATTATGATATTATACATCCATATATATTTCTTTTTGCAGAAGTAATTTATCCCCAAAATTCTTTTGAAATACCTGCCTAGTATCCTGTTGCCTTGGAAACATTTAAAGTGCGATTTTTTTTCTTCCCTTAATGGCTTAAGGGTAAAAATTATTTGTCAGTTATCGCAAATATCTAAAGCATAACAATTCTGATAACCGGAGGGAGATGGGTGATGAAGAAATTGATATGACTATCTCCAAAAGCAATATTTGCACATCTTTGAAAATTTCTCCCCTTATTCAAAAAGCGCCTAATTTACTAAGAATAACATTATTGGAAGAAGAAATGTATATCCTGAAAGTTGATTCTGCAAGTTTCAGTCCATTATAGCAACTTAAAAAATTATTCATCTAGATTATGATATTACAGATAAATAAATCTAATTACTTTTACAGGAGTAATTTATCCCCAAAATTCTTTTAAAATACTGTTGCCATGTACACATTTAAAATGTCTTCTTATTTGTCAGTTATCGCAAATATCTAAATAAGAACAATTATCTTAACCGGGGGGAGATGGGTGATACAGAAAATGATATGATTGTGTCTTTAAAAGTAATATTTACGCATCTTTGAAAAGAAAATCTCCCTGTATTCGAAAAGCGCCAACTCGCTAAGAATAACATTATTGGAAGAAAAAATATAGATCCTGAAAAGTGATTCTGCAAGTTTGAGTCCATTATAACAACTTAAAAGAAATTATTCATCTAGATTATGATATTACACATGCATATATATTTCTTTTTACAAAAGTAATTTATCCCCAAAATTCATTTAAAATACCTGTCTAGTTTCCTGTTACCATGGAAATATTTAAAGTGTGACATTTTCTTATTCCCTTAGTGGCTTAAAGGTACAAACTATTTCTCAGTTATCGCAAATATCTGAAGCAGAACAATTTTGATAATCGGAGGGAAAAAGATGATGAAAAAAATGATATGATTGTGTCTTCAAAAGTAATATTTACGCATATTTGAAAATTCCTCCCTGTATTCGAAAAGCACCTAATTTTCTAAAAAATAGCCTTATTGGAAGGAAATTTTACAGAATACTACTGATATTCTGTAGACGCTTTAGTCAATAATTGCAATTTTTGCAGATTAATTTTTAAAATTTAATGTAATGCGTAACAAAATAATAATAATAACAACAATAATAATAATAATCCCCGCATTATAACATTAGCATGCTTATTTGTGTCCTAGGGTGTTTGAAATTTGTGAGTAAAAAGAATAAGGGCACCATCTGGTATTGTATGTTTCAGAAGTTGCAGAAAACGTTACTAAAACATTATTACTCATAAGACAGACAATGATATATGGCAGAGCAATATATTACCAAGTGTATTTTTAATTTCATACGGTATTAGTTACTATAAAGTTACTAAACCACTAGGACAGCAATGATAGACGACAGATCAATATATTCCTAAGTGTATTTTTAAATACATACGGTTATAGAATTTAGATCAGTTTCTTTGTTTTAACAAAGTTTCTGTAACATTACTTGATTGATTTATATGCATGTTATTAAAATAAAAAAAAAAAATAAATACGAAAATAAATACAAAAAATATATACGAAATATTTGAAAATACTCACGTTTATCATGCTATTAAGTGTTAAAAACTTTATTGTAAACTTTAATGTAGCAAGCTTACATTGGACAAGGAAGTGGGACATGTTGGGAAAGGTAGCAATATTGCGAGATAGTACAAAGTCTAAAGTGCTCAAGATAAAAATTGTTCTTTGGCTTCCAAAACGGCTATTTATATAGACTGCTCAAAACAATTAAAGGATATTGAGGTTGTGCATGGGTCTTGATGCTGGGGAATTGTTTAGAATTAGATTATCGATACATGATCGACAGACGCGTTAGGTTATATGAGAACGAGATACACATATCTGGCCGAAAAAAAGGCATTGGATTTATCATTTGGGTACAAATGAAAAAGAACACAATTTGTGCATATGAGAAAAAACGAATAAAAAAAGGTGTTTTCCTTCAAAGAAAATCGTTTTTTGTAAAGAGTATAGTTTTCTCGGGCGGCCAGCAATGTTGAAGACCTTTGAGGCATGGAGCCAATGAGGCTATTAATGAGGAGCTGAGGTATTCTGTCCCACTCCTCCAGAAGAGCCTTTTCCAATTATTGGAGAGTTTATGTTTGTGGGGTGGTAAGCGCCAGCAACTTCGAAAAGGAAATAATAAACCAAATGAGCACGATGTGGGCTGCAATTGCTGTCCATTAACATGAAGTATCTCCAATTGCTGCAGCGTAAGAGACTACAATAGATCTGAGCATTTCATCCCTCAATCGCTGACCGGCCAGAGCTCCATTTCGAATGATGTGGAGGTCGGTGCGCCCATCAATAGAGATACCAGCTTAGACCATCACGCCCCACCGCCAAATCTGACACTTCCTTGCACAAAATCAGGATTGTTTCTAGTGCCACGTTCCCTACAGATGAAAATATGCCTACTAGTAAATCTGCAGATCAGGAGCCTCAACGTCAGCTCTACAATTCATTGTGTTTAGCACCCTTTGAGTAATATTAATCTTTCTACAAAAAAAGAAATTTAAAGTTTTGAAATTACATAAACATTTATAAAACGAAAAACTATTTCGAAGGTTTCTGACATTAGAAGCGTTAAATTAAACCCCTTGTTATGTAATGGTATTCTGAAAATCTCATGAGCTACTTATTCTGGTAATTTTTAGATAATAAAGTAGATTTCTTCAGGGGGGCAGAGCCCCCTGAACCCCTTCGTAGTGTAATTTAATTTACATTTGTAATTATCAATTAATTGTGTTAATGTCCTTTAGTAAATTCTACCAATGGACGGAAACGTACATGAATTCTTTTCTACAGCCCTGTATATTACGTGAAGATTTTTACGCGTCGTCTATAACATTTAAATTTAATACAGACAAAAAACCCTCTTAAAACTGCTCATATCACATTTCCGGGTATTAGTATGCATAGTGTGCACCATATATCCAGTTTCTGCGGAGTCCTGTATATGGTTCTATTTAAATTCTGCAAACATTTGTTAGTATACTAAATGTAATTGGGCTGGGAAATACATAACTCAAGTAAAAAAAAACACACTGAAGCAATTCGCGCTCATTTTCATTTATACTTACGAATTCATTTGTGTATGCCTGTACATGGTCTATACAATATTTATGCACTACTTATTAAGCACAAATTTACTTAACGTTAAAACGCACACCATAATCAAAAATGCTCTTCAGCAATCATCCCTAATAGACCAGAACTGTATCCGAAATTTTTTATGTGACCCTATAAATGAACGATAAATACGATACAAATCATATTCAAGCTTCTTGTAGTCAACCACAGTAATGTAATTTAATTTCATAATGTTTGAATTAGTGCAACACAATTAACACACTGACGACAGGCAATTTAATTAAATCTGGGTTTAAAAAGAGTGGAAGCTCCTCCCTCGTCTGAAAGTGTCTCGGAAATTGGTTTCTGAGACATGTTTTTCATGTTTATGCAGCAGTAAATATCTTTCAATGTACGGATGTAATATATAATGTCTTACAATCTATAAAAAATATGGACAACACAATATAAATGTCTTTTCTGTAAGGTAGAAGTCACTCCCTTAGCCAATGATGTATTCTGAATAAAAACGAGAATTCTCGTTTCCCGTCGCTAATGTGTTAAAATAAGCTGTAAAGAGTTTTTTCCCCCCGTAGACCACATTTTAATCGACCACTTTTGTGTGACCCTGAAAAAAACATATGCTTTGCACCCCATATACTACAAAAATGTTTCAAAAATACATATCAATTTTATTATTTTGTAACAGAGTAACATCATTAAAAAACGCCACAAAAGGATTTTCTTCAAAGATTGTAATATTATGAATGCTTTTGAGTTCCCTGTACGCATGCTGTAAGTGCTACACATAACATATTTTATAGTAACCAGGTTCTAGTGCACCTTAATAAGGTATATAAATTTCAGTACGTTTAAAATTGTGTAACATTATTAAAATACACCGCAGACGATTTTTCCCAAAGACTATAATGTAACGGAATAGTTTTGAGTGCCCCTGTAATTAAGCTATGAATGCTACACTCTTCATTTTTAATACCAAACATACTTTGGCAAACCTCAATAACGTATATCAATTACATGTAATCCCGACTATATTTACGCGAGTTAGAGCACGTAGAGAAACACGGCAGGCGACAGATAGAAAAACTGAAGTCATAAATACTTTTCATCCATGTTGGAAAGTGTTAAAAAGGATTTACATGCCTTTAACTGTACTTTCTTTTCACTTATAGCATGGTTAAACATTAGTTTAAACATCCTAATCCATGCGATAGCCTTTTAATAGTACCTGCAACAAAATTAACGTAATTTACTAACTTCATTCACATTTGACGCAATGATAGGCTACGAATAACAGTCGCTAGGCAACGAAGAAAAGGAAAAAAAAAAAGAAATATGTATCATGTAAAACAAGAAAATTAACTTAAAAATTCTTTATATTATTGGAATACATGTATAAATGTCCTCAAAACATTATACACGTAAATAAAAAAATCTGATAGATATATTGATAAAACTTCAATATAATAGGAATAATTTAAAACCCTAATTTAGAATTTTAGTATCCATAATTTGACATTTAAATCCATTAATCAAACGTGCCATTTTCTTTCAACAAATGGAAATTTGAAAATCGTCTGACTTGCCGTAGAAAAGCATTATAAAGAAAAATAAAATCTTCCATATTTTTCGAACGAATGAACCAAATTTAACCAAAAACTATACAGCTACGTCCGGGTATCTCACGAATATGCCCAATTAATTTCAAGCTGATCGGGTGCTTTTTGCGGCAGTTATCGCGGAACAGACAGACAGACAGACAGACAGACGGACAGACAGACAGACAAACGGAAATCAAAACTTTTCGTGTCTCCACAGTAAGCCTTCACTGACGTTTCGGCAAAATTGAAAATTGTTTAAAAGAAAATATTATTCCGGGTTTTGATTTTCTTGGCAACAATTAAAGAAATATTGGTAAATGTTATGGGAAAATGTTAAGTTATTCTCTATGAAAATAATGAACTTTTGTATTTTTAAGCAAAATATTTCAATAAAATAAATGAAATATTGCCTATTATTATTTCTGGGCTTCTATATGCCTTCTATATGCAAAGATACAAATGCATTAATTCATCTGTTTTGACGTTGGCTTTACTCAAGCATTATACACGCAATTATACTGATATTATTAGGACCAAATTCGTTGCTAGGCAACAGAGAAAGAAAAGGAAAAAAATGAAATATGCATTATGTCAATTTGATAAAACAAAATCCTTTATATTATTGGAAAACATGCATAAAATTCCCCCCAATATTATAAACCTAATTAAAAAAATCTCGCAAATATACTGACATAATTTATTGGAATAATTTAATGTTATTTAAAAATTTCAGCATCAAAAATTTACCATTTAAATCCATTTTTCATATGAGCCATTTCTTTCAACAAATGAAAATCTGAAAATCGTCTGACTTGCCATTGAAAAGCATTATAGAGCAAAATAAAATGTTCCATATTTCCCGAACGAATGAACCAAAATTAACCAAAAACTATACAGCTAAGTCCGGGTACCGCATCAACATTCCCAGTGAATTTCAAGCCGATCGGATGCTTTTTGCGGCAGTTATCGCGGAACAGACAGACAGACTAACAGACAGACAGACTAACAGAAACCAAAACTTTTCGTGTCTCCACAGTAAGCCTTCACTGACGTTTCGGCAATTATCAGGATGAACAGAAAAACTGGACTCGTCAGAAAAAAAGATATTGCGCCATTCATTTCTCCTCCAGTTCACATTCTCTGTTGCCCACTCCCTGCGGGCGCCACGGTGCCTTGCTGTTAACGTAACACATACTATTGGTTTGCGAGCATACAGATCTTGGAGTCGGTTTTGGACATTTTGAGTCGAAACTGTGGTGCCAGTAGCCGAGCGAAGGTGTTGTTGAAGATGAGTGGCATTCATATTTCGGTGGTTTTGAGCCGTTAGCGTTATATATCGGTCTTCATTAAACGTTGTAGCACATCTACAACCTTGCCTTTGTCTTCGGCCTGAATTTCCACTCTCCAAAAAATGGTTCCAGATCCTGAAAATAACACTTTGTGAATCTCCAATAGCTTCTGCCACTTCGGCTTGCGTTTGTCCCCAATCTAACCGATCAGCAATTCTCCAAGCTTTTGATTCGGTTAAATGACCTCGTTGAGACATCGCACTTATCGGAAAAAAAGCACTCACTGAATGTCGATCATTTTTTTCCGCTTTGTCTTTCAGTAAGTTGAAAGCCAAATTTCATTCGCTGCCGCTAAAGCGTCATAAGACTTAAAATAGCCTTTAATTGTTTTGAGCAATGTACTCGGACATTTCATTTTTATATATTGACAAAAAGATTTATATCCATATGTATGTATTCAGTGATATATAAAATAAATACACAGAGTCAATTATTGCACTTTCTTTGTGTTTTTTAATGTTGTTAATTAACGGAAGATTGAAAGAAGCTCATTAGCATTGATGCTAGATCGTAAAAGCAATTGAAAAACTCTTCAATGAAAAAAAAAAAAAAACTTTAATCAATATTGATCTTTGACGCTAATGGACTTTAGAAAATACAACGTGTGTTTTCTTAAAAGAAAAAAAAAACTATTGAATAGAGTAGAAAAATAATGCTGATAGCCTGAAACTTAATGCTGCAAGTTTCAGCATATTATACAAACTTTAATACATTATTCATCTAGTTTACTACATTTATTTTTTCTTTTTTTGCAGAAGAAATTTATCCTTAAAATTCTTTTTAAATGCCTCTCTGGTGTCCTGTTGCTATGGAAATATTTAGAGTGTGATATCTTCTTAGACCTGTAATGGTTTGAGGATAAAACTATTTGTCAGTTATCGCAAATATCAACCTGCAAAGCAGAACAATTTTGATAACCGGAGGGAATGGGTGACGAGGATATGAAGAAAATGAGATTTGACTCTGTTTTTAAAAGTAATATTTACGTATCTTTTAAAAACTGTCCCTGTATTTTAATTGTGCCTCATTTTCTAAAGATAACATAATTGGAATAAAGTTATCAGAATATTATATTTCCCAGATACTTTAGTGAATGATTTAATTTTTTATTGATTAAATTTTAAGATTTAAAGTGATGTATAATAAAAATAAATAAATAAATAAACTGCCTTATAATATTGATAGGTTTTATTTATGTTCTAGATTGGCTAAAACTTGCAAGTAAAAAAAGGATAGGGGGTAGTGAGGTCCTTGGGATATACCTTATGCTTCATTGGACAGGTAATAATAGATGACAGATCCATGTACTCTTGAGTTTATTTTGAAATAGATGTGCTGAGCAGATTAGAATTTATATCAGTTTCGTTGTTTTGACAATGTTTCAACAACGTCATTTTATAGAGTTTGAAAACATCTGCGTTTGGAAGGAATATATATTTTAAAAATTCTTTTTATAATATCTATATCTGAAATAAAAGTAAGAAATAAATTAAGGAATGAAAAATAAGTTCATATAAACAAGTATGCATTTAAATTAGGGGTGCACAACCTTTTTGAGAGAAGGGCCACTTACAAAAATGTTTGGGTTGTCAAGGGCCACATCAGTAACACAGACAGAATTCTATATCGGAGAGGTTTGGTGTGTGTGTGTGTGTGGGGGGGGGGTAATAACTTTATTTTTGACAAGTAATGATTTTTGTATATAAAAAAATAAACAAAAATAATTCATTGTATGCATGGTTTCTTCAGATCTGTATGAACAACCATACAACTCTTTATGAAGACTAACTGTTCCTTCTTGATAAATGGAAAATTTTGACAAAACTCACGATTTTTTTTCCACGAGCGATTGATAAATTTCGCGATATTTTTGCAAACAATTGATAAATCTGTAATTTTTTCCATCAATTGAAGAAACTCGTGATTTTTTTTTTACCGCGACAGAGTGACGAAATTCGCGATTACTTCTCGCAATAAACTGACGAAACTCGCTATTTTTCCGCAACGGATCAATGAAATTTCAATTTTTCCGCACCTCATCGACAGAATTCGCGATTTTTCCGCACTCGATCAACGTAATTCCAGATTTTTCCACACTCGCTCAGTGAAATTCGCAATTTTTCCGCACTCAATCAACGAATTTCGCAATTTTTTCACGCCCGATCAACGAAATTCGCTATTCTTAACAGACTGACGAAATTTGTAATTTTTCGAGAAGCAAACTGACGAAATTTGCAATTTTTTCTCGCGATAAACTAACAAAACTCGCGATTTTTCCACAGTCGATCAACGAAATTTCAGATTTTATTGCACATGATCGAGAAAATTCACAATTTTTTCAAACCCGACAAACGAAATTCGTGATTCTTAACTGACTGACGAACTTTGTAATTTTTTTTCGCGATGAACTCGCGAAATTCGCCATTTTTCCGCAACCGATCAACGAAATTTCCAGTTTTCAGCACCTCATCGAAATAATTCGCGATTTTTTTGTACTCGATTAACGAAATTTGAGATTTTCTCGCACCGAACTGACAAAATTCGCGATTTTTTCGCGCCTGATCAACGAAATTTGAGATTCTTAATCGACTCTGAAGAAATTTGTAATTTTTCCCGCTGCACATTGGCGAAATTCGAGATTTTTTCTCTCGATAAACTGGCGAAACTCACGATTTTTCTTCAGCTGATCAACGAAATTTGAGATTTTTCCGCACATGATCGACAAAGTTCGCGATTTTCCCGAACCCGATCAACAAAATTCGTGATTCCTGAGTGACGAAATTTATAATTTTTTCACGCGATAAACTGACGAAACTCGCGAATTTTCTGCAGTCGATCAACGAAATTTGGAATTTTTCAACACCTCATCGATAAAATTCGGATTTTTCTGTGCCCGTTTAATCAAATTTGAACTTTTTATGCACTGAATCCGCAAAAATTCGTTATTTTCCGCATTCGATCAACGAAATTCGCGATTGTTTCCGCAGCAAATTGACGAAATTAGCAATTTTTCTCCCGATAAACGTACAAAACTCGCGATTTTTCCGAACCCGATCAAAGAAATTTTCAATTTTTTCCAGCAACAAATCCAAAATTCCGGATTTTTACTTGCGACATATGGACAAAAACTGCGATTTTTTCCAGTTATAAATTGACGAAGTTCGCGGGCCAAAAGTTAACCCATCGCGGGCCACTTTTGGCCCGCGGGCCACAGGTTGTGCATCCCTAATTTAAATCAATTATCATAATCTTACCTTCTATATTGGCACATATTTTAGTTCTTTATTTTTCTTTGAAATCTTCATTGTATATAGCTCTTTTTCCTAGAAAATAGATTCTTCATTCAACGTCTGCGTTTGGAAGGGATATATATTTAAAAAATTCTTTTTATAATAACTATACGTGAAACAAAAGTAAGAAATAAATTAAGGAATGAGCAAGAAGCTCATATAAACAATTATGCATTGAAATCTATTATCTTAATCTTACCTTCGATATTGACTCATATTCCAGCTCTTTATTTTTCTTTGGAATCTTCATTGCATGCAGCTCTTTTTTCTAGAAAGTAGATTCTTCATTCAACTTCTGTGTTACGAAGGGATATATATTTTAAAAATTCGTTTTATAATATCCATTCCTAAAACAAAAGTAAGAAATAAATTAAGGAATGAGCAAGAAGCTCATATAAACAATTATGCATTAAAATCTATTTTCATAATCTTACCTTCGATATTAGCACATATCCCATTTCTTTATTTTTCTTTGGAATCTTCACTGCATCCAGCTCTTTTTTCATAGAAAATAGATTACACATTCAACTTCTGCGTTTTGAAGGGATATATATTTAAAAAACTCGTTTTATAATATCTATACCTGAAACAAAATTAAGAAATAAATTAGGGAATGAAAAAGAAGCTCATATAAACAATGACGCATTTACATTTATTGTCATAATCAGTGGCGTAGCCAGGATTTCGTTTCGGGGGTGGGGGGGAGGGGGTCGAAAAATTTTCCTTCACGTTATATATAGTAAAACTTGTCAAGATGAAATCGCAAATATTGGTGAAAATTTTCGTTTTACACAGGTTTTCGTGTTTGAATGTGTAATTGTATAGTATTCTTTTCGATAGCACCGTTTCCGTTTAAGACAGAATTTCGTTATAGGCAAGTTCCATTTTCACAAGTTTTGTGTATTTATATAAATATACTTATTTATATTATATGAATAGTAAAACCTGTCAAAATAGTAATTATCTCTAACAGAATCTTGCCTTAAACAGAAACGTTACATGGTCTTAATATGTATTGCCATACAATTAAATTTGCTAAAAACCAGTCTGAAAGAGGATTTTCACCGCTCTTTAGTGAAACACAGTAAAACTTCTGAAAGCGGAATATTTCTATAACGGAATCCTGTCTCAAACGGAAGAGTTTCAGGATCCCGATGAAACGAGCAATAGATCTTACTGAGGTAGTGTATCTTAGAAGTATAATAAATTACACATCTTTAAACGGAAGACTGTCTAAAATGGAACTTTTTTCCAGTCCCTTCCGATCACGTCTTGACAGGATTGACTGTGTATGTATAATAGAAGTATTTCGAATAACTTTATTCCCTTGAGGACGAGCGACCAGTATTCGTGCTGCGTAAGGTGCTCAAAATCAGTGATTATTCTCACCAGTAAATTTTGATTGTAAATTTTGCCTTTTTTAATCCGAGCATTTTCCCGATTCAATTAGGCAAAAATTTCTGTTTTAAAAAACCGGTGACTAAAGAATAAAAATTCTGTAAAAGACGCTCGTCCCGAAGGGGTTAAGAATTTAGGTATATCCTTATTTCATTTCTTAATTTAAAGAAAAGCATGGATAAAAAAATTAAGATCAATCTCTGTAACTGTAGATTATAATACATTGAAGTTACATTAATATTTATCAGTGAAAAAGATTTTACAAATATAATGATGTAAAAAACTGATCGCATATGAAGAGTATTAGTTTATTTAGCAATTATTAGTAATTTATTTAAATCAAGTTTCATAATACATAACATTTGCCTACAATAAAGTTAGGATCAAGTGGTTAAGTTTAAAATAGAAATTTTCATGTTTTATTTCTTGCCATTGAATTAAGAACTTGCAATGTAATAAATATTGGATAATGATTTCCCATAAGTGTCAGTGAGCCGTTAGTTGCGAGTTTTTGAGATAAGGTTTTAATCTTTTAAAAAA
The DNA here is from genome assembly GCA_963932465.1 of Maratus speciosus. Taxonomy (NCBI): domain Eukaryota; kingdom Metazoa; phylum Arthropoda; class Arachnida; order Araneae; family Salticidae; genus Maratus; species Maratus speciosus. The sequence continues at coordinate 419,392,223 of OZ010791.1, forward strand.
AAAGATCTTGCAATTTCAGCTACAGAAACAAGTAATGTAAGAAGCACACGCATCAAATATAGTTCATGCCAGGCTTACCACATTGGCCTCCATTTTAATTCGAAATTTCAAATTCACACTGGAAATTTTGAAAGAAGAATCTTTACTTTTTGTAATCACAAAAGTTTTGTCATGACACAAAAAATGCTATTTTTATTTTCTGGTGCAAATTTGAATTTTCTTAATAAAAATGGAGGCCAAACTGGCAACCCTGGTTCATGCTGAAAAAAACAGTTTTGTTACAATTGTCTAAAACAGCCATAATTTTTTTGGTTTCTATGTTTCGCTATTTTTGATGCCATATTCGATTTAATAGTTGCTTCCAATATCTGGTCGTCTTTGGAAGTTAAATTTTTGTAACAAATTTGTTTGTGATGGATTCGCACGCTTTTGGAAGTATTAGGAGGTGTAACAAACAATGGTGGTTTCTGCTATTGTACTTCTAAACAAATTTACTTTAGATATTTCGAAACAGTTTTAGAGCATTCTCCAAGTTCCGCAGTAAGCTCCGGTCTTTGGTACGTGGATTAGCTTCAAACTCGATTTCTTATTGTTACAGACCCAAGACCTTCTCCATACACAAAATTGTTATTGCCACCATGAAATTTCTTAAAGCAATGTTAAACTGGGCGTTCACAATTAGTAACTGGGGTTAAAGAAAATGTTGAATCCAGACATTCTTTCGTGTGGGATTTCTGCAGCTTTGGATGGGACACTTCCGAGTTCCGTAGAGGGGGGAGCACTTCCAGACCATTAGTAGGCATGAAATCCCAAATCTTTCCTTTGCACCTTTAACCCGTCCGGGACCAGCATCTTTTACATGAATTTTATTCCTTTGACACCACTTTCTGTCAAATAATTAAATTTAGTTTATCAATCGAGAAAATGTCTTAATTAAATAAGGAAAATTTTACCTTTAATTTTTAGTGGTATTGAAAACAAGTTCTGTAAGCACCTTTTGAAGATGCATATATGCACCCATGGTCCCTGAGAGGTTAAACAACTTGACATGAGGATAAAAAACCTCATCTCTATATATATCAGCATTTACAGTTGCACTGGTAAAAATGTGTAGGTCAGTGTGGCCATTCAAAATTATGCCCACCCATACCATGATTCCACGACCTTTGTATCGATCCCTTTCACGGATGTTTGCAGCTTTATTGCATGTGTTTTTCCCTCCATATGACAACACGTCTGCAATAATTCTCCAAACAAAATCAGGATTCATCGGTAAGGAGAACTCGGCTCCACCCCGTGTTACTCCAATGACGATGATCTCTGCACCACTTTAACCGGGCGCATTTCGCTGCCGGAGTTAGTGGAATACAAATAATGGGTTTCCTTGTATGCAGAACTTTTTTATACAGCCTGTTACTCACAGTGAATCTAGATAGTCGAGTTCCTGTTGCTGCAGAGAACTCCCTTGCAATCTAAACTGACGTCAGTTGCCTGTTTCTTTTAGCAATCGTTACCAGAAAACAGGCTTTAGAATCTATTGTGGCATTTTTTTTACTTTGACATGGTTGACTGTGCACATTACCAGTGTCTGTTAACCGTTTCCATATTCTTGATATGACGCTTTTGGCTATTTTTAAGTATTTACAGACCCCTGACAGTGTCTGTCCTGCTTCCATTCTACCTATCACACGCCATTTCTCGCAATCGATCAGATGTCATCTGGACGACATATTCAACCTACTACAAGCGAAAATTTTACTTAACTACTCGTACAATCCTTGAAATTAGACTTCAAATCACCCACGTGCAATCCTTTTCACACGTGAACCGAAGGAACGGTCTGAAAAATTTGCATATTTTTCTGTAGAGAAGGTTAATCCCATTTGACTACGTGATAACGTTGACATTGAGTTACCAATCAATCATCTCTAATTGAAGTTCCCTTAATAGAATTAACACAAAGCACCTTTTTATGGTTATTCCTTTAATTTTTCTTGCCAGTGTATTTTGAAAGTGGTAACAAATAACCAGCCCAGAAATAAAGTTACTTTTATTAATTGCTTGCAGCAGATTTAAAACAATTGATAATATTGACCGTTATAAAGTAAACAAAGATAACAGTCACGAAACTCAATCAATGTGCCATTATTGCGTTCGTGTAAACTCGTCTTTTCCCTTAAGTTTCGGCAACAGTTGGTCCCGTCGAAGTCCAAGATAAAGAAGTTTTACGTTTAATCTAGTTACATAAAATTTGTGTAAATGAAATAGCAGGTATACTTGCATAGTTATCCTTCCATCTCGAGACATTAAAATGTTTCCCTTTACGAGAGGTTTCCGTGTTCACAGAAAACCTGCCAAGAAGGAATCACAATATAACAAGTTTCATTATATGTGGATTTCAAACGTTAGCAAGCATAAATATATAGTGTTGTTTTCGACGAATCTTGAATTGTTTTCCTTTGAGATAGGTCAACTTAACAGATTTTACTGTAATACATTTATGCTCTTCAGGGGTGTACTATAAAGTGAGCAAGTTTTAGCAGTTTTAATGGATAAGTGAAAACGGAAAGTGTTTATAACGGAAACCTGTCTGAAACGGAAAGTGTTTATAATGGAAACCTGTCTAAAACGGAAGTGTTCATAGTCCGGCAAATGACATACTTTTGAATTATAACTTCTAAGACGAACACCTGTTTAAAGCGGAATTTTTCATAGGTTCTTTGTGATTCCGTCTTAGCCGTTTTTACTGTTGTATCCATGATTTAGTAAACCAGTTCTTCGTTAGGGTTCGGGGGGGGGGGGTTCTGACCCCCCTGGACCCCCTCCCCTTGGCTACACCACTGGCCATAATCTTACCTTCGATATTGGCACATATTCCAGTTCTTTATTTTTCTTTGGAATCTTCACTGCACCCAGCTCTTTTTTCTAGAAAATAGATTACGCATTCAACGTTTGCGTTTCGAAGGGATATATATTTTAAAAATTCGTTTTATAATATTTATACCTGAAACAAAAGTAAGAAATAAATTAAGGAATGAAAAAGAAGCTCATATAAACATTTATGCATTTAAATCTATTATCATAATCTTACCTTCGATATTGGTACATATTCCAGTTCTTTATTTTTCTTTGGAATCTTCATTGCATCCAGCTCTTTTTATTAGACAGTAGATTCTTCGTCCAACTTCTGCGTTTCGAAGGGATATATATTAAAAAAAAAAATAGTTTTATAATATCTATACCTGAAACAAAAGTAAGAAATAAATTAAGGGATGAAAAAAAAAGTCATATAAACAATTATGCATTAAAATCTATTTTCATAATCTTACCTTCAATAATAGCACATATTCCATTTCTTTATTTTTCTTTGGAATCTTCACTGCATCCAGTTCTTTTTTTATAGAAAATAGATTACACATTCAACTTCTGCGTTTCGAAGGGATATATATTTTAAAAATTCGTTTTATAATATCTATACCTGAAACAAAAGTAATAAATAAATTAAGAAATGAAACAGAAGCTCATATAAACAATTATGCATTTAATTCTATTGTCATAATCTTACCTTCGATATTGGGACATATTCCAGCTCTTTATTTTTCTTTGGAATCTTCATTACATCCAGCTCTTTTTCCTAGAAAATAGATTCTTCATCCAACTTCTGCGTTTCGAAGGGATATATATTTTTAAAATTTCGTTTTATAATATCTATACCTAAAACAAAGGTAAGAAAGAAATTAAGGAATGAAAAAAAAGTCATATAAACAATTATGCTTTTAAATCTATTGTCATAATCTTACTTTCGATATTGGCACATAATGCAGTTCTTTATTTTTCAACTTCTGCGTTTCGAAGTGATATATATTTTAAAAATTCGTTTTGTAATATCTATACCTGAAACAAAAGTAAGAAATAAATTAAGGGATGAAAAAGAAGCTCATATAAACAATTATGCATTAAAATCTATTTTCATAATCTTACCTTCGATATTGGCACACATTCCAGTTCTTTATTTTTCTTTGGAATCTTCATTGCATCCAGTTCTTTTTCCTAGAGAATAGATTCTTCATTCAACTTCTGCGTTTCGAAGGGATATATATATTTAAAAATTCGTTTTATAATATCTATATCTGAAACAAAAGTAATAAATAAATTAAGAAATGAAACAGAAGCTCATATAAACAATTATGCATTTAATTCTATTGTCATAATCTTACCTTCGATATTGGGACATATTCCAGCTCTTTATTTTTCTTTGGAATCTTCATTACATCCAGCTCTTTTTCCTAGAAAATAGATTCTTCATCCAACTTCTGCGTTTCGAGGGGATATATATTTTTAAAATTTCGTTTTATAATATCTATACCTGAAACAAAGGTAAGAAAGAAATTAAGGAATGAAAAAAAAAGTCATATAAACAATTATGCTTTTAAATCTATTATCATAATCTTACTTTCGATATTGGCACATAATGCAGTTCTTTATTTTTCAACTTCTGCGTTTCGAAGTGATATATATTTTAAAAATTCGTTTTTGTAATATCTATACCTGAAACAAAAGTAAGAAATAAATTAAGGAATGAACAAGAAGCTTATACAAAAGACTATGCATTTAAATCTATTATCATAATCTTACCTTCGATATTGGCACACATTCCAGTTCTTTATTTTTCTTTGGAATCTTTATTACACCCGCGCCTTTTTAAAAAATAAACAGAGATTCCACTTCCCACTGGTGCGTTTCGAAATGATATATATTTAAAAAATTCGCTTCATAATATATATACACTGTAAAAAAAATCTGTAATTCTACAGATGTAAAGTTACAGAAATCTGTATGCTTACTAAAATTTTATCTGCACACCGTACAAAAAAGATGTAAATCTATAAAACTAGTTTTTTTAAAGCTACAGAATTCTATAGCTTTACAAATGAATCAACAAAATTAGAGCAATCTTACTTAAATTTTATCTGTAACTCGGGTTGCAGTTACATAAAAAGTTCTAGGCATCCCAGTTTTCTAAAATTTCTTATTAATCTTATAGATTTTTTGTTTTACGATGTAAAAGTGTATCTGTTACATGAATTTTTGTTGTTGCCGTAACATAGAAAGTTCTAGAAATCTCAGTTTCCTGGAGAATTCTTAATAACCTGACAGTTTTTTTTTTTTTTTTTTTTTTACAGTGTACTTGAAACAAAGTGTAAGAAATAAGGAATGAAAAAGAAGCTCGAATAAACAATTATTTATCTATTATCGTAATGATAACTTTGATATTCGGACGTGTTTTTGTTCTTTATTCCCTTCGGAATATTTGTTTCATCCATCTATTTTTCCTTGAAAACATAGTTTCGTTTTCAAATTGTGCGTTTTAAAGGGATATATATACTTAAAATATTATTTTTATAATATCCATACCTGAAAGAAGGAGTAAGAAATAATTTAAGGGTTGAAAATAAATTATAATAAAGAATTATGAATTTGAATTAATTATCATGATATATTTTGATTTAAAATATATTTAATCATGATATATTGTTACCCTCGTTATTCGCACTTCTATTCTTTTTTTCCTTTCGATGCACTGTGAAAAAAATATGTAAATCTACAAAACTAGTTTTGATAAAAGCTGCAGAAATGTGTAGACTTACTAAAATTTTACCCGTACACTGTACAGAAGATATGTAACACTACAGAACTAGTTTTTGAAAGCTACAGAAATCTATATGCTTACTAAAATTTTATCGATAACCGGGGATAATTACATGATTTTTTTTGTTGCAATTATATAAAAATTTCTAGGCATCCCAGTTTCCCAGAAAATTCTTAGTAACCTTACAGATTTTTTATTTTACAGTGTAAACGTGAATCCGTTACATGATTTTTTTTGTTGTAGTTACATAAAAAGTTCTAGGTATACCAGTTTCCTAGAAATTTCTTAGTAACCTTATAGATTTTTTTTTTTTTTTTTTTTTTTTTTTTTTTTTTTTTTTTTTTTACAGTGTGCCTGCATTGCATCTATCTTCCTGTTAAGATGACGCTCCTTGTCCAAATTCTGCGTTTCGGAAATATACATGTTTTAAGAAACCGTCTTCATATTATTTTATCTGAAACAAAGAGTAAAATGTAAGTTAAGAAATAAAACAGAAATCTTAATAAACAATTTCGCATATTAATCTGTTATTATTATGTACATTATGCGCTCGTCCGATATTCGCCATACTCTCTTCTTTTTTCCTTTTTTTGTAACAGGTATACCTGCATGTCCTGTTACTTGAAAATTAACTCCCTCCTTTTATTTATCATGTGTTTTGGAGGAATTTCAATTTGAAAAATTCGATTTAATACTGTGGGTCCAATTACAAATAAAAAAAAAAAAAAATCTAATTAGTGGAAAAAAGTGAAAAAATTAACATGACATACATGATTGTATTAACATGATTCTAATAAAACCAGCTCTTACAGAAAAATGAAATTAAAAACTCGTCAAAGGCGGCCAGATAAAATTGTAAACGGGGCCATCTCTAATCTTGATTTAGTTTTTGTTGGTGAAATTAGTACTTGACTTTGAAATCTACCTGTGCCTTTAAGCCGAGCGAGAGGGGAATTTTTCTATCCTGCCCACCTTTATTGCATCCTTTTTTGCTCTTAAAAAATACCGTGTTTTAAACTTTGTTTTGCAACATCTATTCCTGCGATAAAAATTCTGGAATAAAAGAAATGTATGATTACACTGGGATGGACTTATGTACGGAAATATTACATACCATTTTACCTACGATATTGACAAATTTTCTCTTTTGCATCTCCTATGCATTGATATCTTTTCCTTTGAAAAAGAAATTTCATCTTCAACTTGAGCGTTTCGGAGACACATATATTAACTCGTTTTATAATATTTATCCTTGAAATAAATTGTAAGTTGGAATAAAAAAGAAGCCCGAAGTCTGAATAAAAAGGTACGTATTTAAATCTATTATGATATATAATATACATCCGATATTCGCACGCATTTGTATATTATCTTTTTCTCTTCTTTAGATATCTTCATTCCATTGATATCTCGTTCACATGAAATGAAATTCTTTTTTCATCTTGTGCGATTGGAGGCATATTATTTTAATAGTTCATTGTAATATCTAGCATTAAATACACACACATATATATATAAACCCGTTAGTGAATAATGAAGATTATTTAAACTTTGATGGATTTACATCTGAGAATATTAAATATTTGTTTTATATTATCTGTCCTTGAAATAAAATAAACATTAAAGACTTGGCCATGTATCATAAAAAATTGTTTAGGCAAACTGGAAGAGAATTATTCATAGGGTACATTACATACGATCTTTCGTTATTCGTACACTTTTCCATCACAGTTTTCTTTACCTTTTGAACCTTCTTTTTAAACCATAGCAAAAAATATCAATTGTATAGTTCCAATAGTGTCACCCATTTCTAGTGCACACTTTTTTTCTTCCTACATCTTCAATGCGTACATCACTTGTTTCTCCCAAACAAATTTCCTTCTTTTATTTTGGGCATTTGTGAGGAACATATTTTAAACTCTGTTTTATATTATCTGTCCCTGAAATAAACATGGAAGTATTACCTTTTATGTATATAAAAAAAAAATCTTTTATTAAACTGGGATAGATTTATGTCAAGGAATATTCCATACAATCTTTCGATATTCATATACTTTTTCCATATTTTTATTTATTCTATGAATCTTTTTTGCAAAATACAGTCGGATCTCGTTATCCCGACACCCGGTTTTCACGTCACTCTCCTTATCACGTCAATTTTTCAAAGTCCCGATTTTCTGTATATGATTTTATTGTAAACAAACTCCGAATTTTACGTCGTTGAATAATTTTCAACTCCGTATATCCCGACGGTTTAAGAAAATTGTCCGTTTTTCATAATCCATTATATAAGCACGTAAATTAAGCGGTATGAAAGGTCTTAGCCAACTTTTCACAAAAGTGTCTAAAATACCCATTGAGATAAATAAATGAGAAATTTTACGTCAATCCTTTATTCGAATAAATAAACCCACACACTATGAATGACCCACTTAAGCTCCAGATAGACGTATCAGTGTACTCGCTGTCTTTTTGTTCTGGTCAGGCGGCCTTTCTTTTGGTTACAGGGCGTTTTTCAAGCGACTAAAACCGAAGCATTGCATTGATTGAAACGATCAGAAATTATATAACATCTATTTCTGAAACAACGAATATTGACTACAATTCATTGTATAATATTTAAAAAAAGAATTGTAGGAAGCAAATCTAGAGATATACAAACATTAATTCATCAAGATTTCATGTAACAATAAAAAAACAAGTGATCATAAATCTGATTTTTATTATTTCCAATTTTGTTTTTGTGTTTATTTTGTTTAAGAATGTTTTATTGTTTAAAACTGCAAGAACAGTTATGAATTTAAAATTATTTAAAATTAAGTAATAATGCAGCGTTTTATAAACATATAATTCTCTAACTCCGGTTACCACGACACTCTGCTTATGACGACACATTTTCCTGGTCATTAGAGTGTCGGGATAACGAGGTTTGACTGTATACCGAAAAATATCATTTGTACAAACCCGATATTTGCACCCATTTCTAGTCTAAACTTTTTTTCTTCTCATATCTTGAATGCTTACAACACTTGTTTCTCCCAAATGAACTTTCTTCTTTGATGTTGTGATTTTCGGAGGAACATATATTTTAAAGTTTGTTTTATATTATCCATCCCTAAAATAAACATTAAAATATCTGTGAAGAATCGTAAAAAAATCTTTAAATAAACTAGGATGGATTTAAATCAGGGAATATTTCATATAATATTTCGATATTCGTATGCTCTTTCCGTAATACTTTTGTTTATCCTTTGTTTCTTCTTTGCAAAATATACAGAAAAATGTCATTTTATGCATCAAATTTTTCTCATTTCTATTCTACACTTTTTTTCCTTCTTACATCTTCAATGTGTGCGCATTACCTTTTCCTCAAATCGATTTTTGTTGTTTTGAGGAACCTATATGTGGAAGTTTGTTTTATATTATCTGTTCCCGAAATAAACATTAAGGAATCAGTTAAGAAATATACCAAAATCTTTAACTAAACTATGATAGATTTATATAAAGAATATTACATAAAATCTTTCGATATTCATGTACTACTTCTCCACCACATCGTATTAAGTAGATTTCGTAAGAAATACTACCTATTACATTCTTCCCTATGTTGGAATTTTTGTAAAATTTTTGCAGATCTACACCGATCATGACCCATGAAACCCAAAACCACCTACCAGTTCAAAAGTTTTTCTATCTATCAATCTATTTATATAACTTTTTTATGGACACGATAACTTCCATAATACTGCAGAAATTTCTTCCAAACTGATACATAAATTCGAGGGGCAGAAAAACTCGGTAAAGTTCGTAAATGGGCAAAATCGGATTAAGGGGGTAGAAATGGGAGGGGTTTTGTGAAAACCGAACCTCCCCCCCCCACATAACTTCTTAATTATAGAACATATCAAATCAGTTTAAAGTTATTATTACTTCTAGGAAAAGGGACAAAAATTTATGTAGCACACTTTTAATAAAATAAAAAATCCGCTCAAGGGGCGAAAAAATTAGGGTTTTAGGGAGAAAAAATTCATAACTTCGTCAATTCTCAAGATATCAAATTCACTTAAACTTATATTATAAATCTTCTTAATATTATCGATAACTTTTATATTGACAAATTTTTGATAGGATCAACTCATACAGCAATAAATAAATAAATAAATAAAAAGGAGGGGGGGGGGGGGTGTTGAAGAAGAAAAAAATTCATAACTTCGCCAATTCACAAGATATCAAATCCACTTAAATTTATTATAAATCTTCTTAATATTATTTACAACTTTTATATTGACAAATTTTTGATATGACCAACTCTTGCAGCAAAAGCAAATTAAAAAAAATTAGGGGTTGAAGAAATAAAATATCGTATTAACATTATTCTGATAAAACCAGCTCTTACAGAAAAATTAAATTAAAAACCCCTCAAAAGCTGTCAGATAAAATTGTTAAATTGGGTTTATCACTAATCTTGGCTTAGTATTTATTGGTGAAATTAGTCCGCCTATAGGCCGAGCTTGTAGGGATTTTTTTATCTTTTGCATTTTCTATGCGTTCATCGCCTGTTCCTCTCGGACGATTTTATTTCTCTGGCTTGTACATTTTTGAGGTTAAAGTTTGTTTTGTACTATCTGTCCCTGTATTAAACAATAAGGTTGTCATATGCATTTTAAGCAAATTAAGATAAATTTATATGAAGGAATAGTATATACATGCAGTCTTTTGATATTCGTACATTTTTGCATCACATCTTAGTTTATTATTCAAAATTTTTTTACGTACAGTCGTGGGAAAAAAAGTAAACGCCCTCTACTAACTCTGCAACAAATTATAGTAGAAGAAAGAAAGTTACTGGTATTAAACAATGGAAATAAAGTCTACATTAAAATGATGTATATAAAATTTGCTTAGGGCGCCATCTACAAATGCAAACCAGACAAAACTTTGTTTTTTCAATTGCAACACCCTATTTTGACAATATATTTTAAATTTTCTGTTCAAACTATCCCTAGATTCGAAATTTCAAGTCATTTGGATGTTAAGTTTTTGAATTACAAACATTCAAAATTTAGATCTTATAGTGTTAAATTACATTTTCAAAATTTTATTAATATGTCCTGAAATTATAATCCTAATGTGATAATTTTTTGTTTGGTTATAATTTTTTAAAACCCGAACATATATACACTGAACTTGTAATTAAAAAAATTATAATATAAATTACGAAATTAATATTTAAAAAAAATATGAACTGCAACCTACAAATTTTTTGATAGATTTATATGTATTATGTCCCCCTTTATACGAATTAAAAATTTCAAATTTTTCTTCCAAGTAGTTTTCAAATTATGTTGAAAAAATATCAAAATGATAATTTAAGGGGTCGTCTATGATGTACAGAAAAGCATAATTTCTAAAAAATATATTTTAGTCATTTTATTGAAATATTTGGGCTGGCAATAGTCGAAATATGTTATTCTATGAAATGGTCATATTGGCAAGAAATAATACATTAATAGAAGTGACATAATCATTCTGTAGTAGTTCAACAATTGAGGACCGAACTTCAATGTGGATACATCCCATAAAATACGTTCATTTTAAAATAATTAATTTCTCTGCAAGTAATCGTACAAATTTCATGAAAATTTATATTTAGGCTAATTGAAGGGTGTAGAATTAATTTATGGTGTCAAATTTGGATATTGCGATTGAAAATAACAAAGTTTAGGTTTCTTTTTAAATGTAGATGGCCCCTAAGCAAATTTTATATACATACACCATTTAAAAGCACTTTATTTTCAATCGTTTGGCACCAGTAACTTTCTTCTACAATAAGTAGTTCCAGATTTACTAGGGTGTGTTTACTTTTTTCTCACACTGTACATGTACAGTCGTGGAGAAAAAAAAGTAAACACCCCCTACTAACTCCTCAACAAATCATCGTAGACAAAAGTTACTGGTACCGAACGATTGGAAATAAAGTCTACTTTTCAATGATGTATATAAAATTTTCTTGGGAGGTCATCTACATATTAAAACGAATCCAAACTTCATTTTTTTCAATAGCAATACCCAATTTTAACGAGATATTTCAAATCTTCGGTTCAAACTATGTCTAGACACCAAATTTCAAGTCATTTGAATGATAAGTTTTTGAATTACAAACATTCAAAATTTAGTGCTTCTAGTGTTAAATTACATTTTCATATTTTTATTTATATCTCCTGAAATTATGCTCCCAATGTGCTAATTTTTTTTGTAGCAATAATACTAATATACCCAAACATAAATACGCTGAATTTGCAATTTTTATAATTTTATGATATGAATTATGAATTATGAAATTAATATTCGAAAAAAATTATGAATTGCAACCTACAGTTTTTTCGATGGATTTAGATTTATTAAGTCCTGCTTTATGAAAAACCAAAATTTCACATTTTTCTTCCAAGTAGTTTTCAAATTATGCTTAAAAAATGGCAAAATGATGGTTTAAAGGGCCGTCTATGATGGAAGTGAGTAAACATTTTGAAATTTATTCTGCTGTACTGTAATCTAATAGGCTTCATCGACTCCTTGAGTGGTGCTTAAGGTGCCTTGATCAAGAAAGGGGCTCTGTGAGTTAACAATCGAGTACAGAACTTCAATTTGAATACAGCCCTTAAAATACGCTCGTTTTAAAATAATTAATTTCTCGGAAACTTATGGTACGAATTGCATAAAAATTCGTTTTAGGCTAATTGAAGGGTGTAGAGTTCATTTATGCTGTTAGAATTGTGTATTGCCATTGAAAAAACAAAGTTTGGGTTCGTTTTAATATGTAGATGGCCCCCTAAGCAAATTTTATATACATCATTTAAAAGTAGACTTTATTTCCAATCGTTCGGTACCAGTAACTTTCTTCTACGATAATTTGTTGAAGAGTTGGTAGGGGGTGTTTACTTTTTTTTTTTCTCACGACTGTACATCCCATGGTTATTCTCAAACGATTTTATTTTACCTATTTTTAAATTTTAATGAACATATGTTTTAACATTTATTTAATATTATCCGTCATAGAAAGGACAATTAAGAAATCAGTTAAGAAATAATAATATAAAAAAAAATCTTATGTAACTGGGATGCAAACTGGGATGGATTTACTTCAAGTAATATTACATACACTCTTTAGATATTCGCAAAATTTTTTATCATATCTTATACTATAATGCGAGCAAAAATTGTGTGTGTATGTATGTGTGTGTGTGTGTGTGCGTATGTAAATTTTATCTTAAAAACGGCTCAAAGGATTTTGACAAAATTTTGTATTTTACCATTTTCGGGCATGATAAGTCCATTGGGCTAGGTCACGTGTTCGAGAAAATTCGATTAGTGGGTCATTTTGGGTCATAATGGGTCAAGGTCAAGCGAATTATATTTAAAAAACGGCTCAATCGATTTTGACGAAGTTTTATATCCATCCGTTTTTCGGCACGAGAAAACGATTGGGTTAGGTCACATGTTCGAGAAATTTCGATTAGTGGGTCATTTTCGGGTCACTATGGGTCAAGCCAATTTTATCTAAAAAACGGCTCTAACGATTTTGACTAAATTTTGCATTATGTCGTTTTGGATTACGAGAAGACCAATGGGCTAAGTCACATATTAGAGAAAATTCGATTAGTGGGTCATTTTTGGGTCACTGTGGGTCAAGCAAAGTTTATCTAGAAAATGGCTCTAACGATTTTGACGAAATTTTGTATTTTACCCTTTTCGGGCACGAGAATACCATTGGGCTAGGTCATGTGCTCGAGAAAATTCAATTAGTGGGTCATTTTGTGTCACAATGGGTCAAGGTAAGCTAATTATATCTAAAAACGGCTCAATCGATTTTGACTAAATTTTACATCCAATCGTTTTTCGGCACGAAAAAACTATTGGGCTAGGTCACATGCTCGAGAAATTTCGATTAGTGGGTCACTTTTGGGTCACTAAGGGTCAAGCCAATTTTATCTAAAAAACGGCTTTAACGATTTTGACTAAATTTTCTAATTTGTCGTTTTCGATTACGAGAAGACCAATGGGATAAGTCACATAATAGAGAAAATTCGATTAGTGGGTGATTTTTGGGTCACTGTGGGTCAAGCAAAATTTATCTAGAAAACGGCTCTAACGATTTTGACGAATTATTGTATTCTATCGTTTTCGGACATGAGAATACCATTGGGCTTGATCGCATGTTCAAGAAAATTCGATTAGTGGGTCATTTTGGGGCACAATGGGTCAGGATAAGGCTAATTGAATCCAAAAAAGGCCTAAAACATTTCGACAAAATTTTTTAATATACCGTTTCAGGGGATGAGATGACCTTTGGACTAAGTTACATGTACGAGAAAAATCGATTAGTGGGTCATTTTGGGTTAAATGGGTCAAGGTCAAGCTAATTATATCTAAAAAACAGCTCATTCGATTTTGACTAAATTTTATATCCAACCGTTTTTCGGCACGAGAAAACTATTGGGCTAGGTCACATGTTCGAGAAATTTCGATTAGTGGGTTATTTTTGGGACACTTTGGGTCAAGCCAATTGTATCTAAAAACGGCTTTAACGATTTTGACTAAATTTTGTATTCTGTCGTTTTGGATTACGAGAAGACAAATGGCCTAAGTCACATATTAGAGAAAATTCGATTAGTGGATCATTTTTGGGTAAATCTGGGTCAGGCAAAGTTTATCTAGAAAACGGCTCTAACGATTTTGAGAAAATTTTGTATTTTATCGTTTTCGGGCGCGAGAATACCATTGGGCTTGGTGGCATGTTCAAGAAAATTTTATTAGTGTGTCATTTTGGGTCACAATGGGTCAGGGTCAAGCTAGTTGAATCTAAAAAAAGGCCCAAAACCTTTTTACAAAATTCTGTAATATACCGTTTTCGGGCATGAAATGACCATTGGGCTAAGTCGTATGTTCGAGAAAAATCTATTAGTGGGTCATTTTGGGTCACTGTGGGCCAAGCTATTTGTATCTAAAAAAAAACGACTCAAACGCTTTTGTCAAAACTTTGTATTATACAGTTTCTGGGCATGAGAAGACCACTGGGCTAAGTCACATGTTCAAGAAAATCCAATTAGTGTATCATTTTTGGGTCACTGTGGGTCAAGATAATTGTATCGTAAAAAAAGGCCCAAAACATTATGGCAAAATTTTGTATTATATCGTTTCTGAGCATGAGAATACCATTGAGCTAAGTCACATGTTCGGGAAAATTCGATTAGTGGGTCTTTTTTGGGTCACTGTGGGTCAAGCTAATTGTATCGTAAAAAAAGGCTCAAACGATTTTGACAAAATTTTTTATTTTACTGTCTCCGGGCACGAGAAGATCATTGGGTTAGGTCACATGTTCGAGAAAATTAGATTAATGGCTCATTTTTGGATCACTGTGGGTCAAATTAATTTTATCTAGAAAACAGCTTTAATGATTTTGATTAAATTTTGTTTTCTATCGTTTTCGGTTTCAAGAAGACCATTGGTATAGGTCGCATGTTCAAGAAAATTCGATTAACCAGTTATTTTGGGTCACTACGGGTCAAGGTTTAGCTAATTTTATCTAAAAAATGGCTCAAACGATTTTGACAAAATTTCTTATTACACAGTTTCCTAGCACTAGACGACCATTGGGATAGGTCAGATGTTCGATAAATTTAGATTAGTAGGTCCTTTTACCGTGGGGGATTACCGTGGGTCAAGTTAATTTTATTTATAAAATGACTTTAGCGATTTTGACTAAATTTTGTAGTCTATCGTTTTCGGGTTCCAGAAGGGCATTGGTTAGGTCGTGTGTTCAAAAAATTTTTGTTAGTGGGTCCCTATGGCTTAGGATCATACCAATTTTATCTAAACAGCAAGAATTACACAGTGAGAATGAAATATCGAATATCACAAGGCTAATTTTGACCAAGCTTAGCTCGGTCATGCCCGCTAGTGTTATTTTATTTCTTGAATTTTCTAACGTACATCACTTGTTCTTCCAAAACAAATTTATTTCAGCAATTTGTGGATTTTTGAGAAACAGATATCTTAAAGTTTATTTTATACTAGCAAACCCCGCGGCTTTACTTGCGTAACAGTTGAAATATGATAAGTGATATTTTTGTCCAATTTTTATTAGAAGAAATTATACTTTTAGGAATAATTCAAAAATTACTATTTAGGACGCTGTTTGACTAAATTTCATTATTACACTGCATTATGTAGAAATGAGACTTAAATTAATAAAAAGAGCTAAAACTAATTCTAAATAAATGATAATTTAGAAAATATTTTGAAACTTTTATGCTCAAATAATACGCTTATTTCAATATTCATTTGAAGCTTTGAAGTTTTTAGAAACCATCTTCTTAGTGCGCATTTACATCTTAAAATTAATCATCATTAAAAAGCAGAAAAGCAACGTTTAAAAATGCACAAATAATAAATGAAAAAGCAGCAAACAGCTGTTTCAAATCTCGCTAGTAGATTCAAGCCTTGCTTTTTCTAGCACGCTGTGTCTAGCTCTATCTTGCACTGAAGAAGAATCTCGCTAGTAGATTCGAAACAGCTGTTTGCTGCTTTTTCATTTATTATTTGTGCAGTTTTAAACGTTGGTTTTCTGCTTTTTAATATTCTTGCACAAAGGCTTTAATTGCTATTTTAATTAATCATCATACACTATGACGCAAAAGTTTAGACAATGAAGAAATTCTTACATACTTTGAAAAATATTTATTCAATTTTCAAATCACTGCTTGAAATTAATGTGCTGTACATATAAACAATATTTATAACAAAGAAAAGTGGAATTGTGCATATTGCAATAAATTAAATGGTAACAAAAATAAATTGCTGTCTCAAAAGTTTAGGCACAAATTAAATAAAATCGAAATAAACAATTTTTAAAACCTGGTTGCGCATCCATGCTTATGTATTACGTCATATACACGAGATTGCATGGAAGAAACTAAATCTTGCATAGTTTGTGGATCGATATCGTACCATGCATTCTCAATAGATGTTTTAAGTTCCTTTTCAGAAGAGTATTGTCTAGCGTTGCTATAAACTTTGCGACACATGATGCTCCAAAGGTTTTCTATAGGGTTAAGATCTGGGCTACATGCTGGCCAGTCGAGAACTCTTATATTATGGGAATTAAACCAAGATTTTGAATGTTTTGCAGTGTGAATTGAAGCATTGTCTTGCTGAAATTCCCACTGAGGACCCCCTAGAAGCTCAGCAAATGGCAGTAGGTTTTCTTCTAATGTCTGTGTATAATGCTGTGAAGTTTGACGACCACTGGTGAAGGTCAGAGATACTTGTCCATTATAGCAAAAGGGTGCCCAAACCATCATCGAGCCCCCTCCTTGTCTGCGACTAAAAAAACGTCGAGGTTCCTTCCGCAAGTCATGCCAATACGATAAACAACCATCTGGACCATCCAGATTCCACTTTTTTTCATCGCTAAATATGACTGACTGCCATTTCTCTTCATATGACATATGCTTTCGAGCCCACATAAGTCTTTGTAACTTATGATGTGGTTTCAGAGCTGGTTTCTTCTGCATTTTGCTATAAACGATTGTTCCTTTTTCCAAAATTCGTCTACGAATCGTATCCTTTGATACAGAGAGTCCCGATGAGCTTTGAACTCCACGTACGCTCATTTGTTGAGTACTCGCTAGTCTTTGTATCAGGCGATCCTCTCGTACATTTGTCACACGTGGCCTCCCAGACCGACATTTTGCTTTATATTCGGAACCACTCGATAAAACTCGATAAATAGATTTTTTTGACCTATTAATAATAGCAGAAATTTCAGAAACGCTCTTCCCTTCACCTTTCAACTGCCAAATCCTTGAAACCTCATTCACTTGAATTTCTTTAGCTCTCGGCATGTCGACTATGAAGCGCAATCGTTTGCAGAACTTAAGTACTCCAAATTTGTGACATCATCGATTCTAAATTTGCATATGCCAGCGAATATTCAAAGAAATTTAGAATAGTGTCTAAACTTTTGCGACAAGCACATTTGAATTTTTATGAAAAAAATTAGTATTATAGCAAATAAAACGACTGTCTTTTGTACATAGCATTTTAAATCAGTTTTTGAATATATTTACAGGTTTTTGTAATTCTGACGTCATAATTCTACATTTTAAAGCTGAATGACGTCATTGTCTAAACTTTTGCGTCATAGTGTATTAAATTCCAAGCTTCTCGTCCAGGGATGTAGTGGAGGGTATACGCAGGTATACGCCATATACCTTCTGGATTTTTTTAAAGAAGCTCCGTATACCCTTTGTTTATCGAATAAAGCTATAGCGTATACCCTAACTTTGAAGTTTATGACTCTAGCGTATACTCTCTGCCTATACCGTATACTCTCTGCTTTTTTTTTACGACTACAACACTGTTCTTGTCTAACGGTCTACCACCTCTCTCGGGGTAGTGGCACCAACATAAAATGCTATGTTGAAACAGGGACTGTCACTATTAATTTGCCAACATTAATTTTGAATCGGTTTGGCATTATCTAATATTCCACAGAAAACGTAATTTAGAAAGTTCTTAAGAGCTTTTTTAGAACGTTTGTTGTTCCTGCCAACCCCTAGTGGTAGTCGCACCGGCATAAAATACAGCCTGTGTAGGATCAGAGAATGTCACCATTGATTCGCAACTATTACTTTTGTAATCGGTTTAATATTTTCCGAGATTGTATAGAAATCGTAATTTAGGACTTTTTAGAACCCTTTTCGCTCTTTCCCTTCGCTTCACCCTACTTTCGACTGTTCTTAAAGGGCATTTATATCTTATAAGTAACTATCATGTCATATTCAATGTACTTAGCCTTTTTAGTATAACAGAAATCGCCATTTCGAATGTTTTTTGATCCTGCAACCCTATGTTGGTAGTGACACCAACATAAAATATAGCTTATGTCTGAGCAGGTTCTGTCACTAGCAATTTAAGACAATTATTTTTTAAATCGGTTTGGTATTTCATAAGATTGCATAAAAATTGTAATTTAGAACGCTTTTCGCTCACTTCATTCTTTTAAATTTGGAATTTTCTGTCGGCGGTTCTTAGAAAGCATTCCCATCTTTTAAGTAATTACCATGCCGAATTTCAAAATGTTAAACCCCTCAGTTGTACATAAAACGCAAATTAGAATATGTTTTGCTCTTGTAACCCCCACATGGTAGTCACAACAACATAAAATATAACCTATGTTGGAGCAGGGACTGTCGTCATCAATTTTTAACCATTACTTTTTAAATCGGTTTGACATTTCCAGAGATTGTGCAGAAATCGCACTTTAGAACGCTTTTTGCGCATTTTCACCCCTTTTAAATTTCGAATTTTTTCGAAACTGTTCTTGGAGAGCATTTACATCTTATAAGTTATTAACATGCCAAATATCATGTTGCTGGCCCCTGCAGTATCACAAAAGTCGCAATTTAGAACGTTTTTTGCTCCTGCAACCCCAAGTTGGTAGTGACACCGACATAAAATAGACCCTATGTTAGAGCAGAGGCTGTCAGCATCAATTTACAACCATTGTTTTTTAAATTAGTTTGATACTTCCTGAGACTGCTCACAAATCGGCATTTAGAACGCTTTTAGAACGCTCTTCGCGCATTTTCACACCGTTTAATTTTCAAATTTTTTAAGAAATATTCCTAGAGATAATTTATATCTAATAAATATATTACCATGCAAAATTTCATGAATCTATGCCCTTCCGTAACACAAAATTCGCATTTTAGAACGTTTTTTGCTCCTGCACTCCCTTTGGGGTAGTATGGTACCGACATAAGATATAGCCTATCTTGGAGCAAGGGCTGTCACCATCATTAGAACACCATTATTTTTTAAATCGGTTTGGTATTTCCTGAAATTGTGTAGAAATCCTCATTTAGAATGTTTTTTAGAACGCATTTTGCGCATTCTCACCCCTTTTAAATTTCGAATTTTTAAAGAAATATTCTTAGAGATCCTTTATATCTTATAAGTAACTACCATTCCAAATTTCATATTTCTAGGCCTTTTCAGTAACACAAAAATTGCATTTTTAGAATTTTTTGCTCCTGCACCCCGTTTGGGATAGTGGCGTGGACATAGATATAGCCTATGTTGGAACAGGGACTAAAACCATCATTTTGATAGCATTACTTTTGAAATCGGTTCGGTAGTTCTAAAGATTACCTCAGACAAAGAGACAAATTAACTTTACCTCTTTATAATATTAGTATAGATTATCTGTTCCTGAAACAAGCTTAAAAAGGAATAAATTAACAAATCTAAACTAATGTTTGTATAAAATGTGATGTATATGTCGTAGGCTAATTGAGAAATCCGGCTCTTTGCAAAGAGCCAGGCTAATTGGAGAATCCATCTTCCTTTTTCCAATTAGCCTGATATTTTTCAGGCTTATTGCAAAGAGTCTAGAAAGCGTTAGGCTAATTGAAAAGTGACCACTTATTATCCGATCAGGGTGATATTTTTAGCTTACAGGCTATCAAAGCCTGAGACCTTATGTTTCCGCCGATTCCGTATGTACGTGTGTACGTACGTACGTACGTACGTATGTACGTAACGCGATAAATCTTGATAGAAATATCCGATTTGCTTCAATTTTTTTTCTAAGTTCATTCTGATGAGGTGCTTCCCTGATTAGTTTTTGGGGTTCATTGGTTAGGGATAAAGGTGGAAAATGGGGGTTAGCCCCCCCCCCCCTTAATTTAGATAAATGGATTTTTCATGCAGAATTATTCGATCTGCTCCAAATTTCGTATACCGGTTTATTATGTTAAGGAGCTTCCCTGATTAGATTTGGAGGTTCATTAGTTAAGTATAAAGGGAAGAAAGGGGGGCTAGACCCCCCCCCCCCTTAATTTAGATAAATGCGTTTTTCATGCAGAGTTATTCGATTTCCTCCAAATTTCGTGTACCGGTTTATTATGTTAAGAAGCTGCCTTGATTAGATTTGGAGGTTCATTAGTTACATATAAAGAGAGGAAAAGGGGGCTATCCACCCTTCGTAATTTAGATAAATGGGTTTTTCATGCAGAAATATGCGATTTGCAATAAATTTTGTATACCCGTTAATTATGTTAAGCTGCTTCCCTGATTACATTTGGAAGATCATTATTATGTTTAAAGGGTGGGAAAGGGGGGCAATTGCCTCTGCCCTTAATTTAGATAAATGAGTTTTTCATGTAGAATTATTCGATTAGCTCAAATTTGGTATGCTGGTTTATTATGTTAAGCAGATGGTTTGATTAGATTTGGAGGTTCATTAGTTAACTATAAACGGAGGAAAGGGGGGATAGCCCCCGCCCCCCTTAATTTAGGTAAATGGGTTATTAATGCAAAATTATTCGATTTGCTCCAAATTTGGTATACCGGTTTATTATGATAAGGAGCTTCCCTGATTAGATTTGGAAGTTCATTAGTTAAGTAAAGGGAGGAAAGGGGGGCTAGACCCCCCCCCTTAATTTATATAAATTGGTTTTTCATGCAGAGTTATTCGATTTGCTCCAAATTTTGTATACCGGTTTATTATGTTAAGGAGCTTCCCTGATTAGATTTGGAGGTTCATTAGTTAAGTATTAAGGAAGGAACGAGGGGCTACACCCCCCCCCCCTTAATTTAGATAAATGGGTTTTTCATGCAGAGTTATTCGGTTTCCTCCAAATTTCATATACCGGTTTATTATGTTAAAGAGCTGCATTGATTAGATTTGGAGATTTATTGGATAAGTATAAAGGAGGGACAGGGGCTAGTGTCCCCTTAATTTAGATAAATGGGTTTTTCATACAGAATTATTCGATTTGCTTCAAATTTGATATACCAGTTTATTGCGATATGGCTTCCTTCATTTGATTTGGAGGTTCATTGGTTAAGTATAAAAAGGGGGTAAGGGGTGCAATTGCCCCTCCCCTTAATTTAGATAAATGGGTTTTCATGCAGAATTATCTAATTTAGTTTAATTTTTTTCAACCGGATCCGAACTTGAAGGTTCCATTTGAAGTCAACCCGAAAACCGACCACAACCAGGTTTCGGATTGAGTTCAATTAGAACTTTCAGGTTCGGATCGGGTTGCCGGTGGACGGAGATTATTTTGTCTGGCTTGCATCGAATGATAGTTCTTTGGAATATTTTTGTCGGTTAAGATTTGGTTCGGGCCGAGTTTCAGGTTGACTTCGAACGGAATTTTGAGGTTCTGGTAGCGCTGCGTGTCCACGGAAACTAATTTGTCTTGTTCGGATCCGGTTATGGATCTTTGGAATATTTTTGTCGGTTATCAGATTTGGTTCGGGATTTCGGGTTTTTTCAAATGTCACTCTCAGGTTCGGGTCGGGTTGCATGTAGACTGAAATTATTTTGTCTTGCTCTTATCGAGGTACGGTCTGTTGTAATTTATTTTTCGGGTTTGGGTAGGGTTATGCGTTAATAAACCTAATAAAAAGAAAATTGCCCAGTTAAACTGATGGCATTGAGCTCAGAGGCTATTCACACTAATTGTATATTATAATCTTATTTCAAAGAATGATGCCCTTCGAAAAATAAATGAAGGGATTAATCCCTTGCCCCCCCCCCCATTCTACTTAACCAGGGTTGCCCACCTTTCTACTTAACCAAAGAACCTCCAAATCTAATCAGGGAAGCTACTTAACATAATAAACTGGTATACCAAATTTGTAGAATATATTTGTAGGTATTTTAAGCTGAATGAAATCGATTATTTAAGTAACTACGTTGTTTGATTAGTTATGTTAAGTATATATTGTTGTGAATTATTGAGTATATGTTGCTATCAATTACATATTGTTGTGAGCTATTGTTATTCCCTATGTGAAGTTCTAACAATGAAAAAAAAAAAGACGGGAATATTGCTATCATGTTTGATTGTTGTCACATAGCCGCAAACATACAAATTTTGCAACATTGTTAAAATTTCCTTACGATTGTAATTTCTACAAAAATTTTTGTATTCAGATATGGGGCATTCTCACAATCTTTTGCCTTTTGGGAATAAAAATATGGTGAAATTAAACTTGCTAAAATAACATTTTAATCTGATAGACGAATGCCTTGATGATTCAAAATAAAGAAAAATGGTCAGCAGCGAAATTTTTTATATTTAAATAAGGTTTAAGATAAACTTGAGAGTTTAATTTTCCTTACCATTTTACCACTATAACTTTCTATTTTCTTCTAAATTTTTACTTATAATGAATTTGCATAGTACCCACAGGACAGTCAAATAAGAAATAATAACAATGTAGTATTTTTAGTACAAAATTTTGGCATAGCATTGTCTTAAAGGGGTGCTATAGAAGGGACGGTAAGGTAAAAAAAGTGGACGGTATAGGAAAAAAGGGACGAAATGGGAAAAAAAAGGGACGATAAGGATGGACATTAAGGAAACTTACCACCTATTTTAGGCAAATCATGTTAAGACTAAGTGGTAGCCACAATGTTCATTGATTTTTAGAAACAGTTATTTACATTGGATTAAATAAAAAAAAAATAATTTACCTCGAAAAGTGTAGGAATAAACCTTGGGGACGGTAAGACTACCAATAAAGCTCCGATGCTTGAAATTGATATTTAAATGCGGATTTAAATTCTGCAGTAAATTTCCTGTCAAAAAATTTTAGACATTCTTTTTCTAAAAAACTTCTGCATGAGAAAAAACTTGAAAAAAAAAATTCTGTGGCTGCATCTGAAGTGAATTTCTGTATAATTTTAGAAGAGGGACGGTAAGGAATCTAAAACCCAGGGACATATTTTAACAAATAATAACAATCCTAAAAATGTGTGCAGGTTAATTTTTTGCTGTATATTTATACAAAACAATAGTT
This sequence comes from Maratus speciosus, assembly GCA_963932465.1. NCBI lineage: Eukaryota > Metazoa > Arthropoda > Arachnida > Araneae > Salticidae > Maratus > Maratus speciosus. The sequence continues at coordinate 419,415,753 of OZ010791.1, forward strand.
CCAGTTCGAAAAAAATACATCAAATTATTTTTATTGAAAATTTTTTATACAGACAGCTCCAAACTTAAAAATCAGCATCAGGGACACGGAGCGGTGTAGGAGTTTTCCTAGTATTTGGGCCCCCAACGTCGTCCAATACTTATTTATCTCGTTAATATTGTTATGCAATCATGCAATGGTATGTTTCCCAGTATATGAAAAAAAAAAAAAAAAAAAGAAACACAAGAGCATGTACTAAAATAAAAATTATTATTCAGGGACATAAAGTTCAAAAGATTGTGAGAATGCCCCATATACACTATACAAATAATGCATACGATGAAATTTGCCAAAGTTTGTAACATTTCAAACACAAAGCATTAAGAAACGTACAGTACGGGAGAGGACACCATACATTTCATTTCAACAGTTAAAAGTGTTTATGACTTCAGTTTGTCTGTCCGAGCACTAGATCTCGTAAATGTAGCCGGGTCGCCCTAAAATTTTTGTATGTTATTGAAGTTTACTATAGCATAATCGCCATCGAATGAGAAGTGTGTAGCATTTATATTTCATTTACAGGGACAGTCAAAGATAAATCCGTTACACCATCGTCAATGAAAAAAAAATGTTTCAAGAGCATTTTAATGATATTGCACCATTTCAAACGTAACAAAATTGATATGCATTCATGAATAGCACTAAAGTATGAATTCTGTAGAATATAAGGTACAAAGAATCTATTATTAATTTACAGGGACACATAAAAGGACTGAATTACTTAACGGTGTAGAGGGGAAAACTGTTTGCAGCGTATTTTAATTATGCTAAACTATTTCAAATATAATGAAACTGATGTACGCTACTGAGGTTTACTACAAGTTACTTCCTGTAGAATATGAAATACATAGCATTTATCATTCATTTATCATTCATTTATAAGGACAAATAAAAGATTTCGGACACGGTACTGTATCCGGCACTATATTTCTGCAGGAAGTGCATTTTCAGTTATTGTATGCGTTCTTAAGTTTAACTATATTTATTCATACTACGTGGTGTGTATATATCATATACAGGGATACAGAAAATAATTCTTAAGGATTATTGAGTATGAGCGTAAATTGAGTAATGCATTTTCAAGTTGAACTATATTTAGTGTATTAAGAGGTGTTTGTAAAATATAGAAAAATATGTAAAATATGTAAAAATCATATACAAGGCTACGCTAAGAATTGGATACATGGACGCTTATGGATGATAATTTTTGGAAGTGTAATTTCAATAGTTTTAAGCGTGTTTTAGCCTGAATTAAATTTTATGTGGCGTGTATAAAAAGTTAGTAAGTAAAATACAGGGACATACAAAAGGGTTAAGTTATGTTTCAATCTATCGGTATAAATTGCTGAAGGTGAATTTTCAACCCATTATGCGTTTTCTTACTCAACTAAATGTTTGCATATTATTTAGAATATAAACGAATCGATAGATCAAATATAGGGCTGCACAAAAGAATTGGAGTACATATTTTTCTATGGACGGTAATTGCTGAAATCCGTTTTCTAAAGTGTTTTCTTAGGCGCCTCATTTACCTTATTTACCTAAATAGCGAAGTTTTGTTACAGTATTCTGGAAGTGTTGGAAAATGCTTCATAATTTATGCTGGACGCATAATTTTTCTTCCTTGTTTTTTTTTTTTTTTGCGTAAGCAATTAGAGATAAGAATTTATTACTGTCCTTCAATATTCTGTGTAATGGTTAAGATTTAGAGTTTCATTTTAATTCATACCTATTGTGTGTATATTAATACTATTTTCATTCAACCATATAGCTAGAGCTAGATATATTAATTTGTAAGACAAATAAAGATATTTATGCAATTCAATAAATCTTATTTTTTACCTTCTGCAACTCAACAATGAAATTTTATTTTTTTAGTCCGTCAATCGATGTTGATAGAGATTTTTTAAATTGTTCCTTCTAATACCCCCCCCCCCATTTCAGAATAGTCTTTATATAAAAGTTGGACGAGCAGTCTTTTATTACATACAATGCGCGGGTGGGCGGTTAACCCTCTCGCTACGTATTTTTTTTTTTCTTAAATCAAAATAGGCTCAAAAATTGCGCATTCATTTCATCACATATTTCAAATCCACATATATTTTAGAGTTAAAATATGTAAAAAAAATCTGTAAAAGAGTCTTTTAAACAAGTAAAAATTAAATTAAAAAAAATAAAAAAACCCGACTGCGTAAAAAGCGAGCTAAATAATTTTTTCTCATCAATGTGAAACTATTTATTATATTACTTACCTATTTTTTTATTTACTTGTATTTATGACTTTTAAGTTGTGTTTAATTGTTAGTTCCTATCTATAGACGCTGTTTTGATGAGGCCTATAGATATCTATGAAGTTTAGAGTTGCAGTAAAGCTAGAGATCCTACCTACAAAACTTCCAGGTTGTGTAATATTTAAACGGAGCTTCTGACTGTAAAATAGTGAATGAAACATCGTATTCATTTTGAAAGACCTATCCAATGATATGCCACTCAAAGGGTGCGTAATTTTGTTTTCGTCTATACTGCCATTTTGTATTTTACGGCCGCCATTTTCAATTTATAAAAACAAAACCTAGCCTATAACCATCAGACGGTTAAGACGAATCGATAGAGATCTCATTCGTTAAAATCCATCCACCAGTTGGGATGTTTGGATGATATAATGAAATCCACATACCCAGATACGCGTGAAACACATAACCCTTCTTGGCAGTCGGGTAAAAATATAGAATTAGATCATAAAGAAAAAGATCGCTAATATCGTGGGTTGCGCAAATTTTGCTACTTTTACGTTGCTTATGGAAATCGCGGGATGCGCAGCGAGAGGGTTAATAAGAGACTGGTCTACCTACATTCATTTAACTCATAGGAAGGGAGTAGTATAAAGAGACTAAACATTATAAAAAAAAAAAAAAAAAAAAAAAAAGTTTTTAACCACCATAAATTGACTTTAAGATTATATATATAAAAAAAAGTCAAAGTTTCATTAAAATTGTGGAATGTAATTTTTTTTCCAAGACTCTTTTTACTTTACAAAAATAATTATGAATATATTTTTTTTTGTCTCGTATTACCCCATCTTCTCTCAAATTATTATTTTTTCACTAGCCCATATTCTAAGTTTTTTAAACCAAATAAATATTTGCGTTACCAAGACTGTAAGCGAAAATCAACAGTTTGTTAATAGAAAATTTCCAAGTATAAATTCTGATCTTCCAAGAAAAAATATCCTTTTATGTACATACATCCACTTTTTCATTTCGAAATAGATTTTTTTAACACATCTCCACGTAATATATATATGTATGTATTTTTTTAAGAATGTGAATTTTATGATGCGGAACAATATTCCCATGCCGTAATATTCGAAATGCTTTCTTTCTCAAACTTTTAGACGATAAAAGTTTGTTTAAGCTGACATTAAAGAACTCGATAGCTATAAAAATCTGGCTTTCAGCGTTTCACTGATATGTGAAAAGAAGGTTTTGTTGTTGAATCTCATTTATATTTTTAACAGGGTCAAGTTTTAAATTGTTTTACTTCATAACATTTCAATTTCGAAGTCTGTTTATTCGAACCACTCATAATATATTTTTTAAAGAATGATAGTTTTATGGTATGGAACAATGCCGCCATACCGTAATGTTTCAAATGTTTTCTTCCCTAAAATGTTAAGCGATATGAAGCGATAAACCAACATTAGGGTACATATCAGCCAAATGGATTTTTGGAAAAAACTTTTATCTTTTTAGGTGAAACAAGTTATCTTTTTGATATTTTTAACACGTTAGAGAATAAAGCGCACTATTCTGTCACAGATAGGATTTCTGGGGTCATGCCCCTTCCAAGGAAAAAAAAAAAAAAAAAAAAAAAAACGGAAAATGTTACCCTTTTTTATCGTACTAAAAGCAAAACATTATTTGTTTTTATAAATATTATGCATACACAGAAAGTTTTTTTTAAACCAAAATACTTTTAAGGCGTCTCAGGACTCTTAAAATGGGAAAAAATGAAAAAAAAAAAAAAAAAAACCCACCATTATGAACATATAATATCTTAAAATGTGTTTGATTTTAAGACACAATTTTTATTGAGATGAACGATATAAGTATGTTCTTTCAGTTCATGTATTTAAAAAATAGGAAGATGCAGAATTAGCGTTTACAGGGTGTTCCAAACTGTCAGACAATTGACTAGCAGAAAATCGGCATAACAGATTACGCGCAGGATTACAAAATAAATTTTGCAACTAGAATGAAAATTTTGGCACCCACTTATATTTCAAATTATAATAATTTAACTGAACCTAAATAAATTTGTATTTAGAACATTTTCATATTTTTAATACAAAATTGTATTTAGCTATTGCAGAATTTGGAAAATTTCAACAGTATAATCACCCCAAAAAATATTTTTTTGGAACAATAAAAAGGAAATTCTAGGTTCAGTTTATACAGACTAACATAAAACATATGTTTTGAAAATCTCATGAAAAAAAAATTAGAAGTTTTTGAGATATCGTGCGCGTTATGCCCAAAAACGTCATTTAGCTAAAAAATGACTTCAAAGTTTCAGAAACGCCGCTTCAGCTATTGAGTATATATAATTCTAAAAGCCATAATTTCTCTTCTAATGGGAATTTCAAAGAAGCAATTATATCAAAATGTTCAGACAAGATAGGAGTTTAGCATCTAAAGAAATTAAAACTTCGAAAATTTTAAAGCTTTAAGAATCCTGAAACCCCTCAAGGTGACTGACTCCCTTTGAAGAACTTTGAAGAATTTTATTTATTGATGCACATTCACTTATTATATACATATATTGTTATAGATAATACATAGAAAAACTGATTTTGACAAGAAAAAAGAATAATTTCGTGAGTAAAAAGTGAGAATTTTAATAAAAAAAAAATTAAAGAACTTTAAAATTTACTGTTTTTGATACATTGCTGTGTTTAAAACACTAAAACTTCTGCAAATATTTGTCAAATCTCTCCATTATTTTTTTGTATCCTCAATAGAGCGTACTTAATAAAATTAGGGATCATTTTACAATTAATGAATTAGTTCATGAGTAAAAGAAAAAATTAAATGTACAAACATAGGTAAAAAACATGATTTCTTCAATGTTTCGATTTTTACTTTCTTCTATCTTTGCAAGAAGAAAGTATTGGACTCATGAAAATTTTCGTATTCCGGTTTTCGACGGATTTACATGTTTTAGGGGTCAGAGAACCATAAAAATAAATATTTACAAAATCTTTGTCAGTGAGTATGCCTGTGAGTCTCTCTGCCTGTGACACAAATTTTGTGGGCGCTGTATCTCTAGAACTAATGAACGGAATTTAATAAAACATTATATTAAGTTAGTTCCTGATATAAACTAGTGCTGATTACTTTTTTGTGTAAATCGCCCAACAGGTGGCGCTGCTATGCTGCATTTTTCACGATTTCCGCAATAGCTATATCTCAAGAACGAATGCACGGAATTTTATAAAACTTCAGATTCCGTTAGTCCTTGATATAATTTGGTGCTATTTACTTTTTAGTGTAAATCGCCCAACAGGTGGCGCTGCTATGTGGTATTATTTATGATGATCGCAATAGCTCTATCTCAAAAACTAATGCCCCAATTTTCACCAAACTTCATATTCAGTTAGTCCCTGATATAAATTAGCGCCGTTTAGTTTTTAGTGCAAATCGCCCAACAGGTGGCGCTGCATTTGTCACAATATCCGCAAAAACTCTATATCAAGGACTAATTCATGAATTTTCATCAAACTTCAGATTCAGTGAGTTCGTCATATAAATTGGTCCTGATTAGTTTTTGGGGGTAAATCGACCAACAAGTGCCGTTATATGTATATTTATTTTTACGATTTCCGCAATAGTTCTATCTCAAAAGCTAACGCACAGATTTTCACCAAACTTCAGATCCAGCTACAACTTGACATAAGTTGTTTGCTGATTAGATTTTGGTGTAAATCACCTAACCGGTGGTACTAACATGCTTTATTTTTCAGGAAATATTAACATGTATGAGATAGAAGAAAGTTTTGCGATTGCCACTTCTGACTAGTTTTTTTTTTCTTTTCATTACATAAAATCCATCTCTAATTTTATTAAGTATATTACATTGAAGATCAAAAAACAATGGAGTGATTTGACAAATATTTGCGTAGAAGTTTTAGTGTTTTAAACACAGTAATCTATCAAAGAACAACAAATTTTAAAATTCTTTAAATTTCTAAAAAAACTTAAAATTCTCAATTTTCACCCACAAGATGATTTTTTTTGTCAAAATCGGTTTTTCTAAGTATTACCCATAATAAAATGTGTATATAATAAGTAAATGTACATCAGTAAAAAAAAATTCTTCAAAGTTCTTCAAACGGTACAGAGAATTAAGCTATTACATTAAGCTATTAGCATTAAGCTATTTAAAAAAAAAAAAAAAAAAAAAAAAAAAAAAAAAAAAAAAAGAAGCTATTTAAAACTAAAAATTGTGATAATTTCTTTTTTATTTGAACTCCCAAAATTCGTGTTTCTTGTTTCTTTTGAGTTACAGCTATTACTATGAAAATCGCTGGTAATTCCATCAAATTTGAAATTTCCTACTTCCTATCGCATCGTCTAAAAGCTTTAGGAAAAACCTTGATGAATTAATTATGGATCGCCCTGTAGTTACACATGCTGAATGTAAACGTTGAATGTAAATTCATGCAGACTCTGATAATAGAGATTGTTTTAAAAGCAATTTACGTATTCCTTTTCCCCCTTTGAAATGGTGCTTTTTTTCCTTTGAAAATGTTCAAATTCTAAGCTTGTTAAATCAAACGATTGCATAACCAAAATTATAAGAGAAAGCAAGAAAAAAAAAATTAATTATAAAATTTAAACTTCCAGTTACAGACATTCATTTATGTATATTCTTTCACTTTTTAACACTTTCCAACATAGTTTAAAAGTGTTTATGAATTTAGTTTGTCTGTCTGTTTTATTGCCCCTCTGTCTGTGCGCTAACTCTAGGAAATATACTCGAATTCTCAGGTAATTTTTACATGTTATTGTGGTTTAATACACAATGTTCTGTATTGAAAATGAAGTGTGTAGCATTTATAGTTCGTTTACAAGAACACACTAGAGAATTTCGTTACGTTATGGTCTATGTGGGAAAATAATTTCTGATGCATTTTAATGATGTTACAATAATGCAAACACAATGAAACTGATATGAATCACTGAAGTGAAAAAAACACATTTTCTCCGGAGTATAGAATAAGTAGCATTTATAGTTCGTTTATAGGAACACACAAAATAATTCCATCTCTTTATGATCTACGAGGAAAACCGTTTGCGGTGCATTTTAATAATGTTGTGGTACTTGAAATAGTAACGTAGCAATTAAAAAATTATTTTGACGAACTTTTTACTATTTGAATAATACAAAATTATTCAAATAGTTTCTAACTCAGCATGTTCTAAATAACTGCGAAAACTGCGAAAACCAATTAATGATAAAGTGTCTCATTAATAAGTAATTATGTGGACTAATTAATAATTAATTTATTCATAATTAAAATGTGTATGTGCATTTCAAAGCAAAAATTAAGGAATAAATTAAATTTTGTAATTTTGTGAAATATGACAGCACAGCAGAATGCGAAAGAAATATATATTTCATTAAGAGTACTTAAAAAAAAGCGAAAAAAACCCGCACTTACAAATTTTGGCATCATAACGTAAGGTAAGTGCGCTTCGCTCACATTGTGTTCAAAATGGATTCGGCATCTACTTGTATTTCTCGATGGATGTTCATGAATGCAAATCCAGAAAGTCGAGAATTAGACAGTGTTCCTACAAATACGTTTTTACTCGTCTCACTGTAGAGAATGTTCTTTCTGGAATGGCTGTTGAGACTGGAAGCGTTGATATAACTTTCAGCAATTTGTTGATCTTGGAGTAAACAGTCGTATTTCAACTTGATAAGAATTCTATTGCATTGCTTGGTCATTCATTTGTCTGATGACAACCATCCGAAGAAAACAAGTAATATAAATATATATTTTTTAAAGTCAATTCCTACTTAGATTGAATAATAAGTATTTTATTAACGATTGAACATTTGAATAGGAGAATTTTTTTTCTCCTATACAAAACTAAAATTAATTAATTAAATTTAATTATTGAATTAATATTTGAAAAAAACTGCATTAACCTTTAACTGATATTACTGGTCTGTCAGACTGCGGCTGTTTTCAATTTTTATAGTTTAACTTGCAAGTTTCAGTTTAACTACAAACACTACCGAAATTTTGTTCCGTTTGGAACTTTAATACTATCATCAGATACTTTTGAATAGGTGAATTTTAATTATAACAATCCTGTACTAAAAGTTTAGTACAAAAACAACATCCTATGAGTTAATCGCGGCTTTTATTCATCTTTCGATGGAGCGGTCTCACAGACCGCTTCACACTAGTTATGTGACAATTTCTGTGACATCAGATAAAGGTTAGCATCAAGTGTCATCCACTACAAGTTCAAAAAAATGTATTTGAACTTGAGTGGATGAATAATAAGTATTTTATTAACGATGGAAAATTTGAACAAGATATATATAGGGAGAGTGTGAACTAATAGTAGGAATTGAAAAAAAAAAACTTGATTTCCAGTGGGAGGAAAGCTTTAGACCTCTGAGAGCCACCCTTTCCTACGCCACTGACTTCAAATATAATGAAATCAAACAGGATCGTTAAGATGCACTACAACATGTTTTATGTACAAGGTGACTAAATAAAAAAATTTACAAAATGACAAGCAAATCAGGCATACAACAAGGATGAAAAATCATATAGGAACATAAGGTCGAAAACCACTTATTTAGTCACAAATACAGTGTGTTTCATCCTAACTCGATTTGAGTAGACGGTAATAACTTTCAGAAAACTGAAGTATATTGTAATTAGCTCCTGAACAGAAAAGCTTGGGATTTACCCTGTTTTTTTCCCTATCCACTCGTTTGTGCTCCATTGTGTCTATTACTCCAGTTCAAAATATTAATCAAGAAAGTTTATATATATATTTATGAAAATTATGCATTATCTGCTTAGGTTGACGTCGGTTTAAAAAATACAAAAATCTATCAGTTGAATTTCAATTTTTATTGACTTATAAAAACAAAAGTAGACGTGTTATCCTTTTTTTTTAAAAAATTATTGTACTGCTTTTAAGGGAGTGGCAACACGAAAGAAATTATTGAATTAGAACATTAAAAAATGAAAAGGAGAGATTGCTATAATTTTATGGAGACATTATAAAAGACAAATTCGATTTTCTCAGCGACCGTCAAACATACAAAGATGAAAAAAAATCTATTTTAAGTTTGAACAAGAGGATCAAAATAAAACAAAAACGAAGTTAATCCACTCACTGGAACGTTAGCAACTCTTTGTTGAATTTTGTGTCTTCATTTTTTCGTTTAAGGTTAAATAAAAAACTACTGAAAGATACAGTAATTTTTTAAATGCCACCAGTTTATTCGTCTCGTCGAGTTCTATCTTTCAAAAGAAAAATCATTGTCGTATGTCAACTGGTTCGCCAGAAATTTAAGAAAGTCGTTTGCATTTTCTATTTCTTAATCATATTATAGCTTAACGCTGCCGCGTTTGCTATGATAAAACATTTAACAGACGTTTCCATTCTCACCTTTGTTGTAAATGTGATAACACGAAACAAAAGTGGTAGAAGTTTGCATTATACGCGCCAGCAGTATGCACTGGACGCCCCACATTTTGGACTGTGGGTATCAATTCATACGGTTTCATCGATTGGCTTGAGCAACATGTTTTTTCCAGATCTTTTCGTGATGTTATCACATTTCACACAAAACAAGGCACAGTCGTGGAAAAAAAAAGTAAACACCCCCTACTAACTTCTGAACAAATTATCGTAGAAGAAAGTTACTGGTACCGAACGATTGGAAATAAAGTCTACTTTTAAATGATGTGTATAAAATTTGCTTAGGGGGCCATCTACATATTAAAACGAACCATAACTTTGTTTTTTTCAATAGCAGTACACAATTCTGACAGCATAAATGAATTCTACACCTTTCAATTAGCCTATAAACAAATTTTTATGCAATTCGTGTCATAAGTTTCCGAGAAATTAATTATTTTAAAACGAGCGTATTTTAAGGGCTGTATCCAAATTGAAGTTCCAAACTCGATTGTTAACCGAGAGAGCCGCCTTCTTGATCAAGGCACGTTTAAGCGTCAATGAAACCTGTTTGATTACAGGATAGCAGAATAAATTTCAAAAATTTACTCACTTCTATCATAGACGGCCCCTTAAACCATCATTTTGCCGTTTTTTAAGCATAATTTGAAAACTACTTGGAAGAAAAATGTGAAATTTTGGATTTCCATAAAGAAGGACTTAATAAATCTAAATCCATCAAAAAAATTGTATGTTGCAATTCATAATTTTTTCGAATATTAATTTCATAATTCATAATTCATATCATAAAATTATAAAAATTGCAAATTCAACGTATTTATGTTTGGGTATTTTAGTATTATTGCTACACAAAAAATTAGCTCATTAGGAGCATAATTTCAGGAGATATAAATAAACATATGAAAATGCAATTTAAAGGGCTGTATCCAAATTGAAGTTCCAAACTCGATTGTTAACCGAGAGAGCCGCCTTCTTGATCAAGGCACGTTTAAGCGTCAATGAAACCTGTTTGATTACAGGATAGCAGAATAAATTTCAAAAATTTACTCACTTCTATCATAGACGGCCCCTTAAACCATCATTTTGCCGTTTTTTAAGCATAATTTGAAAACTACTTGGAAGAAAAATGTGAAATTTTGGATTTCCATAAAGAAGGACTTAATAAATCTAAATCCATCAAAAAAATTGTATGTTGCAATTCATAATTTTTTCGAATATTAATTTCATAATTCATAATTCATATCATAAAATTATAAAAATTGCAAATTCAACGTATTTATGTTTGGGTATTTTAGTATTATTGCTACACAAAAAATTAGCTCATTAGGAGCATAATTTCAGGAGATATAAATAAACATATGAAAATGTAATTTAACATTAGAGGTACTAAATTTTGAATGTCTATAATTCAAAAACTTATGATTCGAATGACTTGAAATTTGGTTTCTAGGCATATTTTGAACCGAAGATTTGAAATATCTCGTTAAATTTGGGTAATGCTATTGAAAAAAATGAGGTTTTGATTCGTTTTAATATGTATATGGCCCCCTAAGCAAATTTTATACACACCATTTAAAAGTAGACTTTATTTCCAATCGTCCGGTACCAGTAACTTTTGTCTACGATAATTTGTTGAGGAGTTAGTAGGGGGTGTTTACTTTTTTTTTTCCACGACTATACATATCGTTGCATTTCCATTGCTATGTTTTTATTTTTCTCAAAATAATTATCGTCAACTCAAGTTCAGTTGGGATGAAACCCCCTGTATTTGTGACTAAATAAGTGGTTTGCAACCCAATGTTCCTATGTGATTTTTTATCCTTGCTGTATGCCTGATTTGCCATGTCATTTTAGAAACTTTTTTTGAATCACCCTGTAGATTATGGAGCCTTTATCGCTTCAGAGACGTACAAAATAATTCGATTACGGGACGGACAATGATCGAGTTTCATTGTGTGAAAAAATAAAATTTATTAGTATTATAAAGGACAGACGCTTCCGCCCGTAACGGTTAAGTCATTTTGACGGTGGCAACAGTAGACGATTAAATTTGACTTTCATTAACTTTTATTACAATTTTTTTAATTTCTAAATACTGCACATTTTCATTGCTTACACCGTCGAATAGGGAAAAATGTACTTTCAAATGCAATTTGTTTGAAAACTATATGGCAATTTTTTTCGAAAACTGTATCGCATTTTACTTAATTTTTATGATTTTAAAAATAATTTTTAAACATGAAATTTTTTTAAATCGAACTCTACTGCGTGCAGACGATTACCAAAGATATATCTATTTGCACTTAAATTAATATAAATAGCTGAACATTTCTTTCCAGCTTATATCCCATAACGAAATTAAAACATTCATGAATCAATGAATGAAACAATAAAATATAAATGAAACACAAATTTAAGACATGTAATCGAATTTAGCGCTTAAACTACTGCAATGAACAAAATCAAAAAGGTTGCTTGTAAATTTCCGTCTTTGTCGATTTCTTCGGCTGTTAACTCTTGGCGCGAGGCCAATATGAAAATATTGCTTTTAATACATTTTAAAACTTTATTTGAATGTATTATTGCTATTCCTCATATAAATATGATTTTTATTATTGTTAGTGGACATTCTAAAAAAATATATTAAAGGCAAAAAATCTATTTAACAACAGTAGATCCGTGCGAGGCTATCTCACCGCAATATTTGAGATTATGTGCTGATACGTTTTTTCATTAATTTTTTCTTAACTGCAATTTTTTTAAATAAAAAAAACTTGTTTTAACGATATATAAGTATACTACGTCAAAAGCCGCTTGCTGAACCTTTCAAAAAATACCTCATCCATCGCTGTGCCATTAGTATGTCCAGTGAAAAGAGGATGTTAACATCAGAAATAATATATATGATGGTTTCACTTTTATTCCGTAACCGGGGATGCCCGATTTTATCCCATTGTTTTGTTAAAGTTGGAAAGTGTTTCATAATCTATGCCTCATGAATGATTTTTCGTTCTTGTTTTAACCTTTAACTGATGTCACACAAATTGTCACATAACTAGTGTGAAGTGGGCTGTGAGACCGCTCCACCGAAAGATGAATAAAAGGCACGATTAACTCATCGGATGGTGTTTTTGTACTAAACTTTTTGTACAGGACTGTTATAATTAAAATTCACCTATTCAAAAGTATCTGGTGATAGTACTAAAGTTCTAAACGGAACAAAATATCGGTAGTGTTTGTAGTTAAACTGAAATTTGCAAGTTAAACTATAAAAGCCGCGGTCTTAGAGACCGGTAACATCAGTTAAAGGTTAAAATTCGGAACAAGTTTTTTAACATATCTCCAGGTAATATCTACTTTTTAAGAGTGTTAGTTTTATGATACGGTACAATATGCCCATACCGTAATGTTCAAAATGCCTTTTTTGTTAAACTTTTAGGCGATAAGAGTTTGTTTAAGCTAACATTAAGGCCCTTGATAGCTAAAAAATCCCGCTTTCAACTTTTTACTGATAGGTGAAAGAAAGGCTTTGTTATATCTCATTTATATTTTTAAGAGTCTCAGGTTTCGAATTGTTTGACTTCAGAACATTCTCAATTTCTAAGTCAGTTTATTCGAAGCACATAGTATATTTTATAAAGAATGTCAGTTGTATGGTATGGAACAATACCGCCGTACCTTATATTTTTTCCATAAAATTTTAAGTCATGAGAAACGATATGTAAATATTAAGGTATGTAGCAGGTAAAGGGATTTTTGAAAAGAAATTTTGTATGTTTAGATAAAAGCAAGGTTTTTTTTTTAAATATATTTTTAACGCGTTAGAGAATAAAATAGGCTTTTCTGCTTCGGATCAGCGCAGGGCTGAAACTAGGGGGGTGGGGGGTGGCAGAGGGGGCATGTGTCCTTGGCGTCAGAACGAAGGGGCGCCAAATGAAGGATTGCGTCTTTGGAATGGATCATTTTCTTCTGAAGGACTGATGGCTTCCATTATTATGAAACAACCATTATAAATGAAGTGTTAGGTGAAGATGACAGAGCAGCCGTAAAAGGTTAGAACTCTGATTTTCTGGTCAGAATGGGAAAAAATTATGGCCATAAGTTTTTTGAAAGAAAAAAAATATGGCTATCTTTTTCCCCCATTCTGATCAGAAAATCAGAGTTCTAACTTTTTACGGCTGCTCTTTCATCTTCACCTGACACTTCGTTTATAATGGCTGTTTCATAATAATGGAAGCCATCTGTCCATCAGAAGAAAATAACTCGGTTAAGCGGGACTTGGATAATCGGGACTCTACTGTATATTTCATTTTAAAAATGATCTTGAGGCTATTTTTGTTGGCGTTCAGAGGGGAGTGATGATCCTCGTGATTTCCCCCTTGGATCCGTCATTGTAGATTGCGTAGTTCAGTATTAAATATATTTTATGATTACATATTTTAAATTTTAAAATAAGTCGGCTATTAGAAAATTACTAAAATTTTCGTTATAAATATACTTTGCGGAAAAAAAAGGGGGGGGGCGCCAAAATTCATGTTTGCCCCGGTTGCAAAAAAGGCTAGTTTCGGATCAGCGGACTAGTCAAGAGAGGATTTCTGTCGTACATGCCCTCTCCGAAATAAAACAGAAAAAGTGACAAAAACTTGCTTTTTTATGGAAGTAAAAGAAAAAATATCGTCTTTGTTTGTTTTATATGTATATACACTGGATGTACTCGTAACAAAATTGAAGTTATCAGAATATATGACATAGGGAATCATGGAAAATAACAGCCAAGAAGTACTTCTACATTACAAATAATGGAAACAGGACCACCTTACATTAACCAAGTTTGAGAGTATATTTGCGACAATGCACTTTATAAGGGCAATCTAAATAATATACAGGGTGTCTACAAATTAGTTGGGCAATTTCGTAAGTTAAGAACTTCCGAAATATTAAATGAAATTAACTAGTTGAAAGTCAGACTAGTAGTAATATTGCCGAAATTTGTTCATACGTTTATTCATACGAAGTTTATTCATGCGTTAGGTGTCATAACTGACGCTATCGCTTAGCGAGCGGACGTGTTCTTCAATGACCACCACGATCACAAGATCTTTCCCCGCTTGATTTCGATGTATGGGGTTTTGTAAAGGATCAAATGTACAAGTCGCCACTTCCTGCATCCGTTCCTGAACTAAAATCAAGAATCTGCACTGCAATTAACCCTTTGCACTCCGTTGCTGCCGCTGCGGCGACATTGTAAGGTAAGTGAAAAACTCCGTTGTCGCCGCTGCGGCGACATCATCTTGCCTTGAAAAAAAAATTTGTTGGCACCAGTAATAAAATAAAATAAAATTTGGCTTATTTAACCTTTAACTGGTGTTACCGGTCTCACAGACTGGAGCTTTTTCCAATTTTTATAGTTTAACTTGTAACTTTCAGTTTAACTAGAAACACTACCGAAATTTGTTTCGTTTGGAACTTTAGTACTAACACTAGAGACTTTTGAATTGGTGAATTTTAATTATAACAGCCCTGTACAAAAAGTTTAGTATAAAAGCACCATCAAGTGAGTTAATCGCGCTTTTTATTCATCTTTTGATTGAGCGGTCTCACAGACCACTTAAAACCACTTATCTTTTAAATTGTGTACGTTTTCTTCTTTTAAATAAACCTTCCTTTAAATAAGTGGTGCCGATAGAATAAATTATTTGTGTAACGACGCGGAGTTGCTGGTAGTCCACAGTCAAAATGACGCGGAGTTGCTGGAAGCCCATACTCAAAATAACGCGGTGTGCAAAGGGTTAATTTGATCGATGGAAACATGCTAACAAATATGTGGCAAGAAATGGTTGACCGATGGAACATTTGTAGAGTCACGAAAGGAAGTCCCATCGAACATTTCTGATAATGGTAAACTTGAACTATTTTTCTATCTTACAACAATATGTACTGTAATTTTTTCCCCCCTGTCAATTCCATTCAATAAATCATTCTTTTTACCCAACTAACCATCTGTATTAAAATTTCTATAAACTTGAAAATTATAGCTTTCGTGTAAGTATGATGTATATAAAAATAAGCTGAGCTTTGTATTTTAATCTCGAATTTGTTAGATTATTTTTAATGAAGACTATTCAACAGTCTATCAAAGTACTATAAATTTCTGTTACAGTTTCAAATTAGTCTTAAACCACAGTATAAACGAGTAACTGCTATTCAACAGTCTATCAAAGTACTATAAATTTCTGTTACAGTTTCAAATTAGTCTTAAACCACAGTATAAACGAGTAACTGCTATTCAACAGTCTATCAAAGTACTATAAATTTCTGTTACAGTTTCAAATTAGTCTTAAACCACAGTATAAACGAGTAACTGCTAATCAGCAATCATGCATTCATTAACATTCTTTAATGTGTCCACTGTACCATGATTATTTCTAATAACAAACATTAAGATATTTAAATTTTGTTTCTGCTTCAGAGCTTTTGTTAACATTAGATTAACAATTTAAAACCTTATTGTAAAATATGAGCCAAAGTATTGAATAAATATTTGTTAGTTTAGCTGAATAGTGTCTATACGAAATTATTAACGTATCATACGAAATCTATAGAATAAACAGATACGTGCTTCAACTCTATAATATGTTTGATCACGCTACGGTTTTGAAAGAAAAGAATTAGACTGAATACATCCTGCGAAACTAACTCTATTGGTGAGATTAGAAAGTGAAATTCCGAAACTAAAACTAGTTTGACAAGATATTTCGCCCTTTTCAGTATAAGTAGATGTTCGCAACTTGGCGGAATGTAGTCGAGAAAATTTTTCTCGCCAACGTAAAAGTTTCAATATATGCCGGTCTAAAACAATATAGGAAACATACACTTATAATAATCGCAGGAGCAATTAAACAGTCTCCATTATCCCGGCGGGACGCGCGCCGTGAAACGTAACACGAGAACGGGCATGGGGTGTTGGCACACCCCAAGCATATTAAATGGCATAAATACGAAAGAAAACTTTAGAATTCTGTCTGTTAGTGAAATTCATGATACTTACACTCTTTCTCGTGAAAAATGATAAATGAAATGTTACATTATCGTTAATTAAAAAAATTAATGAACAATAAATTACAATCACTCACCGGCAGCCAGGGTTGGGTTTAAGCCGTCAAAAACCAATTTTTGACGTGACATAGGTTTAAACCGCGTTTTAAGCGGTTTTAACCGTCAAAAACACCAATATTTAAATATGGCCAGGACAACAACAACAAAAAAATGCTGTTATAGCAAGATACAACATTGCTTTTATTTAATGATTGTGCACTTTAGTTTTAGCATTTATTTTACTGTAATCAAATATTAAATTATAATTTATTTCTTTGTTTATGACTAAATTGCCAAATTTTTTATATGTATTTTTATTGTGGCTTTTCAGCATACTTGGTTGCATTTCTTATTTAAAAAACAATATATATATATATATATAGACAAACGTTTTGTAATAATAAGCCATTATAACAAACGAAATCAATCATGATAGTTTAATATAATATTGAAAAAACTGGAATATAATAACTATTAATTTAAAAACAATTTTTAAAGAAATTCCTTAATGGTGTCCATTACTGGCACATCTGCCCTATATACAGTCTTTAACAGAAATATTTTCTCTGCAGCATTTTCTTTTACAAACGCAGAACAATAAAAATAACATTTATTTTACAAATGAGAAAAGAATGAAATGTTAGGATAAAATGATAAAATATGATATTTTAATCCTTTTATCCCAATATTAATTTTTGTTAGTGACTGACAATCGCCTCTTACTGATGAAATTATCTTATTTGTGGAATTTCTCCTAAAATTAGGGACAAATGAATAATTCGGCATACCAGTAAGAAAAAGAAAAATGCTTAACTTAGTTTTAAACCTGTTCCAAAAGTGAAAATATCCTAATAACAAAAATAACTGCAAGCAAAATCGAAAATTTAAAAATCGGTCTTTGTAGAGATCGACATTAGTTATCCAATGCAAAAAACATTTAAAAATATTGAAATATTAAACAAAATTTCTATCATAGAATTGACGTTATTGAGTGGGGGTTTTCATTTCTACTTTGAAAAAAATCATTTAAAAGTATGAAATTTCGAACAAGATATTAAAAAAAAAAATTTCTCCTGTAGGATTAACATTAGCAGGCGGGTGTTTTAACTTGAACTTTGGTGAAGGTAGCTCCTTAAACAACCCCATCCATAAGAACATAATAGGAGGAAAGCAAGAAAAATTGGTTTTGTTGCAATAGCAATACTGTTTTGTACTGGAAGGGAATCTTTGAATTTGCTCTATCTTAAGGAAAGTAAATACCCTCATTAGATAGCAATTGTGATAGATTACTCTGTGCTTCTAGCCATGAAAAAATCTAAACAATTTATTTATCTCTGCAAAATTTAGATTAAACCTATCTAGTTTTAATGATTACAAATAATTAAGGATTTATTAACTGTTCATCTTAAAAGCATACATTAATGATAAACTAAATCATTAAATAACAGTTAGGTAATTTTTATTCACAAATAATAATAAAAAAAATCATACAACAATCAATTTGCAGTTTACCATATCCTATGCAAATAGGTCTCAAGAATGTATTTCTGCAATTTATACCCCACAGTTTTAATGTATTTATGCAGTTTTACTTAGAATTTATTGTTTAAAGACCATCTAACTCTGCTAAATAATTCTTTTGGTATGATTTTTATTAAAACTAGGTTTTTGACACTTTTTGACATTTTTGATAGAAAGGTTTTTGACACGACGGTTTTAACCATGGTTAAAATCGGTTTAAACCGTCGCATGTCAAAAACTTGCCAACCCTGCGGCAGCAGACGGATATTTTCGGGCGTGAAGTGCCAAAACACCCCGCGCCCGTCCTGCCTGGTTAAATATGATATTCGTTGCAGTCAATCTTCATTTTCTCTTTCATTCTTTCGCTTTTACTTTATTCTGAGGGGACAGGAATTTTTTCGACTTTAACCCCTTGAAAGGCGGCAGGATTTTTTCACACAAACTAATTTTAATCAATATTTGTGCAATAATTTTTACTTTCTTCTATCTTTACAAGAAGAAAGTATTGGATTCATGAAAATTTTCGACTTCCGGTTTTTGATCGATTTACACGTTTTAGGGGTCAGAGATTCCAAAAAACATGTTTTTACAAAATGTCTGTTCGTGAGTCTGTCTGTATGTGACACAAATTTTGTGGGCGGTCTATCTCAAGAACTAATGCACGGAATTTAATAAAAAATTATATTCAGGTAGCCCCTGATATAGATTGGTGCTGATTAGTTTTTGGTGTAAATCGCCCAGTAGGTGGCGCTGCTATGCTGCATTTTGCAGGATTTCGGCAATAGCTCTAGCTCAAGAACTACTGCACGGATTTTTATAAAACTTCAGATTCAGTTAATCCTTGATATGAGTTTGTGTTGATTAATTTTTGGTGTAAATCGCTCTGTAGGTGGCGCTGCTATGCTGCATTTTGCAGGATTTCCGCAATAGCTGTAGCTCAAGAACTACTGCACGGATTTTTATAAAACTTCAGATTCAGTTACTCCTTGATATGAGGTGATGCTGTTTATGTTTTGGTGTAAATCTCCCAAAAGGTGGCGCTGCTATGCTTCATTTTGCAGGATTTACAATATTTTCGCAGTAGCTCTATCTCAAGAACTAACACGCACATTTTCATGAAACTTCGGATTTAGTTAGTCCTTGATAAGAAATTATACTGACTACGTGCTGGTGTAAATCGCCCAATAGGTGGCGCTGCTGTGCTGCATTTAGTACGATTTCCTCAATAGGTCTATCTCAAGAACTAATGCACGAATTTTCATCAAACTTCAGATTCAAGTATACCTTGATTAATATTGCTGCTGATTATGTGTTTGTGAAAGTCGCTCGACAGGTGGCGCTGCTATGCTGCATTTGTCATGATTTGTGCAATAGCTCTATCTCAAGAACTAATGCACGAATTTTCCCCAAATTTCATATTCCGTTAGACGTTGACATAAGTTGATGATGATTAGGTTCTGGTGTAAATCACCCTATAATTGGCGCTGCTATGCTGCATTTACACGATTTCAGCGATAGTCATATCTCAAGAACTAATGCACGGAATTTCATCTTTTTAGAATCCTTATGATGAGCATAGATTGCCATTTAATTTTGGCAAAGTGATAACGAATTTTGAAGTATTGACATGCATGAGATAGAAGAAAGTTTTGGGATTGGTACATTCGACTAGTTTAAACAAGATTTTATTTTTATATTTTTGGTGGAAAAAAGCTGTAAAATAGCATTTCGTTACTTTCAAATAAAACTTTTCGAAATTGTGGTATGAATTCGATATTACACAAGCACAGTCACTTGCCTCTGAAAGAGTTAAAAGAAATAATTATTTTCCCTTGCATTTTCCGAATGTCTAATATTTCGTAAATGTTCCCCAGAAACCATTATAGCGATTCTCGTCGCAAAGTGCACGAACTGAGCGGAACATGATTTTTGTTACGAATCTTTAAATACTAACACGATTTTCACGAAATAATGCGTTTTTAAATCTGTACATGAAATAGTTCAGCAACGGATAAACATTTTTTTTTTTTTAAATGAAAGCTTATATAGTTCCGTAATCCTTTGACCAATAGCTTTTCAAAATTTTCAATTCGTTCATTTTTTGTACAGAGTTCAAAATCAAATTTTTTGTTCAAAACTGATACATTAAACTTGAATCACCTTTCATCTTGTTAACAATGCAAAATTAAAAAAAAAAATCGCCAAATACTAGACAATTGTACATTTTTTAACGTACATTTCGTTTCATTGTTTTCAGGCCACTAAGATAAATATCTGATACCACGGAAGCGTAATGTTATGATATAGGGGAGACCGGGGGAATGGCGACATTTAAAAGGGAATTTAAATATTTAATAGGGAATTTAAAATTTTTCACCTCAAAAAAATGTTTATTTTTTAATAGTAAAAATTATAAAGCTGAATCATTATCTTTAGTATCTGTATAAATTTAACCACAATCATAACTGTAAAGTAAGCATGCATAATTTTTTTTTCAACCTCTGTACAGTGGCGGGATTACCCAGGATACTGGGGTAATTCCGCCACTGTATCGGGGTAATGACACCACTCTTTAATGACGTAGTAAATACATAAAATGGATAATAGGAAACCGATAACCTACTGAAAATATTTAGAAAGCAATAATTTAGCAAAATAATGAATAATTACAATTATCCTTAAGCTAGATTTATTAATGCGCTAAGCTTATAATTTAACTCAAATTGAAAAAGTTACCCTTTTTAATGGTGCAGCATTACCCCGAGAGGGCAATATAGCCGAAATCCCCCAGAAAAGCCGAAAGAAGAACCGAACTTGTTCAACAAATTGCATCAAAATGTCGGCGAATGCATGTAGATTACGGCTAATATTATCTTAAATACCTAATGTTACAATAAAAGGTGCTTACCTCTACTCATTTGAAGCTCCAAAATAAGAAGCAACGAGATGAAAATTAATTTTTTCACTAGGACAAACGAACAACTTACAACAAAATCACTCTCACTCTAGGCACGGTTTCTATTGTTGGCCGCTATAGTGCAGGCGCATTCACTATCTCAAACTACTGTTAGTTTTTAAAATAGGCGGGATGGCGGCATAACCCCGAGTTGCGCCATTCCCCCGGTCTCCCCTATACCACGAAACTCGAGGAAAAGCGAGCCCAAAAGACTGTTTTATCTCTAGAAATTAACAATAATTTCATTTCTGAAAGTACAAATTATGCATTTGTTTAAACAAAAACTTACATATTTCTACGTCGTTCCTAAACGTTAAATACTACATAAAATATGCTCATTTTTCAAGCTGAAAAATTACCAACAAACTTAATATTTTTCTAGGAAATTTGAACGTTATAATACCAATTTAATTTTAGCTTTATGTAACTTTTTAGTTTTATTTCGTTGTATTATATCCCTATAATTTTATATAGCTGCCTATTTATTTCAGTTTATTGGCTGCAGGATTAAATAAATAAATTAAAGGATAGTATACTTTATTTGTACGTGATTGAGACAATGTTGACTTTTTGGTGCAGCCAGGCGCGGCTCTACTGGAAGGGGGGGGGGGGGTGCATGTAATGGTTCGATGAAGACGATCCATTATTCTGGGAAAACAGTTATTACTTTTACAGGAACATACATTTTCATTCCAAAATAATTGCACAGGTAGAATATTAGTCAGACTTCATAATTAGCATGTTCAATTTTTTTTTTATCTGTTACAGATTGCCCCTGAAGTGCCCCTGATCCCTATGACCCCTGATCCTAATTACCCCTACATCCCCTATATTGCATTTTGCACTGAAATAGTTTTTTGGTATAAAGACGCAAAGCAATTTAATTTCATACTATTTTTTTTTTTTTTTTTTTTTTTTACGTTCTTCCTAAGAACATAATTGTACTTTTCGCATAAGTTTTTAAGTGCTTTTTAAACTCTTAATTCACCTTTCTGTTCTGTGCCAGTATAACTACAGTAATTAAGCTGAGATAGAATCCCTAAGGACCAAAGACCGTATATGTGCAGATATATTTGTAAGGTATTCCGTTCGTCGAACAGTTTCCAATTGTAGGCATGATTCTAATCTAGGCAATTTCCATTGTTTTCAAGTTTTACTCTATTTTTTTCATTTATCATAAATGTAAAATTTCTTTTGAAAATTAAGATTATCCTAATGTTTGCTTTTAAATATTTTGAGAAATACTATGAGCTCTATGTAAGTTCACAGTATAATTTTTCTACTTTTAAAAAACTAAAGTTATTTCATAAAGAGTTATTCTAATGGCAATAAAATACAGTACAACCTGGTAAGAACGAATATCTAGGGACAAGAGAAAAGTTCCGTTTAAGGTAAGTTTCCGTTTTAGCATGTATGGTATACCTTTCTCTGGAACCAGTGCTGTAGTTGGAAAAAAATATTTGTGGGAACGCACCTTTTCAAAGAGTAGATGTTGATGCTGCCGGATTTTTGCTAAGCAAAAAGCCAATTTAAAACATTTAGCCAAAAGTGGATTTTTTTAATTAACACTTATAATTATTATATTCTAATTTTTATAGTATATTTGTAGTAGCATTCATCTAAAAGCAACATTTAATTAATCTGATAGTAACATTTTCCATCATGGATCAAAATTTAATTGAAATAGCAAAATAAATTCATATGTTATTACTTACACATATATCCCAGAAGTTTTCATAAAGAACGATAATTAGAAATGTTTTCTTATGATCTTTTATTTACAAAAAAGGTGTTTCGTCTGCTAATGCACTTCCTGATTGCAACCAAGATTTCAGATATGGTCCAGGAAAAAATTCTTTTAAGTGATGTGCTTTAGTATTCTTAAAGCAAAACAAAGGAGCATTGAAAATTTTCTATATATTTATACAGTGATAAAAAGTCACTCTTGATTAAAAGAAAATTAATGAGTTCAATCAAAATATTTCGAGAAAAAATATTAGATACAATATTTTTATAGTTACAATAGCTTTAACTGTTTATACTACACATTTTCATTTGATGAAGGTAATTGATTTGTGCACTGAACGGCTCATATGTAAGTGAAATGTTTAAATTCATTTTTCTCAGTTCGCAATTTTTTATATTTTCATTTTAATCGAAATGCTAAGGAATCTACAATAAGTAAGCAAATTGTCTTAAAGTATCTTTAGACCCTGCATATGATAACCAAGTATCGGATTTTTGATATATTTGTAAAAATATGAACTTAAAAACACGCTATTTTCCCACGTTTTTAACACTTTCCAACAAAGTTGAAAAGTGTTTATGCATTCGGTTTGTCTGTCCGTCTGTCCACGCTCTAACTCCCGTAAATATACTCGGATTTTCATGAAATTGATAAAGGTTATTTAGGTTCACCAAAGTATGTTTGGTATTGTATATGAAGTATGTAGGATTAATCGTTCATTTACAGGGGCACTCAAAAGTATTCCATTACATTATGATACATGGGGAATAACTCCCGTAAATATACTCGGATTTTCATGAAATTTATAAAGGTTATTTAGGGTCACCAAAGCATGTTTGGTATTGTATATGAAGTATGTAGGATTAATCGTTCATTTACAGGAGCACTCAAAAATATTCCATTACATTATGGTATATGGGGAAAAATCGTTTGCAGAGTATTTTAATGACATTATGCTATTTCAAATGCATTGAAACTGATAAAAATCACTGAATTTCACTACGATCACGTTAGAATAGGACATTCATAGCATTTTTTATTCATTTACAGGGACACACAAAAGAAATCGGTTACAGTACAGTACTGTCTTTGAGTAATAATTGCCGTAGATCACGGTTTAAAATTCGGTATGCGCTTTTAAATTTAATTATTTCTTTGCATCTTACACATTATATATAAATTATATGCCTCAAATACAGGGCTGCACAAAATTATTCACGTACCGTTCTCCTTATTAGAGGAAATTGCTGAAGGTAAATTTTCAACTGAAGTATATGTAGCTCTTAAGTGAATTAAATTTTGGCTTGTATGTAGCTAATAGATTCAAATCTATAAATCATATATAGGGCTGCAATTCGTATAATTTTCCGATTGTGGATGGGAACAGCTGAAATTGGGTTCTGAAATGTATTATGCGTTTCCATATGGTTGAATTAGACGTAATAATTTAATTTTTTAAACAGTGCAATTTTGTTACATTATTCTGAATGTGTTGGAAAGTGTTTCATAATCTATGCTTGACGCATGATTTTTTTCTTACTTGTTTCCATATGCATTCACTAATTATTATTTTCTGTTGATCTAATGAACTAATCAAAAATAAGATACTTAGATTTATAGAAAAATTACTCTGAATAAAGGATAAAAAAAATCTATTTCCAAATATGAAAATTGGAAAAGAAGAAAGTATTTTAAAATTGTTAATTAGAAGAAAAAAATCAATTTTTTAAAAAAGTTATTGCTATATTGAGAATTTAATATTTTTTATGATTTATTATGACTATGCTTTATTCAAACATGTACCTAAAAATATAATATAGATTATAGTTACAAAGTAAATTAGTGTGGTACGGAGTCCCCTTAATACGTTTGCTGCCAAAGCTGAGATGATGCATCTCTTCACACACGCCAAAATCATATCAGTACCCTTATTCTTTTAATGGTTTTAATTATTAAGATTTTATTTGTAAAACTTATCATACATAATTTTGTTTCAATAAACCTATTAAAATTTCAACATAATATAAGTAAATAACTTTTATTTGTTGTATTCTTCAAAATATATTGTGAATAGTATGTTTTTGCTTTTTAAACATTTACTTATTGTATCTAGGTTTTGGCAATAAATGATTCATTTCAGTACGCCAAGCCAAGTGTATTATTCAATCTTTTCCTAAGCGCCAAACTCCTAAGCACTGCAAGTATTTTCTAATAAGGAGATCAATAACGAGTTATCTCGTAGCTGGCAAATTGAGTTTCCTTGCCAGCTACGAATGTTCTCGTAGATGACAGCGAACGTGTTAAAAAGGAGCTTTCCTTTGGCACCCCGCGATTTGTGATTCCGTCTTTTCAGTTTTCAGTATAATAGTTTTCTATTAACCTAACAATTACATAATACTGATTCAGAAAGTACAGTACACATGTGAAAATAAAATCGCTGGAGAAAAAAAAAATCTGCTTTAGAAGGTTTCCGTTTTCGCAAGTAGATTTGTTGTGTACTCTTTCGCCTTAAGCTGTGATATTTTTCTATTAAAGAGGGATTTCTTTATAGACAAGCTCAATTTACATAGATTTTACTGCATGAATTAAGCAACAAAAATTATGACTTACATATAATCTTAAACGATACTTTAATACATAGTTTTACGTCAGTAAAACAAGCGAAAATGGAATCGCTGGAAACCAAATAATAGTTCTGTTTTAGATAGATTTCCGCTTTATTAGCTATAATAGCGATGTTCTTTCCGTCGAGACAATGACGTTTTTCAGTCTAAGACAGGATTCGTTTTAGACATATTCCGTTTTAACAGGTTTTACAATACTATGTCGATTATATGTAACTTTAAATCGCCCCCAACCACCAATACGCATACACACATGTACGCAGTCGTGGAAAAAGTATTTGAAGAAGGTATATTTTTCCTTGTAATTTTGCAATTAAATATTGTTAATTTATTCAATTGTTGTTGTTTGTCTTCCAATGTGCATACAAAAAGCAAAAGATGCCCTTATTTACATTGAAAAAATCCTCCTTAAAAAGCGATAAATAAATAAATCTAGCCAACCGTAAACCCATTCTTATTTCGACTATACCTGTCTTACTGGACCAATAAGAAAACCTGATTCTGACGTAGCACGTGGAGGTAAATTTAGGTCACGGCCTATGGCCATATGAAAAAGTCTTCAAAAATGTTTTAGTGAATTTCGTTTGTTTACTGTTGTTTTCTGTTAATTTCCAAAAATTGCAACATTAAATATAATGATACATATTTCATATCTACCATGGATTACATTTTGTTGTTAATTACTTAAAAAGTGTAATGGACAATCATAATGAAGGATTTATATGCTAAGTGAAGTTCAGCTACATAAATAATTTATTTTTGGATAACCTCAGGAGCATAAACAGAAGTAAGTAATAGATCATTTATTAGCATTGTTGAAGAAGTTTCACTGTTATAGTAACTTGTACTTTAATTTAGCTGCTCTTAAGCTGTATACAAAGTGACGATCTCTATC
The DNA here is from genome assembly GCA_963932465.1 of Maratus speciosus. Taxonomy (NCBI): domain Eukaryota; kingdom Metazoa; phylum Arthropoda; class Arachnida; order Araneae; family Salticidae; genus Maratus; species Maratus speciosus. The sequence continues at coordinate 419,442,370 of OZ010791.1, forward strand.
TGGGTTTTGTTAAATTAATTTTATATAAAAGATAATTGATTTAAGAGCTACTTTTAAGGAAAATTAATGCAATAATTTTTTTCGGAAAATTAAAATCTGAATGTTGCAACCACACTTCCCACTTTTATTTAACTTTTAGGTAAATTAAAAATATATATATATTGCAAAATATATCGATGAATTAAAAAGAAACAAAGTTAGTCTGCAAATGTAACTAGTACCCCCCTCCCCACCACACACAAAAAAAGCTCTTTGCTCCGTTTTTCAAAATGTGAATGAATTGCTTTTGAAACTGTAGTTTCTCTTTTTCTGGAATTTCAAGAGATTTGTACTGAAGGGATCTGATTGCTATACACGTCCAGTAGACTCAGGCCCATTTTTATTGGGACCCTCTTAAAAGTTAACTTATTTTTATATCTTAGAATGTAGATTGCTTTTTATTTAGAACATTAGTTTTTAAGGATTTTTTGTGAAGATAAAATAAATAGCCTGGTTGGCTCCAGGTCAATTAAGGGGTATAAAACTTTAAAAATTGTTAAATTAAAAGTGCTGTTAATTTATAGTTGATGACAATAAGATGGATTTTTAAATAACTGTCTTTTAATAGGCATAAAAATAGTTTTCAGTAGGAATTGATATTTTAATTTTTGCCAGTAAAAGTTCAAACAAGTATGGAAAAAAGGGGATTCGAAAGGATTCTGCAACAAAGACCCGAATTAAACTGATTGATATTCTATATACTGAATCATTTCATTTGCTTTCAGTATTTTAGTCCTGTGTAGGACAAGGATTCTCATAATCAGTTGTCCGTCATTAACAAGCAAATTACTTAGTATATTCATTAACCCAGTAGCACACGCGCTGGCAGTGACGTATCTAGACTTATCATTTCGGAGGGGACAGAGATATAATAAAGGTTTCTAAGAGGTAATCGCAAGAAACGGGAAAAATTCTGCTTTTATCATAGCAGGTAGTGCATCTAGTATACAATCAAACCTGATAAAACGGAATGGGACTGGAAAAAATTTCGTTTTAGGCAGGTTTTCTTCTTAATAAGTATAATTCCATGGTTATACCACATTTTTTTAAAAACTGAATACTGAAAATTATCTACTAAAAGGTATTTCAATAAATAGTAAATAAAACCGAGGTAAACAGCAAATTTAAAATTATTTAAGAACATTCTCACTTAGCCCCCCACACCTCCTTCAAAACATTCTAGGACTCATTTTGGAGCATACATGCATGACATTTGCAATACTTAAGCATTGGATAGCGCTTTTCATTTTCTCATAAATGGTATACATTTGGAATAGCAGCTCCCTGATGACTTTTACGAGACAACCACGTCTCGAAAATCAGCATAAACTGCTAAATTTGATAGTATTTTCTTAATTCTTTTTAATCATAAATTGTGGTTGATAGGAAGCTCTTTTGAGTACTAAAGATTCAGAATCACTCAATTAGATTTATGATGCATTTTAAATGTAAATAAATCTTATTTCTAATCAAAAAGTTACACAACCATAGAACAACCTTTTTTGTCTGTAATGCTATGGAAATAAAATAACAAATCGCAGTGCTGTAACGAGCAAAATAAATCTATAACGCACCAAGCATTTAAGTAAATAATAATAATAATAAAAAGGTTCAAAACTTTGCAGTTCATACTGAAATTTTTCAATCTGTACATTACTTTAGATCAGATTTTTGACTGATAAACAGCAAGTGTGAGCACTTTATTAATGTTTTTTAAACTAATTAACATTAATAAAGCCCTTTTAATCACCACATATAAAGTTTTGCGTAATAAAAAGGTTGTAAAGAGAGCATGCGTATAACAAAAACTTGGGTGAAATAGTTATTTCGTGGTCTCTGCGAAATAACACACTTTATAAAATGAGCACTTGTCTAAAACGGAATATTTTTCTGGTTCCTTTTTAATTTCCTCTTAGCAGGTTTCATTACATTTTGCTAAACTTTCGTAATTAAACATGATATTTTCTACAAATTTCGGAGTGCCTTCAGCCCCATCAGCCCACTCCCTGAATACGCCACTGCGCCCAGGGTATAACAGATTGTACTTAGGGTGCGTACGGGTTTTATTTTGTTATCAAAGCTTCCAAATAATTATCGTCGCGTTATTTAATCGCAGGCAATTGTTATGTAAATTCTGCAATAAAATAAGTTGAAGGTTACTTTTCGTTAAATAGTGGTCACAAATGTAAAAGCCGCAACCACACAGGTATGTCATATCCTGTGCATATTCTTTCGGGTTAAATGGGTATTTAACCCTAGAATACTAACCTCTATATTTAGTACTTAAATACTAACCATGCGTAGAATTTATTCACTCCATATTTAAAATACATTTAAGGCATATTTAAGAAAATGCGTAATGCCACATGTGAAAGAGAATTTCTGTCGATGTTGACCGCATACTGGCGCGCGCATTTCCTGGGTGTGTGAGTAAAATTTACGCAGGTTAGTATTCTAGGGTTAATAAACAGAATTTTACATATTGGTAACTATTTTAGTAGTTTACAGCAACAAAAAATGATACAAATTGTATTTTGTCTTTTTTTTTATAATGAATAAACTTTGTACCTAATTTTAAATAGATTAACTCTGCTCATAGGTTAAGGCTTACTTAAATATTTTTTTAAAATCAAGGTCAGGATCAGGAAGCTTTATTTTGAACGCGAAAAAAAATTTTGTTCCTAGACGAGTACACACACAATCATTTTTTCAAGAAAACAAAGTAGAATCCCGATACATAATACGTTTATATATTTTTAAGTTTTCTTTAAAAAATATGGAATTGACTTTTAAAAATTTTATATATATTAGACTTTCAACTTTATTTCCTCGTCGAATCATAATTTATATGTTAGTTAATTTCGTATGTTGAATATTAATACAACCCCCACTAATAAGGTAAAAAGATGTTTTAAAATTCTGAATTTTATTTGACACCAGGTTCGAACCTCGAACAAATTAACCCTAGAATACTAGATATAATTAATATAGCGTCAACGTTAAAATACCATAGTCGTGATAATTACGAACGTCTAGTATTCTAGTGTTAATATTAAAAAGTTTATTAGTTCGATGCATTGCATATAACTGTTTCATATACTTTTTCTTATTATCAGGGTTGAATTTAGAAATTTATCCCTGAGGGGGATTTTCGTAGCATCTAAAAAGGGGGGTGCTTGTAGAGGCCTTTGCATTTCTAGGCCAATGCGTAGGGGTGTTGTGTGGGGTATACATTGAGATTTTTTAAAGGAACTCCATGTACCCCCTGTTTCCCAAATAAAAGTTATAGCGTAAACTGTCTGTTTTTTTTTTTTAAGACTGCACCAATACCAATTAGCATAAAATCCCAAAGCTTCTGGGTTAGAGAATTTCAATATTCCAGGCTCTGATTATTATCTTATACAGAGTTTTCCAAAATTAACTCTAATTTTTTTGCGTTATACCTTTTATAAAATCAATGGCTTTGAATTTACAAGATTTACATCAAAATAAGTGTTTAAATAATCTGCAAATGAAATAAAGACTAGAATATGTTTGTTTCATTGTAGGATGTTAGACAATTTTGTGCTTTATTAAATTCTTTTCTTTAAAGCTTTCCTTTGGAATCCGTTAAGAGTTTAGTAACTAGAAAATAAAACTCGTCCAGGCTATATGGAAGTTTTTAATTAAACAGTTTTATCACATGCAATACGAAACTTTTATTTCATTATTAATATTTTTGGTAAATTGATAAATTTGAATGTAATATTTATAAATAATGTGAATGTTTGTATAAGAAATGCTAGCGAAATTAATGAAAAATGGCTTTATTATGACTAACTGTCAAGTAGAAAGTTTTTATTAAAATAAATTATAATTTGTGTGGTTAGTAACAATAGGAAATTTTCGAAATTTGAAGTTTCAAGGGTGGAGGGAGGGGTGCTTTGAGACCTATAGCGGCAGGGCTATCATCTCAAAAAATTTCGAAACAAAGTTTGGAAAACACACGACAACACACAGGAATGCGACGAGTGCAGAAGTATCGTCTCCATTTTCAAAACGGGAGGTTCAACCTTCGAATATAACCAGTTGCACTGCACCAAAAAATTATACTTTCGGCACACGTATGCATTCTGAAAATCGATTGGAGTCGCCCCGGAATTTTTTACTTAAACTTAAAAAAATTATACATCCAATTTTTAGTATAGCAGCTATAAAAAAAATAATTATAAAACGTTACTCAAAACTGAATTTCCATTGAAAAAAATCACGTGTTGAACAGATTTTATAATTAATTTGAAAATATTATTAAATCAACATTCCATTTCTAAAACTGATGCACAGACTTGTGTTAGCATGTATCAAGATTGCAACTGGACAGATTGAGAATATTGAGCAAACATTAAAACATTCACTTACTAGAACATTAAATATTTTAATTACTGAGTTTTTTTTCCCATTTCGGAAAATGCATTTGGAATAGTTTGTCACTTTCATTACATACCTTTAAGAAGTATTTAAGCGTACTCTCTGCAAAGTGTAGGGGAGAGTGGCTCACCTCCGGACAAATTTTTTAATATTGATCAATTGTCAAAATTTTACCTGGTATTCATTCTTTTAACTTTTGTCTACATTATTAAATAGCTCTCGATCTTATATCCATTATAGAAAAAATATATTTATTAAATTTGTGCTTTGTCCGAAGGTGTACCACCTGGTGGGGGGTACCTTGGGACAGTTAAAAATAGATCTGAAAAGTTCAATAATTGAATTATAATATACATGGAATTGTTTGCTCAGGAAAAGAAAATTTTTTAAACTGAAAAGACATTCCAGCTGATAAAAATTTTTGCAGCAGCTTTCTGAATATTGTAGCATGAATTGCGGCATTTTTTTTTTTTTAGTCTAAATTTCTAATCTTTGTCTTTGATAAGGCAAAGATTCTTAAAAGAAGAAGTAATAACTGTTAATAAATACATGTTATGTAGATTAAATAAAAAAATGTTTTAAACACAATATATTTTTGGTAAAATATTTCGAATAAAAGTTAGCTAGGCATATCTTGTGTCCCGAGGTGCACCACCTTTCACCTGTCTCAAGGTGCACCCTATACCCACTATGACATTTTTTAATCTCATGCTGTTATGCTTATTAGCACTAAAACTGTTATTATGCCTCAGTTTTATAGAGAAAGCTTTAAACTTCATTATCACCTTTTCAGCCCCCGGGACGGTATGCTATTTCTTTCTCCCAGCTTATTTTGTCTCCCAAAAATAACGTTAGCTTACAGACGCTAGCAATAAACAAAGCAGATGTATTATTGTGCGATTAAATGCTCTGCAGCATTTTTTAAAACTTCTAAGCATCGTACATTTTCAATGTTTATACCGTCGTATCGGGGAAAAAAAAAGTACTTTTTAATGCAATTTGTTTGAAAACTGCATCTTCATTTGTTTTTGAAATATTAATTTTTTTTGTAGTTTTTAGCATTCTTTGTTTCATTTTGGCAACTCAAGTACGCAATTTCTGTAGAAAGTAAAGAAAAAATTGTTGAAAAATAGCAATTATATCTTCTTGTTGCCATTTTCTCATAAAAATTGAAAAAAAAATTAATTAAAATACGTGCTATTTTGAGAAAAATATAAATGAAGGATTTATGATAAAACATAGAGCTATTAAAAACTATACTTAATTTTAAGAATCTATATTAATGCAAATGACGTCATTTTACATAAAATAAAAGCGTGTGCTTTAAGTCTTAAAATTGAAATATGTTTTGCAGTGCAGTCCCGATTATCCGAGTCCCGCTTAACCGAGTTATTTCCTTCTGATGGACTGGTGGCTTCTATTATTATGAAACAGCCATTATAAATGAAGCGTTAGGTGAAGATGAAAGAACAACCGTAAAAAGTTAGAACTCTGGTTTTCTGGTCAGAATGGAAAAAAAAATGGCCATAATTTTTTTTGACTGCTCTTTCATCTTCACCTAACGCTTCATTTATAATGTCTGTTTCATAATAATAGAAACCGCCAGTCCACCAGAAGAAAATGAAGTAATGGAAATGCCGGGGGCGACACTAAATTCCGAAAAAGCAGAATTCCTGTTTTCTAGTTGTTTTAAAATATTTTCAATCAAATTCCATTTTGCTACTTATCAAACTTTTACATGAAAGTTACTAGACATGTTTGCAAAACAAAAATTTTAATAAATTCTTACCTGCTTCATCAATGGAATCAAAACATCTCTGAAAGTTAGATTGTGCTGCTATCTATCTGCATCCGCAAGAGTTAAGAGTTAATTTAAAATCTAGGGAAAAAAATAAAGCTGTCCCAAGGTGAGCCACTCTCCCCTACATAATAAAAATAGAAGTTTGTGTGTCTTTTCGATATTGCAAAAGGAATCCGGATTTAATATTTTAACTCGAAATCGAACAAAAATTTGTTTTCGTTTTTGTCCCATAATCTGAGTTTCAGAAAAATGCTGCCGAAAATTCGTCCAGACCAAAACTATCTGTATTCCAAAAATATCTTTTCTTCCTTCTGGAATTTTCAACATTACTCATTGATTTGAACTGTTTAGGCTCAAATGAAGTCATGACTGACTCAAGACGTGAGTGAAATTACAAAGTAAGAAATGGATATAAGACTGAACTTTGAAGACTCTTTTCACGTGCTCATTAAAAGCTGACTTAACAGTAACAGAAGAAGTTTAGTTTGGCACCGCAGAATTGTTTCGAATACTCTTTGAGAAAGTTCTAGTTTAACTGATGATCATTTGCAAAAATCATTATAAAAGATAAATCGAGGTATTAAATACCCAAAACATTTTTTAATTAGATGAAATTAATATAATTAGAAAATCATTTTGTGTCCTTAATGGATTAATTATAATACATTTTATTTTACATGAAAATAAAGTTTTGGTCAGAGGCACAGAGAGCCAAGTTGGGCCACACTTATAATTACACGTATAATTAAAATTTATGTAAATTTATGTACGTATTAATTACTTTAAAAAAAATTGTTTGGTTTTTTCGCTTTCGGCCGAAAATAGGATGATTACCGAAATTCGGTTTCAGTTTCGGTCTTAAAAAACCCGTTTCGGTCGATGCTTACTTTTAACCCAATATAGTAAATTTTGTCTTCGATTTTTAGAGGGGTTTTTTTTGTGTCTTGCTACGATTTTTCTACATTAATAAAAGGAATTCAGTTTGTCTTTTAGCAGTATGATTTTTTAATTTTTAGCGAATATTTATGCGAACTTTTTCGTTTCACGATGATTTTTTGACATTCATTAATCTGTTTTTAATATTTTAGTGCAATATAATAAATTTTGTTTTCTTTAAAATAAAATGTATTTGACATATAGAAAATTTTGAATTTTTCGCGAATTTTTGTATGCGATTTTTAGAACTTTTTCCTGTTTCGCGGCGGTTTTTTGACATTCGCTAAAGGAATCTGGTTTGGATTTTTTAGTCCAATATAGTAAATTTTGTTTTGTGTTTTTAATTTTTCTCTCTATTTTTAATGAAAATTTTCTTTTTCCCCCATTTCGGGGCGATTCTTTTAAGAATTTATTTGCATATTTTTTTAGCTGAAGGAGCTCTCCGGTAAATTTTTCTACTGCTGTGATTAAATTCAAGTTAAAAGAATGGTAAATAGGCTCCTACGGGAATGTGAACCACATTATTGGAAATTTGAATTTAATCTGGATGGAAATAAAAAATCCTTAATTGCAACGTTCCCTTGATCTGAGATCCGAACGGCCATAGCCCTCATGGATGTACGCTGCCGAAGGCAATTGGACGCCGTAAGGCAAATTGGTTTAATTCGATGTTCATTTGAGATAAATTGACCAGAGAAACTGGTGAAACTCCATTAATAGGACCAACATTGATATTTTAACAATTTTTTATCACACTTTCATATTTTTGTTCATTAAAAATTCGCCACTTCATTAAAAGAAAAATTGATAGTCCTAAACCCTTTCGGGTTTGGCGTCCTATTAATAGGACATGTCTTTTCATTAAGCGTTATTCTGTTATGGTAATGATATTATATGATTATACATTTATTTTTGACTTCTTTTTCAGCAGTTAGTAATAATAATAATAATAATAATAATAATAAATTTGTCTTGCTCTCTTCACACCATTGGCGATTCTTTTAGTTCAAACATACGTTTCACTCTTTAAAGTTAAAATAGGGGCGTGGAGTACACTTAATACAATTGAAACTTTGCTGATTTTTTTTTCAGCCAAAATGTAAGTATGATATACCCATTTACTCCTAGAGAGTTGGTGAATATTAATTTTGTAAGGTTTAATTCCAGAATAATAAAAATGTGCTAGAATATATAGCATTAAACTTCATTTACATTTGAACTTAAAATACCACTTATTGAATCTTATGATTTTTTAACTTTTGTTCATGAAATTATTATGTATTCAAATCAACACGTTATTATATCAACACGTTATTATATCTGTCAGTTTCATAGAGTAACAATAAACATATAAAAGTTTCAATTTTATAAAAACTACTTAAAATATTTACTTCAAACTTCTTACTCTGCGATTTTGTACTAAATGTTTTATAATAGTAATTATTATTATTATGCCATGCATCGAATGTAATTTGGAGTGTTATTACAGGAGAAACAAAGGAGTGTGTCACAAGAATAACACAACATTTTTATCAGCAGCTTGACATGGAGTTACGCTAAAACAAAAAACAAAAACAATCTTTGGTATTTAGTTTCTTCCTCACTTATTAGAACAGTTTTTGAAGTAGTCTTAGAGGTCTGCACGGGCCGGAATTTCCAGGCCCGGGCCCGGCCCGAAGGAAAGCTATCTTGGCCCGGCCCGGCCCGGTGTAAAAATTGAAAGTTCGGCCCGAGCCCGGCCCGGCCCGTTTACATTTTTACCGTTCTCGGCCCGGCCCGGCCCGTACAAAAATCAGTGAAAACAGGCCCGGCCCGGCCCGACTAAATGTCTACAGAAAATTCCGTTTTTTCTCGACATACAATTAAGATTCTTTTAATGAATACTACATGCATATTTATGGGAACATTTTACAGTATATTTTAAATTACTATGTGTTCGCAAAATAGAAAACACACAATAGTAAACGTTAACGATTACTTACAGTGTTTTAGTCAACGTCTCTACAGACGTTTCAAAATTTAAATAAGGGTTCATTAAAAGATTATTGTAGTTTAGAATAAAGGGTTAAAAAATATGATAACTTTTGAAGCTTATAATAAAAGGTAGATTTGTGAAAATATTTCTGTCATTTTTAAGGCTTTTCTCAAATCCAAAGGAGCTACGTTTTGATACATTTATGAATTCATTTATTTTCGGAAACGCATGAGATTGGCAGGTATTCTTATTCAGAAACCATGTAAATGCCGTTTTTTTTTTAGATAAAAGTAATATATCTTTCAGAAAATACTGCCAAAATTAGCTTTTTGACTCGAATTTCCGGAAGCGATAGCACAGGAAAAGAGAAAATGTACAGTCACGTGACAAGAGTCTCTGTTATCTCTGTACGTAACTTATGAAAAATGGAAACGCTATTTGATCCCAATTGCCTTCAATACTCAGCCTGTCAATTTTATGCCTTTATAGTTAAAAATGAGTCAGAAAATGTGTCTGAGAGTTTCGCATTGTTGAGCAGTAAATATGAGAACCACCTTAAGGTACATTTCCAAAGATACTGTTAACAGAAGTTCATTATCGCTATTAATACTTTTACAAAACATAATGCCTGTCCTACACATCCTGAGAACGATTAAGACCAGTTCCGTCCCGGCACAAGTCTGCGGAAAAAAATTAAACCCGGGATCAGGCATCATGTAACTGTACGATGCCGATCTCTACGATGGACATGTTACATTTCTGTATTGATGTTGTTAAACTCGCATCGGCTCGTAACGCACATTTATACTTCTCGAAAAAGTCATATTCATTGGAAATGACCTCGTATTTTATCTGCTCCTCTCAAATTCTTATATCGGGCCGATAGGACCGATTAATTTTTTTTATCGGCCGGGCCCGGCCCTTCAGGCCCGTTCAATTTTTTTGCCGGCCCGGCCCGTTTATTTTGTCTGTCGGACCGGCCCGTTGAAAAAATTGTTCTAATTCTGCCGGCCCGGCCCGTTTGAAAATTCTCCTCCATTCCGCCGGCCCGGCCCGGCCCGCGGGCCGGGCCGGGTACGGGCCTCGGGCCAAGCCCGGGCCCGTGAAGACCTCTAAGTAGTCTGTAACCATAATTAAATTTATTTTGTAAATTTCAAGCAAATTAAATGAGTTTCTTTTAGATTTTTAAAATAAATAAATGCATTCCTTTTCTTTTTATTAATATTATTTATTTTAAAATTATAAGATTCGAGTGCAAAAGATTATAGATAAATTAAAAACATTCAATTTTTGACATACTTGTACGTGTTCCTTTGGTGGTGGTACACATGGTGTTTGATCATGTATTTTTACAAGCTCTATAAAGCTTCTCCAAATTCGTCATATGTTCAATAATAGGCCTTTATATTATGGCTGAAGTTTTTTTGAAAAGTGGGAAAAATTGTGAAGAGAAAAAAATAAAAATATATTACGCTAAAATGAAAGAAATATCTTCAGAGTCAGCAAAAGCTTTGGCAAGAGAGAAAAAAAATTTAGAGAACTATCAAAACTCGGATGTAGAAATGAAAACTTTAAAAATCTTTGGCTTTGTGAAAAATGGTGGAACATGTGGAAAGAAAACTTCCCAATTCTTAACTACAAAGCAAGGTTTTAATGTAGGGAATACGGAGGTATACGCCATATACCTTCTGGATTATTTAAGAAGCTTACTTATGTGTTTTTCTTTTTTAAGAAAAGCTATAGCGTACACCCTCTGCCTAGAGTGTTACCCTCTGTTTTGTTACGTTTACAGCACTGCTAAAAACTCAAGTATATTTAAACATTTGCTCAAATTTCTGGTATTGTTCCAAAGGCTAAAAAATTCTGTAAAGATAACACAAACGTAGAAATTGAAACTCAAACTTGTTGCAGATTCTTATTCCCGTGAGAACCTTCAGCTAATCTTAGTTAGGCATAAATAATACCATGCATTTATTATAAATCCTAGGCGCGACACTTGCTATTTACGGTAAGAGAAGACTTTTGTTTGTTTACAGAAGGTATAAAAATTGGGCAGCTAAAAAATTATTTGCAGTTATAATATCTAGTTTTACTAAATCATATAACGATAAGATTTCTTGATAAGATTTTTAACTCACTTGTGATGACATCATCCTATTTTTTGTAGGAGCTGCTGACATAAAGAAGTTAACACATTTTTTTATTTGTTAGATTTTTTTTAACGAAATAAGTTGTAATTATTTTTAGTTTAATCATTTGTTAATTTGCAAAACAAGTTTTAAATTATTTTTCTATTTAGTCATTGCAAATAAAGCTTTTTTAATAAATTAGTTTTTTTTTTTCATTTAGTCATTTGTTAATTTTCGAAACAAGTTTTTTTTTCAGTAAGTCATTGTAAATAAAGCATTTTTAATAAATTAGTTCATTTTTATGTTAATACATTAATTTCCGAAATAAGTTTTGTATTCATTTTAATAATTCTTTTAATTTTTTAGTGGTTTCCCCTAGTTTTAAAGCATATTTAGTATATGATGAAGACTTGACTGCTGTAGTAAAGGCTTTAAAATAATATACTTATGAATCGACCGATTTATGTTGGATTTACAATCTTAGAATTGTCAAAGTTACTAATGTACCGATTTCACTATGATTTTATTAAAAAAGAGTATAAAAACCAAGCGAGACTACTTTTCAACGACACGAACTCATTGTGTTATCATATACAAACTAAGGATGTTTTGGATGATATGGAACATCATGCAAGCTTATTCGATTTCTCTGAGTATCCAAAGAATATGCACAAATTCCATTACGGTTTTGTAAAGAAAACATACCTTTAGAATTACAGGTTTTGAACCCATAAACATGTAACCAGACTTCACATTTTTAGTTCATCACGTTCACCACTGGGCCACGGGGGCCCGTTGTTTTATCATATGATTATGCTTTTTATCTTACTTTTTTAACTATTTATTTTGATATATTTTATCTAAAAGAATGCAAGTTAGTTTAGTCTTTTAACTAATACATTTCAGTGACTTACGAAGTAAAGTTTTATTTTTTTTAAAAAGTGGTGTGAATTTAATATTTATTACTAGTTACTAATGAAGGAATATATATTTTTTCAATATATTTTGCAAAACCAACATTTAAAAGGCAATAGATTTTTCTTTACAAACTGAATCAAAAAGAATCATTTGAAACTTTCTGTTCAACTAAACATCGCCAATTATTTTGAAATGGGAGAGTCTATAATTATTTTTCCCTCTACGAAAGTTTAATCCAGAGTACTTCTATTTCCAGCTACCCCAAGAATTATTATCACCCATTTCTAACGAAGTTACGTATTTGAAATGAATAGAACGGCAATTAATGATATTTCCTGACGATAGCTGCGGGTTTTGCGGACCGAAAATACTAGGAAATGTAATTGTATATTTTAAACTTGCAACATCTGTTGTAGTATTATCTGTCATGTTTTAAGTAAACGGAAAACGTTTTAAAGTTCATATTGTGTAGTTTGTGAATCGGAAGTATTTATGAAAATTTGCTGTTATGGTCACAAGTGTAACAGTGGACGTACACAGGGGCTACTTTCCCGAATGAATAATTTGCCATAAAACATAAACAATAATAGAATCCTTTTGTGTCTGTTTAATCCAGTTTTAATACGTTTTCTAAACGTCTTTAAAAATTCTTCCTTAACCTATTGCCATACGATTAAGAATGCGAAATAACTGTATTCTTTAGACTTCAGTAAATGCGATATTCGTTAAATTTCAGTAAATCTTAACTTTTGTAACTCTGATAACTACTTTTAGTTTTAATATTAGTGACGTAAAAGCACAGCTGTCAACTTTTACCCTTTTAAAAATCAGGTAAACGTGTTTTCAACAAAAAATAAAAACTAGAAAACAGGATTTCTGTTTTTTCAGAATTTAGCGTCTCTCCCGATGAAAAAAAAAAAAAAAGCCATATGTATATATAAATCGTACAAAACATATTTCAATTTTAAGTCTTAAAGCACGCACTTTTATTTTATGTAAAATGACGTCATTCGCATGCGCTTAAGAATTCCACATTTACGATCCTCTGTTAAACTTCTATAGTAAAGCATGCATATGACGTCACTATCGCAAAAAGAGGCCGTCATTAAAGAAACTCGACCAAAAAAAAAAAAAAAAAAAAAAAACCGGCTATCTAATGATTCATAGGCCTTCATTTGTTTGTAACATTAATATAGATACTTAAAATTAAATTTAGTTTATAATAGCTGCATGTTTTAACAGAAATCATTTGTTTAAACTTTTTCAAAATAGCACGTATTTTAATTACATTTTCTTTCGGTTGTTATGAGAAAATGGCAACAAAAATATATAATTACTATTTTAGAAGTATTTTTCCTTTACTTTCTACAGAAATGGGATACATCCGTTGCCAATATTAAGCCACTGGCTCTAAAATCGACAAAAAAATTAATATCTCAAAAATAAACGGAGATACAGTTTTCAAACAAATTGCATTTAAAAGTACTTTTTTGTTCCCAATATGACGGAATAAAAATTGAAAATGTGCGATGCTTAGAACTTTAAAAAATTGCTATAGAGTATTTAATCGTAGAATGATACATGTGCTTTGTTTTACGGCTTGCTTATACAACGTAACGTTATTTTTTGGAGAGGACATAAAATAAGCTGGGAGAAAGAAATAGCATACCGTAGGCTAATAAAAATAAATAAATAAAAATTAAATAAAATGTGTGTTGCATTTACATGATGAAATGTTATACAAATTTTATTTATGAAGTAAAATTTCATGCGAAATATGTTTATTTGACTTTTAAAAAAGGTAGAAATTGGAAGTCATATAAAGTATCCAAAATTGCAAAGAAAGAAAGAAAAAAAACGAACTCAAAAGGGTTAAAAAGGTTAACGGAGAGAGCGATAAATGTTTATAATAGTTCATAATGTATATCTTTAAGATTAAGTTCATTATAATTTAATTTTTACATCAAGAATGCTATAGTATAATCTTTACTGTTCATTAATAGAAAATAAAATTCTTTTCGAAATGCGGAAAAATTGTATATAAATTTTGAAAAAAATTAAAATTGTTTTAGTTAAAGTCAAATTTAATCTTTTGATGTAAAATAAATATAGATGCTTTACAATAACTTATTCATTACTAAATCCGGAAATTAATATGAAATGATAAAAATTATAAAGCTGAAATAGTGACATTTAATTTAGCATCGGATTTTACTTCCACCCATTTAAAATTTATATTGTTAAAATATTCGGTGTGCTCTCCAATTTGGAAATTTATATTCAGCATTAAAAATTAATGTATTTTTAATTAGGAAGTTATAGTTTGAATTCTAGCTAGCGTGCAGTTTACTTCAACTAACAGTTGTATTGAATTATCACAATACTCTGCCTGCGTAAATTAAATTAACATTTATTCAGATTGCATTTTCATTCAAGTACCTATAAACTAGCAATATAAATCACCATATCCTTTCTGTGCAAATCAAATGAACGACACTTATTCGCATTCCATTTTGAATGAAGTGTTGACATTAGTTTTCGATTGGATAGCATAAATAATTGCTTTATACGAATTCACGGATTGTCCACATATACTTTATATCAACCCTTCAAATTCACTTTGGTCTGAATACACAAACATATCAATGCACATTCACTTTGTGAATACAGAGTAAGTGTGTATTGACTACATAGATAGAAAATTAATGGATTGTTACTGTTTTACAAGAATTAATCAGAGGTATCTGAAACGGGGTTTTCGATTGTGGTGGAAATGCATATAGGATAATTTTTTACACATATGTGCAAAGAATGTAGAAAAATGTGGCTAGAAATACTTTTGCTACCAACACGTTATATAAAATGTTGAATGTACAATTTAACAAAGGTCTGTGAAAGTTGTTTTTTCTTGAATTGCCATTTCGCGGAGAAAAGTTATTTTTTGTGAATTTTGCAAAATTTTATTTTTTACAAAAATATGATAACGAAAATTCGAATTCAATTAATCGAATCCAAACTAAGCTTTTATTAATAGATACTAACATTTGTAACTTCTTTTGCTTAAGTTTTTCCGTCTGGTAAGGTGTGTTCTGTTTTAAAATAGAATCCCCCCCCCCTCCCCACACACACATTTTCGAATTATAACAAGAAAGAAATATCGAGCATTACGCATAGATTATGAAACACTTTTCAATACTATTAAAATATTGGACGAAACTTCAATTTATCATGCGTTGAAAAGGGTTACTTAAAGCTCTTTATCAGTAGTTACCACAAATATAGATGGAATATAGGGGAAAGTAGAGAATGACGCTCACTTAAGGGAAAACATGAATAGTTAGCTAAATTTACACAAAAAATCAATATTTTATTAATGAAGTATAACTTCAAAGCATAAAGAACAGTTTGCAATAGAGATGTGTCATTTGTTGAGGAACGACTCCAAAGGAGCGATTCCGGCAGTGAAACTGAAGGAACGATTCCATTCTGTAAAAAGGAATCGGTCCTTTTCGGAACGATTCCGAAAAGGAACGACTCCTCGGAATCGATCCTTTTCGGAACGATTCCTTGTAATTGGTCCAAAATGTACCGCCTCCGAAATGTACCGATTCCTCGGAGTCGTTCCGAAATGTACCGATTCCTCGGAATCGTTCCGAAATGTACCGACTCCGGAAAGGACCGATTCCTCGGAGTCGGTCCGAAATGTACCGACTTCGAAAAGGAACGATTCCTTGCGAATTGGTTCTTTTCTTGTAGACTGGCCAGTTTTAATAAATTCAAATACGCTATTTTATTTCAAAATAACAGATTTTGTTTCTATTAAAACTGACTTTATTGCCAAAATATCCTTCTAATGTGTGTGCCCCCCCCCCCCCCCCGTCCTCAAACAAAGAAAGAAAAAAGAAATTGAAGTGCGGGGCGGCGTAGGGCGTTTAATAAACATTACTATTTGATCTTCTTGTGCTAAATTAATCTGAAAGAAATAATTAAAAAAAAGTTATTTTATACGAATTGGATTTTTTCCACCTGAGTGAAAAAGTGCCCGAGATGGGATTCGAACCCAGAAACTTTACGTACTTTACCGATTGAGTACCTGGACACCGAAGGTAATGGAACACCATGTGTACTTTAATACACATGTAAATGTATCATACGAAATGAATTTTTTCTAAATGAATTCTTAAGGCTGTTCTCAAATCCAAAAGGATAACTTTGTGACAAAAGTTTTAATTTATTTTTATTCGGAAATGCATGAAACGAGCAGATGTTGTTCAGAAACTATGTAATCGAGCTGTTTTTTCCGTTTTTTTGCAAACGCAATAAATCTTTCAGAAAATAGTGTCAAAGTGGACGTTTTGAACCGAATTTCCGCGCGAAAGAGGCATAATCGCTCAAAAATGGGTCAAAAACATGTTTGTCACGTGATCAAAATCGATTATAACTCAATAAGTAATTTACTGATCAAAAGATGGAAAACACAGTTCGATTTCAAATCGCTTCCATGGTCAAACTTTCCAATTTTATATCTTTCCGTTAAAAAATGAATTTGTAAATGTGTCAAAACGTTTTACGCTTGTTGAGCAGATCCCTTAAGAACAGCCTTAAGAAAAACAAAGAAAATGCTTGTTTAATTAATAGTGAATAATATATTTTTTAATCTGATTAGAAAGAGTTTTGAATAATATAAGAAATATACCAGTAGGCCATAGAAATTGCATTTTAATAGGATAATAATAACTGATTTTCTATTATTTTAATAATTGTAGAGTTACGCACTTTCATGCATATTTGACTATTTCATGTTTTTTCCTCAAACATAATTTCAATTTGAGATTCCTTTTTGTCAAAAGAAATATATGACCAGCTACGAACGCTCGAGTACCACTTTATTTCCACACTTTGGCGTCTTGTTTTTCTCTACTGAAGAAGATGATTAAAAAAATCTCGAAAGTCTCGAAGATTGTTTTAATCAACTTACATTGAGGTTTATTACATAGAGTAAAATCTGTTAGAACAAGGAATTTTTGTAAAACGTTTCTTTCTTTCTTAAGATAATGAATATTTCAAAAAGCATAATGTCTAATAATAATAATAATAAGATAACAGTAACAGTGGTGGGTGGGATTGATATAATTTAACCGCGGTTCGCTCTCTTAATGGCCGTTTTGAGTATAAAAACGGGAAAGAAAAATCACGTGCTGCATATAGATTATCGGACTTTCTCCAACACTGCGACATATATGTAAAGCTGCATATTTTATGCTTGTTTCGGTTTAATAGATTTATGTTAACCCTCCGCCTAACAGAGGGGTTCAATGGCCCCGACAGGTACATTTATAATGATATTTCTAATTTATTTTAAAAACTGAAATTTCTGTAAATATGGGTTTTTTCTGGGATGTTCTATTCTTTTGAGTAGAACATTCCAGAAAAAGTCCCATATTTACAAAATTTTCATTTTTTTTTTTTTTAAATGTGAAAAATCAATTTGAATGTACCTATCGGGTCTGTTGCACCGGTCTGGTATGCGGAAGGTTAATATTGCATTTATAAAATTTTTACAATATACGAATTTAATTATTGGTTTCCAAAGAATGCACGTTGTGATTTTGTACAGTTTTTTTATTTGTTATTTTATTTCTATTTCTTGTTAAATAATTAGGATTTAAATAACTGTGACTTTGTTTTAATTCAACGTAAACTAACAGCAAAAAAAAAAAAAAAAAAAAAAAAATTGTTTATCGTAATAATTTCTTATAATAATTCAGATTTCTTGATCGTTATTGATACTCGCAAATCCCGAAATCAATGCCACGATTAATGCCTGTTACTGTGGTGATGGATAATACATACCTGAGTTTAATTTCGATCAAAGCAAGGCTCCCTTCATGCCAAGCTAAATTTAATGTTTCAAGCCTAATACCAAACTTCCGTTTTTATTGAGGTAAAACTTACTGCAAATACGATACTAAATTTTATGTATTTTCCTTTCTTATTGTTATTCTTTTCACTTAGGAGAATCACTTAGGAGATTCTTTTCACTGTCATTTATTTATTTTCAATTTTTTTAAATTACATAAAGTTTTCTGAAAAGTTCGAATTTAACAAAATGTTTTTTTCTATTTTAAATAGTTTAGACAGCAAAAAGTTTAACTCCGAATAAAAAATAGTCAAATTCTCAAAAAATTAAGGTTGATATTATCTATAACACGTTTACAACAGATGTCTTTCATTCAACGACCGAAACATCGTCAAAAGGATAGTTCTTTATATAGTACTACACTCTGTAATAATAATGGACATACTTTTAATTTGTTTAATTTAATTAAACCAATCAACCGTTTTTCAGTTAAAATGTTAGCAAATTTCAAATTTAAAGAAATAGAACTTTGAAGTTTAGTTGTCTGAGCGAAGCGAAGGCTAATACTCAGCGAAATATTACTGTCCGGACACTTTACTACTACGATGGATATTAACGCCATGTCCTACTAAAAAAAAAGCCTAATAAAAACCTTTCGTCAAGCATAACTCAAAAAATATTTGTCGGATTTCGTTTCTGATTGCACCAGAAGGTACCTATGAGGGTCGCCTACTGAATGCACCTACTATGAAAAATAAATTCCAAACCGTTTAAAAATTATATAGAAAAAACTCTTAAAAAAGCACAATTTATCTGCATACGTCACAGAAATTTGGTGTGCGTCACTTTCACCGGTTGATGTTTTCGTAGACAACTGGTTTGAACACATGGAGCAAATAAAAAAAATACGCACGCAGTAATATTGAATAGATCAGTTTCAACCACGTGATCACAAACCTTGCAACAACCCGTGGCAACCAGTTTTGGTGGGCAAACAAATAATAATACAGTATTCCGTACCATGGTGACCGTTTTTAGCCTGTTGTATAAAATCTGGCATGTTGTATGACATACAATTGTGGATGATTAAAACAAAAGACATGAGTGTTTATTGATCCAGGAGGTTATCTTTCTCTGGATGTCTGTCTGTCTATCATACAGCATGCAATTTTCTTGTAAAGGATGATATTATTATGCAGTAAAACCTCCATAACGGACACACCCGATTAGTGGACACCTCTATATAGCGGGCATTTTTTTTATTACCAGCCCTTAAATAACTGTACATTTTTTTTTACTCTCAGTAGCGGACACCTCCAAATAGAGGACAAATTCTGCCCTCCCGAGGTGTTCGCTATTCAGAAGTTTTAATGGTAAAAACTCCATAGCGGACACACCCGATTAGCGGATATCTCTATTTAGCGGACTTTTTTTCGATTACCAACTCTTAAATAACTGTACATGTTTTACTCTCAGTAGCAGTCACCTCTAAATAGAGGGCAAATTCTGCATTCTCTGGGTGTCCGCTATTCAGATGTTTTACTGTATATAATATTGATAATTATTTTACAAGGCCGCACAAAAGAATAAGAATATATGAAACGAATATAAGCTAAATTCGGGATTGGTAGATCGCAGATGGTAATGTAATTTTAGGATGTTGTTACAGTCATCCGCAGCATGTTTTTAGAGTTTCGTTCATCTAACGAAACACTACCTGTCTCACTCCTTTGTCTGTCTGTTTGTCCGTCTGTCACAGAGCCCGTTCTCAGAAACTATATATGTCGGAGACTTGAAAATTTGCATACTTATAGCTGAACACCACACATCAAACGGCAAATAATAAAATTTTGAAAAAGTCTAATATTTAACCCTCTAGGCTCTAACTTGTGTATTTTAAGCAATTTTTCTAACTCAGCCCCTAATTTAATTAAGTTGGAGACATGAAATTTTGCATGCTTATAGCTGAACATCTCACATCAAACGACAAATAATAAAATTTTGAAAAAGGCTTAATATTTAACCCTTTGGGCTCTAACTTGTGTATTTAAAGCAATTTTTCTAACTCAACCCCTAATTAAGTTGGAGACATGAAAGTTTGCATACTTATAGCTGAACACTTGCGATAACACGATAAATCATAAAATTTTGAAAAAGTCATATTTAACCCTCCGGTCTCTAACTTCTGTATTTTAAGCAATTTTTCTAACTCAGCCCCTTATTAAGTTGGAGACATGACATTTTGCATACTTATAGCTAAACACCTCACATCAAACGACAAATAATAAAATTTTTAAAAAGTCTAATATTTAACCCTCTGGGTTCTAACTTATGTATTTTATACAGTTTTTCTAACTCAGACCCTAATTAAGTTGGCGACGTGAAATTTCGCATACTTATAGCTGAAATCCTCACATCAAACGACAAATAATAAAATTTTGAAAAATGTCTGATATTTAACCCTCTGGGCTCTAACTTATGTATTTTAAGCAATTTTTCTAACTCATCCCCTAACTAAGTGTGAGACTTGAAAGTTTGCATACTTATAGCTGAACACTTGCGATAACACGATAAATCATAAAATTTTGAAAAAGTCATATCTAACCCTCCAGTCTCTCTTGTTATTTTAAGCCATTTTTCTAACTCAGCCCCTAATTAAGTTGGAGACATGACATTTTGCATACTTATAGCTGAACACCTCACATCAAACGACAAATAATAACATTTTGAAAAAGGTCTAATATTTAACCCTCTGGGCTCTAACTTGTGTATTTTAAGCAATTTTTCTAACTCAGCCACTAATTAAGTTGGAGACATGAAAGTTTGCATACTTATAGCTGAACACTTGCGATAACACGATAAATCATAAAATTTTGAAAAATTAATATTGAACCCTCCGGTCTCTAACTTCTGAATTTTAAGCAATTTTTCTAACTCAGCCCCTAATTATGTTGGAAACATAAAAATTTGCATACTTATTGCTAAACACCTCACATCAAACGACAAATAATAAAATTTTGAAAAAATCTAATATCTAACCTCTAATATTTTGTCTCGCGCAATTTTTAAATTTAAACTGTTTTGCAATACTATTTTTTTTCCATTTTGCATAATAAGTGTAATGTGACGTAATTTGTTCTATTTTAGATTTCTAACGCATGTTAATGAATTTATTTTACAATATCCTTTCTCTTTCAAAATTCACATGTAAATATAGTTTTTATGGCGTAATTTCCAATAAGTGCCTGCTTTTTATACCTAATTATTTAATTCTAATTCGAAGGTTTTTTTCTGTTTATAATAGTAACGTGAAAATAATAATTTTTTTTATTTCAAGCAAACATTATTGTTTGCGCTGTTTATACAGTTGACAACAGTTTAAATTAATACCAATTTCTAAAATA
Organism: Maratus speciosus; assembly: GCA_963932465.1. NCBI lineage: Eukaryota > Metazoa > Arthropoda > Arachnida > Araneae > Salticidae > Maratus > Maratus speciosus. The sequence goes on from OZ010791.1 coordinate 419,463,839, forward strand.
TGTAAAAAATATCTGTCAAAATGCAGAATATTTGAATTTAAAATAGAGATAAAACCTCAAAAAATGAGTTAAATTAAAAAAAATAATGAAATCTGCAGACCGGGATCTTCTATTGAATAAAATGATCTAAAAATGATTAAATTCCCATGTATAGCTTTTGCTCTTATATTTTATTTTATTTTTTTAATGGAACGATTTTGTCCAACTTTAGCATTAAATATCTCTTAAAATAATTCTTCGATTTGAAAACTGTATGCATTTGTGTGTTGATCAAACATTTCGCTATAATACCACCGATTTTAATATATTTGTATGCAATAGTTTTCTTAATATTAACGAAGAAAGACCTCCGGTCACAAAAAATTCAAAACCGGCGGCGGCGGCGGTGACAGCGTTAATTACTTTTTATAGAATAGAGAGATATATAAAAATGAAAACTTGTCTATCTGTCTGTTTGTAATTCTATAAAAAATCCACAATTTGGAAGCCAAAATTGTGAAGAGATACGTACAGTGTATTAAAACATGGCTGAGATAACTAAAGAAATCCGGAATCGAAATAACTTATAGTTAATTTTTAATTAATAAAAAACCACCAATTTAACAGCAATTTCTTTTCAAATTTAAACATTTTTCGTTATAGCAGTTGCCAACAATTGAAAAACACAATAAAATTATTACTACAACAATTAATTTTCTACTGCAAGATTTCCACGGGAAAAATGAAAATGAAATAAATAGTTTGCCGAATTTAAAAAAAAGGTGAATATTACGTCATAACTTTTCTATTGCAAGATATTCACGTGAAATATGAAAATGAAATAAATAGTTTGGCGAATTTAAATGAAAGTGAATATAACTTCATAACTTTTCTATTTCAAGGTTTCCACGTGAAAGAGGAAAATATTACGTCATATTGGAAATATAAAGGGCATGGTGGATATAGTATAACGTCATATGAGTGTGAAAAATGGATTGAAGCATGATAAAACCCGATTAGGGAAATATTGACGTATTTTAACATTATTGCTCCAATTATAAATTAGAATAAGTTCATTTACAGCTGCATTCTTTTGCGTCTGTTATATACATTTATACATTTTTATATAGCGTTTTCATATGATTCATTCAACAACATTTCGACTGCTTTTTTAATGTTTGTTTTGTGTTGTATGTTAAATTTTGAAATTGATTTTTCAGAACAAACATCCTTCAAATTCTGGGCAACGCCGGCACTTTAGTTTGTAACAGATAAATGGCTTTTGTATCTGTACATCTAATGCTAATATTATAAAGCGTTATAATATTATAAAGTATATAATATTATTAATGCTTGTACGTTTGTGAGGTGTTATCTCTGAAACTACATAGCCAACTTAAAAAAATGTTGGTGGCCATCTCTGCTCCGAAAAAAAGACTATTTTATGTCAGTGCAAGAACCTACATCGCTGCAGGAGCAAAAAAGTTCTAAATTTGTGATTTCTGCGATATTGATTGGGTTAGAAACTTTAAATTTGGTGCGGTAGTTACTTTTAAGATGTAAATACTCGTAATGAACGCTCTCTTAAAGGTTCAATTTGACGGATAAACGTAAAAATTTCTAGAAAGGTTCTAAACTATGATTTATTTGGAATACTGAAATTTTTGGGATACTGTTGGGGTTAGAAACTAGAACTCTGACATGGTAGTAATTAATAAGATGTAAATGCTCGTTGTAGAACAAATTCTAAAAAATAGAAAGACTAAACAAAGCGGAAAAAGATCTAAAGATGATCTAAGTAACGAAGAACATGGAACTGTTAGAAATATAAACATGAAAATTGACATGGCTGTATTTATCATGACGTAAATTCTCGCAATAGAACAATTTCTAAAAATGTCGCTATATAAAACAGTGCAGAAACAAAAAAACTTTCAAAAATTTTCTATTTCTCTGTTACTGCTGAGCCCAAAATCTTGAAATTTTGCTTCGGGTTAGTTTTAAAATATACAATTGTCTCTATGAATGGTTTCTAAAAAATTTAAAATTTAAAAAGATGAAATTAACGGAAAGCGATCTCAATTACCATTAATTTGGAATTATTAGGTACAGCAACTTTAAATATTTTATAATGCTGCATTTCCTCCGCAAAACATGCGATTTAAATGCAACAAAACTGATAGATACCCACCTAGCATTAAATAAATTGTGTAAATATTGAATAAAGACCTGTATGAAACAGTGAGTAGGTTGCCCGAAAGTACTTGTTAAAGTGTTCCTTCTCTAGGCTTTTCTCTCTCTCGCCAAGGCCACTAACAGAGGAAAGTGCCGTTTTAAATGTGATATGAATTTTTTATCCGATTCATTTTTCTAGGCATTTTATCATAAGGTCATATTCTCAATTATCATTAGTAGATTTTTTATATATTAACTTATTCTGGTGAAATTTTGTAATCAGGTTCATATTGACGTATGTTAGCTTGCATGATTTGCTGAATAAATATGTATGTATTTGTAAATTACTTCAAATGACACTTTGACAGCTCAAAAGTTATGCAGACGATATATTAAGATCTTGTGTCATACTTTATGTTGTAATCATTGCCGATTTCTTTTATTTAATACATGCTAAATGCAGTTCAACTTGTGCAGAATATGTTTGAAAACAAAACAATACTGCGTATGTAGTGGCCAGCATACACTCATCATTTAAATCCGATCGAGCATATCTAAAATACACTCTAACGAAGCATTGTATGCCACTTTTGATGTATTCGGTACTTTGATGCTATATTAGATTTTGAGAAGAGAATTCCTTAAATGTTACCGACAACATCATTGCATCCGTGGAAAACAGATATTGTACAATATTAACTATTTCGGGGGAGCACACACCATATAAAGTATAGTCCATTCTTTTTAAACATCATATATTTGTCATTTAAAGTTACTCAAATTGGTGCGTAGCGTCTGATTATGCTCTTGACATCATTTTATACAGTTAAAATTCCGATATAAATAAATTAGTGTTTCCTTTTCTATTTTACTTTTAATATATTGCGTACTTTCAATTTTATATCCATGCATGGCTGTCTTGAATGGTTTGATTTTCCATTTTTTTAAACAGTGTATACGAATTTATATATAAGATTTTGTAATTCTACAATTCGTTTATTTTCATCATTTCAATTTTTCGCAGTATATGGACAATTAAAGATAACATCTCATTTTCTTTGCTTCCACATGTTATTATTAAATCTATGTTCACAGTAATATCGCTCAGACTAATCCCTCTGAGGGAAGTCCTAGTTAATCACTATATCTTCTGGCGGAGATAATATGCACTATATATGTATAAAATCATATATATTACTATATATATACATATTATAATATTAATATATATTATATTACATATATCACTAGCCATAGCCATGCTGCTAATGAATCTGTTTACAAATCAATTGAAGGAACTTTTACCCTTTCGTGTAACATAACAGAAGAGTTCCATGACTTCATGAGTTATGACATTCCAAAGATCCCAATCCAAACAAACATATTAGCATCGCAATTCACTCACACCGAACTGAGGTTCAGTATAAGTGGATAGAGGGTGACGGCGGATGAGGGTGTGAAATTAGAGAAATTCCTGTAGGTTCTCGTGAAATTGGAGATTCAAAAAGAGTTGTAAGTTTATTGAAATTCAACGTAGTTAACAGCAATTCACAAATAGCCATGTTAGGGTATAAGACAAGACATACATCAGTCACTCAGGAAAGACAGTGTGCAAAAACGTGCTTTACTTTTTAACACTTTCCAACGAAGTTAGTGTTTATGAATGCGGTTTGTCTGTCCGTCAGACCGTCTGTTCACGCTCTAAGGCAAGTCACACACTAAGGCAACACATAAGACATGTCGCTTGAATTCGCTAGAAAAACTGGTTTGAAATAAGTTTGTAACAACTTCGTTCTTTGTTTCGACTGGTTTTTGTACTTCATGTTGCGCTTTATGTCGTTCTGTCGTCTCGGTGTGTGATATACCTAACTTCCGTAAATATACTCTGATTCCCATGCAATTGATATATGTTAATGATGTTTACCATGGGATGTTTGGTATTCAATATTAAGAGTAGTATTAATAGTTCATTTACAGGGGCACTCAAAAGTATTTCGTTACATTATGGTCAACGGGGAAAAATCGTTTGCAGTGCATTTTAATTTTCATGCAGTGCATTTTAATTTTCAATAGCATGTAAGCTATTTCAAATGCATTAAAATTGATATTTACTACTGAATTGCACTACAAGATGATTGCTATAGAACAGGGTGTTCCACTTCTGAACCAGATCCTGAAGGCAGTGATAATAATGTTGATGAATTATGCGAAATATCCTGTGTGCGTAAAGTTAGGGAACTGAGGAGAAAGACGATACAGGGGATAAAGTTATTGAAAGTACGGACACTGGAACAAAACGAACAAAAATGTAATCTACTTTAACAAGTTACATATCCAAACCAGTAGGGCCATCCAAATGAAAAATGAGATTCAGAATGAAAAATGAAATTAAGATTACCTAGAGGTAGATTTTGAAGAGGAATCAATGAGACTAAAAATTTCTAGACTCTGGTGACAAATATCAGAGAAATAATAAAATTTCCTATACAGGATGTCCACTCTCAACGATGTTCAATGGCTAATTCCTAGTTAGTCATAGCCATATAGTTCCAATTACAAAAATGTTTTAAATGGGGGGTAAAGAAGTATTTTAAAAAGTGATTTGGGTCAATAGAATCATTTCTTGAAAAATTACGAAATTTAATTTTTTATACGGTTCCCCGGTCCTTCAAGTTATAGTTATTAAAACTTTCCTATTACACCTTACAAGTAAGACAAATAAAAGTCCTATTATGCATATTTTTTGCTGCGAAATAGGGGTCATTTACAAATTTACTAGAAATATAAATAATCTTCAGATATATATATATGAAAAAATAGTTGATAGTAAAATTAACATTGCATTATAAATTTTAAATCTATAATAATTCTGAAATATTAATGCAAAATATACAGCTTGTACTAAACATATAACAGGAAAAAAATATTAGAATTTTCGTTAAATAAAATGTTGAAAAGCAACAGCCTCGATTCCTTACAAAATGACACATATTTTAAAATGTTATTAGATTGCACCAGGATGCAAATTTGTGTTGTGTCATGTGTTTTAGTTTTTGATAATTAGTTCTTACGTATTTTGTAGGACTGAATCCAAAAATGGCCTTCATTTTTTATCACAAAGTACAGATTTTTTGCAAATCGTAAATTTGAAAGCTAAAAAGTGAAAAATTTAAGGAAATCTGATAGTATAAAATAGACGTGATTGTTATTTCTTTAACGTTTGATAATCGATTTTTATGTATTTTTTATTATTGAATCCGAAAATGACCTTCATTTTTAACCATCACGTCAGGATTTTTCGCAAATTGTAAATTTCAATGTTTAAAAGTTCAAAATTTTAATTGAACCTCTTCCCTTCCCACATCATCTGATCCCCGAGCTGTTTAGCTGTAAGAATCCCAGTATAAGCCAAAAATTGAATAAATTCTTGAGTTAAATAAAATAAAATTGAATAAAAGAAGTTTTACATACATTTTATAGTATCAGATTTTCGCTATTTTTTAACTTTGAAATTTACCATTTGCAAAAATGTCTAACATGATGGTTAAATATGAAGGTAATTTTTACATTCAGTGCTAAAAAGCACATACAAATCAAGCGTAAAAGTTAAAAACACAACCATCGACTCTATTTTATAGTATTAGCTATTTTTTCAATTTTGAAATTTACTATTTGCGAAAAATCCTGACATGATGGTTAAAAATGAAGATAATTTTCGGATTCAGCGCTAAAAAATACATAAAATCATAATTTTAAAAATAAAAAAACACAACCATCGCAGTCTTGTGTTATCTAATCTAAAACTTTTTATTAAACTTGTTGGCAGTAATCTATCCGAAATTTTTTGTGTTACCCTGTAAAATAAGTACATATGATAAGCACTGAAAATCATAATAATATTACATTGTCATCTGATTTACATCAATATGTAAAATTTAACCTCGATCGCATATTTTAAAGTGAGTTGAATTTCGAGTACAAATTTTGAACTGGAAAGTCATACATACGATCGTTTCAAGTTAACACATTACCCGCTGGTGTTGCATTCACGCAACGGTCAAAATAATTGCTCATGCTTAAATTAATTACTTTGTCACCACTATTTTACAATTAAAAAAATTGCCTTATTTATTGGCAGAAATTTTGATATTTTAATAAAGCGAAAATTACCTTTCTGAATTTGTGGTGACAAGCGACTTTCAACGAGAAATTTGAAAATTCCTACTTTATAGTTTTGGCGGTTAATAGGTTAAATAAAAGCTTATAAAAATAGCATAATTTTTGTTAAAAAAATCATGAAAAGAAACAGCTTCAAATCCTTACAAAAATCTGTCGTAATACGATTTCTTTCAAAGCACAGCTAAACATGAAATAAATCCTTCAAATACTTTAAGCACTTTGTTTACGACCCCTAGAAGCATGGCTAAACTCATGTGTATTCGGATGCAGAAAAGTGGCATAAGTCTTGCATTTCAAAGTTTCGTGTAACTTCATGAATTTTAGTGTTAGATGAATGGGATTTTTTTTTGTGTTTCTTTTAAGAGAACAGGAAATTTTTACTAAATATCACTTATAGGGCCGGGGGACCGTATAAAAAATTAAATTTCGTAACTTTTTTAGAAATATTTTTATTGATCCAAACGACTTTCAGAATAATTTTTTACCTTATTTAAAATATTTTTGTAATTGGAACTATAGGTCTATGACTAACGGTTGAGGAATTAGCCGTTGAACATCGTTGAGAGTAAAGACACACTGTATAAAATAATAATATAAATCGACGGTCATTTGACGACATATTTTCAAGAGAAACCAATGATTACACTGAAAATCGAATAGACCTTGCGCCAACCTTAAATTTCCAAGAGGAATTATGCTTTATACCATAAATCATAAAGTTAGAAATAACTGCAAATTAATTGCACACACTGATCAATGAGATGAACTCTTAAAAACAAAATCATCTGTCCAAAACATTACAAAATTAAGGCGACTGGATGCGTAAGAAAATGGATGGGTACATAAGAAAATAAATTAGTAAAAAACATTATGGATTGCATGTGGTTCTCTTTATCTCGGAAGTGTTTTTTTCCCCTTGGAATCCTTTATTTTTCAAAATCGTTCTTTTTTTCTCGGAATCGTTCCTTTTTTTCGGAACGATTCCGAAAGAAATGACTCCAAAGAACTCGGTCCTTTCGGTGAACGATTCCGGCAGGAACGATTCCTTAAAAGGAACGATGTTGCCCATCTCTAGTTTGCAATCAACTAATCTGCATAAAAGGTTTAGAATTTTTTTTATCGTTTTATTTAATTAACAATGAATTGGGCGGTAATGCCCGACATGGTAGGGTAATTGCGCTCAAAATTTGAATACAACATTTAAGTTGGAATTATTTATACCTGGCGTAAGAAAGCACTACAAAAATATATAAAAGAACGAACATACAGCTAAATGTATACATTTTTTAGAAATAATGAGTAAAAATAACATTTGAAAATAAGAGTGTAGACTTACCTTCAAGTTAGATGGTGTAGATTTTTATTCTAAAACAACTTCAAACTAATAACGTGAGGACACAAAAATACTTTCCTCCCGACGGGTACTATATCCTTATTGGGAACTTAGGATTAAGTTCGCTAGCTGCCGGTACCAATCACACGTTTTCAATTCTATTCTCTTTAGAGATATTTGTGTGAGCGGGATTGCCCGCTGAGCGTCATTACCCTACTTTCCCCTACTTCATACTTGTCATTCATACTTGTTTGTGACCCGTGTACATTAATTCACTTATACTGTACTCATACCATTATAACATACTATGTAAAAAAAATTTCAGTTAACCCTTTATATCCTGACGGCACTTTTAAGTACGTTAAAGAAAATTTAATGTAAAATTTATTTAATTCGTCTTGTAATAAAAGTTGATTGCACTTTTCATACAAAATAATTTGCTCAATCCTATTTAGAAAGCACAGGGAAACAGTCGATGCTAAATATTTTTTTTAATGTGGTTATTTTCTTGACCATTTACCTAGGTGTAGTTTTATCCTATTAAAAAATGTTATATGAAAAATTTGCAACTACAAAACACTTTTTTGTTACATATACGATAACAATACATTTATTTACTCTGTTCTTATATAAGAAATGTGTTTTTCATAAGAGTATATTTTGATTAATCTACTTATTCTTGTAAATATTTTGAAAAAATAGCTCTAACTACGGATTCATTAAATCAGATTTAATTAAAAAAAAATTATCTAAAAATAAAATTATTCTTATATATGTTGTTCTGGGTATCTTGGATATTAACGTAACAAATTATTCATGTGTAGCAATTTTTGTATTCAAAATTTAGGATATAAAGAGTTAAAAGTGTAACACAGTTGAAAACGCAATTCCCGTCCATAAAAGTTAATTTGAGTTGTTTTGGGCAGTTCTTTATATATATATAGCATTTATACACGCCACATAATGTACTAAAATTTATCTAAGCTTGAAAAATCATAACACAACTGAAAACACACCTATCGCTCATACACGACATTGCATCAGCCTCTTCGGTGATGCTCTGTCAAATAGCATTGAATGTAACGTAAATGCCTTATTTGATATGCAGAAGATGCTATTGCGTGTCTCAATAACGTATATCGATTTAGTAAAGCGTACTTCAAATAATTACTGCATACAGACAATAATGCAATGACGTTCCTTTGTGCGTCTATGTAATGTCTAAATGCTACTTACATCATTTTCTAATGGAAGCATGTTGTACTGCATATAAACATATACATTTTTTGTAATGATTGAAGCACTGAAATATCATTAGAAGGCTTTTGAAACAGTTATCGCCGATAAATCATAATCTATAAGGAATTCTTTTGAGTATTCCTGTAAACGATCTATAAATTCTCCTCTCTTCTTTTTTGATAGTCTGTAGTAGGCCTCAATCGCATATATTATTTTCCAGGCAATGATAGTATATTTATGAAAGTTTGAGCGTGGACAGACAAACAAACCAAAGTTATAAATACTTTTCAACTATATTTCGAGTATGCTTCTATGGAGTGGAATTTTGTGAAGAGACACTTTTTCCAAAATGGAAGTTCATCTGAAGTCCATTTTTAAATAATAAAATTTTTTTTTAAGGGTCAATCTTTATTGAATGAAATTTTGTAAACTGGATCCAAAGAAGACCCAATTTTTAACCCGATTCACACTGAACGATCATGCAGAGTCCACATAGAAGTCTCCAAATGACTGTAGTGAAAATCGGTACTTGAGAAATCAACAATTCATATGCGATTTTGTGATTGGGACACCGATGCCTATTTGTGACATCACTGCACTTTTTCATATCGACTGGGTTGTGATATTAAGGAACTTTCTTAGGTAATAAATTCGGAAAGGTATTCATTTGAGTTAAACATAATGAATAATAGGGCTGTTTTTAAACGGGAAAATTAAATTATCTACATTAACACTGAGATCTGGTCTATTTCAATCGCATATTTCCCTCTGGACTGAGGGTATTTGGTACTTTTCATGATTTATTAGAAGATGCTTGGAAGATATGTATTTTAATATTTTTTCTTTATTATAAACTTCAAAATGTTCTTATTAATAATGGAGGAACTATTTAAATGTGTTAAAAATTCATATTTAAGGAGAAATTATTGAAAAAAGCATGTTTTACTATATTTGTAAAAATTCCGCATAATAAAGCATATTTTTTTAGCATAGAATTTTACTTAGACTAGAATAAAAACTTAACCATATGTTGTACAAATATCTGAAAATAGGTTTTATTTCCATACAAACATTATTTAGTAAAATTTGTTTTTACCCAACTGAAAAGAAGTATCTGGGTATGTGGAAAATCCTCGAAACATCCCAACCGCTGGATGGATTTTAATGAATGAGGCCTCTATCGATTTGTCAACGGTCCGATGGTTATAGGCTGGGTTTTGTTTTTATAAATTCAAAGGCGGCCGTAAAATACAAAATGGCGGTAGAGACGAAAAAAATGTTTTACGCACCATATTGAAATGCATATCATTGGATAGGTCTTTCAAAATGAAGACGATGTTTCATTGACTATTTTACAGTCAGAAGCTCCATTTAAATATTATACAACCTGGAAGTTGTGTATGTAGGATCTCTAGCTTCACTGCAACTCTAATTATCATAGACATATAGGCCTCATCAAAACAGTGTTTATAGATTGGAACTAACAATTCACAATTTAAAAGTCATCAGTACAAGTAAATACAAAAAATATGTAAGTAATATAAAAAATAGTTTGACACTGATGAGAAATAATTAATTAGTTGGCTTTTTACGCAGTCGGGTTATTTGATTTTTTAAATTTAATTGATTTATTATGAGGTACATTTCAAATCTCAGAGTTCCCAATGAGTTCGAATTAAGCTCTACTTCTAGGTATTTTCATATACTTACTTCTGTTTAGTGCTGCTACCTATATATTTTTTCAAAATAAAAGGTTAGATAATATCGGAAAAGCTCTTGAACGTATATAATAGGTATTTTTATTGCTCAGTGAGTTAAAAGTTGACCCCGAGAGATTCTCGGGCTTAGTTCGCGTCACCGAATACGGCAACCCGAGTGACACTCTAGCTTAGACCTCAGTGTTAACAAAATATTCATAGCAATTGGAATATTTATATAGAAATTCTACGTTATAATTTATTCGAATTTATGATTTGTATAAAGTATAGGATATAATAAGCATTTTTAGACGAAATACGTGTTAACTTCTTCCAACAGAACTATTTTTATATAACTTAGGAAGGTTTAAAAAATCATGGTTGCCATGGCGATAACAGCTTCCAAGGTGGCGATTTAGAGCAAAATTTCAGATCACACCACTGTTTTTCTGCTAAGTTAAAAGCAATAGCTATATCGCCATGACGACTAAAAGTTCAGAGCTGATATGCAGAGCGAAATTTCAGATCACTGTTTTTCTTCTACGTTAAAAGTAATCTTCATTTTTTCTTAGAACAACCTTTTACACTGTAGCATTAATAGTGTGAAAGGAAAATGGTTTGATAGCAAATTAGATTACCGACACCGGTTCCTAAGTTTTTTGCTATGCGACCCATTAAACATATAGGTAAATACAGCCATTTGGATAATTCATCCTACGGAAATGGTGAACTTATGTACAGGCGTGGGAAAAAAAAGTAAACACCCCCTACTAACTCTTCGATAAATTATCGTAGACGAAAGTTACTGGTACCGAACGATTGGAAGTAAAGTCTATTTTTAAATAATGTATATAAAATTTGCTTAGGGGGCCATCTACATATTAAAACGAACCCAAACGTCATTTTTTTCCAATGGCAATACCCAATTTTAACGAGATATTTCAAATCTTCGGTTCAAACTATGCCTTGACACCAAATTTCAAGTCATTTGAATGATAAGTTTTTGAATTATAAACATTCAAAATTTATTGCTTCTAATGTTAAATTATATTTTCATATTTTTATTTATATCTCCTGAAATTATGCTCCCATGTGCTATTTTTTTTGTGTAGGCAATAATACTAATATACTCAAACATATACGCTGAATTTGCAATTTTTATAATTTCATGATATGAATTATGAAATTAATATTCGAAAAAAATATGAATTGCGACCTACAATTTTTTTGATGGATTTAGATTTATTAAATCCTGCTTTAAGGAAATCCCAAAATTTCACGTTTTTCTTCAAAGTAGTTTTCAAATTATGCTTAAAAAACGGCAAAATGATGGTTTAAAGGGCCTTCTATGATAGAAGTGAGTAGATATTTTGAAATTTCTTCTGCTGTCCTGTTATCTAACAGGCTTCATTCACTGCTTGAGTGGTGCTTAAGGTGCCTTGATCAAGAAGGTGACTCTCTCGGGTAACAATCCAGCACCGAACTTCAGTTTGGATCCAGCCCTTAAAATACACTCGTTTTAAAATAATTAATTTCTCGGGGACTTGGTATGAATTGCATAAAAAATTATTTTTAGGCTAATTGACGGGTGTAGAGTTCATTTATGCTGTCAGAATTGTGTACTGCTATTGAAAAAAAACAAAGTTATGGTTGGATAATACATATAGATGTCCCCCCCCCCCACTAAGCAAATTTTATATACATCATTTAAAAGTGGATTTCATTTCGAATCATTCGGTATCGGTAACTTTCTTCTACGATAATTTGTTGAGGAGTTAGTACGGGGTGTTTACTTTTTTTTTCCACGATTGTACAAACAATACATATGAGAAAACAATAGTTAATGTGAAAGTGGAATAATAAAACGAAACCTTCTTTCACAATGTGATAAAAGATGTTTATTAATAAATGTTACCAAAGTGTACATTAGAGTGACTTATGATATTGTTTTGCGTCAACAAACGAGGCTTTAAAATGTATAAGACTCCTCAACGTCTAAAGTTTAATGAGCTGTCTTGCTGTCTTTTTACGAAATTATATATATATATAATTGTCTTTAAAGTTGAAACATATTGCGTTCATTCTTTTTATGGCAGATACAATTGATATTTTTTTAATTACTTGGCCGGTTGCTCCCCAATCCACCAAAACGTCGTCAGCGACCCTTGTTTTGGGACCCATTGAATTAGAGTATATCAGGCAGGGGCATTTAATTTCAAATCATTTTATTACTTACAGGTAGATTGAATTTGGCTGTATAAATATTAATTAAATGTACAAAATAACAAAATATAACTTTCAAAAACTGTCTCTCTCCAGCGGCTGAAAGTTCTGCTTTTAAAGCTGGTAGGTAAAAGTGTTGGGTTCGCACTCAAGTCGCGTTCGTCAGACTAACGGTTCGAAGTTTTTCGGGTTTTTTCTTTTAATGTTGCCATAAATACGGATAAGAAATACTGTTAGAGGTCTGCACGGGCCGGAATTTCCAGGCCCGGGCCCGGCCCGGCCCGAAGGAAAGCTATTTTGGCCCGGCCCGGCCCGGTGTAAAAATTGAAAGTTCGGCCCGAGCCCGGCCCGGCCCGTTTACATTTTTACCGTTCTCGGCCCGGCCCGGCCCGTACAAAAATCAGTGAAAACAGGCCCGGCCCGGCCCGACTCAATTTCAACAAAAAATTCCGTTTTTTCTCGATATACAATTAAGATTCTTTTAATGAATAATGCATGCATATTTATGGGAACATTTTACAGTATATTTTAAATTACTATGTGTTCGCAAAATAGAAAACACACAATAGTAAACATTAACCATTACTTACAGTGTTTTAGTCAACGTCTCTACAGACGTTTCAAAATTTAAATAAGGGTTCATTAAAAGATTATTGTAGTTTAGAATAAAGTGTTAAAAAACATGATAACTTTTGAAGCTTATAATAAAAAGTAGATTTGTGAAAATATTTCTGCCATTTTTAAGCCTTTTCTCAAATCCAAAGGAGCTACATTTTGATACATTTATGAATTCATTTCTTTTCGGAAACGCAATAGCGGAACGCATGAGATTGGCAGGTATTCTTATTCAGAAACCATGTAAATGCCGTTTTTTTCTTAGATAAAAGTAATATATCTTTCAGAAAATACTGCCAAAGTTAGCGTTTGGAATCGAATTTCCGGAAGCGATATCACAGGAAAGGAGAAAAACGTACAGTCACGTGACAAGAGTCTGTTATCTCTGTACGTAATTTATGAAAAATGGAAACGCTATTCGATTCCAAATGCCTTCAATACTTAGACCTGTCAATTTTATGCCTTTATAGTTAAAAATGAGTCAGAAAATGTGTCTGAAAGTTTCGCATTGTTGAGCAGTAAATATGAGAACCACCTTAAGGTACATTTCCAAAGATACTGTTAACAGAAGTTCATTATTGCTATTAATACTTTTACAAAACATAATGCCTGTCCTACACATCCTGAGAACGATTAAGACCAGTTCCGTCCCGGCACAAGTCTGCCGATAAAATTAAACCCGGGATCAGGCATCATGTAACTGTACGATGCCGATCTCTACGATGGACATGTTACATTTCTGTAGTGATGTTGTTAAACTCGCATCGGCTCGTAACGCACATTTATACTTCTCGAAAAAGTCATATTCATTGGAAATGGCCTCGTATTTTATCTGCTACTCTCAAATTCTTATATCGGGCCGATAGGCCCGATTAATTTTTTTTATCGGCCCGGCCCGGCCCTGCAGGCCCGTTCAATTTTTTTGCCGGTCCGGCCCGGCCCGGCCCGTTGAAAAAATTGCCCTAATTCTGCCGGCCCGGCCCGGCCCGTTTGAAAATTCTCCTCCATTCCGCCGGCCCGGCCCGGCCCGTGGGCCGGGCCGGGTACGGGCCTCGGGCCAAGCCCGGGCCCGTGCAGACCTCTAAATACTGTCTCCGCAGAGGAAACTCTCTTCCCCTCGGCTTATCTCTCGCGTAGATAATCGGTCGTAACAACACATCAACTTTCAAAAATTGACAACATACTGTGTAAATTTTACCAGAATTCTTCTAAAATATTAATCAACTTAAAGAAGCACATTAATTATAATTTAAAAATTAAAAAAAAAAAAACTGCTTATCTGCTATATTTTTTAGCATTCTATTAAATATAGTAATGTATGGTCTCTGAAAAGAGTCTTTTTTTTTATGGGGCACCCACCCCCCACCCCCCCGGTAGCTTTTTCGACTTTCCTATCTCTTTTTTGGAACTAATGGAATTTTTCTTTTTTATTTAAATTTTCTTTTTCTTTTTAAATCATGTTATACTAGTACTTATGTACTTTTTATTTTTATTCTGTTAATCTTTTCTTATTCGTATAAGCAATTTTTAATTTTGTGGCTACCAGCCACGTCTAAACATTATTTTTTTTAAGGATCCCTAATTCCCTTGCAACACAATTACCTTTCCACTGGATGTAAAGTTGCTACGCAACTAGGTAGTCCATACAGTTGATCACATTGTTCCATTATGACATTTTGAAATTCCTGTATCTTCATTTCTTAATGTAAGATGTGTTGCAAGGAAAGCAAACATTGCGAGTGCACTGATAATTTTTATTTTTTTATTCTGGTGGTTTTTAAAAGAATTATTAAATGGCTCAATGGAAATGCCGAAATTACCAAAAATTACTGAAGCATAACAAATCATTGTGTTTTACGATATTTGTGTACACTCTGTTAGAACTTTTAGGACTATTTTCTTATCTCTTTAATTTCGAAAATATAACCAACTGCTACCTTAAGTACACGTGAAAAAAACTACCTCATGCACTAATAAGGTGTCATGTAACGTATGAATACCTTATGTATGTGTGAAAAAAACTTTAAAATTTTAATATAGCATAATCCTACTTTCCTCTTCTCACTAAACAAAAAGCTCAAGCTTTTAAACCATTTCTATATGTAAGCAAATTTATTGCGACAATCACAGTTATGCCAGTTTCCAGAACTTCGTGTGAGATGGAAAGGTGGGTGGTGGTTTTCGTATGAATCTGATAAGAATAAATTACGAAACTGATTAGAAATAGTTTACAAAATTTAATGGTGATTAATCTGAATGGAAGTCATTTAAAGAATCTTAGCCCAGAGAGAGTTATATTTGCTATTCTAAAATGACAGGTATTAAGGATGTTAATGGCCATAAGATTAATGTATAGAAAGCTCATCAAAAAAATTTAAAACCTATTCAGTGTAATCTTTTATTAAATTTACATTTTTAATTAAATGTGATTTTTTTTTCTGGCGGATAAATTTTCTAGTCTGGTTCCTAAAATTTCAATAAAAATTCTGGTTCCTATAAAGTTTTTTTTTTTTTTAATTCAATCCCTGGCTTATGTAATGGAACGGGTAAGCAAATGCTTTTCACGAAATTAAGTTTTTATACACTATTACAGTTTACACGGAACAACCAGGAACAAAAGATTACTTTAAAAAAATCAAAAGGCTAGTTATAAAAAAAAAATCTGTATTACCATATTTCATGAACAGCCTGCATAAAATTAAAATTGTAACATATCAACTTTTACGTTTAGTTAAAAAAAATGCAAAAGAATATAATTTTGTGTTTTACTTGATGGCCTTATTATACGTAATGTCAAAATCAGAAATACAAGCTATATATATATATATATCAAGTAATCGAGGTTAAACTTAATACCTTTTGATGGACGGGAAATGGATATTATTTTATTTTCTCTTCGCTTAGGGAAAACACGTTTATTTCAGTATGACAGCTGAGCTTCAACGGCAAAAGCATTAAGCATATATCTTACTGAGCATTACAAGATGGAATTTTCTTTCTCTGGATTTTTTTTTTTTTTTCATCCCGAGATCGCAATTTGATTTCTCATAGCATTCGATAAAAATATGTAACATGTAATCGAATTTTCTTTCGATTTTGTAAGTATCCCTGTAAAAAGATTCTGATAGAATGATTATTTTTATGATGTTCATGTTGGTATCAAGTAGCAAGAAAATTAAGATTAAGTAAAATTAACTAAGATTTCTTACTAAAATATATAATATATCTGTCTGTGTCCCATCTCTCTCTTTATACATCGAACTGTCTGTCTCCTATCTGCCTATATCTGTCTATCTTCGCCTATATATAATGAAGTTCATACATAACTATTGAAAGTTATCTCATTTTGAATATTTGCTGGAAAGCTGAATCTGCAGGTAGTCCCGTTTGAATATTATAAGAATCTAACAATAATATATTTGACTGTCAGGTTTTTTTTCTGTATAATTTTTAACTTTCGTAAATCTTGACCAATATTTTCGAAATTTTAATATGAAGTATAGGATAAAAGTACTGCTTTAAGTTTATAAAATGATAACCGTATCGTGTATAATTCCTTTTACAGAGACACTTCAAAAATCTTAATTTATAATTCTATCGCGAGAAAAAGTGAACTATTTTTTCATTCAGACTCTTGCCGGTCGGTTTTGGTAACTCGTTTTAAAAAAAAAGAATTCACGAGTTTGTTTCGGTCGGAAAAAGTAGATTTTGGAATATAAATGCATATATATGTGAGATGATAAAATTGTCATGTACCCCCACTCCCCCCCCCCCCCCCCAAAAAAAAAAAAATTAAGCCCATTGATTATCTCCAATCATATGATTTACAATCTGTTAAATTACTATTTGAAAAAATAATACTCACAGAGATTTTTATCAACAAAGAGGTATTTGAAAATAAACTCAAATAAAGATTTGGAACTTTACTGCTCATTTTCTCAAAATAATGATTGTGTCACTTACCACCTACCATTAGAATTCATGATCAATTTCAAAAATAATGACTGTGTCACTTACCACCTACCATTAGAATTCATGATCAATTTCAAAAATAATGACTGTGTCACTTACCACCTACCATTAGAATTCATGATCAATTTCAAAAATAATGACTGTGTCACTTACCACCTACCATTAGAATTCATGATCAATTTCAAAAATAATGACTGTGTCACTTACCACCTACCATTAGAATTCATGATCAATTTCAAAAATAATGATTGTGTCACTTACCACCTACTATTACAATTCATGATCAATTTCAAATAAAATTTATAAATTGAGTATCAAGACATGATACAAACACTATAAATATTAAATTTGGATCAACAATTACTAAATTAACTCGTAAACTAAACAGTAGTACAGTAATATGTGGTTTTTAAATATATGAATTTTAATAGAGACCAAGAGAGATGATAAACCTGAAGCATCAAATGGAATTTCTTAAATAAAAGCATCATGTAACTACATAAGTAAGAAAACACATACATACATACATACATACATACATACATACATATATATATATATATATATATATATTCATTTTTCTACGTAAAGGTTAAAGTCTATATTAGAGATGTAATTCAAAAATATTTTTCCATAATTAAATTAAATAAATGGATTAATTTTGATTCATTTTGGATACATTTCAGCTCGAAGTGAGTCTGTTTTCGGCTTGGTTTCGTGGTAACTTCAAATAGGATTTTCGGGTTTGGGTCGGGTTATACACGACTCGTGCTGAATGGATAATAATAAAATGTTTCCACAAAAATACGAAGGAAATAAATAATCCCTTGAAATTCCTCGGCATTTTTAAGAAATACCGGTGGGGCATAGAAGTTATAAACTTCATAGATTGGCAGCTCTACTCGGTAGGTATGATACCGATTCTCTCTACATCGCAGTTTACGAAAAACGAATTTTTACGTGCCTCACATCATTACCATATGCTGTTACATATTATTTTTTTATTCTTTATCGTATACTCAAGTAGGGCTTACGTGAAATTAAAATACTAACATATTCACTGTTATTTTAGCTTGCAAAGGAATAATAATAATATGTCGAAAATTGTAAGTCAAACGTGGCAAATGAGATACGTTCGCCCTACAACTAGTTTTATAAATATTCAGATCTTGGTGCAATAGCTGTTGCACTCTTACGCAAAAATCATGAATTCAAAATTTATTACGATTATCTATCTATCTATCTCTTTCTCTCTCTCTCTATATATATATATATATATATTATATTCAATAGTACGAAAATAATGATTATATCTTAAATAGGACGTAATCACCATCGCAACCTAGAATCATCACCTATCATGAGATATCATTGAATTAATGACGTATGACAGGATTTAATAGAATGAAGAAAACTTTTATTAATAATCCCTTTAAGTTTTGATTCGATTTTCATAAAATTTGAAATGACTCGACAAAATTCTGCGACGATTATATCTATTACAAATTTCAAACCATTCGGCTGGGTAGTTTTTACGCTGTTATATGCAGACAGTCAGCAGACGGACGGACGGACCAGACGATGGCTATAGGTGCTACGTATTTATATAATTACGAAAACCCCTAAAAAGAACACAGCGGTTTCCTTTTACAAGTTTTTAAACTACTTTTTTTTTAAATCAATTACATAATTTTAACTTTTTTAATAAATATTTTGATTAACAATATTTTGATCAACATTGATGATTTAAAATTTAATTCAAAGCTTGTTTTAGTGGGTTTTAAATATTTATCTTGAAAAGTTCATTTATTTTCTGACTCGACATAAATCATACTTCATCTTTTAAAGAGACAAGTTGGAACCCGTCGAAATTCGACGAACTAAAATATTAGAAATGAACTTCAGATCGAATTTATAATAAACCTACAAAAATAACTACAATAAAAAATTCATCTAACATTGGTTGTCTCACTCTTAAAAGAAATAATATTTTTAACATAAAATTACCAAAATATCATTTCCACAAACTTCAACTGCTTAAATTATTGAAAAATTAAACTCTATTAGAATACGTAATCAAGATGAGTAATTATGAGGAATTTATCGATTGAGGCTCTTATGTTTGTTTTTACGGGATGAAAAATCAGTAAAAAGGATTTCGCTTTGTCACATTATAAAAATTTCCCCATAAAATCTAAACTGTTCGTTATTTTAACTTTCTCATAATTTACATACGCACTACTCAAATTCACAATTTGAAAGTATTTTAATGCGCAATAGATTATTAATGAATGTGTTTCCAAACTTAAAGTCACGTTTGTCCGATACAACTTTCCATGTGAACATTCGCGCAAACTTTAAGTTCTAATCCTAATACCCGCGAAAAAAAAAAATTCAGAAATTCGCCTTTAGTAATTCGCCATTGTACTGGCCATTTAGTATTGGTCAAATATTTAGTTTTATCAAAATAAATTATTGTATTTTTTTAAATATGACATAATTTTTACTCACTGAATCATTTTGCCTAGCGTCTCAAACTCAGTATCAGCGTAATGTAAAAATAGCGAAATGTAACTGATTTATGAAGAAGAATGCGTGTTCTTTTTTAATGTCTGACATCATTTTCTGTTTAAAAATTATAAAAAAGTTACTTTTATTTGTAATGTGAAAATGGCATCAATAAGGGTATATAATCAATAAAAATAATAAACCATGACTATTTTCCCTTTACTTCCAATATAAATGGAGTACTTCCGTTGCCACAATTACAAAATTTGTATTAAAAACTACAAAAAAATTAATATCTCAAAAATAAATTGAGATACAGCTTTCAAACAAATTGCATTTAAAAGAGCATTTTTTTCCTTATACGATGGTGTTAAAATTTAAAATGTGCGATTTTTAGAAGTTTAAAAATTTGCTGTTATAATTTCAAAACCGAAATTTTATTTCAAATTTCAAAGTGTTGCCATTCGCAAAATGACGTATGCGTTACGCACAGATATGTTTGTCCTTTATAATATAGATACTGTTTACAAAAGAAATAATTTTACAAAATGCTTCTTTTCATAATACCACCGCATACTTAATATTATTAAAATTTCATAGATCTATGGAATTTTCTATGGGAAACTCGCAATACATTCAAATTTTTAAATAGTCTTTTAAAAAATTATTAGAGAAAAAAGAAAACATACCATTAGCTTTTCAAACAGAAACATGCTTCTGTGTTATCATATAAGAGCGTGTTTTTTGTCAGTGAACTCTGGCTGTAGCCAGCAATTTTTCGTAAAATATTGGAGAATTTTATTGTAAAAAAACTATTAGAAATTATAGAAAGCCTGTCAAGTTTATTAATGTTATGTCTTCTTACCTTAGAATATATTCACATTGATATTATTAAAGATGAAGACACTTTGTTTCAATGATTTCAGAATGTACAGCTGAAAAACAAAATAACATGAACGGATCTTTTCATTTGTATAAAATTTCCAGTTCAAGCAATAAATTTTATCACCCTGTATATAAAAATCGTATTTATGTGATCTGACTGGTTATTAAGGTATGGTTTCCTATAGCTGACACTCAAAAAACAGTTTCTAAATCTCACATCTTTAAATAAAACAAATATTTAAGGCGTTACCAATTTTCCAAATCAAAGGTATCTTGGGTTTAAGAAGTGCTGCCATTCAAGAAGTGAGAAAATCTCATTCTAAATAATTTTAGAAAATTGGTAATGTTTTAAATATTTGTTTTATTTAAAGATGTCAGCTTTAGCAACTGTTTTTCGTGTGTCAGCTTTGGGGGACTTTACCTTATATCCATTTTTTTAGTAAGAGTTTTGAAGAAAATAAAATAGGTTACAATTTTTTATATAAATTTTTACTATTGATAGGTATGTATATATGTCAATTGTAAAAATTTATATATAAAGTTGTAAACTTACAAAAATAATAATAAATACTGGTGGAGCATAGAACATATAAACTTCATAGATGGCAGCTCTACTCGTTATGACTCTGATTCTATCTACGCACTGTTTTCGAAAAAGAAATTTTTACGCGTCGCACGCCATTACCGTATTCTGTTACATATTCCCTTTTTTTTTAACCATCAATTGCTTACATGAAATTAAAATCCTAGCATATTCACTGTTATGTTTAGCTTACAAAGGAATAATAATAATAAAAGAACACAACGGCTTCCTTTTCTTTTTATTCGATGGCCAGATTATACGTATGTCAAAATCAGAAATACGAGCTATATGTATCCCAAGAAATCGGTTACACCTAACTTCTTTTGATGGACGGGAAATGGGATACATATAATTTTTTTCTCTTCGCTTGAGAAAACCACGTTCTTTTCCGTATGACAGCTGGACGGCAACGGCAAAAGCATTAAGCATATTTTTGAGCGTGCATTATAGGATGGAGAATGTTTTTTTCCCTATATTTCGAGATTGCAGTCTGATTTTCCATAGTATATAAATATTCAGTAAAAATATGTAACATGAAAATTGATTTTCTAATTCTTTTTCACTCCTACCCCCCCCCCCCCACCCCCCAAAAAAAAGAGCAGGAGTTCTGCTTTTTCAGAATTTAGTGTCGCCTCCGATGAGGTAAATATATATAAATTTTCATATTACCAGGTGGAACCCGTCGAATTTCGACGAAAGAAAATGTTTAAGAAGGAACTGTTTCATTAATTTATAATAAACCTTCAAAATTAGTTATAATGAAAAGTGCATCTTATATTGGTTAGTCAAACAAAGGTCACTGCTCTTCTATCAAGAGACTCTAAATTTCTGTAAAACTTTGCGTTTTATTAGAGTGTGATTTCAATTGCGTTATGTTCAAAAGTGAAGCATTTCCACCTGTGAAGAATTTCAAAGTCAGTTGAGTGAAAATGATGCACTTCTATAAAACTTATTTCAGTTTTAAGACTTAAAATACACGCTTTTATTTTATATAAAATGATGTCCATTTGCATCCGCTAAAGAATTCCACATTTACGATCCGGTCTTAAACAACATCTGTAGAAAAGCATGCATATTTCGTCACTATCGCGGAATAATACACAAACCCAGCAAAAAACGATAGCACAAACTTGACAACAACAAAAAAAAAAAAAAAAAAGGGGGGGGGCATCTAATGATCCATATGCCTTTATTTTTTTGTAACGTTACTATGGATACTTAAAATTAAATATAGTTTATAATAACAGCTCCATGTTTTATCAGAAATCGTTCATTTATATATTTTTAAGTAGCACGTATTTTAATTACAATTGTTTTTTCAGTATTTATGAGAAAATGGCAACAAAACAATGTTAATCTATTATTTTCCAACTATTTTCCCTTTACTTTCTACAGAAATGGAGTACTTCAGTAGTCACCATTAAAGAAATTGCATTAAAAACTACAAAAAAATTAATATCTAAAAAAAAAAAATTGAGTTGCAATTTTCAAGCAAATTGCTGCTAAAAGTACTTTTTTCCTACACAAATGCGTCGTTATCTAGGCCTATACTTTGACAAAAAACTTACTTTTTTACCACATGTTTTACAATTACGAACAAAATGTGAAAAATCGCTTAACTTACTTAAAGTACTTTCAAATACATCTTGGGGAGCAGACCGCACTTCTCTCCTTAAAATCTATAGAGCTGTAATTCGTACTAAAATCGACTATGCCTGCCAGGTCTATGGTTGTGCCCGTAATTCTGTTCTTAAAAAATTTGACACAGGTGTACCATAGCGCACTCCGTGTTTGCTCTGGTGCATTTCGTACATCTCCAATTTTAAGTCTTTATGTTGACTATAATGAACCAGCATTACACCATACTCGTGAAAAACTTTCATTAGAATTGTATTACTGTGTCCTTTCTCATCCTGGCCATCCTCTTCACACTTATATTTTAAATACCAACAATGATATTCTTTATCAGCATCGACCATCTTGCATCCCATGTTTTGGAGCCAGAAGGAGAAACATTATTAATATTGGCCCTCTGAATAATCTCGAGGTGAGTCCATGTCCCTCACATGTGCTACCTCCTTGGAATCCTCCTAATATTACCTCTCTCCATCCTTTTAAAGGATATGATCAAAACAACTTGGCTCCCTTTGTTTTCCAACAGTTATTTGCTTCACATCTAGCAAATTTTAATAACTACACTGAGATTTATACAGATGGCTCTAAAAGAGGTGATATTGTTGGTATTATTTTGTGAGAACACTTCTTTAAGCTATCGCCTTCATTCTTGTACTTCTGTCTTTATAGCCGAACAAATTGCAATAGAGAGAGCCATGTTCCACATATCTCATCATCATAGCTCATCGTTTATCATTTATACTGACTCAAATAGTTCTATTGACGCAATTAAATCATTTTAAAAGCATCCTTATGTCTCATTCATCCTTGATTTTTATAATAAATTGACAAGACGTGGCTATAATATTTTATTTTGCTGGGTACCTGGACATATTGGTATTCTCGGAAATGAGAAAGCGGATGAGGCGGCAAAAAGTGCTCTTAATCCCATATACCATAAAATTCCATTCTCAGACGTTAAACTACTTATAAAACACTTTATTCATAATAAATGGCAAGAAAGTTGGGATCTAGAACACGATAATAAACTGCACCATGTTAAAACAAGACTCATGACCTGGCCTCCGAACTATCCAATGTAAACACATGTTCTCCTAACTCGTCTGAGAATTGGACATTCTAAGATCACTCATAAACATCTTTTGCTTCGGGAGGTTGCATCCATGTGTCCACATTGTCATTTTGATTACCTGACTGTTCATCTTGTTTTAACTGACTGTCCGGACCTCCGGCACTTATACAGAATTTATTTTAACTCATCATCACCAATCTTGACAAACCTCATTGGGGATACACCTCATGCGCACTCTTCACTTTTTTAAAACATACTGGATTTTATTTTGAAATATAATTTTTATATCTTTCTTTGGTTTAACAACAACTTGAAATGTTTTTTACACTTTTCTGACATCTAGATGGGTCCCATCCAGACTGACTTTTGCATTTTTTATTTAATATCTTTTATACTCTGTTAGTTTAGCTTTTAAATTTTCTTATTCATCTACACTTGTCTGACTGCATCTGTATGGGATCCCCCATCCAGATTGCTTTCCTCATTGCTCTTATATTTTTTATGTGTTTAATCTATTCTTTTTTGGCGCAGCATGTCCCTTAAGGGATTTTGTGCCATTAAACATCATTCAACCAACCAACCAACCTACACAAAGGTGTTAAGATTGAACCATTTGGAATTTGCCCATTTGACTAGTTTTTAACTTTTCTTATAGCCACTGTACGTTTTGTTCACTATATATTCTTTTAAAAACAACTGTTCGAACATAAATTATGGAAAGCTATCTAATCCGGTCTGAAGATGTCCGATATAACTACCCGGCATGTGGAACGTAGATAAAAATAATTTTTTAATTGAAAACTCTAACTTTTTTTTTTTTTTTTTTTTTTTTTTTTTTTACATTTAGTATATATTTTATATTTCCCACCAATTAAATAAAACCACCTGTTCAATATTATTAGATTCAAAAAGAATTTTTGGTTCTTAAAAATTTTTGTATTCAAATGAAATACAACATGCTAAATGGTACATACAACAAAACAGTGATTTCACGAACACATTAAAAGTCTACATTTCGAATCGCTTCTGCGATCGTCATCAGGATAAAATGATATTACACAAGTCTAAAATTGGACATAAACGTCTAAGAGCACAGAAGAATGCCTGAATGGAGAGTACGCAAACGTCACCAAGTTCCCATGGTTACCTAATGGAGCAAACCACAACAATAAAAACAAGAAAGAAAAATCATGCGTTAAACATAGATTATGAAACACTTTCCAACACTTCCTGAATGCTTTAACAAAACTTCGTTATTTCTGGAAATAAGATAACTATGTAAACATTTTAGAAAACGCATAAAACATTTTATAAACTGATTTCAGCAGTTACTGTCCGCAGACAATAGTACCTTTATTATACGCCACTAAAATTTAATTTAACCTAAAACACTCTTAAAATTACTGAAATTACATTTCCAGATATTATCATTCATAGACGGTTATGTATACAATTCTTTGCGTGACCCTGTATATCATTTTATCTATATTTTACAAACATTTCTTAGTAAACTAAATGCAGTTTAGAATAAAAATACATAACTCCTTTAAAAACCATTTTTATTGTGTAGCCCTGTATATGAATTATAGCATTTATACACACAATATAGTATGCATAAATATTCGTATAGTGCAACATAAAAGCGCATATCATAGTTAAAAATGCATTTCCAGCAATCATCGCTTATGTACAGTACTTCGGACACAATATAGTATCTGAAATATTTTGTGTGTCCCCGTAAATGCTATGCACTTATTATGCATGAAATATAGTAAACCTCAGCGACGTATATCCATTTCATTATATATGAAGTAGTTTAACATAATTAAAATACGCCACAAACAAACCACTCCCCCATATCATTATGTAACAGAATTCTTTTGTGTGGCCTTTTTTGTTTGTAAAGGAATAACAAGTATTCTTTGCACCGCATATTCTTCAGAATGCTTATTTTAGTGCACTTCATAAATGCATATCAATTATTTTATTCTTGAAAGCGTGTAACATTAAAAATCATTTCAAACGATTTTTTCCCATTGACCGTGATGTAAAGGGATACTTTTGACTGTACCTGTAATTGAACTAAACATGCTACAAACTTCATTTGAAATAGGCATCGTGGTATGGTGAATCTTAATAATATCCAAAAATTTCAGGGCAATCCGAGTATATTTACGAGAGTTAGAGGACGGACAGACAAACCGAAACCATAAACATTTTTCAACTTTGTTGGAAAGTGTTAAAAAGTGGGGCGACAGTAGAAGACAAAAGGAACAGACTGTATTAATGGATTATAACAAATTATGCCAGATTTTATGAATGTTAAAATTTTACTAACATGCGGATTTTTAATATGTTTGTGAAATCACTGTTTTGTTGTATGTACCATTTAGCATGTTGTATTTGATTTGAATACAAAAATTTTTAAGTATAATTTATGGTGCAATTGTCTAATATATAATTATTTTTGGTACTTTTGTTATTAGCCACATGAGCAGTCAATCGCGAAATATTTCACTATTTATACCAATACGATTCTAATTATTTCAGTGTTTAAGCATGTAGTTCGATTACATATTTGTTAAATTCATATTTTATTTATTTTTTTATTTCTGACATTTAAATTTCATTTAGAAATTTAGTTGGGGAATTTATCTACGTATACAACACAAATGCTGAATTAATTGCATTGTTTTAAGTGCAAACAGGTTAATCAGGATGTATTTGGTTGCAAGAAGATTTAAAAATTTTGAAACTCAGAAATTATTTTAAAAGCAATATTGTGATACAATTTTCAAACAAATTGCATTTGAAAGTACATTTTATTTTCTATTCGACGATGTAAAAATGAAACTGTGCGGTGTTTAGAAGTTAAAAAATATATTGCAGTAAAAGAGAAATTTATAGCTCGGGTCATTGACCCCGTCAATATGACGTCAGCATTACTCGCGAATATGTTTTTGCTTTATGATACAGATTTTCCGAAATGCTCTCTAAGGTTTCTCATAGCAATTTTAACTAGTATTTGTACCGAGCGTTATCTAAATCTTTTGCATTGAAATTTTATTGGTTTCTGACCGATTGTGAAGTTTTCTATCTTAGAGAACAATATTCATAAATTTTTTTGGGGGTGCGTTCGTAATTATATAAATACGTAGCACCTATAGTCGTCGAATTATCCGACTATATCGAATTATCCGTATATATCACCTATAGTCTGTCTGTATGTCCGTCCGCATATAAGAGAGTAAAAACTACTCAATCGAATGGTCTGAAATTTTAAATATATAATTGTTGTAAAATTTTGTCGAGACATTTCAAATTTTATGAAAAACAGATGTATAGTTTAATTACAGGGACAGTCAAAATTTTTCCGTTACATTACTGCCAATGAGAGAAAAAAAAATATTTTAAGTGCATTTTAATGATGTTTACAGTCTTTCGAACAGAATGAAATTGATATGCACCTATGAAGTGCACTAAAATATACATCCAGTACAATATGAGGGGCAAAAAATATTTATAAAACTAGTTATTGAGAATTAAAACAGCCTATAGAGGCGCAGCTCACTGCCTTCGGTACAGGAAAATTGTCCTTTTAATTTCTCTTTAACTAATACTAAAGTGCCATTGAAATAATTCTTCACTGTAAATGCATTTCAAAGTTTTAGATATTCAAATTCGGATGATTTTTACTTTGTCATATAGGACAGAACACAAATGTCACAGAAAATCTGAAATTGTGCAAAAGAATAATCATTCTGAACACATTTAAAATACATGTAATGCAATGCGCTTGCATTTTTACTCTCCTGAAGTGAGAAATTAAATCTTTTCTCCACCAGATGGCGTATTCGAGCGCTTGAATCGCCAACAGACGGGTTGCACATGACGTCACATGTCTGGCATCGATTCCTATGGCGTCCAAACATAAGGCGAATGCGGTGCTCTCCATTTGACTTATTAGGTTTATTTGCACTATAATAATAAAAATAAGAAAGATCTAAATTAAACAGAAATATAACACGTGCTTATAACGGCAAACGGGTAGTTCTGTGCGCCACGTGTGTGCTCCAGATTCAATAGTATCAGTCTTTGCTAATAGCAACGTGACGTCAATGAAAACCGTCTATAGTACTAACGCACCTCATTTTCCACGTTTGACGTGCAATTTCCAACTTGTTTAACTCTGTTAAAAGTACAGGCGAGGGATAAAAAGGGTATCCTCCCCCCAACCAAATCCTTCGCAAATCATCGTGCGAAATGCTACTATAGTACTAATATATAATACTAATATAATTTAATTATATTACTAACTAGAGTCCTGCATCTGGTCGAGTAACCCGATATTATCCGACCCCGACGGTTTCAATCAGTTTCGGATTGGGTTTTGACTCTCTGGTCGGATACGGGTTCATGAGAGTTTTCAAAAGAGAGTCCTGAACATGTTTCATGGGGGGAAAAACTATACAGGGTGTTCCAAAATTCGACCGACAAATAAAGAGGGGTGATAGAAGGCATCAACAGAATGAAAAATTACCATTGAACATAGGGTCGCAAGCTACTTATACAGGGTGTATCTTAAATGCTTCAAAAAACTTAGGGGGATGGTAGTACTCATCAAGACGAATAAAAAATGCAATGGAACATAGGGTCGCAAATGACGTTTAAAGGGTGAAAAGCGCAAAACTAATAAAAATATCGAAATCTCGCATGCTGCTTTTCTGCAGAACTGGCTAGTAGCACGAAGCTAGTTTTCCTTTCGCTTTGTGCAAATCCTCTCAGAAAGAGAGCAAAAACTTGGAAGAAAGCCAAACAAATCTGTGAGCAGGAATCCATGTATGCAAATTTGAGCGTGTCCGCCAGTCGTTCCTCCGTAGATGTACTCTGTGTGCACTTTGAACAATTGTTGTAAAATATTTGTTTTCTCTGGACATCACGAGCTGTGTTGTACCTATTCTCTGCAATAAACAATTTTCTGGAGCGTTTCTTTCTTGTCTCAGTTTGTCCATTCCCAGACGCATTCTCTCGATTTTCATCCTTTAAACGTCATTTGCGACCCCATGTTCCATTGCATTTTTTGTTCGTCTTCATGAGTACTATCATCCCTCTAAGTTTGTTGAAATATTTCAGATACACCCTGTATAATCAAAAATACAGGGTGTTACTACCCTAACTCAATTTGAGTTGACGGAAATAACTTTAAAAAAATTGAAGTATATTATAATGAAACGTTTAATAGACATGCTCACTTTTGTCATAAATATGACAATACTAAAAAAAAAAGTGGTAGAAGTTTCCATTATACGCGCCAGCAGTTATGCTCTTGACGCTCCACATTTTGGACTGTGATTGCGGGTTCATACGGCATCATCGAATGCGTGAGCATCCTATTTTCCCAGGAGCCCCACCAGTGGCCGAGAGGTTCTGCCCTCGAGGCTGGTAGACGGGAGGTGCTGGGTTCAATCCCAATCGCGCCCGTCGGGCTAATTGTTCGGAGTTTTCGTGGTTTTCTTCGAACCTTGGATTTTCCAAGCGTTAATACAGGTTAGGTTCCCTTAGAAAGGCCCCCACGGAGAGCACTCCCCCTCTTCGGGCCTATATCTCTCGTGTTGATAATTGGCCGTCATAAACACAACCAACCTATTTTCCCAGAATTTTTCATAATGTTATCACATTTCCCACAAAATAACGTACAGTCGCGGAAATAAAAAGTAAACACGTGCCACTAACTCCTCAACAAATTATCGTAGAAGAAAGTTACTGGTACCGAACAATTGGAAATAAAGTCTACTCTTAAATGATAAAGATAACATTTGTTTAGGGGGTAATCTACATATTAAAACGAATCATAACTTTGTTTTTTTCAATAGCAGTACACAATTCTGACAGCATAAATGAACTCTACACCCTTCAATTAGCCTAAAAACAAATTTTTATGCAATTCGTACCATAAGTTTCTGAGAAATTAATTATTTTAAAACGAGCGTATTTTAAGGGCTGTATCCAAATTGAAAAGTCCAAAAAGAACGCCCCCATCTTGATCAAGGCACCTTAAGAAGTCAATGAAGCCTGCTAGATTATAGGACAGCAGAAGAAATTTCAAAATATCTAGTCACTTCTATTACAGACGGCCCCTTAAATCATCATTTTGCCGTTTTTTAAGCATAATTTGAAAACTACTTGGAAGAAAAATGTAAAATTTTGGATTTCTATAAAGCAAGACTTAATAAATATAAATCCATCAAAAAAATTGCAGGTTGCAATTCATAATTTTTCCGAATATTAATTTCATAATTATAATTCGTATCATAAAATTATAAAAATTTCAAATTCAGTGTATTTATGTTTGGGTATATTAGTATTATTGCTACACAAAAAAAATAGTACATTAGGAGCATAATTTCTGGAGATATAAATAAAAATATGAAAATGTAATTTAACGTTAGAAGCACTAAACTTTGAATGTTTATAATTCAAAAACTTATCATTCAAATGACTTAAAATTCGGTGTCTAGGCATAGTTTGAACCGAAGATTTGAAATATCTAGTTAAAATTGTGTATTGTCATTGAAAAAAATGAAGTTTGGATTCGTTTTAATATGTAGATGGCCCCCTAAGCAAATTTTGTATACATCATTTAAAAGTAGATTTTATTTCTAATCGTTCGGTACCAGTAACTTTCTTCTACGATAATTTGTTGAGGAGTTAGTGGGGGGTGTTTACTTTTTTTTCCACGACTGTACATATCGTTGCATTTTTTTATTTTTTTCAAACTTATTGCCGTCAACCCAAGTGCAGTTAGGATGAAATATCCTGTGAGTAAATAAGTGGTTTGCGACCCCATGTTCATCGTTCATGACAAGTTTTCATTCTCTTGATGCCTTCTATTACCCCTCTTAATTTGTCGGTCGAATTTTTGAACACCCTGTATATTTGTTCATTTTTATACTAAAAATATAAAATTGATATTAGAGATTTAATTGTAAAACACTTCTTCCAAAATTTTTGTAAAATATGGATTAATTTTCTTTCACTTCGGGTTCTGGGAGCGTTCGGTTTTGAATATTTCGGGTTCATTTTGAAGGGTATGTCGTTTGGGTTGGCGAAATTTTTTTTTGTTGGGTTTCGGGTTGACCAGAAGTTTTGGGTTCGGACTCCGTGCCTACAGATTGCTAATAATGTCTACAATTAAATATTATGCATGGATTAGGTTTTGGGCCACTACATATTATAAATTGTACCAACTTTCTTTTTTATCTAATTGCAACACTTTAATTTCATTGCATTAAAGCAACACGGAAAAATTTATAGTTTATGCATTTTTTCTTTAATACCATATTTATCCATAAATTTAGAAAACTAAAAGTAAGATGTTAGAGACAAAAGTACTGGGTTCAGTTAGTAAACAGAGGAATTAAATGAAAAATTCTATGTATAAATTTACGATACAAGTTATATATAAAACGATTTTAAACAAAATTTCCAGTTTTTTTTTCTTTTTTTCTCTCTCGCTCGAGGTAAGCGATAACAGGGGATGGTCCCATTATACCGCCGAAAAGTAAAATTTCCCTGTTTCTCTCTAACTCTAAAGACACGAATGAGCTATAAAAGCATATTGCGATACTTTTGACGATTCTTTTTTATCTAAAAATTAATGTAGGCCATAATTTTTTAATATGAATACATGAATTCTCATAATAATAAATAAATTTTTGAATTAAAAAAAAATCCGATTATGTTTGGTTTATTTATTGTATCGCATTAAAAATAAGTTTGAAAGTAAAAAGTTTAACTTTTAAGGTATTCAACGGTTATCTTAAAAATTGCTCCCTATTGTCATGGCTGTAATTAAAGTTGTTTCCCAAAGCAATTCCGTTAGTTTCTTGTGGGTCCCGATTCTAAAAGATTTCTGGCTTTGATTTACGCTTCGTAGAAAGCATGGACTTGTTAATTAATTTTTGATGATTTTCCTTTTGAGATTATGCCAACAGTAAAAGAAAAGCATTATTTAACCCTTAAATGCCAGGTGTTGCTTTTCGGTAACATACCCAATTTAGGCTCTAAAATACAATTAGAATAATATTGAAGCTATAATGCCTAATGTTGCCAATAAAATACATTCTGAAACTATTAAATTTATTTTCAACATGTAGATGGCAACACTTGTGCTGTTTAAAATAAAGATAGATTTATTTTTTCAATTGTTGCTACTTGTTTTTTTTGTTTTGTTTGAAAGCTTACGAAATACCCTATTTTGTTCTGCAGTGAGCAAGTAAAATTTATTTCTTATTATAGTTCCTAAAATTCTTGTGTGTTTAATATTATAGAATTTTATCAGGGAAAATTATTTTTTCAATTAAAGACCAGTATTGCCGATTAGTAACAAACTGTTTTTTAGCCGTAAACCATGCTTAAAACAAAATGTTTTTTTTAAAGTATTTTTCCCATGATTTATTTAAAAAATGAAAGCCGAAAAACATTATTACAATAATTTTCGAAAAATCAGGCATTTAAGGGTTAAACTATCTCTTCAGGATTTTAAAATTGTTTTCTCAATGTATAATTATATTTCAATTAATGTGAACTTATTAAATGACTAAAGCTTATTTTTTTTTAAAAGTATTACTCATCATTTTTTTTCTGCTCGCTAGTCTTTCAAATATTTCGCTTTTGCAGTTTCACAGCTTGTTGCTTTATTTTGGCAAGCGTAGTTTGGCGCATAATTTAACACTGTTGTTGTTGTAACTCGTATATTGTCGTAACCACAAAGAGTATTTGGTGATTTATCACCCGTGACCGAATACAGCGCCGAATTAAGGCATTTAGCAAAAAAAAAAAAAAAAAAAAAATCCTTAATTTATAATTAAGTTCTAAAAATATTAAAATGTTATACTTACATCGGAGACACACCTGTGTACATAATTTTTACAAAATTCCATCTTTTACAGTAAAAAAAAGTTCAGTTAAATAAAGTTTTAAAAATTTTATTTATTCTTTTAGAATCAGTTGATTTTTTGGAAAGGTATAAATTAAGATTTGTCACGCGATTAGTATCCTCATTTCTATTCATTTCATGCATACGCATTCTCTAATTTTTAATTCTTATTAATGAAGAATTCAGACAAAATAGTTAAACTACCTATTTTTTGTGGCTTATTTCATTCTAGCACAGCGATATGTTTAGGAAAATTTTAGGTCATTTAAAGGGACCCTTCACAAAAAAATTTATTTTAAAACTGGACCCTTCACAATTTTTTTACCCCAAAACAGGATCCTTCACAAAACTTTTTATCCAAAAACAGGACCCTTCACAAAATTCTTTGTATCCTAAAAAGACCTTTCACAGAATTTTTCCACCTTCAAATTGAACTTTTCACAAATTTAATCACTTAAAAATAAAATCTGACCTATAACAAAACAGCTGCACATCAAAGAACATATTACTTAGCTTTTTTATGCATGAAGGATAGAACCTGAATATTCAAATTCACAAAATTATGATTAGAATTTTCGCAAATATCAGAAAAACTTCACAATTTCACAAAAACAGGACTCTGTGAGAAAAGCCTGGACAGACCCCTGTTCTAGCATGAACATAGAGTAGTAGGACGTATAACGAATTAGGGTTTAGAAAAAGAAAATCGTTCTCTTTTCATCAGGGCGGCTGATGTAGCACGGTTCAACTTGGTTTGTCTGCTTTTACCAATCATCCGCTTGACCCTTGAGAGCCGGCAAATGAACGTTGTCCACCAGCCTTTCTATCAACGATGCTACACCGGCTGCAATGTTTGTTTGAAAGTTGCAACCCAATTTTAAAACTATTATGATTGAGGTCCTAGTTCACTATGTTCATGGATCCAAGAAAGTCTAATACAGAATTAAGAGAGTCTTCCCCTTTGAAAAAAAAAGTTTAAAATTTTCCAAACTTCATTCAATGCAAGATATTTACTAATGAACTTGTTAACAATTGGCTGATACCAGTATTTTTATAAGATGATTTGCAACAGCATTAATAAGGTGTGTTTTTTCCGCAACTGTTACATTTCAAGGATTATGAGCTGCAGTTTTCGTTAAAAATGTACTCTTCGAAATAAATTTCATAGTATAACAAGAATGCTCTTTAAAATGTCCCCTTAGGGTATAGTAGGATATAATAGGAGAAGTTTAACGATTAAGTTTCCTGTTTCTTGTTTTAAAAACGTAAGGGAATGATCGCTATAGCTTAGTCATTAAGAATAAAATATTTTTTTATGTGATCACGTTCATTAAAAAATAACTTTCTTCAAATAACTATAGTAAAACTAAAAAAAGCGGAACCTGTATACTATGAAATTCTGCCATTTAACAGGAAAAGTTCCATTGTCCCTGTAAAAAAATTACAATGAAATCACAATGACAGAGTACCCTGCTTAGAGAGAAATCTGCCGAAGACTGAATTTTGTCCTATCCCTTGCAATCAGATTTTGTTGTAATTATAAAAGGAATATATCATTAAGCCAATCGACAAATACTATATTTGTTTATTTTATCTAGTTTTAAATAACTGCATACAAGCGTGATTCGGTGCATTTAAAAAACAAACAACACAAAAAACAAACAAAAAACTTGTGTCAAGCATAGATTATGAAACACTTCCAGCAAACTTTAACAAAGCTTCGCTATTGAGGTAAGTAAAATAAACTAGAAAACATGAATTTTGCTTTTTCATAATTTAGTGTCGCCCCCGATGAAAAAAAAAGTATATATAGATACAGTAGAGTCCTGATTATCCGAGTTAATATGGACCAAACTCACCTCGGATAAGCAAAATACTCGGATAAACTGGATTTACACAAATCGTCACTAAGTAAGAAGATGAAATATAAATTTTCACTTAATTCATTAATTAGTTCATAGTTTTTTTCAATCGGACTTACACCTTTTGGAATAGATCATTTTCTTCTGATGGACTGATGGCTTCTGTTATTAAGAAACAGCTATTATAAATGAAGTGTTAGGTGAAGATGAAAGATCAGCCGTAAAAAGTTAGAACACTGATTTTCTGGTCACAATGGGGAAAAAAAATGGGCATATTTTTTTGAAAAAAAAAATTATAGCCATTTTTTTCCCCATTATGAACAGAAAATCAGAGTTCTAACATTTTACGGCTGCTCTTTCATCTTCACCTAACACTTCATTTATAATAGCTGCTTCATAATAATGGAAACCATCAGAAGAAAATAACTCGGTTAAACGGGACTCGGATTATCGGGACTCTACTGTAGTACAAAAAATAGTTCAGCTTTAAGATTTAAGACACACGCTTTTATTTTATATAAAATGACGTCATTCGCATCTGCAGGAATAATTCCCCATTTACGATTCATTCTTAAACAACATCTACACTAAAATATGCATAGGACGTGACTATCGCTAATACACAAATCCAAAAAAAAGAAAGATTTTGTCGTTCAAGAAACCCGACAGAAAAAAATGGGCTGTCTAATGATTCATATGCCTTCATTTGTTTGTAATATTAATATAGATACTTAAAATTCAATTTAGTTTATAATAGCTCCATGTTTTATCAGAAATGATTAATTTATATTTTTTTCAAAATAGCACGTATTTTAAGTAGGGGAGAGGAGGGTGCCTTTGAACTGGGGGCACCTTTGAAAACTGTAAATATTTTCCTTTAAGTAAATTATATTTTTTAAATATATATGGCAGCACAGTATTACTGCTTCAATGTAACAAGAATACAAAGCTTTACTATTTTGCATGCACACTACTGTCTAAGCAAGATATGTATATATTTGCTTTCTTGAATCTAAACTTAACAAAATAAAGTTGTAAGCTTTTTGTTGATAAACTTGCATTCCTAAAATTATAAATTACTATTTAATATCTAAATAAAGATGTTAGATTTAACTTATAAGGTTTGTTTTATTCAAATTCTCAAACCTAATTGAGAAAAGATTTGTAATGCTAAACTCCATGTGATGGGGCACCATTGAACGGAAAAGTTGAGGGCACCATTGAACAATTAAAACTATGAAGTAAAGAGTTATACATGTATCTAAATATTCTTATTGTTGATTTTTTTTTAAATATGAAAATTAAGAGATTAATTAAGTGCCATTATTATACTTAATATGAAAGTTGTACTGATGCAGGGATTCAACTACAGGCAGATTCAGGACACACAATAATAATTTATGATTTAGCAGATTTTTTTAACGAACCCTATACTGCTTCATTTACAATGGTAAACATTATTTCTGGATTTCATAAACAGGGTTTTATCTATTTTCTATAACAATTTGAATGTAAATGACATTTTAGTTCAATTTCATGTAAAAAGAACTCTTCATTATGTTAGTCAAATTAAATTGCTTAATGTCAGGTTTCTTCGTAAAAAAGAACATAGGATATATTTTCCAGAGGCATCACATATCAATTTGGTGGATTTTAAGGATATTATATAAAAAAGTTGCCACAATTAAACATAATTGGATGGATCCTCCGTTCTGTCTCAACAATGTGCTTTGATGGATACAAATTTCGTTAAATAATAAAAAAAATAGTAATTTCAGTTAAATGTAATTGTGTAATTTTACTCGTATTATTTTATATTTTGGAAAGATATGCAGTTTTTAATAAAAACTGTCAATATTTTCATATTTTATTTATTTGTTCAAAGGTGCCCCTAGCTTGTTTAAAGGTACCCTTACATGGGGCAGGTTTGAACAGAAAACTTTCAGCTTTTTAAAGCCTCACAGCATATTTAATTTAGGGTCTATGTCATTTAGCAGACAACCAAATAGCCGACAAGACATTTAGCAGACAGCAATTAGACGACAGGACATTTAGCCGACAAGTACATTTAGTCGACACGTACATTTAGTCGACAGGACAATTAACCGACAGCGACAGTTAGCCGACAAGACAGATAGCCGACAGAGACAATTAGCCGACAGGACAATTAGCCGATAGGACAGTTAGTCGACATGGACAATTAGCCGACAGGACGTTTAGCAGACAGGATGATTAGCCGACAAGACAATTAGCCGACAAGACACTTAGCCGACAAGACAATTAGCCGACAAGACATTTAGCCGACAAGACATTTAGCCGACAGGACATTTAGCCGACAAGACAATTAGCCGACAGGACATTTAGCCGACAAGACAATTAGCCGACAAGACATTTAGCCGACAGGACATTTAGCCGATAAGACAATTAGCCGACAAGACAATTAGCCGACAAGACAATTAGCCGACAGGACATTTAGCCGATAGGACAATTAGACGACAGGATATTTAGCCGAGAGGACGATTAACACAGTTAGGTTTTGGTTTGGATACTGTTAGGTTTCGGATAGGTTACAGTCAGAATACAGTTAGGTTATAATTAGTTTACGGTTACGTTAAACTTGGGTTACAGTTAGGTTACGGTTAGGTTACAGTTAGATTACGGTTACGTCACAATTAGATTAAATTTAGGTAACAATTAGGTTACGTTTAAGTTACAAATAGGTTAAGGTTAGATTACGGATAGGTTACAGTTAGATTAGGGTTAAGTTACGGATAGGTTTCAATTAGGTTACGGATAGGTTACAGTTAGATTACGTTTATGCTACGATTAGGTTACAGATAGGATACAGTTACGTTACAGTTTGGTTACAATTAAGATTATGGATAGGTTACAGTTAGATTACGGTTAGGTTACGGATAGGTTACAGTACGTTACGGATAGGTTCCAATTAGGTTACGGTTAGGTTACCGCCAGGCTACAGTTAGGTTACGGTTAGGTTACAGTTAGATTACGGTTACGTCACAGTTAGATTAAATTTAGGTAACAGTTAGGTTACGTTTAAGTTACAAATAGGTTAAGGTTAGGTTACGGATAGGTTACAGTTAGATTAGGGTTAAGTTACGGATAGATTTCAATTAGGTTACGGATAGGTTACAGTTAGATTACGTTTATGCCACGGTTAGGTTACAGATAGGATACAGTTACGTTACAGTTTGGTTACAATTAAGATTAGGGATAGGTTACAGTTAGATTACGGTTAGGTTACGGATAGGTTACAGTACGTTACTTATAGGTTAAAATTAGGTTACGGTTAGGTTACCGCCAGGCTACAGTTAGGTTACATTTATGTTACAGTTAGGTTATAGTTACATCACAGTTAGGATACGGTTAGGTTATAATTAGTTTACGGTTAACGTACCGTCATGATGCGTTTATTTTACAGATAGATTACGGTTAGGTTGCAGTTAGGTTACAGTTAGGTTAGGGTTAGGTTATAAGTAGGTTACGGTTACGTTACGGTTAGGTTATAATTAGGTTACGGTTAGGTTACAGTTATGTTCCATTTCCGTTACAGATAGATTACGGTTAGGTTACGGTTATATTCCATTTCCGTTAAAAATAGGTTACGGCTAGGTTACGGTTATGTTCCATTTCCGTTACAGATAGTTTACGGTTGGGTTATGGATAGGTTACAGGTAGGTTAAAGTCACGTTACATTTAGCTTATAATTAGTTTACGTTACGGTTAAGTTACCGATAGTTTATAGTTACGTTACAGTTAGGTTACGGTTATGTTATAATTAGATTAAGGTTAGGTTGCAGTTAGGTTACAGTTAGGTTACGGTTAGGTGATAATTTGTTTATAGTTAGGTTGAAGGTATCTTATTGTTAGGTTACCGTTAGGTTACGGTTAGGTAACACGTTACAGCTAGGGTACAGTTAGGTAATGTTTATGGTACAGTTAGATTAAGTTTACGTTACAATTAGATTACTGCGCCCAGGGCTTAAATTCTAACAAAAAAAGTTTCGGAGCCCTAATCAGCGCTACCGGTACAACAACTGTACCGTTCCACCCCTCCCCCCCTGCCCCTGTAATCTGCATATTTATATTTGGTACATTAATTGCAAAATTTAAAGCATTTTTTTTTTCTTTAGCAAAATAAAAATTTTAAATATATCTATCAGCATGTACTTAGCTGTCAACTATTCCACTTTTTAGTTATCACTTCTTCTGAATAGTAAAAATCCGTGCCTATTTTTTATGTTAATTAATTGCAGAATTCTGCGATTAAATAGGGTAACGATTATGATTAGGAAATGGTGTTAACACAGAAAAGGGATAGTTCGCAGCTATGCATTTTTAAGAAAAAATGAATGAAATTTACAGAAATGAATATTTATATGCTGAAGAATGGAACAATGTTTTACAATTTCCTGAAAAATGTGCATATCTTAAACTATAATCATTTCCTTCCGCATAACAATCTTTTGCGGTGAGTCCCTGAAAATCAGATAAAATTAAAAATTTGACAAAGTTATCGGAAAGAATCTATGCTTTTATAGAAAAAGGGGAAACACTGCTCGATTGCTTTCTATCAGAATTACAATACATGGTAATTATATCTATTTACAAAGGAAAGTGACTTCGTATAGGTGCAGAGAGCCTTAGCGTGGGTACCGCTCATGATACAAAATAAGTAGAAAAATCACTAACGTGATTTTTATACTAGTACGCAATAGAAGACAAAAAACCTCGAACAAACAAACATCAAGCTGATGCTTGATGGATAAAATAGAAAATATTCTTTTCAGGTTAGATATCGAAATAATAAAAAGAAAACCCAGCCAATAAAAAATTATCCTACTGTCACAAAAGAAAATCGAACTGAAAGCAAATTTATTGTTCAGTCTCTTGAGTGGTGCCGTATTAACACGTCGCCGATATAAATTTGAAATAGTAAAACGCGATTTCTGTTTCCCCTTCATTCTGATCATAATAGCATTAAAATGGTTTGAAGTGGAATATAATACGTAATTTTGAAAGAGGATTTTTTTTTTTCAATACATGAATAAATAAAATTTTAAATGTAATACAGATTGAGCTCGAGTCAGTCTAAGCCTAAAAACTGATATAAAAATTGAAACCGTTTTATCTCCATCTCCTACGTGTGTGACACATTACGTCACATATAAGTGTTTTGTTAAAAAGAATGCAAAAGCTTGGAGATGGGAAGGAAAGGAAAAGGTAATTTAAGCTTCGGTTTTTCGGAAGCGCTATTGCACTGGGCTCCGGAACCCTCTATTTATACAGTGTAATTTTATATCACACTAGCTGACCCACCCGGCGTTGTCCAGGCCCATCATAATAACCTTAAATAAAACTCAAGTTTGTATGATTTTATATCCTTTGAAAATCTTTTAAATGAACCTAGTTTCGGAAGTCCCATTACCTTCCACAGCCTCTCGTGTGTTCCCAACAAATCTCTTTCCGAACGAACCTGTGAAATGGGTCCCCGCTACCTAAAGCAGTATGTACCGGAAGTGCTCCGCACGTGCCGCAGATAATCGAAAACCAAGTCGAGTGAGCCAAACTTCGTTGTAATCAAGCCCATAGAACCCGAAAAACGAATGCATCATTAATGTTCGAAAATGTTGGTAACTGAAGTCTAAGATAAACTTTCATAATACAGAAAGTAGCTGAATTGTAATCTAACTTAAATGAACCAATTCCCGTTGAAATCGGTCCCCTAGAACCCGAGGAAAGAATACACCTCTAAGCGGTGGAAGGTTGCCCCCCACCCCCCTTCTGTAAATTTCACGGACTACTTTTAAAATTAACACAATATTATTTAATAAACGGATGAAATCCCGGGCGGCAAACAACGTAGCTACGCTACTGCACCTAACGAAAATTTTCATACGGATTCGACATTCGTTTTATTCGATGTTAGCATAAATTAGAGGCCCGATGTAATTATGAGCGCGCTAGAGTGCGAAGCCAGCTAGTTTAATAAAATGTTATTATTATTACGCTTATATGTTAAAGCCTCGATAACTCGACATCCTCATAAATAAGTGTATTTAGTTAATATTATTATTTATACCTTTGCTCTAAAAACTGGATAACTTGAAGATTCATTAATCCGTTTTATTTTCTATCGAATACAAGTTATACGGTTAAACCTTGATGAATCCTCAAGCTTATAAATCTATGTTTTTATTTAAACAATTATCATTGGTCATTGTGGTTAAAACCTTGATAACTCTGTATCCTCATAAAGCAGTGCTTCTATGCAATAGAATATAATTAATTTTCTTTACATCCGCAATAAAATTAAAATAACAAGTTATCCCCAAGCGATCTCTCTAAACGCAAAAACCTAGTTACTTCGCCATCTCTTTAAATTTATATTTTAATCAGTTTGATATAAATTTTGTATGATTTCCAAAAAACCTCGAAAAGTCGTCATCCTTAATCATCTGTGATTTTATTAAGTCGAATGTCATTAATGAATTATATATGTCCAATCTTGATAACTTGACATTCTCACAAATTCGTCTTTTTGCGCATCGAATTTATTTAATTTATATATTAAAAGATCAGTGATTCGCCAGCCTTAATAAACCTTTGTTTTTGCTGAAAGAAGTAGTATTTATTTGTTACTGATATGGGGTACTATAATATCGATAGCTCATCAATTTCATAAATCAGTGCTTTTACTCAATCATTATTAATATTTTATACATAAGCATTAAAACCTCAATAACTCAACTCGTCAGCTACTAAAAGTGTGTTTGTATACTGTATAATAAGTTTTCAGCGAGATCGCATTTAACGACAACCCAGTTTTTAGCGAGGAAAATTGAATAAAACGTATACCAATAAAAGAAAGTGTCGCTCTGTCTGTGTGTATGTGAGTGTTTGAGTGTCTGTGTGTCTGCGCTTGATGACTAGCAAAATCTACCGCACGTAGAAGTCTGAACCTTT
Organism: Maratus speciosus; assembly: GCA_963932465.1. Taxonomy (NCBI): domain Eukaryota; kingdom Metazoa; phylum Arthropoda; class Arachnida; order Araneae; family Salticidae; genus Maratus; species Maratus speciosus. The sequence continues at coordinate 419,505,721 of OZ010791.1, forward strand.
AGGTGAGAACAGTCCAAGACATGTCCTGATGCACCTGACAATCAGATTTTTCTTTTTTAGGGTTCCGTACTTAAAAAGTAAAAACGGAAACCATTATAAGATCACTCTTGTGTCTGTCTGTCTGTCACAGCCATTTTACTCGTAAACTATGGAACGTGGAAAGTTCAAATTCGGGGAAATAATAAAGACAATTGACCCACATATTTTCATATTAATAAACATTCATAAATATATTTAGTAAAAAAGTAGAGGGGCTAATTATGCTACTTGAAAAAAAAAATCTTTTCATTGTATATCATGTGGGGTATCCTGTGAAAGCTTTTGTAACGCTGAACTCAAAAATACATTCCTTTTAATTTTAGGTATTATATTTTCAAAGATATTGTTGAAAATGTAGCGCAAAAATATGTCCCCCCCCCCCCCACATCTAATTCCGAATCTACTGAAACTAAAATTATGAAAAAATTAGAGGTAGTACGCATTAATATAAACCTTGCCGGAAAATTATAGAGATTACCCTAGGTCACATAGTTATTGAGTAATTAGCGTTTTTCTGTTATACACATATTTCGATTTACGGGCATTCAGAAAAATTGTTGAGCATCGCTGAATATACCTATCGTTGCAGAAGATTAAAAGCATTGTTTATAATGATTTTCGAAAAAAATCATCAGTAATTAGCCGAGATATTAACCCTTAAAGGTACGGTCAGTTTAGACATACACAAGGACAGGGACGGCGTACTCTATGCCTAGTTAACAACTTTTAATGATATATATGTGTAATGTAATGTCCAGTAACAGTATAAAAGCAATAAACGTCAAATTGTTAAAAACTAATTTAAGGGGTCTCGGGACTCTAAAAAGTGGAAAAAAAGACCATTTTCAACATTTAATGTCGTAAAATGTATATGATTTTAAAACACAATTTTAATTGGAATGAAAGATATAAGTATGTTCTTTCGTTTCATGTATTTAAAAAATTGCAAGATACAGAATTAGTATTTATAGGGGGCTCGAAACTGTTAGACATTTGCCGAACAAAAAATTGGCATAACAGTTTACGCGCAGGATTACAAAATAAATATTGCAACTAGAGTGAAAATTTTGGTGCTTACTTATACTTCAGATTGTAATAATTTCCCTGAACTTAAATAAATTTATATTTAAAGCCTTTTTATATTTTTAATGCAATGTTGTATTTAGCTAATACAAAATTTTGAAAATTTCAACAGTAAAATCACCTAAAAAATATTTTTTTGAACAATAAAAAGGAAATTTTAGGTTCAGTTTATATAAACTAACATGAATTATATGTTTTGAAAATTTCATGAAAAAATATTTAGAAGTTTTTGAGGTATCCTGAGCGTTATGCCCAAAAAACGCCATTTGGAAAATAATGACTTTAAAGTTTCGGAAACGCCGCTTCAGCTATTGAGCGGGTATAATTCTAAAAGCCGAAACTTTTGTTCTAATGGGAATTTCAAGGAAACAATTATATCAAAATATTCAGAAAAGATAGGAGTTTAACATCTAAAAAAATTAAAATTTCTTAAATTTTGAAGCTTTAAGAGTCCTGCGACCACTTAATCCTTTCCGGCACGGAGTAATTCTATTTATAAACGTATGAAATAATGAACTGACACCAGAATTTATAAATGAATTTATTAGAAAATGCGAACTTGCTTATTTTCACGTACATGATAAAAGGGAAATTTTAATTAAATATTCTTGGTGCCGTTTGTCTGTTTTGAAATAAAAATTAGGTGTCCGTTTTTTAAGGGCATCGCCCTCGAAAGATTTAATTAGAATGAATCGCATAAATACTGTGGGATTCACGATAGTTTGCATTGATTGTATCTCTCAATGCGCCAAGAGTGACTTTAAAAGTTAATTAAACACCTATCTGGAAAAACGCGGCACTGACCAAGGCGGCGTTGCAACTTTGAGACCTCAATTCGAAGCACGTTTAGCACAATGCCAAATTTAAACTTTGAACAAAGGTTTTGTTTTAGCTACACTGTAGAAATAAAGGTTATTACTACGCTGAATTTAGTTTCATGAAATGCCAAATGAAGTTTAACTATGCACTGCTTTTATTGTCAGTACCGAATTAAGTTCATCATAAACAGATTAAAATAATATTAAAGAAAGAGTTATACGAACAGCTATGTTTGATATTATTTAGGTTCCATATCTCTTTGAACTTTCATGGTATACCCATTTACACTTTTCTAATATATACAGTTATACTCAACCCTACGTTGTATAGTTTTTTACAAAGTCTTGGTATTCTTTTAGCAACGATTTTTTTTTTAATACAATTACAAATTCATATATTTATTCTATGGAACCCTCTGTGCGCGAGTAATGCTCGCACTTGACAGTTTATTTAAGGGTCGGGGTCCCTGTGCCTCTTTCAGTTTTTATGCTCTAATTTGTTAATAACTTCCCCCCTTTATATGCGATCTTCTTCGTTCTTGGGGCCAATTCTCCATTTAGTTATTCCCTCATTTCTACATTCCAGTTAAGACCCTGGCAGCCTGGGACCCGGTACAGCACCCCTTGAAGTTTTTGCGCCCTAAATTGTTAATAAATTGCTTCCTTTTAATCCGATCTTCATTTAGGTATCCTTTTTTCATTTAGTTATTCTCCCATTTCTACATCCCAGTTAAGACCCTTGCTCCATTCTCCCCCCTAGGGTTCCGTAGTTCCCTTGAATTTTTTGTGCGCCATGCATTTTTTACCCTCTAATTTTCTCACCTTCTCAGTGCATAATTTTAAAACTGAGTATTGGACTCTTTTCACAGGACCAACACCCTCATATTTTATTTGGGCCCTAGGACAATCAGCTATCCAGTCCTAGGACAGCATTTGCCCAATTTTTGGCGCATTTCTTTAAATTATTATTCTAAGAAATACTAATTCATAACTCTATGGTTAATTTTGAATAATTGAAGATCTAAGACCTTTTAACATATTTTCATGTTAGGGCCCTGCTCTTAACTATCAGTTGGCCTTTTTTGGGCCCTTTATTGTAGCTCCCTTAAAAATGACCCGATTCATTAGCTTTTTTTTTTCTAACAACTTCTTAAGTCTTCTACCAACTCCATGAACGACAAAAAAATTTCTCACTTCAGCTACCACCAATTTTGAATATTAATCTCCTTCTTGGGGCCTTTGTTGCAGCTTCTTTAAAAACGATCTTACTCTATTACAATTTTCTACTTCATAGTTCTTGCGTCCTACAGCTACTTTAAAACTATTAAATTTTTTTCCTTTGCCCAACTACATTCCAGTTAATATCCTGCCCCCTGGGCCCGGTTCTTCTTTATACCCAAGCTACCACCTTTTTTGAATATTAATCTCCTTTTTCGGCAACAACTTACGTTTACTCACTACATCCGTAAATTAAAAATAAAAATCGCGTTACGCTAACCCTTAAATGCGTGATTTTTTATTTTGCTTCGAAAAAATTATATATGATTCTCTGAAAAGTTTATTACACAAGAAAAATAATGAAAAAAAAAAAATCAGATAGATTTTTCATACAATATGGCAATCTTTTCTTCTGTTGCGCATCTGCAATACAAATAATAACTACTGTTGTGTGGCTGTTTTACGCTAAAATTTTCCAAATCAGTAAATATCCGTTTATTAAATAATATCGTGTAAATTTTAAAAGTAGACCGTGAAATTTATAGAGGAGGAGGGAGGCAACTTCCACCGCGTAAGGATAAATTGTTTCGTCGGGTTATAGGGGCCCAATTTCAACGGGAATTGGTTTATTTAACTTAGATTACTATTCAGTTACTTTCTGTGAAAATACTTACTTTCTGTGATTATGAAAGTTTATCTTAGACTTCAGTTAACGACATTTTCGAACATTAATGATGCATTCGTTTTTCCGGTTCTATGGGCTTGATTACTACGAAGTTTGGCTCACTAGACTTGGTTTTCGATTGTCTACGATACGTGCGGAGCACTTCCGGCACATGCTGCGTTAGGTAGCGGGGACCCAGATTACAGGTTCGTTCGGAAAGACGTTTGTTGGAAACACACGAGACGCTGTGGAATGCAATGGAACATCCGAAACTAGGTTCATTTAAAAGATTTTCAAAGAATATAAAATCATACAAACTTGAGTTTTATTTAAGGTTATTATGATGGGCCAGGGCAACGCCGGGTGGGTCAGCTAGTGTGATATAAAACTGCATTGTATAAAATTTGGTTGTATCGTAGGGAACTAGAAAAAGCAAGCAAAAAATTCATACCGCACAGTTTGTTTTTTATTTTTAATTCGATATAGATTTCGTTATTCATATGTCTAACTGTTTTATACGTTTAATATAATATGTTGAAACATCACAAAGAGATTATTATTTGTTAAAAAACCTTATTTATGTGACTTACATTTTTCTACACAAACAAATTGCAGTAGTAATCCTTATCTCTGTTCATAAAATATTTTTTTTAAAATGGCAATTGCCCATATCCGTTTATTTTTCAAAAAAATCATGAAAATTCAACAAACTGTCGTATCGGAACATTATTTGTACTATAAAATTTATCAAATAATGATAGTTTTGTGCAAAATGAAAAAAAAATAGTTAAAATTCTCATCGATAAGCGAAGTTTTAGGAGCCTCATTATAAAACTGTATGACAAACAGGCAGATTATGGATTCTTAAAATAGTCTGACACTAAAAAATTGAATTTGATTGTTTAGTATCTGAATGAAAATAGCTGTACATTTTATGCTTGTAAGAAATAAAAATGGTTCTATATGAATGCGTTAGAAAATAGCCAATTTGGATTTGAGAAAATCATTTCAAAAAAAAAAGAAAAGAAAGAGAAAAAAATCACTCCCGGCTCGGCCTGCAGGCACAGGTAGATTTCGAAGTTAAGTACTAATTTCACCAAAAAGGCTAAATCAAGATTAGAGATAAACACAGTTTGACAATTTTTTCTGGTCGCTTTTGACGAGTTTTTAATTTTATTTTTCTGAACTGGTTTTATCAGAATCGTGTTAAGGCTGTGTTCTCAACTACACTGTTCAACAAGGTTGATATTTTCTGACACAATGACGTACAGATTTTTTAACGTAATTGTATAAAATTGGCAGACCTACTACAAGGGATTTTTCTCCCTTCGTTCAGTGTTTTTTCCCTTTTGTTGGGAAATTTGGTTCAAACTGTGACAATATTTTCTGAAACATCTATTGTGTTTACAAAAAAAGCGGAAAACGTTTTTCAATTACATAGTTTCCGTATAACAACACCTTCCAATTTCATGCGTTTCCGAACAAAAAGGAATTCAAACTTATGTCATAAAGTTGCCCCTATGGATTTGAGAACAGCCTTAATACGATATTTTTTTCTTGAACCCCTTTTTTGTGTAAGAGTTGGTTTTAACAAAATCTTGCCAATATAAAAGTTGTAGATAATATCAAGAAGATTTATAATAAATTTAAACGGATTTGATATCTTGTGAATTGACGAAGTTATGATTTTTTTTTTCTTTTTAACCCTCTCCCTTTTTTCTGTAAGAGTTGGTACTATCAAAAACTTGTCAATATAAAAGTTGTAGGTAAGATTAAGAAGATTTATAATAAATTTAAGTGGATTTTATATCTTGTGAATTGACGAAGTTATGAATTTTTTTCTTCTTAAAATTCTATTTTTATTGCCCCTTGAGCCCATTTTTAATGATATCAAAAACCTGTTATACATATTTTTTTTTACCTTTTCCTAGAAGTAATAATAACTTTAAACTGATTTGATATGCATTATAATTAAGAAGTTTTTTTTTTCTGTTTTCACAAAATCCTTCCCTATTTCCATTTCCTTGGGTCGATTTTGCCCATTAACGAACTTTACCGAGATTTTCTGCCCCTTGATTGTATGGTATGGCCTTGATCAGTTTGGAAGAGGTTTGTGCAGAATTATGGAAGTTATCGTGTCCATAAAAAAGTGATATATATGGATAGATAGTTAGATAAAGTTTTGAACTGGGGGTGGTTTGGTGTTCTATGGTTTCATGATCGGCGTAGATCTGCAAAAATGTTGGAAAAATGTAATATGTAGTATTTCTTATTACGAAATCTACCTAAAATGTATTACCCTGATTTTATTCTTCTAAATATCTACAATATTCTGCTTAATACTGAAAATCGTCCGAAATTCGTTAGATCCCTAGCTGAGGCTGGATACATTCTACGACTACAAATGCAAACTTTATTAACAAGACTGAAAAAAATAATATTAAATAAGAACCAATTTTATTAATATAAAGGAGGACCTAGCTTCAAATTTAAAGAAAAATTCTATATGCTTACCATATATATCGAATTCGATAAATTCTTTTCTTAAATTTTGAATATCAAATTAAATTAGAATTATTTGAAAAAAATATTTTTAATTTTCTCAACATATATTTTTTAACTTTAGAGTATTATTGATTACAAAGAAACCGTTATTGAAAATTTAAGTTAATACAAACAGAGGAATGAGGATGAAACGTAAAAAGTTCTCAATAAACTTGAAAATTGGTGAAACAATTAAAATTATATATCACGTTTAAAACAAAATTTTATTAGCCTCCGGTACGGTATGCTATTTCTTTCTCCCAGCTTATTTTGTGTCCAAAAAATAACGTTACCTTACAGAGGCTAGCCGTAAAACAAAGCGTTACGATTAAATACTGTTTAGAATTTTTTAAAACTTCTAAGCATCGCACATTTTCAATTTTTATACCGTCGTATTGGAGAAAAAAAGTTCTTTTAAATGCATTTTATTTGAAAACTGTATCTCCATTTACTTTTGGAATATTAATTTTTTTGTAGTTTTTAGAGCCATTTGCTTAATATTGGCAACGGAGAAGTAAAGGAAGAATAGTTTTAAAATTGCAATTATATATTTTCGTTGCCATTTTCTCGCAACAACCGAAAGAAAATGTAATTAAAATACGTGCTATTTTGAAAAACAATATATAAACCAATGATTTCTGTTAAAACAATGGAGCTATTATATACTATATTTAATTGTAAGTATCTATGAATCATTAGATCGCCTTTTTTTTTTTCTTGAAAGACGGAATATTTTTTTGCATTTGTGCATTATTTCGCGATAGTGATGTGCTATGCATGCTTTACTGCAGATGTTTAAGAGTAGATCGTAAATGTGGAATTCTTAAGCGGATGCGAATGACGTCATTTTACATAAAATAAAACGTGTGCTTTAAGTCTTAAAATTGAAATATGTTTTGTACTGCAGTAGAGTCCCGCTTAACCGAGTTATTTTCTTCTGATGGACTGGTGGCTTCTATTATTATGAAACAGCCATTATAAATGAAGCGTTAGGGGAAGATAAAAAAAAAAAAATATATATATATATATATATATATATATATATATATATATATATATATATATATATATAGCCATTTTTCCCCCCATTCCGACCAGAAAATCAGAGTTCAAACTTTTACGGCTGCTCTTTCATCTTCACCTAATACTTCATTTATAATGGCTGTTTCATAATAATAGAAGCCATCAGTCCATCAGAAGAAAATGAAGTAATGGAAATGCCGGGGGCGACACTAAATTCTGAAAAAACAGAATTCCTGTTCTCTAGTTTAATATTATTGGATTAAATTTTCAGTTCATTTGTAAACGTAGGTGCATATGATCCAACAATGGCATTCATTATACAAATAATAGTTTCTCCAAAATAATTTTTTACATTCCGTGTTTAAATGTTTAAATTTCTTAATTAAATCAGAAAGAGAAACAGTCCTAATATATTTTTTTAATCATTAACAGTGTTGAATTCATGGGGTGACCCGGAGGAGACATTCTCCCCAGAGAATAAATGTCCCCATGGAAGCTTTGAGATTTTGTGTTTTCAATGGTCAAAAAGTGCAAATTCCAAACCCACCCCCATCCCGGAGATCACAGAAATCCCTCACGAAAAAAATGTGTCTAAATTCAACTTGATCAATAAGAGAAAATTAGGAATAATCCAGTTTAATGCCATAATATGCTTTATTTGTATAAAATAGATTTATTAGCACGGCTAAATTGGTATCAAATAATAGCTCTTTTTCGTTAATAACCGAAGAAAATGAAATGAAAAAAGAAATGTCCAAACATGATGATTGATTTCTCCTTTCAACTGTTGCATCATGCTTCCGCCATATACGCATATGTCGGCGCAACGCTGTCTGGAATAAATAATCTTAGGGTGGAATAAAAATAAACAGCTCTTAAATTTACCATTATCTAGTCAAAAATAAATAAAAAAATAAATAAACTACTGATAAAAGGAAGTTAGATATAAAGGATTTTATTTTAATGATTTTATGCATAAAAATGTCTCCATGAATATTTTAGAAAGTTTTGGAAACAGGGCCGCCATTTGAGGGGGGATGAGGGTGGCAACCCCCCCCCCAAGGAATTTGATTTTTCGGAAAATTTTCATCAATTGTCAGACTCAAACAAAAATTTAAAAAATGCTCAAACGCTATGATAATTTATCAGATTTGATTACAATAAAAACATATGCATTAAATAAATGATTTATGCATAGAAATTAATAATTATCTAAAACATTTCCTATTCGAACTTTCTTAAGGTGAGATATATATCGCACTTTGCCTAATTTTAAAAATACATGAGAGAAATTTTCTTTTATCAATTGCTTCTCAGCTGTGTACAACTTGCCCCTGATGGCTAGAAATTCAGGTGTATTTTAAGAGTTTTTTAAGATAGTTTTTTTTTAGGAGTGGAGGAGGGGCGAGTATAATTCAAGTTCTTAATTATCCGACTTTTTTACTTTTTTTGGATTATTAGTGTCACATTATATTTACTGCAATCATTGCAATGTTATCAAATTATTTAATTATTTGCTTTATTAAACTATATTATATATGGTACACTCTAAATAAAATTCAACGCCTAGGAATGGAGTCTGCGAGCACCCAACAAAACAATTTCTACAACACAAAACCGACAGACTTCCACCAAACCCCAAAGTAAAAGAAATTGCTCCATATTTTAACACGTTTATAATAAAGTGTTGTATAATTTTATCCCTTAAGTACAGAAATGAACACATGGGTATTACTATGAGCCACCATTAATAGTCAAATCTATAGTTTTTCATTTAAAAAATATTCAGGACTTCCTTGTTAAAAACCAGATCACACCGACTCCGACCGAAAGATATAAAGCACAATCCGAAAAACATAAAGTGTACAGTCGTGCGAAAAAAAAAAAAAAAAAAATTAAACACCCCTACTAACTCAGAAAAAATTATCGTAGAAGAAAGTTACTGGTACCAAACGATTGGTAATAAAGTCTACTTTTAAATGATGTATATAAAATTTGCTTAGGGGGCCATCTAAATCTTAAAACGAACCATAACTTTGTTTTTTTCAATAGCAGTACACAATTCTGACAGCATAAATGAACTCTACACCCTTCAATTAGCCTAAAAACAAACTTCTATGATATTCGTACCACAAGTGTCCGATAAATTAAGGAGTGGGGTTGCCCCCTTTTCCCCCTTTATTCTTAACTAATGAACCTCCAAATCTAATCAAGGCAGCTCCTTAACATGATAAACCGGTATAGCAAATTTGGAGCAAATCGAATAAGTCTGCATGAAAAACCGATTTATATAAATTAAGGGGTGGGGGGGGATTAGCTCCCCTATTCCCTCTTTATTCTTAACTAATTAACCTCCAAATCTAATCAGGGAAGCTCCTTAACATAATAAACCGGTATACCGAATTTGGAGCAAATCGAATAATTTTGAATGAAAAAACATTTATCTAAATTAAGGGGGGGTAGCCCTCTTTCCCCCTTTATACTTAACTAATGAACTTCCAAATCTAATCAGGGAAGCTCCTTAACATAATAAACGGTATATCAGATTTAGAGCAAATCGAATAATTCTGCATGAAAAACCCATTTATCTAAATTAAGGGGAGAGAGTAGCCCCCCTTTCCCCCCTTTATCTTTAACCAATGAACCCCCAAAACTAATCAGGAAAGCACCTTTCCCGAATGAACCTAGAAAAAAAAATTGAAGCAAATCGGATGTTTCTATCAAGAGTTACCTCGTTAAGTGAATATGTACGTACATACTTACATACATACAGAACGGCGGGCACATCAGCTCTCTGACTTTGATAGCCTGTGAGCTAAAAAGTTGAATTATGATGGTGACGAGTTATTGAGGTTGACATTGTTGGTATATCAACGACCCATATCAATGAGTCTTCTAAATTCTTTCGGCAAAATGTATGTTTTGGATAAATATCATGTCGGCTATTTGACCTGTCGGCTAATTTTCATGTCTTCTAATTGTCTTGTCGGGTAATTGTCAGGTCGGCTATTTGAACTGTCGTCTAAATGTCCTGTCGGTTATTTGACCTGTCGGTTAAATGTCCTGTCGGCTATTTGACCTGTCGGCTAATTGTCATGTCGACTAAATGTCGCCTAAATATCATGTCAGCTAATTGTCCTGTCGGCTAAATGTCTTGTCGGCTATTTGACCTGTCGGCTAAATGTCCTGTCGGGTAAATGTACGTTTCGGCTAAATGTACTTCTCGGCTAAACGTCCTGTCGGCTAATTGGTGTCTGCTAAATGTCTTGTCGGCTATTTGGTTTTCGGCTAAATGACATAGACCCCCGTAACCTAACTGTAACTTATCCATAATCTAACCGTAACCTATCTGTAACGGAAATGGAACATAACCGTAACCTAACCGTAACCTAATTGTAACCTAACCGTAACGTAACCGTAACCTACTTATAACCTAACTATAACATAACTGTAACCTAACAGTAATCTATCTGTAAAATAAACGTAACATGACGGTGCGCTAACCGTAACCTAATTATTAACTAACCGTATCCTAACTGTTATGTAACTATAACCTAACTGTAACCTAAATGTAACCTAACCGTAAGTTAACTGTAGCCTATCGGTAACCTAACCGTAACCTAATTGTAATCTATCCGTAACCTACTGTAACCTATCCGGAACCTAACCGTAATCTAACTGTAAGCCATCCGTAATCCTATTTGTAACCAAACTGTAACGTAACTGTATCCCATCCGTAACCTAAGCGTAGCAGAAACGTAATCTAACTGTAACCTAACCATAACTTAACCGTAATCTAACTTCATCCTAACCGTAACGTAACCGTAACCTACTTATAACCTAACCATAACCTAACTGTAACATAACTGTAACCTAACAGTAATCTATCTGTAAAATAAACGTAACATGACGGTACGCTAACCGTAACCTAATTATAACCTAACCGTATCCTAACTGTGATGTAACTATAACCTAACTGTCACCTAAATGTAACCTAACTGTAAGTTAACTGTAGCCTGGCGGTAACCTAACCGTAACCTAATTGTAATCTATCCGTAACCTACTATAACCTATCCGGAACCTAACCGTAATCTAACTGTAACCTATCCGTAATCCTATTTGTAACCAAACTGTAACGTAACTGTATCCTATCGGTAACCTAATCGTAGCAGAAACGTAATCTAATTGTAACCTATCCGTAACTTAACCGTAATCTAACTTCATCCTAACCGTAACGTAACCGTAACCTACTTATAACCTAACCATAACCTAACTGTAACATAACTGTAACCTAACAGTAATCTATCTGTAAAATAAACGTAACATGACGGTACGCTAACCGTAACCTAATTATAACCTAACCATATCCTAACTGTGATGTAACTATAACCGAACCGTAACCTAAATGTAACCTAACAGTAACCTAACTGTAGCTTGGCGGTAACCTAACCGTAACCTATTTGTAACCTATCCGTAACCTACTGTAACCTATACGGAACCTAACCGTAATCTAACTGTAACCTATCCGTAATCCTATTTGTAACCAAACTGTAACGTAACTGTATCCTATCCGTAACCTAATCGTAGTAGAAACGTAATCTAACTGTAACCTATCCGTAACTTAACCGTAATCTAACTGTAACCTATCCGTAACTTAACCGTAATCTAACTGTAACCTATCCGTAACATAACCTTAACCTATCTGTAACTTAAACGTAACCTAATTGTTACCTGAAAGTAACATAACTGTGACGTAACCGTAATCTAACTGTAACCTAACCGTAACGTAACTGTAACCTAAGTTTAACGTAACCGTAAACTAATTATAATCTATCCGTAACCTAAAAGTATCCTAACCATAACCTAACTAGGCTAATCGTCCTCTCAGCTAAATATCCTGTCGTTTAATTTGTCTTGTCGGCTAATCATCCTGTCGGCTAAATGTCCTGTCGGCCAATCGTCCTGTCGGCTAAATGTCCTGTCGGCTAATTGTCTTGTCGGCTAATTGTCCTGTCGGCTAATTGTCTCGTCGGCTAAATGTCTTGTCGGCTAATTGTCTTGTCGGCTAAATGTCCTGTCGGCTAATTGTCTTGTCGGCTAATTGTCCTGTCGGCTAATTGTCCTGTCGGCTAATTGTCTTGTCGGCTTATTGTCCTGTCGGCTAATTGTCACGTTCGGCCAATTGCCTGTCGTCCAATTGTCTGTCTGCTAAATGTCCGTTTCGGCAAATTGTCCTGTATGCTATACGTACGTTTCGGCTACTTGTCCTGTCGGCTAAATGTACTTGTCGGCTACATGTCCTGTCTGCTAAATGTACGTGTCGACTAAATGTACTTGTCGGCTAAACGTCCTGTCGTCTAAATGCTGTCTGCTAAATGTCTTGTCGGCTATTTGGTTTTCGGCTAATCGTCTGCGACCGTTTAATTTATCCGAAAAAAATGTAATTTTTATTTAATATGATGCAGAATTACATTCTTTATCTTACGAAATATTTAAAATTCAATAAATATAATTCAAATAAGAAATACGTGGATTTTTTAAAAAAAAATGTTCAAAGGTGCCCCCCTCTCCCCCACATTTTTTTCAGTTTTTATGGGAAAATGGCAACAAAAAGATATAATTACTATTTTCCAACTATGTTTCCTTTATACTTTCTTCTACAGAAATGGAGTACTTTAGTTGCCAAAATTAAACAAATAGCGCTAAAAACTACAAAAAAATTAATATCTCAAAAATAAATGGAGATGCAGTTTTCAAAGAAATAGCATTTAAAAGTACTTTTCCCCCCCCAATACGACGGCATAAAAATTGAAAATGTGCGATGTTTAGAAGTTAAAAAAATTGCAGTAGAGTATTTAAGAGTACAATGATACATCTACTTTGTTTTACGGCTGGCTTATACAACGGAACGTTATTTTTTCGAGACGACACTTTATTTGCTGGGAGAAAGAAATAGCATACCGGGGGCTAATAAGATACCTAAGAAAACAGTTTAGAAAATGCATAACACATTTAAGAAACTGATGACGGTGATTACTTTCCATAGCTAAATATGTTTTCTATTTCTTTTGTGCAGTCCTGCATTTGATTTGTACATTGGTATTTATTCTATATAATATGCGAAAATTTAGTAAGAAAATGCGTAATAGGTTGAAAATTCTCCTTCTAATGCCGATAGACGGAAACATACTTGAATACTTTTATATGTAGCCCTGTACTTTACCTACTATCTTTTTATACACGCCACACATTAAAAGTTTAATGCAGTCTAAAACATGCTTAAAACTACTGAAATTGCACTTCCAGAAATTCTAATCCATAGGCGGTACGTATCAAATTCTTTGCGTGGCCCAGTATATGATTTTATCTATATTCCACAGGCATCTAAGTATACTAAATTTAGTTCAGTCTAAAGATGCATAACTCAATTAAAAACAACCTTTAAGCAATTTACGCTTATAATCGGTAATCGTTAAGAATTCTTCTGTTATTTGATCTGCAGCATTTATACATCCACGTATTATGTAAAAATTTAGTTGAAAACAAAAAACGCATATCATGACTGAAAAGGTACTTCCATCAATTATCGCTAATATACTGTATTTCGGATATAGAATGTATCCGGAATCTTCTGTGTCTCCCTATAAATGAATAATTAATGCTATGCGCTTCATATTCTACAGGAAATAACTTGTAGCAAACAGCAGTAACATACACCGATTTCACTATATTTGAAATAGTGTAACATAATTAATATAAGCTACAAATGCTACCTCCCTCCCCCTATATCCTTATGTAACGGAATTCTTTTGTGTGGCCCTGTAAATGAATAATAAGTAATCCTTGCAACACATAATCTACAGGATGCATATTTTACACTCCATGAAAAAATATGCGATTGAAATTTCGTGAAAATTTCACGCTGTAAATGAACTATAAATGCACTTCGTTTTCGATAGTGATTGTGCTATAATAACGTCAATAACATGCAAAAAATTCAGGGCAATACGAGAATATTTACGAGAGTTAGAGCTCAGCCAGGCGTCCGGACAAACCGAAGTCATAAATTTTTTCTCAGCTTTGTCGGAAATTGTACGTGAAACGTGGCAAATGAGATGCGTCGTACTATAACTAGTCAATAAATAATCAGATCTTGGTGCAATAGCTGTTGCACTCTTATGCAAAAATGCATGAATACGAAATTTATTACGATTACACACATATAGATATACATATTAAATTTAGTAATACGGAAATATGACTCCACCTTAAATAGGACTTAATCACCATGGCAATCTAGAATCATTACCTATCATGGGATATCATTGAATTAATTATGTATGAAAAGATTTAATAGAATGAAGTAAACATTTATTTAATATCTTAAGTTTTGATACGATTTTCATAAAATTTGAAATTACTTGATAAAGCCACAAATAGTAACAGAATAATTTTGCTTTAAAGCAAGTTACAGAACAGTTACAAAGCCATTTCAAAAATTCTCTAAGTTTTCTTACACGCAGGACAATTTTTGCTGAGTATGTGAAATGTCTAATATATATATTTTTAAATGATAGCATAAATGCAAATCCATTTTTAGATTTTTTTTTTTTTTTTGTCGAGAGTATCTCAAAGCAGCTAGACCATTTTTGACTCTAGAGTTATTATCCGCTTATCTGAATATTTCACTTCAAAAGTTTTTTCGATTCTTGATCGATTCTGAGGCGATTCTATTTTAGACAGCAATATTGATCAAGATTTATTTTGTAAAAAGTACATTTCATGATGTAAGATTAGAAACTTGGCCTTTAGGATATACAGTGGTGGTCAAAAGTTTCCGGCCAACATAAATTTTTTGGTTAAATTGTAAGTATACCCATATGAAGAGGAATCTCAGTGATATTTATACATTTTATTGACATATTAGTTAGGAACTTATTTATGGAATAAAAAATAATTATCAATAAATATAATTGACAAAATTAATTGCAAAAGAAAACTCATGTTCTCAAAAGTTTCCGGCCATCTTGGCAAGTTTGGAAAAAATGGTGTTATAATAGAAAATAAGTGATCAACAATTTTTACAATTAGTATTTTGTTGTCATACCTATAGCTATAAGTACTGCGACGCAGCATCGATTCAATGAACGGTTGAAGATCGTGTATGGTAAGTTTTTTCGAATCTTCTTACAATTTTTGCGAAAATTCTGCTGAATTGGAATAGTTATAATTCCGCACATGCTTGTCAAGTTCGTTCCAAAGATTTTCTATTGTATTCAGACCGGGTGATTGGGCTGGCCATTTCAAAAGCGGAATTTTTTTGTGCGAAAGCTACTACTTGACGAACTTGCATGTATGCTTTGGGTCGTTATCATGCTGAAACAAATAGTTGCGACCCTAATTTTTCCTTCAATAAGGCAGAAAATTATCTTGCAAGATATCTTTATACACTGCATCATTCATCTTGCCGCGGATTTCAACTAACGAACCGACATGTTTTCCAGAAAAGGCTCCCCAAACCATAACGTGTCCTCCGCCATGCTTCATTGTAGGAATAACATATCTAGAATCATATCTTTTGTTTTACGTCGTCGGACGTAGTGTCTGCCATCACTCCCAAATAGGTTGAACTTCTTTTCATCGGAAAATAGTACTTTTTTTTAGTTTTCATTTTACCAGTCTTCGTGTGTCTCTGCCGGAAAATTGTATTTGATCTTGTGGGCCCTCCGTAAAGCAACTCCGGCTCGGGAAACCTCGCGTGGGTTCGTGGGCCCGGCATCTTTATAGGCGTCTGGTTCCTGCGGGCTGTCGGGGCGTACCGGGTCGGGTAACCAAGAGAAGGGACCATTTGGGTGGTGAGGATTGTCGTTTTCGACCAATTCGTCTCTCTTATCCGGCATGACGTGCGCTGGGCAGTGTGTCGGCTTGTCCAGAGTTTTTGTGAGGTTTCGCTTTGCGGGCTCGCCTGGCGGCGACCTTCGGGACGCGTCGCGGGGCTTGTCTTGCGGGCGGTTCCGAGCAGGGACAAATGGGCTTGATAAGAGCCTGGGACCGGAAGACGGTCCTCTTTTTTGGGGGCGCCACCGTCTTACCAGTCATCGTGCTCCTTGGCAAACGCCAGTCGACCCCTCTGATTTTTTTTTACTTATGATAAGTTTTTTTAACACCGACTCTTCCATAAAGTCCTATGCCACGTAAGCATCTTAACACGGTAGACAGACTTATTTCAGCAATATTTTCACTCCGTAAATCGCGGGATATTGTAGCGGCATTTTTATGCGGGTCATCAATCGCTTTTCTCCTGATAATTCTGTCCACACGAATAGTCGTTTTCCGGGCTTTCTCGGACCGTAACTAGTCCTGAAGGTCATGCCAATCTTTATATATATATTTTTAAAATATCGTTCACAGTTGATTTTCCGATCGATACCTTTGCCGCAATCTCACCAGAGGATTGCCCATTTAGCGACAAACAAATCACTGGTTTACGAACAATAAATGTTGAACTTTTCATTTTTGAATTTCCACTACGTTCTTCAAGTGATTAATTAACAAACACGGCCAAAAAAGCACTTTACCGATGGCAAAAACTAACGATTGATGAATGGCCGGAAACTTTTGCACACGCGAATTTCGGAATTCCTCCCCATTGCATAAATTGTCTTGGGTGTCCAATCAAAATGATCATGTGATAAGAGGTCATTTGCATATTCCTAACTTCTGGAGCAATTGCGCTTTTACATCGCCGAAACGTTCTGGCAAACAAATCAAATAAACTAACTGGCCGGAAACTTTTGACCGCCACTGTAGCATAAGATTTAAAATGAAGTTTCCATGCTCCCTGTGCATACGTAATAAGAGTAGTAATGTAATTAAATGTACAGTCGTGGTGAAAATAGTCTCCACTAACGCTGCAACATATTTTATTGTAGAAGAAAGTTACTGGTACCAAACGATCAGAAATAGTCTAATTTTAAATGATGTATATAAAATTGGCTTAGTGGGGGCATCTACATATCAAAACGAACCCAATTTTTTTTCAATAGCAATACCAAAGTTTGACACCCTAAATAAATTCTACACCTTTCAATTGGACTAAAAACAAATGTTCATGAAATTCGTACTATTAGTTTCAGAGAAATTATTTTAAAATGAGAATATTTTAGGGGCTGTATCCCAATTGAAGTTATGTTACTTCTGTTTCTTGCCAATATGACCATTTCACTTGCTTAATATGTTTCTACTATTGCCAACTCAACTGCTTTAATAAAATAAATAAAAATACTTTTTTTTTCAAATTATGCTTTTCTGAGCACCACAGACGGCCCTTTTAACCATTATTTTGACGTTTTTTAATCATTCGAAAAGTACTTGGAAGAAAAATTTTAAATTGAGAATTCGCATAAAGCAGGACATAATAAAATATAAATGTATAAAAAAAAATGTTGCAATTCATATATATATATTTGAATATCAATTTCATAATTCACATTGTAAAATTTTTAAAATTACAAATTCAATATATTTGTTTTTTAGTATTATAGCCACACAAAATTATCACATTAGGCTTATAATGTCAGGAGATATTAATAAAAATATGAAAATGTAATTTAACGTTAGAAGCTCTAAATTTTGAATGCTTATAATTCAAAAACTTACCATCCAACTAAAATTTCGTTTCTAGCTATAGTTTTGTGCAGGTGCCAAACAGGATATAATGACAAAGGCAAAAAGAAAGAACCAGCAAAAAACCGGCAAAACAAAGTATACACAAACGAGCAGTAGGCACTGCAGATAGGATGACGATCGAGGCAATGATGTCAGGTGTATTGACGCTTCGCGGCGATTAGGCGGTCTTACGCCCCGATGCCAGGTACTAAACCCGTTAAGCTGGGGCAACCCGGCAGGTAGGGGCCTGGTCATCGGTTAGATAGAAAGAAAATAACCGAAGAAAAATATATTATAGAAATTGGGTGTTATAATTGAAAAAAATAAAGTTTGGTCTGGTTTTGATTTGTAGATGGCCCCCAAAGCAAATTTTATACACATCATTTAAAAGTAGGCTTTATTTTCAATTGTTTGGTACCAGTAACTTTCTTCTATTATAATGAGTTGCAGAGTTAGTAGGGGTGTTTACTCTTTTTCTTCCACAAGTGTACATGGTGATTAATAACAAAACTATCTATTTGAAATAATTATTTTGAAAAGCGGGTCGAAAATCGAAAGTCGAAAATTTTCACAAATCCAATACTTTCTTCTTGTAAGATAGAAGAAAGTAAAAATTCAAACTTGTGAAAAATAAAATCGGAAACTCGACCACTAATTTAAGGTTATTTATTAAGCATAAATGAAAACATCCATGATATTTATAAGCTTTTTTACATACTTTTATTAAATAGATTTTGCTATTTTGTATCTTTTCATGAGAATGATCCATGTAAGATTAGAATTATCGCCCTAGGATATAGTACAAGGTTAAATATTAAGTCTTCTATTCTTGTGCTTAAACTACAATAATAGTAGTCTCATTATACCTTAAGTATAATAGAATATGATATTTTTTATGTGATAGTATTAAAAATCTTTCTTGAAATGGCAAATTTAAAAAATAAGATGTTAATTCAATCGACATATACGGTATTTGTTTATTTAGGATTAAAAACAATTATAAACATATCAGCCTTTCGATGTACTGAAAATAATATAACAATTGAAACGAGTCGTAAATTGTAAATGAAGTGCGTTCGTACGATAACTAGTTTTATAAATATTCTGATCGTGGTGCAATAGCTTTTGCACTCTTATGCAAAAATGCATAAATACAAAATTTATTACGATTACATATATTAAATTCAGTAACACGAAAATAATGACTCTTTCTTAAATAGGACGTAATCCCCATGGCAACCGAGTATCATTACCTATCATGGGGTATCATTGTATTAATTACGTACGATAGGATTTAATAGAATGAAGAAACTTTTTATATCTTTTTTAAGTTTTGATTCACTTTTCCTAAAATTTGAAATGACGCGAAAAAATCCTGCAACGATTATATAGTATATTAAATTTCAAACCATTCGATTGGGTAGTTTTTGTGCTGATATGTACGGACGGACGGACCAGTACGTGTTTATGTAATTACGAACGCACCTAAAAAGAAATATGTGTTGACTTTCATGAATTTACAAAACTATTACAAAAAATTTAATGTTTATGACAACTTTTGCTGACACAGACATTGTGATTTATACATATTAAAAATGACATTTTGAATATAAATTTCATATTTTTAGATTTTTTTCCTCTGGTTCAAAGCAGCTGGACCATTATGGACTTTCGTATTATTATCTACTTATCTGAATCTTTCACTTTAAAAGTTTTTTCGTTCTTGATCGACTTTAAAGCGTTTCTATTTTCGAAATCAATATTGATCAAGGTTAACTTTGTAAAAAATACATTTTATAGTGTAAGATAGGAATTTCCACCCTAGGATATAGTATAAGATTTTAAAATAAAGTTTCCTATTTCTCGTGCTTAAGGAATAAGTCTTATATATTATATTATATTGTATTCATTAAAAAATACATCCTTGCTATGGCATATTAAAACTGATATTTCTAATTCAGACGACAAATATAATTTGTTATATTTCTTCACTTAACATTAAACTAGCAAAACCATGTTTTGTTTGGATTCGCGAAACATTATTTAATAAGATAAATATTTGAAAGTAACAATATTTTTTTATATTATTTTTGCATTTTTATTAAGCTAAAATATTATTTTATGTTTTGGCGCATTTTAATTTTAGAAATGTAAATTCAGCCAAATAACTAAGAATTCCCTCGGAATTGTTTATTTGTGATATAACGAATTTAACAATTTTATTTGTTTACAATTCTTTTGTTGCCACTTTACAAAAAAATTATGTATATAATTCTTTTAAAATGCGTAAGTATCGTCTGCGTAAATGATTTCACATAATAAGAATAAATTATGCATTTGAATTCTTAACGCTGAAAAACACTTTTATAATTGAATGTAAATAATTATACTTTCACAAAATTTAATTCATTAAAAATATGCTATAATTTTCATAAAAAAGGTATTTTAAAAATTTCATAAAAGAAATCGTGAAATTATTTAATTTAATCATGATTCTATCTATAAGTACTAACTCCATGATTCATTTCTTCTGGAAATATACGTGTTTCATTTTTTATTTGCAAAAATGCGTCCGTAATGGAAAAACATGTAAAATAAATTAATTAAAATTATAAATGTTTAAGGTTATTCTGTATAATAAAAAAAAACATTGTGCAAATCTACGGATCATAATTTATTTTCGTTTAATTTAAAGTCAAAATATTAAATAGTTTTTTTTTGTAAAGTGTACGACAAAATGTAATTTGTGTAGCCTAGTAGAGGATTCACTTCGCTCATACTAATAAATAAGGGTTGCCCCGGGTGTTCGGGTTTGCAGAATATAAGCGAAAATGTAAGTGAAAATCTTTCTTTTTTTAAAAATTTTAAACAGATTTTTTCAGATTGCTCACTAACAACCCCCCCCCCCCCCAAAGAAAAAAAAAGTATTTTTGAAAAATATCAATGTATTCAAATAAAGTTTTGAAATTTATTAAAAGCAGTACTTTCCTATTAGCCGTATGTCAGGAGTTAATAGACGAAGAAATTGTCAAAATTTTAGCTACTTAGGGCAGACTTGTCGATTCTGTTTATTTCAGAGGTTTAAGCGCGCATTTCGATTACATGGCTGTTTTATTTACTTACTGATGAAGTTTTAATTTCATTATGGATTATTAGCCGTAAACAAATGCTAAACTTGTTTTATTGTTTTAAGTGCAAACGGGTTCATCTTTCATAATCGACAGAAACGGCATACGACAGAAATAATTTTTTTTTTTAAAATTCATGCTTGACAATTCTTTTAAAAACTATAAAAAATCAGTAGATTCAGATACAGTTTTCAAACATATTGTATTTGAAAGAACATTTTCTTCCCTATTCGATGGTGTAAAGATTAAAATTGTGCAATCTTTAGAAGTTTTTAAAAAATGCAGCAAGGGCGAAATATATTGGTCAGGTGTTACCATCGTCAATATGATGTCAGCGTTACTGACGGACATTTTTTTGGCTTATAATATAGATATATAAACATGAATATAAGCAATTTGATGTATATAGAAAAAAAATAAACCTTTTAACAAAGAAAAATTTTACTTTTGATCAAATTACAAAACTATTACAAAACTTTTTTCTTTAAACTTTCTAACGTTCAATGCACCTTTTGCTGACTAAGTGATATGGGAAAAAAAAAAAAGAGACGGTGTGAATATTATAAAAATCATATTTTTAGAATTTTTCTTGACTTTAGTGTTATCTGCTTATTTGAATCTCTCACTTCAAAAGTTTTTCTTTTCTTGATCGACTCTGAGGCGTTTCTATTTTAGACAGCAATATTGATCATGACTTTTTAACTTTGTAAAAAGTACATTTCATGGAGTACGACTTGATGTTTTCGCTCGAGACACTAATCTCATTATACTTCAGGTATGAAAATGCAATATGTTTTTATAGTAATAATGTTCTTCAAAAAATTATTTCTTGATGTAATTAATTAGAAAAGGCTATTATTAACTTTATTTATAACAAATATATGTGTTTTAATGTTGTTTAATAAGCTGGGACAATATTAGTCTGTATTAGGAAGATAAAGTTAAAAATTGCATCATCTCATTATGAGACATTACTAATAAAATATTTTACTCAATTTGTTATTAGTGTTGTTAAACTTTGGCTTGGGGATGCGAACAATTATGTCGTAAATTAGTGGTGAACAGAGTACTGCTTTGGCCGAGTACCGAGTACTGGCCGAATACAGAGTAGTAATGTGTAAGCAAACGCAATTACATATATATACACACAGTTACATACAAAAGTTCTGCACAGCTTCAAAGCATACATTTTGAGCATTCAAATACACTTTAAAAATTTAATAAATCATGCGCATTGTTTTGAAGATATTTTATATGCAATTCAAAACTTTTCGATGTTTTAACCTATCAGCATTAATTGAGAAAGAAAAGTAATTACACAAAAATCATTAAAAAATCTTTTTTAAGATGAGATTAAATGAAAAAAGTGTATTTTATGAAATGTTGCAGAACTTTGCGGTTGAACATAGCAGAATCATGATATCTATATATAAAAGAAAAAAAAAACTCCATTTTTTGAAAATGTAGAATACTTGGTATTTTTGCATCAATAATTTAAAATAAAATATTTAATTACTTTTTTGAAGCATTTATTGTATTTTCTACTTCTACGACTTATTCTTTATCCAAAATCTCTAATATTATTCCTTCTGCTTTAAAAATAACGATTTGGATTAATCTAATCATTAAAATTTTGTTTTACACTTTTTTACTTTTCTGTAGACACATTTTTATGTGCCCAATAATAGTTTGTATGAAATATTGCGTATATTATGTATCGATATTTATATTTGAATAATTTTTTACAAATTACTTGAGTATAACAATATACTTACATTTTGTTATTATTATTTTAATGTTGATTAAAACAGGGATAAAAGGGATGACCGCCCTAGAAACCCAGCTTTTGCTTTATAGTATAAGTGCAATACCGGGGGGGAAGACGATGATTAAAACAAAAAGAAAGTCGAATTTTTCAACGACTCAGTATTGGCAGAGTACATTGTGAAAATTTGGCACAATGCCGAGTACTCGGCAAATTGGCTGAATGTGTCAGGTACCGAGTACATCCAGAGTACTCGGTACACCTTTTAGTCGTAACGAGCTTTATAAAATGAATATTCTAGAAAAGTTCTCAAAAAAATTTTTTTTTTTTTTACATTTTAGCCCTAAACTAATCCTAAGATTAATACCTCCAAAATAACATTTTTTGATATGTCGTTTTACGAATAAGTGTGACATATGTTTTTGGAACTTTAATAAAAGTTTTTTTTGCCCTGCATTTTTTTTTTTTTTTGTCTAAAGACAACACCCCCTACATTTGGAGTATCTTTTTATTTTAAATGCAGAATATTGCCAAAATGATTGGTAGTTTAATTCTCACATAAAGCTACGAAAAGAAACAGAATTTTATAAATAATTTACCAAAATTAAAAAAAAATTGCCGAATTTGAATAGAATTTAGGTGATATTTTATGTTTATGCTAACATCGTTTTAACAGATGTCAGGTTTCTGACGTTATGCTTAATGTAAATTACTATTTAATTTTATTTCCTTTATATATTGTATTTATTTGTATATCATTATCTACGTATTTGAGTTATGGACACATTCTCTTATCTATGAGATAAAATGGGG
Organism: Maratus speciosus; assembly: GCA_963932465.1. Classification (NCBI taxonomy): domain Eukaryota; kingdom Metazoa; phylum Arthropoda; class Arachnida; order Araneae; family Salticidae; genus Maratus; species Maratus speciosus. The sequence continues at coordinate 419,529,484 of OZ010791.1, forward strand.
GAAATGTATAAAAATAGATCCAAAAAGAGGGGCTACTATTGTCCAGTGGAACAAAGGTAGTACAGTAGTCAAATATTTGGCGATGAAAGGGAGAGTTGTGAACAAAAAATCATTTTCTTCAGTGAACAAACGGACAGAAGGACACGTAGAGGTTTCCCGTGGAAATACATGTAAAAAGCCTCGGAATCTAGAAGGGAGAGCGAGTAGGAGAATCAGTTTGAAGTGGAGAGTTGACGGGTGTTGGTCGGTGTGCTGAGGCACAGTGTTTTCTTCAGAAGTGTGTGTGCCGAGAGTTCTAACAGATTTGTAGGTCGTACTTTTGGATGAGCCTAGCTGAGTACAGTCAAAAGAGACGGGATAGTTTATTTATAATGATATAGCCTAGTGCAGGGACGGTGAACCAATGGCACGCGTGCCATAAGTGGCACGCTGCAGATTATTTTTGGCACGGCATACATTCAGGTTCTCCATCAAAATATAGCATAATTTCATAAAATTCAATAATGAATCTAGATACTGTCTCTGCTTATCTGAATTCTATTAGTTCAATTGGTTGTCAATGCCATGGGGATTGAAGAAGCTGAAATGTAACTTAATGTATCCCGATCTAGCTAAATATTGGCTCAGAAAATTTTAAGAATAAGAGAGAATTAGGAGATTATCGCAAAAGAGAGATTAAAATGCATTATAAGCAAAATTGTCGATGGTAAAATTATAACAACTTGGAACTGAATTCAAGGCACTAAAAGCTGTAGATTTTGATGCTTGCTATTTTGGCAAATTTTTATGCGACACATTCTTTTCGGAAATAAATAATATGAAAAATGTAAGTAAAACACCTTGTCAAATGAGTTCAATTAAACTTGCATTCTCTTAAAAATAACTAAGTGCGACACTAATATAAATTATTTGGTATCCAAGATGAGACAACAGAAATATTTTTTAAATCCATTTCTAAAGTATAACATCAAATATTACCCATTTTTTTTTTAAATGCTAAAAGAAAAAAATTAAGTAATTTTGATTCATTATTATCCGATTCATTAAATTTTTTTTATGGTTAGCACGTCATGATCACGTAAAATATATTTTTGGAAAAATTTGGCACGTGGATGTGAAAAGGTTCGCCGTCCCTGGCCTAGTGCGTAGATAATACCTGAAAATGTAATTTAACATAGGGCATGATCTGCTATATATGTGACTATAAATGGAAATATTGTATTTTGTTGTAACTATTTAAATGTACTATAATTAAAACTTTTATATTTATTTGAAGCATTTTAGTGAACTGATTCCAAACATATATTGTGTCCGGTATGGCACATCTATACCGGTGGTGGCAGCATATCAGTTAAGGAGTATATATTTATATCTTCACGTATAGTGGATCATAATTGGATTAATAATTATAATGGTATCGACAGCGTCAATTACAATACATATTAATTTTCTTTTAACATAGCAGCATTCAAATTGTTTCTGTGCATCGAACTAAACACTTTGAAATACTTCAAAAATTGACTGAATATGATGATTTTTCTCCAAAAATTCAGATTTTTCATTTAAAATCGTATGCTTTTGTTTAAATGTCTGTAAAAGAAATAAATTAGAGCACGAAACCTTATTTCTAGTACGTTGCACTGATAAGTATATAGAAGCGAATGTGGAGAAAGTATCATATCTATAACTTACCAAAAAGTAAGTTTTTCTAAAAAAACGCATTTGATTTTTTTCTTTTGAAAAACATACTGTTATCTTTCTCTCCCAACAACTAAAGCTTTTAAGAATGAAATATTAAAGTGAAATTCTAAGTAACGGACGAAGAGTCTACAATGCTACATATTTTCACTGTAGTGGTGTTAATTACTAGTGAGATTCGAAGTAATGGACAGTCTACAATGTTTATCACGTTGCACATTTATTCATAAAGTGACAACTCGGAAAATAAAGTTAAAAAAGAAAAAAAAATCCCTGCCGGCTCGACCTACAGGCGGAAGTAGATTACGAATTTAAGTATACTAATTTCACCAACAAAAACTAAATCATGATTAGAGATAAACCTACTTTAACAATTTTATCTGGCCGCTTTTAACGAGTTTTTATTTCATTTTTAAATAAGAGCTGGTTTTATCAGAATCATATTAAGGCGGTATTAAAAAAAATACTTTTCCATGCTCAACAACTCGAAATTTTCTGGCACATTTTCAGATTCATTTTTAATAGAAAAAATATGAAACTTGCTGACGTGATTTTTGAAGAGATTTAAAAGCAACCTGTATTTTTATTTTTCATTCAATTAATTAAAACTTGATTTATAAACAATTATTTTCTCGGTATAACAATATTTTTCATTTCTAACACAATCGCTTCGGAAAATTCGGTTCAAAATGCCCACTTTGACATCTTTTTTTGAAATATATTCTGCCTCTATCAAAAAATCGATCATTACGGTACATTATATAGTTTCTGAATAAGAGAATTTACCAATATGATGCATTTGAGAGCAAAAATGAATTAAAAAATGGGGCAGAAAATAAGCAGTTTGGAGTTGAATACACCCTTGATACGATGATTTTTTTCTTAAATTTTGATTGATGATTACGATGACTTTTTTTCTTTCCCTATGTATTTTTAATTTGATTTTGCTGTAAGAATTGGTCCTATCCAAAACTTATCAATATAAATGTTGTAGATGATATTAAGATATATAATAAATTCATGCGGATTTTATATGTTGTGAATTGATGAAGATATGGATTTTTTCTTCAATTCCTTTTTGTTTTCGTTTTTTTTTTTTTTCGGTACGAATTGGTCTTGTCAAAAACTTATCAGTATAAAAGTTGTAGATAATGTTAAGAAGATTTATAATAAATTTAATTGGATTTGATAACTTGAAAATTGACGAAGCTATGAATTTTTTCTCCCTAAAACCCTATTTTTTGCTCCCCTTGAGCCCATTTTTAATTTTATCAAGAATCTGTGATATATAAATTTTTGGCGCAATTTTTAGAAATAATAAAAACTTTAAATTGATTTGATATGTACAAAAATTAAGAAGTTATGGTTGTTTTCCGGTTTTCACAAAACACCTCCCTATTTCCATCCCCTTGGTCCGATTTTGCCCATAACGAACATGACCGAGATTTTATGCCCCTTGATTTTATGCATCAGTTTAGAAGAGATTTGTGCAGAATTATGGAAGTTATCGTGTCCAGAAGAAAGTGATATATATATACACACACTGCTCAAAACAATTAGGGGAGCACATGGTTTTAACGGAATTACGCAAATATTTACACCGATAAATAACGTAAAATAAAACATCCATAATTTAAAGTGTTGTAGAAAACAGATAAAGAAATCTTCACATGTAAATTAAAGTTTATGACGTCAAAAACTAGAAAAAGGAGATAAGTGCAGAAATCGGGATTTTGCAGAAACGTCTGTTTCACTACCTCAGTTGTAAAATTCAATTGCTCAGCTTGTGTTTTGAGAAAAGGTGGCTTGAAAATGTCACAGTAACATGATTTACCGCAATCCATGACGGAGTGTTATCGGGACAGTTGAATTTGGGGAAACACAACGAAGTGTAGTGGACGCTGTTGGAGTCGCAAGAAGTGTCCATGAAAGGCTGTGGAATCGATTCCAAGATACATGGAATGGTAGTCATCGACAAGTGCAAGGTCGAAAATGTGTTAACACAGAAACTGATGACCGATATATCTTGTTAACAGCTCGTCGAGACGGAACGGACAATGCTACTCAGCTGCAAACACAGTTATTCTTGCCCACAGGAAGAAGGGTGTCCAGCCAAACAGTCCGGAATAGGCTTCATCTCTATGCACGTAAGCTAATGGTCATATTCCGTTGACCTCAAACCACTGTGCGGCCCAAAGGAGTTGGGGAACTGAACATCGAGTTTGGAGGCAACGTTGTTGGAGTCAAATTCTGTTTACCGACGAGTTCCGATTCAGTCTGGATGTGTTATCTGATGTGTTTTGGCATGGAGAGAAAGAGGCACTCAAAATAATCCCACATTCGTTCGTGAAAGATCACATTACAGACGAGGTGGGTTGATGCTATTGGCTGGAATCAGCATAGGTGGACGTACGGGACTGCGTATCATTCGGAATGGCCTTTGACGATCCGAACTTATACAGACGAGATACTGAGACCTCATGTCGTATTTTATGTAGCAGAAATTACTGATTTCTTTTTTTCCATGCATGATAATGCCAGACTTCATACAGTTCGTTTTGTGGAAAACATGCTTGAAGCTAAAACAATACAACGTATGGAATGACCAGCATGCTCTCCTGACCTAAATCCGATCGAGCATGTTTGGGACATACTCAGACGACGCATTGCTGCGAGACAGAGGCCTCCTTTTACTGTCCGGGGCTTGAAGATTGTAATTCTTGAGTAGTGGAACAGTATTCCCGAAAGTCTTATCGATAACCTCATCGCATCCATGAAAAACAGGTGTGCAGCAGTCTTAGCTGCTCAAGGAGACCACACGCCATATTAAAAATATTTCATCATTTCTAAACAATACTTTTTTTATCATTTAAATGAAAACAAATTCTTACCCTAAACCATCTTTTCATGTTCTTTTCAACTTTTCAAAGAATAAAAGCCCCTTACAATTTTTTGTTCTTTTTTCTGTATTGCACATTGATGCACGTGTACTATCCATTTTATGCCATGGCTGTCTTGCTCTGCTCTCTTCACTTTTTTGCTTGCTCCCCTAATTGTTTTGAGCAGTGTATACATATATAGTTTCAAAAAGAATTCTATCAATTATAAATGAAAATAAAATAACAAATAGTGATAATTCATAATGACTTGCGCATTAGCAGCATAGCGATTTGAATGATAACCCTCATAGCATGCATGGTCACGGTGACGTTGTTGTGACGTCACTGTAAGTCACTGTATTCACGTCACATCTGTGACCAAAATGCCACCACTCAGTGATGTCACATTCTGACTGAGATGTGAACTTCTTAGAAAACTTTAAAAAAATATGAAAATTCTTTAAAACATATTATTTACTGTAAAATTATATTTTTCTAGCAATTAAAAAAAAATGTGACGTCATTGTTATGTCATTGCATGTAACGTACGTCACGTCACATATGTGACAAAAAAAACCACCATATTGTAAGTCGCAGTGTGACAAAAATGTGAATTTTTAAAATCCTTGAAAATGAAGAGAAATATTTTAAACAGTATTTTAAACAGTTCCGAGTTACAGCGGCATAAGGAATGAAAATATATTAGTGCAAAGCAAACGGTAAATTCTGTCACGAAAGGGGGCGGGGGGGATATAATATATAAAGTGCACGATACAAGCATTAATAAACTAAATTTTCCTGTTATATTTTATGAATTTGATATCTGAGACAGTGAAAGTATACTTTTTTTCATGATTTCAATTTTGTCTAGCATTGCAATTTAATATAATAATCCTTCACTGATTGTTATTATTATAAAAGTGTTTCTCGGAAAAATGGTACGTGCTGGAGCAATTTGGATAACATATTTAGAATTAGGAGTATTAAATCTGTGCACTTTACATATTTAGTTTGCAGGGAGGATTTTTTTTTTCTTTTTTTGCCAACCAGTGGTATTCGAAACACTTCTGTGTTTTCAAACTAAAAATTTTCTATTACAGTTAGGTCTGCAGCTTTTAATGAGCACGTAGAAAGAGTCTTCAGAGTTTAGTCATATATGCATTTCTTGCTTTATAATTTGCATTCAAGTCATATTTTTTCCCTTTAGCTATTTAGCTGTTTAACTCTTTTAAGTAACTATTTTTTCAAAAATTCCACTTCTTTCAGACTTTTTAAATAAAATTAACATTTTCCGAAAATAAAAGAAATACACAAAATTTATGCAAAACCTATGATATAATTAATTATTCGTATTTCAAATTTGTATTTTAGAGATATGACTTTAAAAAAAAGTTATTTTACAAATTGTTTTATTTTACAGAAAACGTGTGAAACAAACTTTACTTTAAAAAAAGGGGGGCTGGGGGTTGATTATTACCATTAAATTGATTTTTACACATTTTAAAAATTTAAACAATGTTTTATCTAATAAACTCTAATTATTATTATTATTTACAAAAAAGAAACTTTACAATACAATTTAACATAAATATTTGGTACTGATAAAAAGAAAAGGTAAAATACATTGGAAAATTCTTCAAATAGAAAATTTTAAATAAAGACACGCTCATTGCGTATTTAAGTTCCAAATCTATACAAAAACAAATAAGCAGTAAAGAACCATCTGCTCTGTAATCGTCTGCGTGAGATATAACCACAGAAAAATAAATACGGAAGTCGCGGGAAGCCGGGAAGTTACTTGACTGTTTAGAACATCGCTTCGCCACTTCTACAACAGTTTTTTTAAGATAAGAGAATGAAGGTTACCATTTTAGGACACACGGATATTATTATAGAAACATAAACGTAAGTCTTATTTAATTTAAATCTTTTATTCCTAATGTGTTATGAGTTAAATAGTTTTATGTTATATTAATAAGAGACTGATCTTGTTTTCAGAAGCAAAATTTCCTATTCGATAAGTTAAAGGAAAATATCTTAATCTGTCATCGCTTGAAAAAAAAAAAAAAGCTGCGTAGAGACTGATTTATGATTACATTCATAGGGAAATTAATGAAAACATTAATCTTTAGTTACTTGAGACTGAAAATGTGTTGAAACAATGATTTGGAGTTTTTTTTTCGGCATCTTACTGTTTACTCAATACTAACACTTATAGATTATATAGATTTTCGATTATTATGATGTTACGAAATTGTTTCAGATTAGAAATTAGCATTACACTGGGAAAATGTACTTTTGCATATTACAGTAGTGATACTTTTGAAAGAGTTTTCTTTTAATGCTAATAGTATTTTAAATTATTTTTTTAAATCCTAAACCTTCATACCAATGTTTTCAGATTTAACATTTGTCAAAATTATAAAATAATAGGAATTCCTTATAACATATGGAAAGATTTTTGAGATATTGTTAAATCTATTAATGCATTTAATTCATCTATAGTAGTTTGTTCTTGTTTAATAGTACAGCTATAAATACTAATTATTATTTTTAGTGTTGTTCAAATTCGTATATTTATTTTTTTTAAATTGTATGTAAGAATTTTTTTTCTGTTTGTGATTTTAATCAAACATTTAATTATAGACATTTTAAATCGATTATTAAATTTTCTTCTATTATAAACTCATTTTCTGCGTTTATGATACACGTAATTATTGGCACTAAAAAGTAAAATATGATATTTAAGCATTAAAATAAAGTGTTTTTCGTGCATGATAGGAAGTTATAGATTAAACTGCTTTAGTATATATTTTTTTAAAGTTCATATAATACAGGATACATAATATAGTACACAAAGTTGAAATGTGCTTATGACTTCAGTTTGTCTCCCCGCCTGTCTGTCCGCGCTCTAACTCTCGTAAATATACACGGATTGCCCTGAAATTTTTGGATGTTATTGACGTTTACCATAGCACGGTCCCTATTTGTAATGAAGTTTGTAGCATATTTCATTTACAAGACAGCCAAAAGTATTCCGTTACATTACGGCCTATGGGAAAAAAATCGTTTCAAATGATTTTTAATGATTTTACGCACGCTTTCAAACAGAACAAAATTGATATGCATTTATGAAGCGCACTAAAATATGCATTCTGTTGACTATGCGATGCAAAGAATAGTTATTATTCATTTACAGGGCTAAAAAAGGAATTCCAATACATAATGATATAGGGGTGGAGGGAATTGTTTGCTGCGTACTTTAATTATGTTAATCTGTTTCATATATAATGAAACTTATATACGTCGCTGAGGTTTACATACTATAAATTATTTCATGTATAATACGAATAATACGTATATAGCATTTACAGGGACACATTATATAAAATATTTCAGATACTATATTGTATCCGAAGTACTGTGCATTTTTAATTATGATATGCGCTTTTATGATTCACTATATTTATGCATAGTATATGGTGTATATAAATGCTATAATTCCTATACAGGGCTACACAAAAGTATTCGTAAGGGTTACTGGGTATGGGCGCATATTGCTTAAAGGTTGTTTTTAAATGAGTTATGCTTGTTTTCGCTGAACTGCATTTAATTTACTAAGAAATGTTTGTAGAATATAGATAAAATGACATACAGGGTCATGTAAAGAATTGGATACATGGCCGTCTATAAATTATAATTTCTGGAAATGTGATTTCAACAGTTTTAAGAATGTTTTAGTTTGAATTAAATTTTAACTAAATAGTGGCGTGTAATAAAGATTCTAGGTAAACTAAAGGGTTGTACAAAAGTATTCAAGTATGTTTTCATGTAATAGTATAAATTGCTGAAAGAGAATTTCAACCTGTTAGGCGTTTTCTTGCTAAACTAAATTTTCCTATTATATAGTAGGGGAAACTAGGGATACTTGACCCAATTCTTAGTTTTTGATTGTTAATTATTTTTTTACGTTACTTATGGGTGTGTAAATGCAGTCTATATATACTTAATGAAGTATTACACAATATTTAGTATTATTATTCCGAAGTATTAATTATAAAAGGTAGAAAAATAGGAATTTTCAAAACTTTCAATTTGGGTCAAGTATCCCAATGTATAGGGACACTTGACCCACCCATTAGGGATACTTGACCCAAGTCATAGATTTGGGAGTATGATTAAAAATAATAAACAAAACACCTTTACATAAGAACACAATTAATATTAAGGTTAATAATTTTTTATTTTTGCCAAATAAAATTAATACTTTTAATTTTTAGCACCTAGCCTAACATTAATATACCCAATTTAAATTTTTATTGCAGAAAGTTCAAAATATTAGCAGTCTGAAAGTTCATTCTGTGCCTAAACAAATTCCAGAATAAGAAAATAACAATTTATTCATCTCCAAATGTAAAATCATATTTAAACACAAAACTTGTAATTCTATCATTTGTGTCGAAAACTCAAGTGGATGAAGAATAGCTTCTATTTGGTCAGGATCAACTTATGATATATCATTCATTTCAAGCCATTTAAATCGCGTACCATCCATTCTTCTTGCAAACTGAATAGTAAGCCTGTCAGAATTTATTTTAAGAACCTTTCCAACAAATCTTCTTGTATTCCGTTTGCCACAATATTTGACAAGAACTAAGTCATTTACTTATAATATTTATATAATTTTATTTACAGATAATACTTATATTTATATGTTTATAATATTATAATATTTTTAATTCATAAATTAAACATGCTAAATGCATTTGAATAATACTAATCCCAATCTTGGGTCAAGTATCCCTAGGTGACTTGGGTCAAGTATCCCTAGTTGCACATTTACTACATAACCCTAAAATGCAGCCATTTGTTAATGAGAACATTAATATTATTATGCATGTTACTGTAGCTAAAAACATGTATAAAACAAATGAGCAATTAAAAAAGTCTTACCTTTAAACAGAAAATGTTAAAACATCGGTGTTTACAGAACAAAAAAATTACTTTTGGAACATGAAAATGTATTTTGTCTGATAGTTTAAAAACTTACGGAATGATTCAGTTATTATTTTCAACATATGGTCAGCTAACTGAAAGAAAGAAAGTGTTGCCACTTCCAACATACAAAACTTTCCCAATTCTGAGAAAAAGGCCTTGGGTCAAGTATCCCTATGGGTCAAGTATCCCAAGTTCCCTCTATATATACACTGAAAAAATGGGTACTCAAAATTGAGTAAAAAGTACACAATTTTAAATGCGTCACATACTCAAAACTGCTCCGAAACAAATGTACTCAAAGTTGAGAAACACATGTACTAATTTTTTATTCCATGGTTGTAATCAAATATGAATCGTTATGTACTGTCCCCCCCCCCCCACCACCAAAAAACCCCAAAAATTAAAGTAAAAATGTACTGACATTCATTTCCCGTTCAAAGTTATTAACAAGAAACTTTTAATTGATTGTTAAGAATTTTGCTATTTTTCTTAATAAATAAATTACTCAAATCGAATATTTATATGACAAGAGCAATATTTCCAAGCACTTTAAATCATTTTAAAATACTGTGCATAATTTAATATTTACAGTAATGAACATCATTTATGCCGCCAAAATGAAATGAACCATTACAGGGTACAAAATTATTCGTTTGTTTGGGTTTGATAACATGTGATGTTTCAAAATAGAGAAAGCATAGGTTCATTTTTGATCCAAAAATATTCAATTCGATATGAGTACATCGGTTTACTCATTTTTGAGTACTTGATTTTTTTCAGTGTATCAACCTACAGATCAAATACAGGGCTGTTCAAAAGAATTGGAAAACATATTTGGCTATGGACGGTAACTGCTGAAATCAGTTTTTCAAATGTTTTATGCCTTTTCTAAAATGTTTACTTAGTTATCTTATTTACGTTATTTCCCTAAATTACGATATCTTGTTAAAGCATTCAGGAAGTGTTGGAAAGTATTTTATAATCTATGCTTAACGCATGATTTTTCTTACTTGTTTTTTCTATTTCCCAGATCAGTCTTTTCCTATGAAACATACCAAATCTATTCAGCTCATATTCACAAAATACAATATACACGGGAATAAAAAATTTAAATAAATATTGCTTACCATACCGTTCTATATACAATAGTTGTATTAATATCCGTTAGACTCCACGTTCGAATTTAATAAAGCAATAAAAAATCACAACACATAAAAACACTTACACATTCAAAATATCAAGCTTGAACTCAATATCAAGTTTAGAACTTAATAAAACAATATGTCAGTTGATAAGCATTGTTTTTTAAGTGGAGAAATTAAAAATGTTTTAGAAGAATAGGGCTCCAAAATAGCGATATTTTGCTAAAAAGTACGGTAAAAAGATAAGATTTTTTATTTACAACCAAAGTTTACTTTAAAATTCATCGCAGTATTAATACTTAGACATTTTTCCAGAGAGAAACATTCGCCTTATATACAATATTTCAAATGAAAGTCAAATTTCAAATTAATTGCTTAAAAGGTGCAAAGGCCAACATAGTGAAAAATATTCCATGCCGGGACTCGAACCCGGGCCGTCAGTATAGCACACTGACATTCTACCGACTAAACCACATGGAACGACACCTAGCCTGTAAAATTCCTCACTATTACATGTTGGCAAGGCACATGTAACGCAGCACAAGATGGAATATTTATCGTGAACCACCGACATGGGGTAAACACGAAACTTAATTAAATCCAGCATCGATTGAAACTATATTAATACTTGGGAATTTTTCCAGGGAGAAACCTTCGCTATGCATACAATATTTCAAATTAAAATTGCCTTTTAAGCAATTAATTTGAAAATTGATTTTCATTTGAAATATTGTATGCCAGGCGAATTTTTTGTTGGAGTTTAAGTGGCCTATCAAGCCAAAAGCACCCCATTCTCGATAGCAGGAATTCGCTGTCTCATATTTAAACAATTAGAAAAGATCTCTTGTGGCTATGCTGCTTTTGAAATGGAAATAGGTAAAATGCGCTTACCTGGGATTCATCAATATCGCGATGACGTATAACTTCATCGGTGTGGCGTGGCCAGGAGTTTATCCAAAAGCTTCTTGAAGAAATTATTTTTATTTTATTTTGTGAAGCATTATTTATCCTTTAAGTATCCTTTGAGAGCTTAATATGAATCCGCTAAATCCATGGGAAGATATAATGTAATATGAATTAGTATTGTGTGTTTTTACGATAAAGAAAGATTCAAATTTTAGCTTTAAATACTTATAATTAAACATATTACTGGAGTATAAGAAACTCCGTGTTAACAGAGAGGCTACATGATTAAGAGTGAGTATACATAAAGCTGCTAAAACACATATTCGCAGCGTAGAAAAAAATATATAATAATTAAAGGCGTCTGGCAAAAGTCAAAATGTTCAGATGTTCCTTTTAGTTACATATCAGTGGTGAAATCTTAGTTATTAGAACATATGCTTTAGAGAGTTACTCAAGTGGGCTGCAATAGCACTCATTATTAAATGCGGAAGTAAAGGAACAGTTCGTAAATTGGCTTGTTAAAATGATCTGTGTTTAGTAACAAGTTCTTTCTTTTATTTTTTTTAATCACTTTTAGCAGTTGCCGAAGAACATCTGGGGAATTAAATTTAACACCCCTCCTTAATCTCCTCAGATGGATAAGGTAACAAGTTCATAGTCTTGATGTCACACAAAAGTTGAGGTTTGGGTGCGGGCTTCGTCAAGCAGTCAGCAATCATGTATTGCGTGGGACAATATTTTAATTCGATAATTTTATCTTCCTTTAATTGTCTTATGGCGTGAAAGCGGATATCAATGTGTTTTGTCCGCTTCGAAAATTTTTCATTTTCTATCATCTTTATACTGCTTTGGTTGTCATGGTAAAGTAAAATAGGTTTTACTTGGTACAAGTTAAGATCTTCTAGCAGTTTTAATAGCCATAAAATTTCTTGTCCTGCGGTTGATGCAGCAACATATTCCGCTTCAGCGGAAGAATATGCGATGCTTGACTGTAATTTTGTAGTCCATTGAATGGGATTATCACCCAGAAAAAAAAATATTGCCGGTGGTTGATTTTCTATTTTTAGTGTCCCCAGCCCAATCAGCATCAGCATACGCGATGAGTATTGGTGGTTTATTTTTACTTATTGTTAGGCATAGGTTTTTTGTGCAATTGAGGTAAATAATAATTCTTTTTGCCGCTTTCCAATCCTTCTCGCGTGGCGTTGCACTTCTCCTACTAAGTATATTTACTGGTGCCATAATGTCGGGTCGAGTGACTGTTGCAATATACAAGAGCGAACCGATCGCTTGCCTAAACTTTGTATTGTTCGGAAGTAAATTGTCGCTATCTTCTAATTTATAGAAACCTACTTCCATCGGTGTACCAATAGGTCTTGCATCTGTTAAATTTAACTTTCTAACCAAATCTTCTATTTTTGACCTTTGGTTTAATTTGTAACCATCATTCGTTTTGATTATGTTGGTTCCTAGGTACTGACTTATTTCGCCTAAGTCTTTTACTCCGTACTCATTTTGCAATTGTTTTATTACATCTTTAATTATTTCACTTTTACTCGCGATTAAAATATCGTCAACGTAGACGATGATATAAGTGAAATTTTCCTTTTCTTTTCTAGTAAACAAACATGAGTCAGCAGTGCTTTGCACAAAATTCATGTTTTTTAATGATTCTGCGATCTTTTTGTGCCAGGCTCTAGCTGCCTGCTTTAAGCCGTAGATTGTTTTATTCAGTTTACACACTTTGTTTTCACAATTTTTTTCTATAAAACCCTCTGGTTGTTTCATGAAAATTTCTTCTTCTATTTCGCCGTGAAGAAATGCAGTGTCGATGTCAATGTGTTGAACAGAAAGATTTTTGTATGCCGCTGAGGCTAAAAATGTGCGGATTGTTGTGTGTGAAACTACGGGTGCAAAGGTTTCATCATAATCTTCGCCGTACTTCTGATTATATCCTTTCGCTACTAAACGGGCCTTGTATTTTTGTACATTTCCTAAATTATCTAACTTTCTTTTAAAAATCCACTTGCAACCAATAATTTTCTTATTTGGTGGGGGATCCACTAAGTCCCAGGTTTTATTTTTCTTTAATGAGTTGATTTCTTGTTGAGTGGCTTTGAGCCAATTTTCTTTTTATACTGGGTTGTTCATGTTTGTTATGTCATAAAAATCGGATGGTTCGAATGTGTCATTTGTTTTTACGTGACATACGTATCTGTCGGGTGGTACTCCTCTATTTGACCTCTGAGACCTTCTCGGTTCTACGTCGGGTTGTTTGGACGCGGTTGGTTCTTCGTCCGAATTACTTAACTCTGTTTGAATGTAGTTGTTGTCATTGTCTGAGTTTTCTACCTCTTCGCTTTCTTTTAAGTTGTTTTCACTATTTTCTATAAATTTAACTGTTCTCGCTATTATTATTTTGTTTTCTTTTGTGAATATACGGTAACCTTTTGATTTATTGTCATACCCCACAAGTATTCCTTCCTGCGCTCTATCATCTAATTCGTTTCGCTGATGTTTCTGTATATAGGCATAAGCTTTACAGCCGAATGTACGCAGGTAGTGTAAGGTGGGTTTTCGGTTGAACCAAATTTCGAACGGTGTTTTGTTTGTTATTTTGGTTGGTAGCCTATTCTGCAGGTGATTGGCGGTATTTATGGCTTCTCCCCAGAATTTTTGAGGTAAGCCTGCTTCGGAGAGTAGACTTCTAGTCATATCTAATAATGACCTATTCTTTCTTTCCGCTACGCCGTTTTGGCTCGGACAAAATGGTACCGTAAACTGGTGTTGGATACCTCTTGCCCTTAGGTATTCTTCCGTTTGTTTACCTAAATATTCCCCTCCATTATCGGATCTAATAGCTTTAGGGAATCTGCCGAATTGGGTTTTCACCATGGCTACATAATCTTTTAACTTTTCGTGAACTTCATTTTTATGCGAAAGTAAGTAAATTACTGTGAACCTTGAATAGTCGTCTATAAAAGTGACGAACATTGTTTTTCCCCCGATAGTAGGTGTACCGATAGATGTGCACACGTCCGTGTGTATCAGATCGAGCACTTTGCCTGTTTTGGGACAGTTTGTTGATTTCGGATATGGGGCATCACTTATTTTTGTTTGGATACATATTTCACACAATGCATTATGATTACAGTTATTTATTTTTATACCGTCTGCTAAGTTTTTATTTATTAATTCTTTTATCGCATTATAGTTACGATGGCCAAGCCGTTTGTGCCAAACTTCTATGCAATTTTTATTTTTACATTCATGTGCAATGTTTACTTTATTAGTTTCAGCGCTTTCTAATAATTCGACTTGATATAAATTATTTTTCATTCTTGCTTCAAGATAAATATTCCCGTTTCGGGATAACGTGCATTTTTCTTTATCGAAAATTAATTTATAGCCATTCTGTGTTGCTTTGCTTACCGATATGAGGTTCGATTCTAATTCTGGTACATATAATACTTCTTTTAATGTGATTGTGTTTATCCCTCCATCGGATGTTTTTGTTTTAAATGTCGTTTCACCTGTACCGTGTGAATTCAGCGTTTTGCCATTGGCAATGATGACTGTCGTCTTTTCGGTGTCGTTAAACTTAGTGAATGCATCTTTACTGTTTAGAATGTGTGTCGATGAACCTGAGTCGATTATCCAGGTTTGTTTTCCTGATTTCTTGACTAAAAAAGCTGCGTCGCTGCCTTTTCCTGAATTGCCCTGTGTTTTGTTAATCCGAATTGGTTCTGTTTCACGGTTTTTGTTTTCTCTACAATAGTTTGCGTCTTCATAACATAACGATGATGTGTAATACTTGGATTTGTGCGGCTGTTGTTTTTGTGACGGTGAGTAAGTGTTTCTGTTCTTAAGATGCCAGCACTCTCTGTATGTATGGTTTTTTAATTTACAGTATGTGCACTGTTTGTCCTTTTTATTATAGTGTTCAGCCGGAAACTTTTTATGCGTTTTAAACGCTTTTGAGGAATTCTCGCTCTGATCTGTGTTTTCTAAACGTCTTGTATATTCATCAGTGAGTTTTCCTTTTATAAACTCTGAATTAAGTTCATTTTCTGGACGGGCCCCGAGGGCTATAATTAAGGTATTGTAGCTAGGTGGTAATGAACAAAGTAACAGAGCTGAAATGTGCGAGTCATTAATAGTTTCGCCTATGGCTGAAAGTTTATCAACAAGTTCTAAAATATGTGTAATGTGTTTTATTAGATTGCCGTTTTCTGGGAGTTTTGCTCCGTATAATTTTCTCAGCAAATATAACTTGCTTGAGAGATTGGCCCTTTCATGAATTGTTTTTAAAGCTTGCCAGGTTTCTCTGGCAGTGTTTAAGTGCTTTACATGCACGATTTGTGAGTCTTCAATACTCAAGTTGATAATTGCACGTGCTTTACGGTCCCTCTTCGTCCAGTCCGTGGTAATTGGATCTGGGGGATTTTGTGTTATTACATCAAACAATTCTTCTTTTATTAAAATCATTTCTGCGCGAAATTTCCAATTTGAGTAGTTTGTCGAATTTAACTTTTCGACTATTTCGGTTTCTTTTATCCCTGCCATGTTTATTTTTATTTGTTTATGCGACCAACCTATTTCCTTTTTATTTATTTATTTACTGTAAAATGTAAAATGAACGATTTCTTTTATTATTATTATTATTACTCACAACCAACAAATTGTTCATTCACTAATTATTTAAATGTTCATTACATAAAACATAAATATATAAATGTTTCTTTTTCATTCACCTTTATATTTCTGGTACAATAACATTCATTATTTTATTCAATGCAGCATCTTTTTATTTTTTTTATTCAGAACATGAATATTTTTAATATTTATAATCTAAGCCACTATATAAAATTTTTCTTCTTTTTCGCTAAACATGAGCACTTTATCTGTCTCATTAATCTTTTTGTTGGAGTTTAAGTGGCCTATCAAGCCAAAAGCACCCCATTCTCGATAGCAGGAATTCGCTGTCTCATATTTAAACAATTAGAAAAAATCTCTTGTGGCTATGCTGCTTTTGAAATGGAAATAGGTAAAATGCGCTTACCTGGGATTCATCAATATCGCGATGACGTATAACTTCATCGGTGTGGCGTGGCCAGGGGTTTATCCAAAAGCTTCTTGAAGAAATTATTTTTATTTTATTTTGTGAAGCATTATTTATCCTTTAAGTATCCTTTGAGAGCTTAATATGAATCCGCTAAATCCATGGGAAGATATAATGTAATATGAATTAGTATTGTGTGTTTTTACGATAAAGAAAGATTCAAATTTTAGCTTTAAATACTTATAATTAAACATATTACTGGAGTATAAGAAACTCCGTGTTAACAGAGAGGCTACATGATTAAGAGTGAGTATACATAAAGCTGCTAAAACACATATTCGCAGCGTAGAAAAAAATATATAATAATTAAAGGCGTCTGGCAAAAGTCAAAATGTTCAGATGTTCCTTTTAGTTACATATCAGTGGTGAAATCTTAGTTATTAGAACATATGCTTTAGAGAGTTACTCAAGTGGGCTGCAATAGCACTCATTATTAAATGCGGAAGTAAAGGAACAGTTCGTAAATTGGCTTGTTAAAATGATCTGTGTTTAGTAACAAGTTCTTTCTTTTATTTTTTTTTAATCACTTTTAGCAGTTGCCGAAGAACATCTGGGGAATTAAATTTAACATGGTTCTCTCTGGAAAAATTTCCAAGTATTAATATAGTTTCAATCGATGCTGGATTTAATTAAGTTTCGTGTTTGCCCCATGTCGGTGGTTCACGATAAATATTCCATCTTGTGCTGCGTTTGTAGCCTTATCAACATGTAATAGTGAGAAATTTTCTAGGCTGGGTACCGTTCCATGTGGTTTAGTCGGTAGAATGTCAGTGCGCTGTACTGATGGCCCGGGTTCGAGTCCCAGCATGGAATCTTTTTCACTATTTGCGTCTTTTAAGCAATTAATTTGAAATTCGATTTTCATTTGTAATCACAGTGTTTATGACAAGTTCGTCACAAATGACACATATTTCTCAAATTGGTCACAGTGTGACTTCAAAGCATTGTCACTTTCGTCACAGGTTCGTCACAAAGTTAATGCCAAAATAGTCACAAATGACACACTTTTCACAAATTTGTCACACCGTGACTTCACAGAGTGGTCACAATGTGACGTCACAAACGACCTCGCATTTCTAGTCACGTGACGTCACATCGAAGGTCACAAAATCACAGTGTGACTTCACAACGACGTCGCCGTGACGTCACCATGTCTTACGGGAATATATTACCATTATACAATTACAAATCATCGATTTCCAATTACTAAAATTAAATTAATAAATTTAGCTACAATTCATAACACTGATATTATATAAAATAAAGATGGAACCTGTAACTAGTAATACAGAATCAAGCTCAATTCCACTAATTCACTAGCACATTGCGGACGATAAATCCATATAAAACATATGAAAAAGCACCAAATTTTGATAAATTATCCTATTAAAGACAAAAGATACAAATAACCAGCTAAATAATGTTGAACCAGTAATAGACGTATCATAAACAAACAACAGATCAAATGGATGAATGAAGCCGGAAGCTTATATAGTATTTCACTTTTTCAAGGGTACATAAAATACATATATAAGCAAAAAACATAGTGGATTTCTGTAATGGAATCCAGCAATAAGCTAAAAATTGAATTCCATTATGTACCCTATCGACTATACACCAATAATTATAAATCCACCATGCAAAATAAATTTAATTAAAAAAATATTAATGCAATATCCGCAACAATGAACAACATTAAAAGATGAAACAAATATAAATCAAAGATATACCCCGCGAGAGAACAGCCAAGACCATATTGACTATGACTCAAACATTTAACCAATTTTGGCATGGCAAAAATCCCGCCCAAATAGCTTACACAGTTAAAAGCGAATCCTCACTGTTGTCGCAGAAAATATTCACATTCTTAAAATAAAACAATTATAATTAACATACAGCCCATATAATAATTATTATTACATGCTATTTTAATGATCCTGGAATAAATTATTACTAAAAGTATATTAAGAAGTATTTGTTTAAAATTAAACAATTAATAATAAAGAGACATTATCTAATATAATAACCGATGGCAACATTATTATATTAGAACTGGGTACTAGGGGTCATGATCGGTGTAGATCTGCAAAAATTTTTCAGAAATTCCAACATAGGGGAGAATGTAATAGGTAGTATTTTATGCGAACTCTACCTAAAAGCGAAAAATATTTTCAAGCATGAATTCAAGAAAATTATTTTTTATAGAATAGGTCAGGACTTAATTCAAAACTTTTATATCCGAACTCAAAAGTAATTTATTGGCTTCCATTTGAGTCAATTTATAATCCATTATCATAAAATGTGAATCACAGGCTTGCAAAACATGATAAAATTGCTTTAGTTCAACCATTTTTTTTATAGATTTTTAACACTTGGAGATTCGGGCAGAGTAATACCATAAATGTGTAAGCGCGAGTATCTCCGGTTATTGACAGATCAGGTAGTATGTTTATGATTTATCCCGATTAATTCCTCCCCTTTCTTTCTTTGTGCTTTTGCAAATAAGTATGCAATGTCTTATTTTGTTGAATAATAATTACTGGAATTTTAATTAAAGTTATCTATATTGCATTTTTAAATACCAACTTGAAAGAAAAAATTTTTAACTATCGCCACATTCTTTACCTGCCTGATTTTAAGTAAGGGCAAGGAGTTTAAGATTATAATCAACCAGTTTACTTTTTCATAAAGTTATACAACTCAGAAAATGAAGTTTTTCAGATAAAGGGAAAAACACTTTCAAGCATAATATCAAATTATTTTTATTTTGACTGGGTCGTGAATAATTCAATTCTAAACTTTATATCCCGGCATTTGTGCCGGGATGTAATTCATTGGCTTCCATACGAGCTAATTATCTGAAGACTGTAGGGTTGTAAAACAGCAGTGCAAAAGTTTATAAAATTGTTCTAATTCAGCCTTTTTTATAGATATTTAAATGTTAAACTGTCCTTTCGCATTCTGTTCGTAATTATATAAAGGTGCGTTCGTAATTATATAAATACGTAGCTCCTATAGTCGTCGTTCAGTCCGTCCGTCGGTCCATCCGTCTGTCTGTCTGCCCGTCTGTCCGCCCGCATGTAACAGAGCAAAAACTACCCAACCGAATGGTCTGAAATTTTAAATATATAATTGTTGCAAAATTTTGTCGCGTCATTTCAAATTTTATGAAAATCGGATGTATCGTTTAATTACAGGGATAGTCAAAAGTTTTCCGTTACATTGCGCCCAATAGGAAAAAAATATTGCAAGTGCATTTTAATGATGGTACGGCCTTCCGAATGGTCTGAAAATTTAAATATATAATTGTTGCAAAATGTTGTCGAGTCATTTCAAATTTTATGAAAATCGCATGCATAGTTTAATTACAGGGACAGTCAAAAGTTTTCCGTTGCAATAACTTTTCCCCATTGGCCGTCATGTAAGTGCATTTTAATGATGTTACAGTCTTTCAAACAGAATGTAATTGATATGCACTTATGAAGTGCACTAAAATATACATTTAGTACAATATGCTGTGCAAAAAATATTTATAAAACTAGTTATAGTACAAACGCCCCTCATTTGCCACGTTTGACAAGCAATTTCCAACTTGTTTTTACTGTTATATTTAATTATTTTGTAACAATTGTCTTTATTACATTCTTTTTTTTTTATAGGTTCCAAAATGAAAACGAAACAACAGTTTTTAACTATCGCCACGTTCTTTACATGTATGATTTTAAGTGACGGACAAGGTATTTGGGATGCTCCAGTAGAGGAGGATGACAACATGCCACATCCCACGACCTCAACAGCTGCACCAACGGAACCCCCTCACATATTTTGCCCGAAAGACCGAATGTGCACCTATCCATGCACTTGTGAAAAAGGTGGAACGGAAGGATTGACAGTCCATTGCGAGAATGGAAATTTGGCTATGATGTCTTTGGGTTTAAGAAACATCAGAGATAAACCACTCTATCATTTAACCATGACTAGAAATTATGTAAGACGTTTGAAAGGCGGAATATTTCACAATGTTACAATTGTAAAACTTGAAGTGACATACAATAAAATTGAAGATATTGAACCTGAAGTGTTTGATACCCTCGGAGAAAGCTTAGAATATCTTAGTTTAGAAGGAAATAATTTAAATAGTGTTCCGGGTGCTATAAATAAACTTTCTCGGTTAACTTTCTTAAATCTCGCACATAATCAGTTGGTAACAATACCGCCAAATGCGTTTGCTGGTCTTCCAATAGTAAATGAATTGAGACTTGATAGTAATAAAATTAATAAAATTCTTCCTGGTGCATTTAATAACATACTCAGAAATCTTGACAAATTACATCTGCAACATAATAAATTGCAGAAGTTTGAGCGAAATGTTTTCAAACAAATGGTTAAACTTAAATACTTAGATGTTTCTCATAACGATTTTGCTAAATTCGACAAAAGGGATTTTACCGATTTGACATTTTTATGGTTTCTGAACGTTTCGGACAATCACTTAAATGAAATACCCCGGTCTGCTTTAGCAAGAAATGCACAATTAAGAGTACTTAATGCATCAAATAACAACTTCAAAGAGATCGATGCCTATCTACTGAGAGGCCTTCGCTTGCTTCGTGATTTATATCTCGCTGGTAATAAAATAAAAGCAATTTCGCAAAGAGCTCTCATAACACCTACAAGATTAAGGACCCTAGATCTGGCGCACAATGAAATGAAAGATATCGGATACGAAATGTTCAAAGATATGAACTGGTTAGAAAGATTAGATTTGAGTTACAATAAAATACACAGAATTGCTAGTTCCAGTCTCCAACGGATGTATCAAGTTGTCATAGATTTAAGCCATAACAATATATCTTACATCGGCAAAGGTGCTTTTATCGAATTATCAAATGTTACTGTGTTTGATCTTTCATACAATAATATTGCAGAAATTCCAAAAGATACTTTTCAGAACAGCGACGTTAATATTCTTCTACTTAACCACAATAATATTTCAGATCTCTCTAAAGTTCTCATAACAAATTTAACTGGAATAAAAATTTTGAATGTCACGTATAATAATATTCAAGTTATTGACCGTAAATCATTTACAACTAAAAAACTATATGAGCTGCATACTGTTGATCTTAGCTACAACAACATAACTGAAGTAACTGGTAACGCATTTGAAAAATTTGGAAGTATTAGGAACATCATATTGCACCACAATAACATTAAAAAAATTGGTTATGGCAGTTTTGGAACTCTAGCTACGTTACTTGAACTGGATGTTAGCTATAATAATATCTCTGAAGTAACATCTGGTGGTTTTACTAATCTAGTATCCGTACGAACTATATACGTACACCATAATAAAATAAAAAATATGTTTATCATACCAATAGCTGTCAATGAAATACACGTACAACATAATTTGATAAAAAGAATTCCACCGGGAATATTTCCTTCCATGAATTCATTGCTTCATTTATATTTAGATCATAATAATTTGACTAAAATTGAACGAGGAGCTTTTAAAGGTCTCTTGACTACAAGAACGCTTTCTCTAGGCCATAACAACATATCAGAAATTCC
Organism: Maratus speciosus; assembly: GCA_963932465.1. Lineage (NCBI taxonomy): Eukaryota > Metazoa > Arthropoda > Arachnida > Araneae > Salticidae > Maratus > Maratus speciosus. Next base: position 419,551,803 of record OZ010791.1, read on the forward strand.
ATTTGAGTCATTGGGAGATATGAGTTCTCTCCAATATTTATATTTCCACGGCAACAATATTACAAAGTTAGGAAGAAAGGCTTTTGGAAACCTACCGGTTGTATTTGAACTCAGATTAGATCACAATAACATAAATAGTATTAGTGTTGGTGCTTTTGAAGGTATGCTACAGTTGCTCAAGCTCAATATGAGTTTCAACAACATAACTTATATTCCCCCTTCGGCATTCAAGGGATTAGTCTCTTTGAGGAATTTAGATATTTCTCATAACACGATATCTAGTTTAGAAAACAAAACTCATGGATTGCTTGAAGACTTGTTATCTTTAAATATCATCAATGCTTCGTATAATCATCTGTCTTTTATATCAGAGAGAACATTTCCAAAATCTCCGTACATACCATATAAAATAACGCATGTCGACCTTAGCAACAATTTTATACCAATTATAACAAAAACTTTCGATGATGGAATGAAGCAGGTGCGTACTCTCAAACTCCAGAATAACATTTTAAACGAAGTTCGTCCAGGTGTTCTAAAAAATCTGACTTACTTACGTCATCTTGATTTATCTGGAAACGAACTACAAAAGTTATCGAAAGACACATTTGGAGAGCTGGAGGACATGGAAGAACTGATTTTGGCGAATAATCGTTTAGGATCTATACCGGTGAGTGAAGTATTGTTGATGAAGAATCTGACACTTCTTGATATGCGACACAATCGGTTTACATCTTTTTATGAAGATCTCATTCCTCTAATGAAGGAAAATTTTACAGTTTTATTTGAAGGTAAGCTAACTCTTTTGGAATAATTTTTGTTTTAATTAAGTTTTATATATATATGTTGTTAAAATTTTTATTTGCAACATTCATTAAAATTATTCTAAATTTCTGGCACATTCATTATTTTCCTATTTCTTAATAATCTATATTATTTATTTCTAGTTAAATAACTATAAACTTAAAACGCGTATCTTAATTATCTTATTCGAAACCTTAATCTAAACTTTTAATCCCTTCATTATTTTTTATCAGCTACCAAAACTATAATATTCTGACAGAAGCTACTTTTATTTTTCGAATGTTTTTAAAAACTATTTTACTATTTCTTATTTTATTCCATGAATCAATTTCCCGCGCACATTGTCGGGCGTATTGCATCGAAATCCCTTCGTGAGCAGATAGGGAACTCGTACCCTATTTCGTTCCTCTCTCGTTCTCCATTGGTTGAGTAACCGAGCGCATTTCATTCTGTGTCTCGTTCCTGAATTTATTTAGTTCGTCAAGAAGTTTACATTCCAATCTGTCTTCCTACGCGAGTCCTGACAAAATCGTCGTGCATGAGGTCAGAAGAATAATTCTGTGCTGTTCGATTGTTTCAAAACTCTGTTACCAGGTGTCTTGTCGTCAAGTAGAACCTCTAAATTTGTTCATTAAGATCTTTTTAGCAAGATGTAGTAATTCTTGCTCTAGACTGAAGGCTCTACGAAAACTCTTGTAATGTGGGAGTTGTTCACGTTTTTATGTGTGGCTGAATAAACAATTTAAAGTGATTTTTGTCCTGTTTCAATTGGGAAACTAACCGGATTTCTTAATATTTTGCCTTACTACTCATATGGCCTGACCATCGGAATAAAATTTGACTGCTTCATTAATCCCTAGTGTTTCGATTGGACTTGGGCAATCTCACTATTACAAACAAATCAATATAGCCTAGTTGATTAAATTTGCCAACAGCAAAGTTACTTAGCCTGTCAATATTCTACAATTTTGATGCCTCCAGCAGGAATGTTTCACTAGTGTAGTACACATTTTATGCAACCTCACCAATGCCTGACTAGAATATAATAATAGTCCAGCAGGTTATAATATATATATAGTGTGTCCATAATTAAACGGCCCTATTTTAAAGTTACACATAGATGAAACTATTGTCAAGAAAGTTGTGAAATTTTGTGGAAGAGATAATGAAGGAATAAAAATTTGTTTAAGCATTAAAAAAAAAAAAAAAAAAAAAAAAAAAAAAAAAAAAAAATAGTTGAATTTTACTACCAAAAGGCGTTTATTAAATGAATTGCACATTTAGCATACTTTTGCGATAGTTTACAAATTTTCTTTATTAACTTTACCTGATCTTAAAGATAACATTTCACGACAGCACCTTTTTTTTTATTTTTCACAGAGCACACCGCAGTAAACTGAGAAACATATCTTACGATTACAGATGGTATCTGAATATGATGTCCGTCATGCGGAACATGTTGTAATAAAATTTATAAACTATCGTAAATGTATGCTAAATGTGCAATTCATTAAACTCCCTCTGGCGGCGAAACTTTATACTATTTTGTTTTTTCGCTCAAATTTCCATATCTTCATTATGTTTTTCACAAAATTTCATAATTTTCTGAACAAATGTTTCGTCTGTAGGCAACTTTAAAAATAGGATCGTTCAATTATGGACACCTTGTATATGTACATACAGTGTGACTTCAAAAATCCAGCATTCAGAAATCTGGCAACTTCAAAAATCCGGCATTGAAACCGTCTTATCCCTTCCTTTTTCTTTTACGCTTTCAAGTTATGAGAGAAGAAAAATAGCAGTTCTTTATGAATTGAAAATTTCAAGATCGAAAGTAACAAGTTGGAAATTGCATGTCAAATGTGGCGTGTTCGTACTATAGTTAGTTTTATAATTATTTTTTGTACTGCATATTGTACTGAATGTATATTTTCGTGCACTTCAATAAGTACATATCAATTTCATTCTGTTCGAAAGGCTGTAACATCATTAAAATGCACTTGAAATAATTTTTTCCCATTAGCCGTAATGTAATGGAACACTTTTGACTGTCCCTGTAATTGAACTATGCATCCGATTTTCATAATATTTTAAATGACTCGACAAAATATTGCAAAAATTATATAGTTAAAATTTCAGACCATTCGATTGGGTAGTTTTTGCTCTGTTATATGCGGACGGACAGACAGACGAACGGACTGAACGGCGACTATAGGTGCTACGTATTTATATAATTACGAACGCACCTAAAAATGCAAAAGAAAAAAAAATATTTGACCCTTTTTTTCATTTGTCAGAGGCGATTATTTTCTGAGTTATTCTCTGGGAGCTGCACTGTTTCTTAGCAACGGGAACAACTTTGGCGAATGCATGGCACATTATATGGCCGGAACGAATTTTCGGCAATGGCAACATAAATGATGAAGAATTTTCAGGCTTTCACACTTCTCGTGAAAAAGCCGCCATTTATGAGCTGATTGAACACTCAAAATCTGAAAATGCACTAAGAGTCTGAAAAAGGGATATAGATGATTGGCTAAATATTGACAAAAATACATCAACAACGAACAATTTACCGGACAGCGATATCGCTGACGCTGTGCTAAATAGAATCGCCGATAATGCTAGTAGCAGTTTAGAAGACGAGGATGAACAACCGTCAGAAGAAAAGGCGTCACTAGAAAAATGTATATTTTCCACTGGGGAATTAATATATTCTTTAGAGAAACAAAACTGTATTTTCGAAATAGACATTCTTCTACTTTTCCTTCTACTTTTTTGTATAAAATACAAAAAAGAAATTATTAAAGAACGGCCAAAATATTTGAAACAAACAAAGTTCACATCGAAGTTTCTGAAACTACAAGAGAAGAAATAATTTCACTGTTTATTAGAATTTTTTTTCTGTAACATAGAAAATATCAATTACAGTCAGTTTTTTTCATATTTAATTTACTCTTTTATTATCTAATTATCACTTAATAATGAATTAAATTACGGCTAAAGGCACCATTAAAAATATAGTACTACTTTTGATATTAGTTCAAAAATCCGGCATAGCCTTGTCCCGATGATGCCGGATTTTTGAAGTTATACTGTATATATAATTCTATTTAATGCATAATAATTTAAGTTTACTTTAGACGAGTGGTCCTCAAGCTTTTTTTTCCCCACAGAATCTACGGCCTCCGATACGTGCGCTTCAAAGGAAAGGGCCATTACCCTTTCCTGAATTTTGAAACTTAAGTAAAAAAAATATTTTTTTTTTCTCTGACGATTTTGAAATAAAAATATATTGCGTGATTTAAAAATAGTTAAATAGTAAGAGATAAAGAAACTAAGGATATTTCGACAGGTGTGTGCCCCTTGCAACCTACATAAGTAATTTTATTGCGCGTTTCTTTTGTTTTCATATACTACATACAAATTATCTTAAACGAGAGGAGCCTTGCAAAGGCTCCTCTCGTGGGGCTCCTCTCTCAAAGGGGGGGGGGGGGATGTTTCAATTTGTCTAGCTAGCAGAATATCATTTTATGATATTTAGTATTTCTAATATTTCTTATTTGTTACATTTCTGTATGGCTTTTTATGTTTATTAGTCCAGTCAAATTAGAGTTTGAAGTGGAAAATTCTGGTGTAATTGTTTTTAGTGTCTTACTTTATGTTTTCGGAGGTGCTGAATACGAATCTGAAGTTGTCCAACAAAATTTCTCTCGGCAAATATGAAAAATCGTGAAAAAACCATCAAAAATTGCAGATTTTTTTTGTTTTTGGCTTATAATTTGCAAAGTAAGCTTTTTACGCTAAAGGTGACCACATATTAAAATACAGACGAGAAAATTACCTAAAATTCATGTTATTGCCCCCCTTTTTTTTTTGTTCGATATACGGCTTCCGTAGAGGCGTTGAAAAAAACGCGAAAACCAGTAATTTTGGAAAATCGCAAAACAGATATTCTTACCCAGGGCTCGCAGCGTTCCTAAAATTTTCACACTTTGCTACCAGTATTTTAAATCAAAAAATTTTCGTGGCGAATTTCTTTAACATCTACAATAGAATTTTACAATAAATATTATCGTTTTAAAATTGCGGTAGGAAAGTGTGAAAATTTTAGGAGCGCTGCGAGCCCTGCTTACCCTTTCCGTTCATAACACTAAAAGTAAGCATTTCACTGTAAACATTTGCAAACGTACTCACTTATTATTAGGTTATATATTTTTATGATGTAGGTATACAATGTGACCTCGAAGATCCGGCAACTTAAAAAATGCGGCATCAAAGTCATGTACCCCATCCCTTTTTTTCACTTCCAACTTACGGCAAAAGTAAAAAAAAAAAAAAAAAAAAAAAAAAAAAAAAAAAAATTCCGATTAAATTCCGAGATAAAAAAAACAATGTATTAGCTGACAGCGATATCGCTGACGCTGTGCCAAATAGAGCCCTCGATAACACTGGCTCAGAGGAACGAAGTAAGGACCTGGCAGAAGATGAGGTCTCGCCAAGAAAATGCATACATTTGACCGGAAAATTAACGTCTTCTTCAAAGAAACAAGACTGTATTTACGAAATTGATACAATTCTCTACAATGTATGTGCAAGTAATTTTTTTGTACCTCGAATAGTTATGAGAAAAACAATGACGAATGCACGAAGTATTCAACTGCCTCTTTATTGAAAACATACAAAATGCATCATTAGACGTCTGTACAGATATGTGAAACGTAAACGCGTTAGGTTTTATAGATACAACAAAAAGATAAAAAGTGATTAATGATCGGTTAGTGTTTAATGTTATACAGTATAATAAAATAGGTAGGTAATTTTTTTTTATACAACACTTATTATTAAATGATTATTGACTTGAAATGATACTCATTAGTCAAACCGATCCCTCTTGGCCAAAGGTTGCATGATTGCAGGCATGCCTTCCAATTCTTCTACACCTAAAAAAAAAAAAAAAAAAAAAAAAAATATATATATATATATATATATATAATATTTATTTAAGCACCTGGGCGCCAAAGAGCCGTTTTCGTCCCGGCGGAGAAGATTGCTGCCCCAGCCGTAGGTGAAGGCTGCAAACACTCAAGGGTCGAAGCTTAGGCTTCTGAGCAACTCTGGTGCACGTAGTATTTTTAAAAACTGTGGAACTAATTGTAATTAATTAAGTAATGATTCATGCAACATTTTATCATAACATGATTTTTACATCTTTCTTTTGTTACCCCTCTTTTACAACTCAAGTCATGAATCGGTTACTTTTGGACCTCAATTTAGAAAACATATTAGCCTATTATTTTACGAACCACCGTTTAAAAAAATAATTTATGCTTTATTTCTAATTGTTTGAAAATTGTGTAGTTATTCAACTGTATTAAGATAAATATTTTGATCACAAAAATAAAAAAAGTTAGTGAAAAAGTAAAGGTGAAATGGAATTATTTATACATATTTACCTTCAAGTACTTCAGGGAATTCCGGATCATCCTCGGCTTCCTCTATTTCAGTAAGAGGCATGTTATTGCTACTGCTTTCGCAGTTTACACACATATTGGAGCACTTGAGGCCTGCTTTTTTGCATCCTCAGATTTTCTGGCAGGTCTTCTTGCATTTGCAAGAAATAAGTTTCAAAACGGCTTGAGGTGCTGGTGGCAGTAGTGTGGTTACTGGCTCCATACCATCTTTCATTTTCTTCCAATCTCATTGTTCAGGATCTTTCTTATTCCCAAGCCATTGTTGAACTTGAAAATATACCCTAAAGGAATGTTGCTGAGCTGCAGATTCAGTAGGAAATAAGGACGCCAAATGGATCGATGTCTTGTATGCAGACCTAAAATAACATAAATACCTCAATTTGTTTAATGACGTGGCTTCCTTGTCAGCAAATTTATACAATGAGACCAAAAAACGATTGCCAGCATTATTAACTGCATCAGTATCTGCCATAGGGTCTTTCAAAACCTCAATGGTATTAGTTAATGCAAAGTTTTTCTTGAGAGTCCGAAGAAACCTCATCCTTCCTACTTCGAACAAGGCTGAAGTAGTATCACAGCCTCCCATGGCATGCAAAAATAATATGTTGTTAGCAATCGATTGATCAAGTTTGCTGTCAGAAGAGAAAATGAGTGGTGAAACTGTCCCTTTGCCTAGCTTTAGAAAGTATACATTTGAATGTACACCCCTACAGCGACAAATCATGATAACTGAAAAATCGACGTCTGCACCCACAATAACTACAGAGTTATGCTGTTGTTGAGCAGGGTCTCTTACTGTGGTGACAATAAGTGTATCCGCATCTTCTCGTGCCTGTTTTGTGTGAATGTCAGCTACTGCAAATTTGTAATTAATTTTTGAAAATTACAGATTTCGGAATAAAATATCAGAAGTACTTATGATTTTATTGATAGTGACATATATTCATAATTTTATACATACCCAAATGATACTGATGTGAGAAAAAGAGAAAATTGAATGTTTAAAAAACTTGCTTTAGTTGATATTTTATATGTTAAAAGAAAAAAAAAATCTGATAAGAAGTGCAGTCATTTCTTCTCATGTAATTTCTCAAGCGTCAGTGTCAAGTAACTATCTTCTTCCTTGGATTTTATACAAATGATGAATATCGATTTCGGAAATACAATCTTTTTTCTTTGAAGATGACGTTAATTTTCAGATCAAATTTATGCAATTTTCAGTGAGAACTTATCTTCTGCTAGGTCCTCGTCCTCGTTCCTCTGAGCTGCTACCAGTGTTAACGAGGATTCTACTTAGCACAGCGTAAGCGATCTCGCGGTCCGCTAATGCATCGTCTTTACTTCGGTTTTTAAACAGGTTACATCGTTTTAAGAAATAATTGCTATTTTTGCTCTTCCCGTAAGTTAGAAGTGAAAAAAAGGGGGGGGGGGATTTTTTAATTTTCAAATGTAAATTGTTTATTTTAATTAATAAACATATGCGAATTTTCTAATATGCATGTATAAAATTGTAATTCGTAAAAAATAAATGTGCTTTACGCATGCATTTACCTGTATTTATGCTGCATGAAATGATGAAATATATCAGCAAACTTGCTAGCTCCGCTGCTTTTCCTCCATGTGATACCCACTGTGATAGTAATGGGCCGAATGAATCATACGGGCATGCGCAAAAGCACAGCTGCCAACCCTTTTTTTTAACCATTTGGGAAAATGGTTATTGTCCTCGTCAGGGTAGGAAATCAAAAGCATATCTGAAGCTTTTTATTGGTTTAATCCGCATTTTATTCGTGTTTTGATTGGCCTATACAGTAATCTGTATTTCCCTTTACTTTCAACAGAGGTGGATACTTCTGTTGTCACTATGACAAAAAAAATTAATAAAAATTACAAAAAAAAAAAAAAAAAAAAAAAAAAAAAAAAAATTAGAAACAAATTGAGATACAGCTTTCAAACAAATTGCATTTAAAAGTACATTTTTTTCTCTATACGACGGTGTAAAAAGTAATAGTGTGGGATGTTTAGAAGTTTAAGAATGAAATTTCATTTAAAATGGGTCGTCAGATTTCTTGGAAATCTGACGATGGAAAAGCCTTTTCCTGAACAGCCAATGAAATGCTTGGATAATACGTAAGTTTTAAGAAATCTGACGGGCCGCAGGTGATTTTTGTCGCTTGCAATTTTTACGTGTAATAATACTATTAACGTTTAATTCATGGCGTACGTAATGTAGGATCAACACAGTGCGATTTTTTATGTCTTAATTTTAGTCTTCGAAAAAATCATTTTCCAAATGGTCGTTGTAATTTGTTAAATTGCTTTTTATTTATTTATTTTTATTTTTTTTTTTTAAATTCAAATACCACCAGAAATTAAGTATCGAAAAAGAAATGTCTTATTTTAATTAGAATTAATTTAAAAACACCATAAAAAATAATAAAATTTTATCTTCAAAATTTCTGAAGATAATTGATAAAAAATATTACGAAGACTGTCAACGAGACTGTTACGAAGACTGTTTTTGCTTCTTTTCTTTTTACGAATGTTTTGTTGCTCACTTGATTAAAAATGTATAGAAATGTTAAAAACTATTTGAATAACATATGCTGTAATTTTCCCCATTAAATGCGTTTCGAGTGTAATAATTTAATTATTTTAAGGCTTTCTTTCTTTTTTAATATTCATGTGTAAATACATTTTTCATGACCTAATTGTCCCTATTTCCTACTTTTAACACGTGATCATTTAATTTTTATTTCAAAAATGTTTTTTTTTTGTTTGTTGTTTTTAAATCACGTGTAAATACATTTTTTTATTGAAGGAAATACTATTCTTTGTGCTGTTTTACAATTTGGCAAAATTCATACAAATGACTTTTTCTAAGTAGGAAATTAATCTGTGTTGAAATAACGAAAATTTGGATTAAAAAAAGCCCTAAAAAATTAGCCGAATTAAAAAACAAATTGAACCAATGCATATCACAAGCTTGTCAAAAAATATCCCTGGAAAAGTTGATTACATTACTATCCATAGTTTTTATTCCTATAAAACTTTTTAAACAGAACTCATTTGAATGACACAATATAACTCTTAAAATAATTCTTCGATTCAAAAACTGTCTGCTTCAGCCTCTTTATCGAACATTTCTCTATAAAACTACTAATTTTCATATTTTTATATGCAATAGTTTTCTTAATATTAGACAAAAAAAAAAAAAAAAAAAAAAAAAAAACATTTACGGCGGCAGCGTTTTTAAGATTAGATAAATTCCTCCTCTCTCTATACACACACAAATGAGGTATTAAAAAGCAGGATGCTCATGTTTTTTGAATCACGAACAAATACAAATAAAAGGTTGGCGTAGAAAGAAATATATGACAACTATATTTTAGTACGATCTAAAGAAAGCATATCCATTTGCTTATAAGGTGGGAAGTTAATCAATCTACAATCAAAATTCCCACTCATCCTGCAAACCCTGAAACAAAACTCTGGCCATCTGGGCATGGTAGAAATCAGCTTATCAGGGATGTAGTGGAGGGTATACGGTGGTATACGCCGTATACCTTCTGGATTTTTTTTAAGGAACACTGTATACCCTCTGTTTCACAAAAAAGCTATAGTATATACATTGTAGGGTATACCCTCTGCCTTGAGCGTATGTCCTCTGCTTAGAGCGTATGCCCTCAGCTTTTTTTACGACCACACCACTGAGCTTATTCAATGATAATTTGGGCAGGGTTTGCGCTGAACCACCTAGTTAAACCCGGCTACGCATTTTACTCGGTTTTCCGCGAAATGAATTGACCTTTCTATAATTGAAAACGCAATGAAGTTTGAAAACAGCTTCTGTAAAATAAGATAAATCTAAAATTTTTGTGCTAAGATTAACATGTGACATGTAAAACACAAAGATAAAGCATGAATAACCAAAATATTTAGTGTAAAACTATTTCAATACTTCAGTTAAACCTTTTCATCAAAATAAAGCAGAGGTTTTCAACATGGTGTGGTATGTATAATATTTTTGTAGCTAGTTTAGCAAGAATTTTAAAATTTTATTTATTTGTGCATTTTTTCTCATTAGTTTAAAAAGGTGTTTAGTTGTATGCTTACTACCTTGCTTTTCAGAAGTTCTCATTATAAGTTCTATATATCTCCTTCTAATTATAAGTGTGTAAAGCAGTGATTATAAGTTTTAAAATATTTAAAATATTAAAATATAAATTTAATATTTTTTCAGACAACTGGTTGTACTGCGACTGTCTTGTCCGGCCCTTATGGACATGGCTGAGTAACCAACCAAGCGTTTCTTCTTGGGACAAAGTCGAGTGCCACCAACCTCCTCATTTGGAAGGCAAAAGTATCACCTCCTTAGATATAGACGAATTAACCTGCAAAGGACAACAGTTTGATAAAAGTGTAATTATCAAGCCAGATATCAAAATACGTGGAAGTGAAGTACTAAAGGATCATGGTCTCAGAGTGGTCTGGTATGTAGCCACTCGTGAAGATGTAGCAGGATTCAAAGCTAGACTGAAGTATACAAATGGAACTTTAGTAACGGAACAAGAAGTGCCTTACAATAAAAGAGAATATGTGTTCAGAGATTTAGAGCCCAAAGAAAAGTATCACTTATGCTTTGTAGCTGTTGATTCTTTAGGAACTGAAAGAGAAGCATTCGATTCACAGTGTAATTATGTTGGACCTGTTGGAATGGCTTTTTCTTTGAATATACGGAGTATTAGTGGCTTTTTAGTGATGTTTCTTTGCTTATGCATTTCATTATCTGTGATATTGATATAAAATTATTGTATTTATATATATGTAGATAAATCAAATGAAAGTGTGTATTATATGCAAGTTTCTCTATGCCACTGGTGGTGAACCATATTAGATGCACGTGTAAAAAAAATGTACAACATATTTTACCAACATTTCAGCAGTACCAGAGACAATAACAGAAAGATTGTGTATTTATTAAGACTTCAGTTTTACAAAGTTTAATATGACAGTTTAAAATCATCGTAAATTCAATCCCCAATTTCTAATTTTTTTTGAAGGAGTTCTTATATGATTTGTAAAATTTATTTCAAAATTCAAGGTCCTGAAATCATTATTCAAGAAAGCGAGGTGGAAAATATGTTTAAATGTTGTGAGAAATGTCGGATTGCCGAAAAAATTCAAAATGTCTCTGTTTAATGATAAAATATTTTCATTTTTTGTTTAGTTTGCATGAAGTAAGCAAAAAGATTTCATTTTACTGATTGTAAGAAATACATCTATTATCACTTTCAAAATGCTCGCGAAACATCATTTTCATCGAACCACATTGGCCTTAAGTCCACCACCACTGGTTTATATGCATGTATATATATTATGTAAATAAATATTAATAGGCTTCAGTTTAAAATGCCCATTTTATAGAATAGAGAGTAAAGTGATTAGTATAAATATTAAACTATAGATATTATGAAATATTTTAAACCATATAATATACGTATTTTATCATTACGGGGCCTGATTGATGCTCCAAATAAGTCTAATGTGTAAAATAATTAAATTAATACATCATAGACATATTTACAAATAAATCATTATTTCTGCAAAATTGTAAAATGGAAATTTATAAATCGAAGGATCTGTATCGTAAATTACTAATAATGTATTGTTTTAAATTCGAGCCCAGAGAGAAAAAAAAATCTGGAATTAGAGAATATTTTAACAGATATTTTACATTGTTTTAGATATCTAAAAATCTGAAAAAAAAAGAGCATTCATGTTTCAATATGACTATAGAACATTTATTAGCCACTATTAGATGTGTACTACTTTTGTCCTATTTCTATGATATCTGTGATATTGACATAAATGTAAAAGTTTATTTTATTCTGTAAATAAAATTTTAGTTTAATATTATAATAATGTGAAGAGTTATTTCTAGTTTGAAAAATGTGCTTATCTTATAACTTCCTTTACAATATATGGATTTTAATATGAATACATACGAGAAAATTCTACTCTTAAGAAAACCGTATTATGCATCAGAAATTTGAATTAATTCCCATTTAAAAAACTGAAAACAAAAAAAATATATAGTAGAAAATTCTACTCTTAAGAAAACCGTATTATGCATCAGAAATTTGAATTAATTCCCATTTAAAAAACTGAAAACATTTAATTTCATGGGAAAGATGTAATTTTCCCTATTTTTTTTACATACTAATATTAAAACACTTAGTTTATTTAATCATATTGCTATTGTTCGTGACATAATTTTTTTTAAATGTTCAAATTTGCTTTTATTTTATTAAAGTGTACAGCCATTTGTTTGTTAAACACAATAATATTATAACTGTTTATACAAAGACTGGTATTGGTCAGTAAGATCTGGGTTTGATGTTTTTAAACAAAAAAGCCCACTTAACCCCAGGGGCGTAAACCACCTCGTCGCGTAGGAGGGGGGGGGGGATTCATAAATTTCCGACTCCAAGAAGGAAAATTTCCGAGTACTGTGAGAACAAAATGCCGACTATTTTTTATCTATCTATCTATCTATCTATATATACATACATACATACACACACTCTCATGTCCAAAAGGTTAGCCTATATAATAAAAACGAAGAACAGAAATCGTAAATATCTCATCAAATTATTAAACTTTATAGATGAAATTCACCAGATAATTATGACAGCGTATCGAGATAGTTAAATAAGTTTAAAGCAGTGTTGATGAGTTTTTTACAATTATTAATATGTCTCTAAAAATCAGTGGTAACGTACTATGATTAATATGTGCAGAAAATTGCGGTTTGGAATTCCAATCTGCTTTGTTTGATAGCGAAATGTCTTGTTTTTGTATGTACAAAATTTGATGAAACTGGATTGAAGAGCTTTGGATTCGTTACCCGTTTTTTACCAATAAAGGGTTTAATGCATTTTATTTTTTCTGGGTATGGGATACTTATTCATATAGACTCCACTCCAGACAGAAATTGATAAGGTTTTGAGTTAAGCATAAGGACTCCTGCTACCCGTGTACGTCTACAACATTAAAAAAAGCCAAAATTTAAAAGATTGAAATTTTGCGATGAGCTTGACATGGTATGTAGATAATATTGCGACCTAATTTTTCGCTAAGCTTTTTCTGGGTACCTTTAAAAATCCCAGAAATAGAAGATATAAAATCTTAGCTTTGGAAACAAAGATTATCTAAATTTATTTCTCTGGCGTTCAAATTCATTAAAATAGAGCTAGCCAATCCCTTTCCAGTCTTGTCTCGAACTTCTGTAACACTCAGAAGAAACTGCACTTGGAAAATCCTTCATTGATGTAATCCTTATTACCAATGACATTATATCCTTGTGCGATATGCGTCTGTGGTGGTATCAGCTAAAACTGAAAATGCTTCAGATTGATATTTTTTATCAATATTTTTCCTCGCACTTCTTCACTAAGTAAATGAATGAACTCATGGCCACTGCCACGAAATGCTATGTTTTGTTTTGCTAACGTTCGTGCAACATCAATTAGTACTTTAACAGCACCATTGTTTCTCATATTTCCAATTAAATTTTAATAGTATTGCGACGCGCTTCTTTATTCAAAAAGATATCAATATGAGCAAATTTATTTAAAAAATTATAATAAAATCAAAATGGCATATCCTTTTTTTTTTTTTTTTTTTTTTTTTTTTTTTTTTTTAAGAATCCGAAGAAAAATGTTGTGATAATGTTCCTAATTTCGGCTTACCCACACTTTTAAATTCGTACCATAAAAGAAATTCCACGCGTAACACCAGGCATCTTCTTCTTCAGGCTGGTGAAAAAGGCTACACGCAAAGCAAAATACGGTGTCTTTAACTATAGAGAACTCTAAATGTGGGTATTGTTTATACTAAGAAGCGCAAAATTTATTTTGTTTCACACTTGTTATTTCAGAGTTTACTGAGAATGGTGTCAAAAGTGGACGAGAAGAAACAATATTTATTAGAGATTTTCTTTGAAAATCGGTTAATAAATTTGGTCTTTTTCCTAGATCATGCTGTACTAAAAGTAAAAAAAAAAAAACGCCTAAAATAATATAATTTACCGTTTGTTTGAAGACGTGTGAAATAAGGAAATTTAGTTTTCAGGATAAAGAAAAGGTCTAAAGCTAAAAGTTATGTGTAATTTTCTATTCTTAAAAGGCATCTATGTGAAATTTTACTTCTTACAGGGCCAGCCATAAAAAGGGTTTGGAGGGTGCAAACCATCCGATAACCCTGCTTACAGGAATCTCTAAATAAGACACATGACCCCCTCCCCCCCCACCTTTAAAAAAAATCGAAAACAGGATCTGAAAAATGTTTGCATCCTGTTCACAACTCTAAAAAATAAATTATATTTTAAATTACTATAGTTTCGCGATTTTAAGGACCCCGACCCCCAATGATACCTAGACCTTAAAAGGCAGGGCTCGAAAAGGAAAAATCCACGAACCGGAACCCCAGTTAAAAATTGTTGACTAAAATTTTTTTTGAAGGTATAGACAAATTTATATCTAACCATACAAAAACAATTTAAACAAGTCTGATATTGTATGTCAAACGGGGCAAATGAGGTGCGTTTGTACTGTAACAAGTTTTATAAATATTCAGATCTTGTTGCAATAGTTGTTGCACCCTTATGCAAAAATGTATGAATACAAAATTTATTACGATTTATATATATTAAATTCAGTCATACGGAAATAATACGACTCCATCTTAAATAGGACGTAATCACCATGGTAACCTAGAAGCATTACCTATCATGGGATATTATTGAAGCAATTACGTATCATAGTATTTTATAGAATGAAGAAAACTTTTATTAATATCTTTTTAAGTTTTGATTCGATTTTCATAATATTTTAAATGACTCGACAAAATTCTGCAACGATTATATATATTAAATTTTAAACCATTCGGTTGGGTAGTTTTTGCGCTGTTATATGCGGACAGACGGACGGACCAGACGATGGCTATAGGTACTACGTATTTATATAATTACGAACGTATCTACAAATGCATTCGCGAATCTAAAGAATAAAAAAAGTCACTGAGACCCCAATAAACTGTACATATAAAACTGTAATGATATGTTATAATAATTGCACGAACCGGAACGATATTTACCACAATTTCACGAACTGGAACGATATTTACCACAATTTCACGAACTGGAACGATATTTACCACAATTTCACAAATCGGAACAATATTTATCAGAATTTAACGAATCGGAATATCCTCCCGGTTTGATTCGTTACGTTTCGAGCCCTGGTTAAAGGTAGGGCCCAAATGTTATATCAATGGCACAATGGCAGTGTTCTTTTCAAACTTTTCATTTTATTATTTAAAAATGTTTTTACATTGGATATCTGCGGTCGATGAATAATAGATCATTTTTAGTTTTTCGATTTTGGTTGCAGTTATTATTGTTTTTTAATGTGGATAATCTCTATTTCGAAATCGGTTTCGTCATTGTCTTCGAAGGTCGACATTGACTTGACTTCTTAAATTAAGCCCTCCATTTTAGAAATCTGTAAACTGTGCCGGGATTTATTAGCATTTTTTAATAAGACAGTAGTCTGTTAAAAAAAAAAACACACATAATTAAAACTTTAGACGAAACATTAATTATCCATCTAAAATTTAGCTTCATTATTTAAAAAATTGTGTAAATTATAAAGAGCCTGAGAAATAAAACTTCAGTAGTGCTGCCATCTATTACAAACTTTACACACTAGTACAACTTTAATGAATTATTTGACTTGAAATTTACATTTTTTGGAACAATTTCTTTTTTTCCGGAATAAAAATGATCAGAATTGAGATTTTTTTAAAAATAGAAATATTATACGGGTATCCTTAAAGTCGCAATACATCTTCGAGAAATCGGTTCTAAATAGATTTTTTTATGCAGCTGATCTGATAGAATATGGTAAATGTATGAGAAGTAATAGCTATTGTTTATTCTCGTCTACATAGGTTACCGTATGAGAAGGGCTTAACCCATATAAAAATTTTTATTTTCCATAGCTTTAAGCAAATGGTTGCACATAGCATGCTACGCAAAGGTGTATAATCTCCAACTTCAAACTCGTGCACACTTTGAATGTGAGAAAAAAAAGTAAATAAAGATGTACCGGGTAAAGTAGTTTTCTAAACAGTAAAATTTGAGATTGCGAGATTTTGATCAAGTGTTTGAGTGGGCTTTTTGTTACGCGTAACCATTTTCTTTACTCTTCTCACAACATCCAATACTTTCAGACGTCTCTGACCACCTCTGACTGATCTTATTCATCAGATTTACTGAATTTGCAGTTGAAGTCCTCTTGTTCATATTCATACATTAATCGACGCAGACAAGCACACTATAGTTATTCTTTCTTCAATTGAATACGTATGTATTTTGTACGATCACTTGAAAAAAAAATTGATTTAGAATCTATTTTTCAAAAATGTATATGCCTTTTATTTGTTTAATGTGATGAGTACACACCTACACAAAAGAAAGAAAGAAAAATCAAACATCATGCGAAACGGAAAAAAAGTAATTTCCATAGTGTAAAAAGAATAAATAGTGTCAGAAGAATATATGTTGGAATTTTATTTTCCTATACAACACAGAGAAAAAAAAGAGTCTATAATCTTTTAAAATAAAAGATTGAAATAATTTTTTGAGTTTCTCATTTTAACCTGTAAAATTGTGAAATAAACATATAGGATGCAGTGTTGAAACCAGATATTTTTTTCGGTGAGGGATATCAGCATCCCTTCGGAAGTGGGGAGTACTTTCAATTTCAATAAGCATAAAATTACAAATCTCACAGTAGGATGCTCTCCCCAACCCCAGACAAGCGATTGCTTGAAAGGTTTACTTTCCAATGTTTTTCATCATATGAAAACCCATTTATGCGTCAAAATTGTTATATTTTTTAAAGTTACGACATTTAAATTTTTTACGGTTCCTGGTCCTTATAAGTTATATTTATTACACCTTTTTCCAGACTCTAGCAAGTAAAACAGTAAAATTTCCATTTTTTGTGCGACTGAAACTTACCAAGTTATGATACTTTTAGTTTTATGAATTTCAAGCCTTTTTTTTTTATTTTATTTTATTTTATTTTTTTTTTTTACACTAAAAGGACGTTTTTAGAGCTAAAAAACGCCAGATATGTGACTATATATATAATCAAACTGATAATATTCTATCAACTTATATTTATCTAAATTCATAATAGATGGCAGCACAGTTCAATTAAGGCTTCTCATATGACGAACCTATGACACGCAAAACAATCTCTGGCACGCAAAAAAATAAATTCAATAATCATTATATGGGTTAATTAAAAAAAAATCAAATTTTTTAACACGTGCGGACTACGCCAAATAAAGTAATTATTTTTGCTTGATTTAACATATTAGATTTTTTTTTTCTCTGTGATGCATGTTTCTTTTTTTCAAAAGTTGAAGTTTTACAATTTTCCCTATCCATATCAATTTAATTTTTTTTATTTCTTAAATGGGATTTTCTAAAATAGCCTCTGAAATAAAAGGATAAATGGGGCAGAATTTCGCTATTCCTAAATATAACAAAATATGAAAAAGATATAAATCATAAAATATCTCATCAATAAATTATTCTTGCATTTTTTATGCAGTTTGGATTATTTTAGCTAGATGTTTCATTAATGATAACTTAAAAGTTAACTAAAAAAAAATTGAGTAAATTGTGATACCTTATTACAAATCGTGTCAATTAAATGAATCGTATTCCCTAGTGAAAATTTCATTAAGGTTGATTCCCTTATACAGAAAAATCGCATTTTGATTTTTTCTTGACTATTTAATGTATGAAAGCGAAGCGATTGATTCTATTATTAATCAGTATTTCATAAAAGCAGCACAAAGTGCATCTTTTAAACTGTAAGTGTTTGGCACGTTCCAATGTTGATAGATATTGTTTGAGAATTTATAGTTTGTAAAAGTTTCATCAGAGGTCTGCACGGGTTGAAATTTTCAAGCACAGTGCCGGTCGGACCTGAACAGTGCAAAAAATAATGTAATCGGATCCGACACAGCCTAGCGCAAGTTACTATAAAAAAAATCTACGTTATCCTACATTTAAAATTCTTTTTAAAAAATTACTGCATACATAGCTTGCAAAATTTTAGAACTGCATTTATGTTCTGAAAGCAATGGAGTGTGGAATATCAAAAATATTAATGATCACTTAAAGCAATTTCATATATGAAGATTCATAAAAAAAATTGACGTATTTTTTAGAACAAAAGTATGAGATGGTTAAAGAAAATTATAATTGAAAATTATATCGAAGTTGATTGTGTATTTTTTAATGGTTTTTGCTTACTACTTTCATTACTGCTTTGATGTCGCCATCTATCGGTAAAATAAAAAATTATGCTGCCACTGAATTCAAATAGATTCCGAATTTCAGAGGTTTATCCATTTGAGAAGAACAGATTTTCATAATTTTACTGTTATTTATAATACAAAATTTGAATTAACGCTTATTTCACGTTTTATAACGCGTTCAGAGGTATTGTTTGCTTCCACTGACGGAATTAGGTATTTTGTAGGGGTATTAGATCATAATTTGATCATTATCTCATTTTGGATTTTTTATTTTTAACCGAGTTATTTTCTTCTGATGGACTGATGGCTTCCATTATTATGAAACATCCATTATAAATGAAATGTCAGGTGAAGATGAAAGAGAAGCCGTAAAATGTTAGAACTCTGATATTCTGGTCAGAATGGGAAAAAAAGGGCCATAATTTTTTTGTGAAAAAAAAAATGATCAGAATTGAGATTTTTTTAAATAGTGTTTTTTTCTTCAAAAAAACAATTATGGCCATTCCCCCCCCCCCCCCATTCTGACCAGAAAATCAGAGTTCTAACTTTTTACGGCTGCTCTTTCATCTTCACCTAACACTTCATTTATAATGACTGTTTCATAATACTGGAAGCCATCAGTTCATCAGAAGAAAATGATCCATTCCCTGAGTTCCATAAATTCTATTGAAAAACAAACAAACAAAGAAAAAACTATTTAATACTTTGAGCAGAAAGAAGAGGCTACACCTGCGATTTTCATGACACTAATAGAATCACATAACTGCCAGTTTGTACGATTTGTTACCACTAAAATTTAATACATTTTTTGCCATATTTAATCGTTGATAATTGTTAGATTTCGGCGATTGAATTAGGGAAAATTTACTGGTAAGTAAAAATCTTAGAAATTGATAGCTATGCAGTAGAGTAATACTGCAGCCCCCCCCCCCCCCAAAAAAAAAAGCAGCAAAATTGACATTCAACAAACAAAAAAACTGTCAAGCGGTTTTTCAAATAAACAATTTCATTCCCCGTTTTTATTAAATGTAACGAAAATGTACATCAAAGAAATATTGCTAGTGCCATAAAAATGAATGAATGATGTGAAGATTTATATTTCATCTCCTTAGTTGGTGACGATTTGTGTAAATCCGGTTTATCCGAGTATTTTTGTTTATCCGAGGTAAGCATGGTGCATATTAACTTGGATAATCGGGACTTTACTGTATAGCAAATTTTTATTTAACTGTAGAAAAAACAATTAAAAAAAATGCATTCAAGATTCTAAATAATTAGGAAAAAAAAGTTACAGAGAGCACAGTAAGCTATATGTATGAAATTGTAATATTTTTTAAATAATTCCACTATTTTTCATATTTTCACTAATCGGGACAATATTTGTCACGATTTCACGAACCGGAACATCGTTCCTGTTCCTTCGGTACATTTCGAGCCCGGGTTTAGGAAGCATCATGTGGGGCTCCAGGCGCTGCATTTTGAGTACTCAAAAATGAGGATTTATTCAAAGCTGGAAAAGAAAGAAAAAGTTATGTTCCGCATGTGAAGATAAGAGCTCTATGAGAAAAATTTTACTCTCTGAGCAAAGAAAATATTTTGGGTTTTCATTGTTGATTATCATGCTTTTACAAAGAATGCATAAAAGATGCATAAGTATGCTGCAATGTATTGCCAAATGCAAAAATATAAATGAAACACTTGCAGCATCATTATTCACAGAAGTTAAGCAATTATTAGCATTATTTTTTTAAATATTGTTTTACAATTAAAACACTCATGCAAATTTTCAAAAGCATAAATAAATTGGAAATAATTTTAATTCATTTTGATTAAACGTGAAATTTCTACTACGCGGCAGAAAAAACAGGAATGAAATTTATATTTGTAAAACGGGAAGCCCTTATTAGAGATTTATAAAAGCTACGAATTATTGTAAGGGATTCAAAAATTTGAAATGTCATAAACGTTATTTGTTTAAAAAATAATTTTAAATATACATTGAGGCAATTTTATAGCAGTTACTATTTTTTTTTTTACGCAATTCGTGTAATGAATCAAATGGATTTTAAACTTTTATCATTTAAGATTATTTGAAATAAAATTGTTACAGGAGATAAAAATGTTTGGGCAACTGAAATCTGTGGCCCTGGTAAGTGTCACCCTGCCGATTACAGGGCACAGGTAAAGATAAGTAAAAAGTGCAAAACAAGGAAAAATTTGTTTAGTTAGGTCAGAATTCGAAATAAAAGAAGGAATTAGCTCACTACTTAGATAACAGCTGCTCGTCCCTATACCAGATTGTCCCACAGGAATATTTCTGATCAACTGGGTTACTCACCTTTTATGTTTGTTGAAAAATTTTACTAGTTGGGAGGGGCGGGGGTTATATTAAGTTTGCAGGTTGCGATTTTAAGACTTTTTTCATAATAGAGATTATTGATGAGAAAATAAAAGAACACCTTTTTAACGATATCAATCAAGAATCATAATTCTCTTTGTGGTTCGATTCCGTTTCTGATACCATTTAGATCAACTGTCAAAGATTTATTAGATATGTAAAAATCAGCGCACATAAGTCTTGAATTAACCGAAGTCAACGACTGGAGCGGATGCGGGGTCTTGCCTCGGGTGAAATTTATGCTAGTTTCACCAGTGCCTTCTGCACAACACGAATCAATGTAGCAAGAAAATTGTTAAGAAATGAACTCTGATCTTTTCGGATAAGTCTTGTTCTGTTTTTCAGATTTGCCTTTAAGGTGATCTACAGCATGTTAGTTATGCGAACGTTTCAATAAAGTATTCATTTAGGTCAGAGCACGATATTTCTGGTCATAATTAACCGAATTCACCATAATATACATACATAACATACATTCATACATAATTAACATACTATAGATCACCTTAAAGGCAAATTCGAAAAACAGAACAAGACTTATTCGAAAAGATTTAAGTACATTTCTGAAGAATTATCTTGACACATTGATTCGTGTTGTGCAGAAGGCAGTGGTGAAACTAGCGTAAATTTCGCCTTATGCAAGATCCCGTCCGCACCTGTTGTTGACTTTGGTTAATTCCAGGTAGCCATTGGAGACCTGAAATTTGCGGCGGGTGATTAAATGGCAGCAAACATAAGTATGCAATTGTTTTTCGTATCTCGAGAGAACAATTTAATTACTCGTGTCACATATGAAAAATCATTATTCTCGGCATATAATTCTACCCCCTTCCCCCTTTTGCTAATTTTACACGAAAAAGAGTATTTCCCACTACTTTACACGAAACTGACACTATGATTTCCAAAGCAAATGAGGTAAAAAGAAAATACTTTTATTTTTTTGTATTATAAGCAAATACACGATAATTTCTGTTTTTTTTTTCAGACCTCTCTGCCTCCCCTTCCCCCGCATACACACAAAAAAATCGAACAAGTGTTTTTTTTTATTTTATTCGTAAGCTTAAATTAGCGCAATTGAATAACAAGTAACTTTAAAATTTACAAAATAGGAATATATCATAAAGACAAACCAGAAAAAGAAAATATTTTCATTTCCTGTAAGATTAGCATCCATGCGGTTTTACACCATCGATGGACCGGATGATTTGCATTTTTATAAATAATCATTTATCATTAAAAATGTGATGAACTAAACATACATTTAAAATTATATTATAGCTCAAGAATAAGTGCAGAGAACGTAAGCAAAATTACATTCAATTCTGCTGGAAATTCTGGCTTCAAGGAGCAACTAATGACAAAGTATGCGTTTTCCCTACTTTTCTTTACATTTTATACTTTTGCTAATTTTCATCTAGGAAAGAATGTACAGAAGTGACATTTCAGGAAGAAAGACAAAATTCTTTGAAAAGGCGTAGCGCATTTCTTTATTTTTTATGAAGTTTTTTTAGCCTTATTGTATCACACCAGCTTGTTCAATATTTTAATAAAACGTAATGTTACGAAGTAACAACTGTGAAAGCGGAAATGCTATGTACCTAAACAAAATTCAGTTTTCAACAGGTTTTCTATTAAGCAGTTATAATTGCATGGAATTACTCCAATAGGGATTATGTAATTTTTACGTTTAAGACAAGATTCCGTTATAAACAGAGATTATACCAATATGTATAGCAAATTAACACCTTGTAATAATATACTAATTTCGAATGCTAAAAGGTGCAAATTAAAACTTTAAAACTAGTAAAAATACGTCTATTTCGACTGTTGACATATTTCGACTCTCCCCGAATCATTTTCAAAAATAAATAAAACTATTCTAAATTCGCACGGTCTATGAAACGCTATCATTCAGTTTTATACATATTCTTTCATATTATCAATTGGTCAATTTTAGCGTAAACGATATTCTTCAATTTCGGCTTATAATGGATGGGTAGTATAGACTGGAGGGAAAAATTATTTCACTTTTATTAATTTATTTGGATGATTTCTTCCATGGTTATTTAGTAGCTCCGAAATTGGAGAATATCATTTGTGCTAAAATTGACTCAATTAATTTTGAGAATCACTCTGGAATGTATGAAATAAATTTATTAGAGCAGACAGAACAAAGAATTATTATATCGGTATGAGTAGCAGGAAATTTAAGTATAGAAAAAAGGATCATGAAGCTGATATCAAATATAATAGAAAAACCACAGCCCAAGCAAGATTTTATCAAGAAGAAACCATCCAAATAAATTTCAATAAAAGTAAAATAATTTTTCCCTCCAGTCTATATCTATACCATCCATCCATTATAAAAGAAACCATAGAGATTGTAATGCGTAAAACGTCGATGTAACGATGCAGTATCATTTCACTTACCAGAAATATGGCTCGAGCTATTCAGTAGTTATGAAAATAAAAATAAAATAAACCTCCAAGTAAAATAAAAAATAACGTGCATAATATGAAGAAATACGCGGAAAACTGAATGATGGCGTTTCATAGAACGTGCAAATTTTGAATACTTTTATTTATTCGTTTTGAAAATGACTTGGGGAGAGTCGAAACATATCAACAATCGAAATAAACGTATTTTTACTGGTTTTAAAGTTTTAATTTACACCTTTTAACGTTTGAAATTAGTATAGAGGTTATGCCGTTATCCCATGTTTTAACCATGCAAATTAAAACGTGCAAAAACAGAATTTATAGCGACCGGAAAATATACTGATTTTAGACAGGTTTCCGTCTTAATAGGTAGATTTGCACGATATTCCTTTCGACAGGACCATAAAAAAATTCCGTTGTATACAGGTTATCCTTACACAGATTTGCTGTATTAAGTACCACTCCAGGCAGACGTGGTACTAAAAGCATAGCCTGGTACTAAAATAGCATGGTACTAAAAGAAATTTTAAAGAATTTGTGTGTAATGAGAAATCGGGATTTTTTGGCATCTTGTATAGAGATTTCGCGGGACGAGCCTTAGAATCCCTAAGATTCGGGACGTCCTGCGAAAGTCGGGATGGGACAACTGGCAACACTATCCGCACCCCAATTTTTAGACTTCAAATTTAAAAGAAAAAGTGCGCATTATGCATGCCTAAATATGGCAGATGGAAATGTGTGCATCATGTCTCATATGAGTAATAAATAAAATTTCTGCATCATTTCGTTATTTTTATTCTAAAATATTCTAAAATATTTTAGATTGTATAAAATATTGTTTATATGATAAAGAAGTAATTAACTCTCTAACCAAATCATAAGAACAACAACAACAATACAAATTTTGTTTTTAGAATGATCCTTTTATTGATCGAAAATAAGAAAAAGAATGTTTCTCATTAATTTATCATAATCAGATGAAATTTAGTCCGGAGTTGGAAATAATAATTTTCCAATTAACGTTTTTAACTTAGTTTGTTTTTCTCCAGTTAATTAAAAATTATTCCATCATTTATTCAAAACAAAAAAGGTCTTTACGATGCAAGTTTCAAAATCAATGAATATCATTACTGATCTAATATTTTTTAACTATATTATTTAAATGTTAAGTAATGTGCATTTAATCATGTGGAATTATGTGTACTTTTATGATTTCTGCGACAGTGTTCATTGCGCCATTTTTTTTTCGTTCTATGAAAAAAGGATGTAATTTTTAATAAATTTTCAATTAATTAACTTAAAAGTTTATTATTTCGAAAATATGTAAAGTGGTGACTAAACCCACTGTGCTCGAAGTAGGCGACTAATTTCAACAGCAATAATTTAATTCATTAGGCAGAGCATACCAGCAAACATCATAAGGATAGAAAACGTACGGTATTCGCAACGCTTTCTCTCAACATAAATCTAACGACACATTGACTACTCACGTTTAGAGTTCTTCTGTTTAAGGCAGTGCGTCTCAAATTTTACGGCCTTACGTACGCACCCCCTTCAAAAAATATATACTTGGAGTTCCCCTATCTTTTTTCCTTTTCTATTCTAAGAATTATGAATAGAAAAATGGAAATTAAGGGAACAGCAAATGGATACATATAAACGTAACTTTCATGTGTTACATTTAATGTAATCTTTTATATGTAGTATGCTTTTTAACTCTTAACTGCTGTGACAGAAACTGTTGTATAGCTCTTGTGAGAGGTCTTTGAGAGCGCTTGAATGAAAAATTAACAACTGGATAGATTAATTCGTATGATACTGTTTCTGTGCTAAATTTTATGTACAGACTATTATAATTAAAATTCACTTATTCAAAAGTTTCGTACGATAGTACTGGCTCAAAAGGAAACAAAAATCCTCTAGTATCTAAAGTTAAACTGGAAATTATAAGTTAAACTGTGAAAATTGAAAACAACAACAAGAACAACAATAAGAAAACAAACAACAACAACAAAAATTAGCGACTTACAGGGAGACTGCTGACAGCAGTTAAAGGTTAATGAGATGATCGCACTTTTTCATTGACTTCGCATATTTTTTGAATTGTTTCATTTTAATTTGCGGAGTTACAGTCGTAAATGATTTTCAACATATATTATTTTTTTATGCTTTTTTTAAAGAAACACTTAGTGATCAAAAATATTTTATAGTGTTTTATGCAGATGCAATGCTTGCCGACATAGACTCGTTGCATACTTCCAAAGGTTACCCGTACCTCATTTTAAGGAAAAAAACTGTTCTAAGGTTGCTGCTATTTTCTAGCGTTCTGTGCGCCAAAGAACGAGTGTCAAACCATAGATGTCTATATGTGCCAGATCCATCTACGAATAGGACGCCACCACAAAATAAGTAATATCGTGTTTCCCCCCAAAAAAGGAGATAATAGTACTGGAGGCAATGTCACATTTTAGCAAGTAATCTTAGCGTCGATAATTTTGGTATATATGTCAGATTAGACGGTTCAGATAATAAAGATGCCAGTCTGCTTGCGGGCCAGTGGAGGTGTTGCCATAACTACATGGCATACTCCGATGTAATGTTAAACGAAATGGGACTCAATTATTCATGTTATATCGACTCAGAGGTATCAGCAGCAATAGCTTTGCCAATTATTTAATAATGCAACTGGGTACGCGATGTTATTGTGACAATGCCTCCAACTGTTGCGCTAGCTGGCTGGCAATTTCGTTATTTGCACAATCTAATCTTTCATATATACCAAAATTCTCGATGCTAAAATTGGTTGCTAAAATAGGAGATTGTTTCCTGGACTACAATCCGAAAATAAGCCCTCGCACGATTTTTCGGGTTGCTCGTAATACAACTACTACTTCGCCCCCGCCCCCCCCCAAATAAGCCCTATTTAAAAAAATGTACTATTTGTTTTAAAAGAGTCAATATCAGAGGTATAATGTTGGCTTTAAAAATGTTATGATTAGATTTAAAGAAAATCTTTTAATTCCTAGGTTTAAAATCACTGACTATGTTCCCAATGCCCTACGACCATGTTTCTTGGGCAAGAAGTGACCCTTTATGAATAACTATATGGCTACTGGACGTGTGAAATTAAAACTAATTGAAAACGAAGCGAAACAAACAAACAAAAAAACAAGCGGAATTTTGACAGCTATGTGCATGTAAGATAATATTAAAGACAATTCAACAAAGATATATTTTTTAAATAAATTTCTTAATTTTTTAAAATTATAACATGGAAGACTGTAGCAACCGATGCAATTTCTTATAAGATTCAAGTTCTCTTCTAATGCTCTGAAGTTTGCTTTAGAATACAAACTGACGAATTGTCGATAACACAATAGCCCTTCGATATAAATCGCTTATTTGGATCTATCGCTCTCTTTTGGTGTCTGGGGTAAAAATAAAAAAATCTACCTAAACTGTACTTGTAAATCGCTTTATTTACTGTCAGTTACAAGAAATGTAATTCTGTTTTATTAATTTTATTCGGTTAGTTTTGATGTGCATAGATAGCTTTTTTCAAGTCAAATACGCATGTTTTTTCCAGAAATTTTATTTAATCAAAAGCAGCGGTGTAGTGAAGGCTGTTACTGTACCAACATTTATGAACAAGATTATTATAATACTAATTCATCCATTCAGACTTTTCTAGCGACTACCTCAAACTAAACAAAATTTCACTGGTACATATAATTAAACTAAAATTTTCAAGTTAAAGTGTGATATATTGGGAAAAGCAGTGATCTGGGAGGCCACTAATGCTGCGTTTGCATTATGGCGTAACTATCTTCAAAGTCTACGAGGTCCGCGAGACACAAGTTTTCTAACTAATCAACGTGCTTCATTGGTTGTTCAAGCGCCGCTGTTTGTTTGGATCTTATGATTTAACGCCAATGCCTTAGGAGCATAACGCCATAATGTAAATGAACCTTTATAGCAATTAAAGGTTAATATCCGCAATGCCTCAATTATTTTACAAGAAAGGGAGTCTGAAAAATGGCCGAAACTTGGTTCGGAGCTTTATGAAGATATCCCAAAAGTTAACATGATTGTATTTGAAGAAATGTAAATTTTTGTACAAGAATGCATGAATAATTATAGATTATTGAATGCAAGAATAAATGTAGATCGTAGTGAATAAAAAATATTAGTTTCAGTGCTTGGAAAAAAGTATGCCCTGAATATAAGCCCAGAGGCATCTTTTGAAATAAGAAGCAGCCTTATTTTCAGGCATTATTCTCATGTAACAATTACAAACGTATTTTAGGCTTTTATATATTTTTCTTGGTTATTTACAATATGAACCTCGTATAAAAATTTAAAGCAAAAATTTAGAATATAAAACAGTAGTAGCATTTTAACTTTGTACCAAAAATTTTACATTTCAAAGTTATTTCTGTAAAAGAATGATTTTCTTTACTTTATATTAATATCTTAGTGTTATTTTAATAATAATTAAAAATAAATAAAAAAAAACGTACAATTTGTTTCACTGAGTTGCTGAATACTTATAAATCTCGCCCTCTCTTTCTACTTGATAAGGAAATTATTCAATTACATTTTAAGAAAACTATTAAAAGATAAATTAAATATAATAGAATCGAGATAACTAATTATTGTTCGGCTGAAATTTCTTTTTCCATTAGAATAATACCAATTTCTTTTAGTAATATCGCATCCAAAGACTTTTAAAGACATTTTAAATGTCTTACTGAAAATCCTTTGTTGAAAAATCACAGACGTTAAATCCAATTAAATGAAAAGTCAATTGAAAAGTGACAATCGGATTGTTTGCTTTCGCGGGTTAACAAATTTACTCCCCTTCGATGTAACTGGAGAAAAGAACGTAATTTCTTTTCCTTCAATGAATAGTTTTATCGAAATCAGTTTTTTTAAATGATTTTTGTTCAGTTTTAAAAATTTATATATTATTCTCGTCAATACTTTTCCTTAAATAATACAGTGCATTAAATATCACGGCTGAACCCTCAAGCGCCAAATAAGCAAACTTATAATTTTATTTTCAAATTCCATAGTTTGTATTGTATTGTTTTCACTAAAAATGAGTAATGAAATACAAATGTTATCAAAAATGCATGTTACCAAATAAGTGACAGACAAATTCAAGACCGCAAAACAGCCACAAAAATTAATCAAACATTCAAAATCCTGCGAATATAAATTCATCGTTTAGTTAACATTAACATTCAAGCAACAACAACAACAAAAATAGAGAATTACTGCTTTTTTGACATTTTATCCCGAAAAAGAAGACCAAATGGAATGTTTGGAATGTTATAATATCATACCAGGAAATCCGAGAGATGTGGGGATTTTTTTCTATGATTAGGTAAGCTCTTCTAGATCCCAATAAAGGCGCCACGGTACATATTCACATAAAACCCAAGCGTAGAACGCTCTTTCAAAGACTTGCCACATGTAGGTGACAACGGGCGTTGGGTCAAGTCAACACGGGGCTTGCGGTGCGCCTACAGTGAGTGAAACCTCGCTGCTAATCTCCTACGAACTATGAACTGGAACATAAAGATGATTTGCTGAAGTACAGTCGAACCTCGATTTAACGAATTGGTTGGGACCGACATATCCGTTCGTTAAATCGAATATCATATCAATTTTTGTAAAGAGTATGGTCTAAAAATATCAATGCAAAATACCCTTAGATATACAGATATGAAAAAAGAATGATGATTGTTTACTATGAGCTTAAAAATTATAAGTTATACATTAGGAGATCAACTTTAAAATTACCTAAATTGTTTAATGTTACTTGCTTTTAAAACTTAAGGGTTTTCTCAAATCCAAAAGGGTAACTTTCTGACATAAGTTTTAATTTATTTTTGTTCGAAAATGTATGAAACTAGCTGGTATTGTTGTTCAGAAACTATGTCATTGAGCTGTTTTTTCCATTTTTTTTTTTCAAACGCAATAGATCTTTCAGAAAAGAGTATCAAAGTGGGCGGTTTGAACCGAATTTCCGCGCGAAGGAAGAAACAACACTCAAGAGCGGTCGAAAAACGTGTTTGTCACGTGATAGAAATCCCTTATAACTCGATAGGTAATTGATTAATCAAAAAATGGAAAAAACAGTTCAATTCCAAATTGCTTCCATGGCCAGGTTTTCCAATTTTATACCTTTCCGTTAAAAAATGAATTTGTAAATGTGTCAAAACGTTTTGCGCTTGTTGAGCAGAGCAGTTAAGAACAGCCTTGATATATAATACATACATTTCTAGTTGAAAAGGGGGAAAGACTGTCTTTTAAATACACCAAAAATGAGAAAAAAATTTGTAACACTTGGATTAGGGTGTGAAAGATTCAAAATTTTATGTGCGAAAAATTCAAAGTTTTAGTTTTATGTGCGAATGCGAGTTTTTTTCAGCGACTGTTGTTCGTTAAATCAAAGCTAAAAATTCGTTAAATCAGACCATTTTAGCACCCTTTTTGTCGGGACAGAAAAAATGTTCGCTAAATCGGAGAATTCGTTAAATCAAAGTACGTTAAATCGAGGTTCGCCTGTATAGTCAGGAGGGGTAATTATGATCACTTCTTACATTTTTATTGTTATTATTATTATTTTATTTTGCTTATTTCTACTTGGAAAAGTGCTGTTTTTAGTACATAGGAAGTAACTTTGATCCGTTAAGAACACCTTTTAAAAGTTTTAATTATCATAGCTGTTTTTTTTTTTTTTTTTTTAAGTTAAAAGGATGGTTATAATTACCCAACCAAAAACTCACAATCATATAAGTTTGGGGTAATTAAGACCACTAGGGGGGAAATTATGACCTCTATATCTTCTCTTTATACTTGCCAATACACATTTGTTTGGAGTAATTGTGATCACTTTGAACTCCAAAGTGACAAATCCGTTTATCAAAAATTTTATAGACTTAGATTCAAATTGCTATTCGGATCTCAAAAAGGCTTCAGACTAGTAATAAAGAATATATAAGATGAAATATACATTATGAGGTTAATACAGTGCTCAGCAAAAGTTTAGACAATGATCTATTATGCTTCTGTACTGCGAAGTATGTAACGAATTGTTGTAACTCAATTGTCACATATTACTAGGAACTTACTCTTTTTTCACAAACCATGAATTTTAAATTATACTTATTACATAATAAATAATGACAAAAAAACAAAATTAACATGGTGGCAAAAGTATAGACAATCTGTCTATTTACAGAAAAATAACCATAAATTAAAATCGAACTAAACCTACATTGTGTGCAATTAGTGCGAATATGTGACTAGGAAACGAAACTGTCTGAGGAAACTAAATCCTGCATCACTTGGGAGTCTATTTTGTACCAAACACGTTCAACAGCAGTTCGACGTTCAGTAACAGGGGAGTATTGACAAAAAATTGCGTAAACCTTATGAGATATGATGCCACAAACGTTTTTGATTGGGTTAAGATCAGGGCTACACGCGGGCCAGTCGAGAACAGTAATATTTTGAGAGTTAAATGAACTTTTGTCTTGCATGCAACATGAATGGACGCATTATCTTGCACAAATACATACTTTGGAACTGCTAAAAGGTCACCAAATGGCTGTAAATTGTTTTCCAATGTATGTATGTAGTCTTACGCTGCATGGAAACCATTGAGGATCTCCAGAGATACTTGAGCATTAAAACAAAGTAAGGCCCAAATCATTAAAGAGTCACCTCCTTTTTGACGACGAAAGAAAGCACGAGGCTGTTTACGCAAGTTATGCCAATAGTATTCCACCCTATCTGCGGTTATCCAAATTCCGCTTTTTTTTCGTTACTGAATGTCACAGTACACCACTTTGGTCCATATGACTTATCTTTGCAAGCCCATTGCCTTCTTGTCAATTTGTTGCGAGATTTCAAGGCTGGTTGTTTTATCATTTTCATGAAAACTAATTTACATCTTTCTTTTATTCCTCTACGAATCGTATCCGTTAACACAGAAAGCTCTGATTCACTTTTAATGCGACTAGAAATCATCATTTGTCTAGATGACAGTTTATGGGTCCTTCTACCATCTCGTTTTCTGGCCACGCGAGGCCTTCCAGATCTATGTTTTGCTTTGAAAGAGTCACCCTTAGACAGCACTTTATAGATAGACTTCTTTGGACGATTCAAAACAACTGAAATTTCTGCAACAGTTTTCCCTTTCGATTTGCTACAATTAATTCATCTGACTGAAAATTTCTAGCACGCGGCATCTTCACTAACCAATGCTATTGCGATTGCGAGGTGCACTTAAATACTTCATGCATGTGGCGTCAAAAGTTTGAAATTTGCGTTTTTCTCTGTACAGTTGCCAAAAAATCACGAAAGTGTCTAAACTTTTGCAATAAGCAAATTTTACATTTTTCAGTTAAATTAAATAAAATCCGACATTAAAATCATTATTTCCGTCCTAAAATGTTTAAAATATGTTTAAAAATAAGTACAGCCACTTGTATAGCCCAAGTGTTCGTATTTTTTATTTAAAGGTCGAATATCACCAGTGTCTAAACTTTTGCTGAGGATTGTAACTAAGCCTGAAACAAAATTTTACCATACGCAGTTTTCTCCAATATGACAGCGATCATAACTACCACTTGGTCATAATTATCCCACCTGACCCTATGGCGTGTGTAAAATCGCATATAGTTGGCTTAATTACCTGAAAAAACATGAATTATAAAGTATTTAGCTATTTTCAATTAGACTCTCCATTTCTCTAGAGAGTATTTAAACTCTAGCATAAATTATATTTTTTCTTTTAATGTTTCCTGTTATCCAGTCTTCATAACAAGTATAATGATTTATTGAATATATCATATCGCGCTAATAATTTATTTAATCTTTCTTAAATAAAGCATTTTCTTATTCCAGTGAAATATTTTATTATTAATTACATGTGTCTTAAGTAAAGGTTATAATGCATTATATCATAATAAATTTATCGATTGCATTTCCTATAAATAACTAGATAATTTCTTTGCTCATTCATAATATATATATATTCTTATACGTATTTACTCAACTAATCTAATGGCTTCAATAAATATTCTTTAAATAACGCCATCAACTTTAATCCAAAAAGTAATTTTCTTTAATAAAACCTGTTAGTTCACCTGTCAAAATATAATTTAACTTGCCTCTTTTAATACATAAATTATTGTTTACGAGGCCATAATTTGTTCTTGTCTTGACCCTTGAAGAGATTTAGTAAAATGTTATTACATTAATATTATGATTTCATCTTAGTTGATGAAATATGTATTGAAATGATATTATATTAATTTGACCCTTTTTATTGATCAAAATAATACGTTAAATGTCATCATTATTAATTTGGCTATTGATGTTTCCTATGTCCACCAAGATTGTGTCAAATTATTATTATTTTGCTAAATGTTGGCGAGTTTGGTTATTTTGCATGCCAGCGCATCAAAATGCATCCACACTGCAATATTCACTCTCTAAGCTCTCTGTTCCTGCGTGTACTACATTGGCTTTATATTAATTTGACCCTTTTTATTGATCAAAATAATACGTTAAATGTCATCATTATTAATTTGGCTATTGATGTTTCCTATGTCCACCAAGATTGTGTCAAATTATTATTATTTTGCTAAATGTTGGCGAGTTTGGTTATTTTGCATGCCAGCGCATCAAAATGCATCCACACTGCAATATTCACTCTCTAAGCTCTCTGTTCCTGCGTGTACTACATTGGCTTTAATGACACCTCCCTGCTTCATGGCAAATAATCTACAAATAAAATTCTAATGTTGCAAGTATGTGGATTATTGTTCTTTGAACTTGCACTTCGATGATTCCTATTTTACCTGGATGCATTTTACTTACCTGCACATATTATTAAAAATTTTCTTTATAAATTTTTTTCTGAGAGCTTCGGATTTTCACACTACAAATGGTGGTATTGAAGTGCATTCAGAATGTTTCCCATTGGTCGAAGTCCTAGGCTTCTCCCTGTGGTAGTCTACTCACGAGATGGGTTGAAGCGACTAAGCATGTACAAATCGTTCAGGCACTATTAAGCTAGGTTAAAAAAAGAAGGCAAGACACGGAAAAAGACCCTTTTAAGTACACATAAAATAACCCACATTAAAATTTTCCTAACAATTCCGAAAGGAGAATAAACAGAGCAACGAATAAAGTTACACAAGAGCAATATTAAAACTTTCCTGACAATTTAAAAATTACAAATAGAAAATATTTACAAGCGATTACAAGGAATTTGCCTAACAATTTTGAAGACTAAGGATTACTATATACAAAAATTACTAGAGTTATCTACAAGAGGATAATAAAATATTCTAGTAAGTAAACCTAATTTGGCCTAATTTGTATATTTTCTTTTTTTAGAGGAAAACTTGCACCTTACTCTCCTTGGAAGCAAATGTTTTGCGAGCAATATCCTGCTGCTCGACAATATTTTCATACAGATTTTCGAGGTAATTAGCAAGTTCTAAAAATGATTCAATTTTAATCTCTGCTTTGATTTTATCCAGGGTTTCGATAAATTCGGAAAAACCGTTTTCAAATTCTTCCATAGAAACAAACAGATTTCACAGGTAAAACCGTATTTCATTAATTCATACGAAAATGACGTCAAATTTGTAGGGTTAATTAAGTTTAAAACAAATATAATTTGTTTAAATGTTTACAAAAATAATGTGTTTAGAAAAATAATATGTGTAAAAAATAAAATGTATAAAAATAATATGTGTAAAAAAATAATATGTGTTTAAATGTGTAAAATGTTAAAAATTTTTAGAGCAAAATTGTCCCAAAAATTCGGACGTTTTCTTCGTGAGATTTCTTAAAGAAAAAAAGAACTTTTATATTTTAAAGTATACCTTTTCTTTCACCCACCCCACACTTTAAGCAACATTTCACTTTAGTTTAAAATTTTGTCTATGTAAAACTAACAAGGAAGGTCTCCATATGGGCATACTCCGAAAAATCTGAAAAAAAAAAATAGAATATTTTTTTCATCAGGATAGATAAATTTATAAAAAAAAAATTCGGCGGAAACTCGATTGAGTGTCCGTAAAAAAAGAAAAAGAAAAAAAAAAAAAAAAAAAAAAAAAAAAAAACGAAAATTTGTCATTTGGTGATTTATCGCCTGTTGACGATGGAGTAAAATCTAAAAAAGTACTTTTTTGTGTCAAATGCTCTTTAAGGTAAAAATGTTTCATGTTGAACTTGTTTAAATAAATTTAATTTAAATAACTTTAGTTTTGTCAGTTTTAGTTTGTTTTAATTCTAATTTTGTCACATATATATTTATAATGAAAGTTAACTATGAAATTTTATGAATTAAAACAAAATTTAAATTAATATTGTTTCAATCTCAAAATTAAGTCCAATTAAGCACTGTCAATTTGATGTTCAATTTGATGCTATGGAAACAAAAACTTCTCCGATACTGAAATGGAAAACTGCAGCATTCTTCATCTGGCCTTTATTTTGTCATGCGCTTAAATATATGAAAATATATTTTTCAATATGAAAATATATTATATATATGAAATTATTTTTACAGTGATAAACTTAAATAACTGCAGCAACAAGCAGCATAAATATGTAATACAAAAAAATATTTATATATACATATTAAACTCACTCATTGTTTAAGCTTAAATTAATTAAATATTATTTACACGCATTCTCAAAATCAATTAACAAGCAATTTTCAAGTACATTAAAATCGTTTGCTTTTGGCGATGAAAAGTGCTGCTCGGCAAATCGCGTGACGCTTTCGTCTTTTTTGCGCCAAATGTTCGAAAGTATTTAAAATTTTTTACAGTCTTTCTACTGTAATTCTGCCGCTAAACTTGACTGATCTTTTATTACATACATAAGTAGTTTAATTGTTATTTTTTTTTCAAAATATTCTGAGAATGCCCGGTAAGGAAACGTTCTTTGTAAGCTAATCTACTTGGCAAAAATATATCGAAACGACTTTTAAGAGCATATTAATTAGAAAACGCTCTTATTAAAAATTATGAAATCGAATAACGTTTTTACTTTTTCGATAAAGCCAAAGGTTGAGAAATTTAAGTGCTGCTCGCCAAATCACGTGACGCTTTCGTCTTTTTTGCGCCAAATATTCGAAAGTATTTAAAATTTTTTACAGTCTTTCTACTGTAATTCTGCCGCTAAACTTGACTGATCTTTTATTACATACATAAGTAGTTTAATTGTTATTTTTTTTCAAAATATTCTGAGAATGCCCGGTAAGGAAACGTTCTTTGTAAGCTAATCTACTTGGCAAAAATATATCGAAACGACTTTTAAGAGCATATTAATTAGAAAACGATTTTTCACTTAAGCCTGTTTTCAAATTCCAACTGGCTACTTTATGACACATTACTGGTTTCTTTTTTTATTCGTAAACGCATAAAATTCTTACTCAGAAATTAGTAGTTCTTGTAAAAAATTATGAAATCGAATAACGTTTTTACTTTTTCGATAAAGCCAAAGGTTGAGAAATTGGTGTTTTTGATCTAAATTTTTGGACGCGATATCCTGATAAAGGTAATTTGATAAACAGCAATCGCTTATAACTCAAAACATTTATCGAAAAATGAAAAACGCTATTCGATTTCAAACCACCTCGAAAATAATGTCTGTCAATTTCGAGCTTTTGCGTTAAGAAAAAAAAAAAAAAGAGTCTTTAAATGTGACAGAAAGTTTTGCGTTGTTCATCGGAGAAAAACCCTTTTTTTGAGAATCGCTTTAAATTTTTTTAAAGGGAGCCGGGGGGTTGGGGAAACAAATGAAATTCGGATACTGTAATATTTTTTTCTGATAATCGCAATTAAAAATAGCTTACATTAAATCGGTTTTTTAGCTTTATTTTAATAATAATAATAATAAAAAACATTTTTTTTCTAAAACTTTTTTAACTGAGTTGCTGAATATCTGTAAAACATTTCCCCTCCACTTTTTAGGAAAAACTAGTTAATTACTTTTAAAGAAAACTTTTAAAAGGTGAATTAAGCAGAATTGAATCAAGGTGACTAATAGCCTTTCTAAACATCGAACTTTCACTCTTTTTTATTAAAATATACATCTTTCCTTTTCTAACATTGTATTCGAAGTCTTTTAGAGACATCTTAAATGTTTTGTTGAAAATCCTTCTTTCAAATTCATCGATTTTAAATCACATTAAACGAAAACTTCAATTTAAAGGTGTCATATGAGTAGAGAAGCATTGG
Organism: Maratus speciosus; assembly: GCA_963932465.1. NCBI lineage: Eukaryota > Metazoa > Arthropoda > Arachnida > Araneae > Salticidae > Maratus > Maratus speciosus. Next base: position 419,588,606 of record OZ010791.1, read on the forward strand.
TTTTCGTAGACTAACAAAATATCTCCCCTTCAATGTAAGTAGTAAAAGGATTTTTTTTCCCTCAGTGGAATGATTGTAACGGAATCTATTTTCTGTAACTTTGTTCAGTTTTAAAATTGATGTATTAAGGGTACTCAATACTTTTTAAAGAACTTTGAAGAATTAATGTACATTTACTTATTAATTACTAATGTACATTAATTACTAATGTACATTTACTTATTATATACAAATATTATTATAGGCAATACTTAGAAAAACTGATTTTGAGAAGAAAAAAATCATTTTGAAGGTAAAAGTTGAGAATTTAAATTTTTTTTTTAAACTTTAAAGAATTTTAAAATTTGCAGTTTTTTGATACATTACTGTGTTTAAAATACTACAACTTCTACAAATATTTGTCAAATCGCCCCATTATTTTTTTGTATCTTCAATATAGTGCATTTAATAAAAATTAGGAATCGATTTTACAATTAATGAATTAATTTATGAGAAAGAAAAATAAATACAAACATAGGCAAAAACGCAGCAAAAACATGATTTCTTCACCGTTTATATTTATATATTCTTCATTTTCATTATAATGTAAAACCCATCCCTAATTTTATTAAGTACACTATATTGAGGATACAAAAATAATGGAGTGATTTCACAAATATTTGTTGAAGTTTTAGTGTTTTAAACACAGTAATGTATCAGAAAATAGCAAACTTTAAAATTCTTTACATAAAAAAAAAAATTCTCAAGTTTTACCCACAAAATGATTTTTTTTCTTGTTAAAATCCGTTTTTCTAAGCATTACCTATAATAATATGTGTATATAATAAGTAAATGAACATCAGTGAAAACAATTATTCAAAGGGTACCGAGTCCCTTTAATATTGTCAGGACTTTGTTTTAAAATACAGAGTTATTACAAATGAATCATCGGGTTTTGATACGTTACTACGTGTGAACTAAGAAACGTACATGTTTCCGTGACAACTCAAACGAGAGGGCGTTAACTACAGTTTCACGCTGCATGTGTGTCATGCGCGTGTGGTTGCCATGGTTGCTGCGCGAACGTCCTATTCAAAATGGCGACTGGACAGCAGAAAGCGTTTTGTGTACTAGAATTTTCAAAGTGTGAATCAATTATAACCGTCCAGAGAGCATTCCGAAAGGCATACAAATGCAAACCACCAACCCAACAAAGCATTCTGTGCTAGTATCGGCAATTCAAAGAAACCGCTTATTTATGTAAATGCAAAAGTTCCGGCCGATCAAGAGTTACTGAAGAAACAGTGAACCGAGTTTGAGAGAGTTTCATCCGTAGTCCCAAGAAATCAACAAATCGCGCTAGCCGCGAACTTTTCATTCCACAGCCAACTATGTGGAAAATTTCTGCTGTCCGGTCGCCATTTTGAATATGACGTTCGCGCAGTAACCATGGTAATTGCTCGTGCATGACACATACGCAGCGCGAAACTGTAGTTAACGCTCTCTCGTTTGAGTTGTCATGGAAACATATGCGTTTCCTAGTTCGCACGTAGTAACGTATCAAAAACCGATGATTCATTTGCAATAACCCTGTATTGCAACGAATGAACTATGAGTATATTTATGGTTAAATCAAGTTTCAAGCAAATCATACAGCAAAACTAACTATATAAGTGATTTATAAAAAGTTACCCGAAACTCCAAAGAAAAAAAAAGGAGAGAAATTATGGCTAAATAGTTCCGCAAGAAATTAATTTATATCTCATCTAATAGCAAACATCAACTTGACGAGGCCTGCCAACGAATCCAGTTTAAGGAATTTTAAGTGCTTTCCAAGTTTTCCCATATTTATTAATCTTACCAGAAGGGGGAAAACCTCTTTCTTCCACACATTTCTCGCACCTAGAACATCCGGGTAAGGGTCCATCCGAGTCCTAGAACATCCGAGTGATAGATGGCCGCACTGTACAACTGTAAGATGTCGATTTCGAATTTATGAGACAAGAGTTGTACAAGATGACCAGGTGCGTTCAAAAGTTGTTGACGAAGAACGATGTTGTCGTTCTGTTGAGATTGCGACCAGGGGCGTCGCCATGGAGGGGTTAGGGGGGGAGCCTCCCCCCCAATATATGTGAAGTTGGGAAAATTGAGCTTAGAGTTGGGAAATTCTAGATTTTTGAGAAATTTCCTTTTCTAGTAAAAAGATTACGAAATTTTTGTTTTGGTGATTATGTTTCTGAGTACTGTAACAGTACACATGTTAAATTATCAAAAGAAATACAAAAAGAAATCAGCCACACTCAATCTATCATTGTGTTTTTCAGTTCTACAAAAATATTATACATCTACCAGACCTAAATTTCTCTACTCCTATCCATCAACGGCTGATTATCCAGTTCCTTTATTTCCTCCAAAACTTTGTTCCTTTCTCAAAAATTTCACCCTACGTCCCCTTCTCATCCCAAAAGAGAATCCTGCTATTTTAATCCAAAGGGATTGCATCTTCTTTTGAAAATTGGAGATCACTTGTAGCACAATAGAAAGGAATGTAATTACCTACTTCTTGAAACACAGCTGGGCAAGAAGATTTGATGAGTTTTCACAAATTGCACTAATTTTAGAGCTAATTGCATGATTTTTGGAAAATCTTTTACTCATTCTCATGATTTATTCCGCAAAAATTAGTTAACCCTTCGCTGTCAAGAAAAAAGCATTATATGAGCAAATATGAATATAAGAAGTCGCTAGTTTAGATAAATTTGTCACATTTTACATTTATTTGTGTGCGGAAATATATATCAGTCCTGTTCGTTTATATTTATAGGTATTTATGAAATTTTAAACCAAAAATCCAGTGTTGTATCTTTAAAACTGTACTAAAAAATGACTATAAATCTCAGCACGAAAGAACCCTTCATAATAAGGGAAAGATTTTTCGTGCAAGGTTTTGGAGCATCTAAAAATCCATTCGAAGACGAAAAAGCTAAAAAGTGCACCATTTGAATTTGGAACAGAAATATGACCATGAAAGCAGTCCATCAACTGAAGAAAAAATCGACATGCATTGTAACACTGACGCGTTGCACTTGAATAAAATTTTGAATCAATAAAGATTTCCCTATAGACAAGTTCACAAACAGTTATGAATATTAGGATGTGATTGAAGAAGCTGACTTCCGAAAGCACCGTAGAAAAATGGTTTCACCAAAGGAAATAGATAAAAATAATAGTACATCAATGAACATTGATACACACAAGTTTTACAGGAAAGAATTATAAGAAATACAAAATAAAAACTTAGTAATGGGCTTAAATGACAAATGTTCCCTATATCAGGAGAATATTGCACCAATACATTTCATATTTAAATTACAATTGTGCAAGGCAAATTTGAGTATCACTAACTTAGGAAAGTTAATAATCTTTCCATCTGGATATGAGAAACCGGATGTACATGACTTGCAGAGTCAAATAGAAATAAACCAAATCCCCACTCACTTAAAAAACCTTTTTCTCATGCCTTGAAATTGAAAGATTTTTTGAACACGCCGTCAAACTATATACTCGTATCTTAACATTCACAGCAGCTTATCTTTATGGCATTGCATCTAATGAAATAATCTTTAATCAAATAAAAATTTAAAAAATATGTATTGCAAACTACAAAGAGGGATGACAGACTTGACAGCCTAATGATTTTAAAATGTGAAAGTGAAATAGTGGGTTTTATTAAATTGGACGATGTTATCATCAGGTTGGCTTCTTTGAAGACCAGAAGAATTAATGTTAAACGAAAACTAGTCGGATGTGCCAATCCCAAAACTTTATTCTATCCAATACATGTTAATACCTCAAAATTTGCAATCACAATGCAAAACGAATTCTAAAGGAATAGATCCGTTTAATTGTGTGAGTTTAAAAAGGAGATAGAAACATCTCATTTTCCCAACAAATCATTGAATTTGGGCGCACACCCTATTAGATGCTTGCAACCAAATTTCCAAACCCAAAGAGCACAAAAGCGATACCTTTGGACAGTATACACCCAAGCCCAATAAGGAATTGCAACTATATCCGAATATGAAATTTGGCAAATTCCGTGCATTAGTTTTTCAGATATAGCTAACGCAAAAATCGTGAAAAATGCTTCACAGCAGTGCCACCTGTTATATGATATACACAAAAGCCTAATAAGCACCAAATTATGTCAAGGTTTAACAGAATATGAAGTTTTATCAAATTCCGTGCAACAGTTTTTGAGATATAACTATCGCTAAAATCATGTAAATCATTGAAAAATGCAGCATAGCAGCGCCATCTTTTGGGTGATTTACACCAAAAACTAATCAGCATTAATTTTTTATCAAGGTATAACTGAATCTAAAGTTTTTTTAAATTCCACGCATTAGTTCTTGAGATAGAGCGCCCACAAAATTTGTGTCACATACACACAGACAGATATTTTCTAAAAACAGTCAAATCGCTCTAAAACGTATCAATTATAGGTGCACATTTCCAAAGTTTTTATGGAGCCAGTGGCTCCTAAACCCAAATAATCTAGTGGCCACATTGTGAAAGAAATGCACAAAAGCAATAGCAATTATATGAGAAAAAATTTGAGGAAATCAAAGAGAAAAATATTCTACAAACGTACAAAAGAAACAGACTAATTACATCAAATTCGTATAGTTCATTTAATCACCCAATTCTTTTAATTTGGATATAAATTAAGTATAATATAAATCTTAAGCTATGTACTGTCAGAAGATAAAGTTGTGCAAGACAGAGGTGAAAAAATATATATCTATAAGAATAAGCTAAGGAATCGTGGTAGTGGGGAATATTAGGAAAACAATATTTCTTATTTTCATTTTGCCATACAAGAGTTCATAAAAGAAAAAAATAAGTGTGTAAAATTATTTTGCACTATAAAAGTCAAAACAGAATTCAAGCATTTGTTTTTCAACAATACACAAGAAAAATTATCTTAAAAAACAATCTTATCACAGATTATTACAGAGGTGATAAAAATATCAAGAATTTCGACAAGTGGACGCCGAAAAAATCAATTTTGTCAATCGTTAGCAAAAAAAAAAAAAAAAGCGCAAATTTCGTCAAAAAATCTCCAAAAACGCGCGTCTTTTTATCAAAGAATTGCGGGAAAAATGCGAATTTTGCCATTCTTTGCAAAAAAATTATCAAATTTGTCAAAGGATAACAAGAAAAAAAAAAAACCCACCAATTCTATAAGGATCTCGGAAAAAACGATAATTTTGTAAAAGGGTCGCAAAACAGACAACGTGAATTTCGGCAAAAGATTGCAGAAAAACGTGAATTTCGTCAACAGATTGCAGAAAAAATGCGAATTTTATCAAAGGATTGCAAAACAAACCGGCGAATTTCGTCAAAGCATCGCGAAAAAACCCGTGATTTTCATAAAAGGATCACGAAAAAAAACGTAATTTTTGTCAATGGATCGCTGGAAAAAAACGCGAAATTCGCCAAAGGATGGCGACTTAGATGCCGAAAATTAGTCCCCAAAGCAAAAAATTAAGTCGAAACGTGGCGACTGGCGATCGTGAATCTGCACCAATAATATCAATCCGTTGAAACCCGAAAGTCGAATTTTTTTTACGAATTCAATACTTTCTTCTTGTAAAGATAGAAGAAAGTAAAAAGCTGGTTGGTTTTCTTATTAAAAAACAATAATCGGAATATTTATGTTTCTAATTTAAAAATTTTTCTTTGGAAAGAAATTTTTTATGCATAAGTTTCCGTATCATTATTACACACGTTGTGCATATCACTTTAGTTGAAAATTGGAGCAATTTGTTTCAAGTTGGGAAATTTTCGAATTCTCCCCCCCCCAAAAAATATCTGTAGCTACGCCCCTGATTGCGACAGAGGAAACTGTGCGGAAGGTTGAGGAAATAGTTAGAGCTGGCAGGTGAACAACAATAGATAGCATTAGCAACTGCAACAGGATGTTTACACGGTTTAGCCTATAGCCGACTGATGCAGACGTTGAATGTGAGGTACACAGATGGCTGAGAGTGCAGTCCAAAAACTTTTATGCAGCAGGTATTAGAAAACTCCTAAAGAGATGAGACAAATGTATCAATGTAAAGGACGATTATATAGAGAAATAAACATGCTTTCAAGTATGTATCTTGGTTTCCCCCTTTTTTATTGGCTTTTGTGACCTACTTACTGACTTGCCCTCGTAAAAAGGTTGGAGACGTTCAAAAATATTTTTACAAAGGTAGGTTCGTATACTTTACAATTTTGTATTAGAAAATCAAATCGACAGTATTTATGAGAAGTATGTGATTTTCTCTTTATTGCAGATGTGAAAAAAGTACCTTTTATGATTTTTTTTATGTTTTATATTTTAAATTATTTTTTACATGCTTAAAATGATGTATTCTGAGTAAATAGTTTTTCAAATCGGAGTTGTCTGGTCACAAAAGCTTAATATCGGAAAACACTAAAAATTCATCAAAGTATCATAGCTTGGAAAAATTTTACAGCTAACAAATGGGATTTTCTCTAAAGTACTCTTAGACGCAGGACAACGCTTTTCTAAATGTATATTACAGGGAAACGGGTCCGTAAAGTAAAAGTAAGTTTCATAAGGTGTGTCCCACCGAAATAAAGCCACCGTGATTGTGTGCTGTAATTGGAAACGAGAAAAAACAATAAGAACGAAACAAATATATTAAGAAAGTACATATAAAAATACATATATACACGGAGTAACTCACTCCCTGCCTTACCTGGGCAGGGAAAAAACGAATTTGTTAAAAAAAGAGGGGGGAAAAGTGTCCCGCCGAAATAAAGCCTCTACTGATAATAGACAATATATCTGCCATGGTTATATATGATGTGGAATATACGATATGGCATACCATTTACCAATCCTTGGAAGACAGTAGCATCAATATTTTCCCACGCTTCAATGATGACGACCTTCAATTTAGCCACAGACTGAAACTGTCTGCTATTAGCATATACAGCCCTACTGAGGATACCTCACACACTTTCTTGGGGATTGAGATCAGGGAAAAAGGGCAGGCCATTTCATGACATGCACACGATTATCCAAAAACCATTCCCAGGAGGCTTTTTGAACGTGAATGGAGGTCTTGTTGGAAAATCCAACTTAGTCCACAAACTGTCTTTGCAAATGGCAGTAAATGGTTTTCTAGCATTTCTTCTTGGTAATCGGTAGCCTTAATGCGACCTCAGAGAAAAGTCAGGTTATGTTTACCTCCATAGCCAAAGCCTCCCCACACCATTAATGATCGTCCACTTTGCTGTGTTTTGGAGAAAATTTCCTCTTCTTTCCTGATGTCATACGAATAGAAAGCAAGGCCGTCTGGCCCATCCAAATTATTTTTTCTCATCTGAGACAGGGATGACCGGCTCGGGAACCCAGCTTTCGCTTTAGAGTATAAGTGCAATCCCGGGGGGAGACTCAAATCCACTGCATATGGTAAGATACATTAACAATGACAATATTTTTAAAACAGTTAATAACATACAGAAAAATAAATTCAGTTTGCTGTTTTTGACTCTGAAACTCCCTCACAAGAAGTGTCATCAGTACATACATTGACAGCAATTGCACTATGTTGTATACATGCATAAACAATTACAAGACATGTTTTTTTAATATTAGAGCTGAAAAACTTTAAGTGAAATGCATATGCTGATAAATATAATAAAAATACTAAATAAACAAACCAAAGGAAATAAGACAAATATTTACATTATGTACAAAACAGGGGCACCTGTCTGAAATGGGAGCTGAAAACAATGAGTTTGCTCAGCTAGCTCAGAAAGGGAGGGGATTGGTAAATATAAATTCGTTGTCTTCTAAAAATTTCATACAATCCGCTATACGTTGCAAGAGAACTGGACGGTCGAGCAGGTAAGTTAGCCAGTCAGGCAGTGTCATCTGTTGTGGCTTTTTTACGTGATAGTGGGACGTTAATGTGCAATGTAAAATATAGTGTAATGATGTTGATAAGGATCCACAAATGCAAAGAGGTGAGTCTCGTTTATTTATGGTATATAAGTGTTGTTGGAAGCGTACATGATTTGTGAGAAAGAGATACAGGTATATGTTACTTATGAAAATGTTTTGTGAGACCTTAGGTATGAAGTCACGCGTATATTGACCCACCTGCACTGTAGACCAACGTTGTTGCCATCGGTGTAGCATTTGTTTTTTGAGTTCTAATTTCAGTGTTGATTGTGGGAATGGAAGAAATGTTAGTGGTAAAGTTAAATCTTCGACTGCCGACCTCGCCAGCTGATCAGCCAGTTCGTTGCCCGTTATACCAGAATGTCCTTTAAAACACATGCCATTGGGCCTTCCACGTTCGATGATATTTGGCCTAATCGACTCTCCTTTGCATGTGGATAACTTTCAACATGGGCGGCTATTTCCTTTTCTTGTGTCGCAAGATGCCGATATGTTTTTCAATTCGTTTCAGGGTTGATTTTGTCACAGGGATGTTATCCTCTTTAGCCAACTGTTTTAGAGAAATACCACCTCGTGAAAGGCGACGCAAAACTTCTCTTTATTGCCTGGAAGTCATTTTTCTGCATGTACACCTCCTTTTTTTATACCCGTACGTATTACCCTTATTTACAAAATTGTTTGTTACGGTTTTAGATCGTTTGATTTGATTAGATATTGGTCTATGTGAAAGACCTTTTTCCTTAAAAGCTGTTATTTGTCATTTCTCGAACTTTGAATGGTGGGTTTTCTTTCCCATTGCAATACTGCAGGAGAAATTGAAAATACAGCCTTCTAAAGTCTGCACAAGGTTCGACTGGCTCAGAACAAGTATTTAACAACTTCCTGACATCATAAAAATGTTGAATTGCAGCAGCTCGAATATCGGTAGTTACCAATAAATACTAATATTGGCAGTGGCTTTATTTCGGCGGGACACTTTTCCCCCTCTTTTTTTACACATTCATCTTTTTCTCCTGCCCAGGTGGGGCAAGGAGTCGGGCCTAGGACCGGTTTTCTGGCTTGTGTTGATCAATAGCTTGCTGAAACATCTAGGATTGGACGAGGCATGGACCATTTCGGAGACTCCAGGGTGATTTCTACATTAATCAAGTTCTATGTCCTAACGGTACGTGGTGCCTTTGGTGACCACTGAGCCCGATTCTTTAAGATCAATCCTGCGTGCTTTTGGGGACGGGGCATAGCATGATTAGACATAGTGTCTATGAGTGCCTCCTATAGAAACCAATTAGAGAGAATCATTTTCCTCGAAATTTCCACACTTGAACGCTTAGCGATCTTTGCCTAGACCATTACAACAGGAGAGGGGTTGTGGCTATTGTCACAAACCACTTGACTGGGATTTTAGATCGCACTGGTGGTCGCAGGGGCACCTGAGCTCCGGCGTGTCGAGTTCCGAAGCCCTTGAGCACAGATTTAGAATCATTTGAACGCTGTACTCTATGAGAGGTGTCCGTAGCCGTAGTGTCGGCGCGATACGGACGGGTGGCCGCGTAAGGTTTTCAGGGTTTTCCTTGCGTGTAACGATAATTCGGGTCACTTTTCTGCAAGCCCTCCCTGAAGGCGGGGTCTCGAGACTTTACGGTGTGGCTCAGACTGCGTTTGCTACTTCGACGCTGGGTTCGGGCGGTTTCGACTGCCCGGATGGTGCTGTGGTGGTGTCTCTTCTTGCTGGGTGCCTGGTTGTGGCTTGTTGGTTGTTCCTGGCTGGCGGGATGCTGTCGTAGCGACTGGACGTCTTTTGGTGCCTTTAGAGACGGGAGATAGCGTAGCTATCTCCTTTGAAGGACCGCGGAGCCTCTCGGCTCCGGATCGGGAAACTTTAGTTTTATACCCTAGACCCCAGATTTATACCCAATTGAAAATCTATGGAACCCATTAAATAGACTTGTTGCACAGGACCAACACAGCAATCAAATCCAATTAATAGAAGCGACAATTTAAGCTTGGTATCACATTATAGCAGCTTCAGCACTAAAAGACGATTCACTCAATGGGAAGGGGCTGGAAGTTCTGTAATTAAGAGTAAAGGTTACCCAACTACAAATATTAACTGATATTGTGATAATTTTTGTGTATCTTGTTTTTTCGATATGTTTCAATTTTATTCTTTATAATTACCGTTATAATAAACACTCCTTCATGAAATTTATTGTATTACATTCTTGATTAAATTGTCTTTCCATTGGTACATAATTTTATAGTATTACTTAAAGAACAAATGGTATTACGAATTATCAAACTTCAAAAATACACCTTTTCAAAAAGCTTTCCGCAATTTTGACCACTACAGTATATATGCATATATATAAGCCAAAAATGGAAATTGGCCTCTTTTCTATCATGGTGTACATGTTTATATATACTTGAATAGAATAACTCTTATTTTGTAATCAATTTAAAAGAAAATGGTGGAAAAATTGGAAGAAAATTCAGAGAGGATTGAATATCTGTAAATTACTTTTTAAATTACTTACCATTTATCGATTACTTATAAATCAATAGTGTTAATAGCGCATAACTTAATAAACGAACTATTATGAAAATCTAATCGCCATCATTATAAATGAAAGCTACCTAATGCATCATTTGTGCTTATAGAATAAATTAACTTATGTGCTGAATTAATTGCGAAATTAGTTAATAACGAGTAATTTACTTGGAGTACCGTTCCTATTAACTTAGTAAAGGATTGTTATGGTATATTTACCAAGTGTTGCGGAAGTATTTATTACGTGTTTAATCTGTTTACGAATACATAAATGTAGCTATGATGAGAAAATATCTTTTTTTTACAGCTATATGAAATCTGAAATTGAAAGTTACTTTTATTTATCCAGATTATATTTTACGAAAATTATTATTAGCATTATGAAAGTTATAATTAGTGAGTACTGTGCTATTGAAGTCTTGCAGGAGAGATTAGCTATTATAATGATATGTTTTATATAACAATTTTATTTAATTAGGAAAGAGATGATCAGCGATGAGACCATCAAAAACTAAAATTTATCTGTGTCGAAAATAGCAATAACAATATTAATTAAAATGTTCATTTATATAACATTTTAATTAATTGTTAATAGATTTATTTAAAGACATTATTTCATATTTTAATGTGTATGTAAGTTTATTATAAAATTATGGACAAAGAAGTAAATTGATAATTATGATTTTGTACGTACAATTACGCACATTAGCATTTTTCTAGAAGTAACACAATCTAAATCAGATCTTCAGACTGTGCAGCAAAAGTACAACGTTGTAATTTTATTTTATATTCTTTAAATATACTATAGAGAAGACTATTTCAACATAACATGACCTTAATAAATTAAAACCCAAACTTTGGAAATATTAATTGCAACCAGTGTATTTAAAAATGTGTTACTATATGGATTTAATATTATACGGGGTGTCCATAAAATAAATGGTATTCAATGGTATATCATAACAGATTAATTTAGACTATTTACAACAAATCATACATCAAATTGAGGGTAAACTAACCTAGTTTTTCTTACAAATGTTCAATATGTGCACCTTTAGTTATATGTCACACATCCAACCTAGAGTCCAATTCTTCACACACTTCGGTTAACAAGTCCGGGGTAATGGAAGCAATAGCCTCTTCAGTTCTGTGTCTCAGCTCTGGTAAATCATTAGGTAGTGGCGGAATGTAGACACGATCTTTTATAAAGCCCCAAGGGAAAAATCGCGTGTCTCTAACGGTTTTTAAATCTTCAGCCCAGCAATAACGCTTTACGCTCAGGAGTAGCCATTTTGCGTATGTCCAACTGCAAGCGAGTCAATAACAAAGCAGTACTCACGCATGGGCTTGTCTAAAACTGTTTGAATTACTCTTTATTTGTGACCTTGAACCAACACTCTATCACGCGTACAGTTGATAATATTGAAATTTATAACTGGGACATTCTTTCATGGACACCCTGTATATTATATAATCCTTCTATATATAAAAAAAAGTTTTGATTTGGAAATGGACCAATGAAAATCTGCGTAGATATTCCGGGTAGATCGGCATCCAGTTTGAATGCTTAAGCATGGCCTTTCATCGTTAATATTAAAAAAAACTGTTGCATAAAAAAATATGAAAATCGGCGGTATTATAGAGAAATGTTTGATAAACACGTTGATGCAGACAGTTTTCAAATCGAAGAATTATTTTAAGCGATATTTAACGATAAAGTTGGACAAAATCGTTCCATTAAAAAAGTTTTATTGGAGCAAAAGCTATACATGAGAATTTAATCATTTTTAGATCATTTTATACGTTATAAGTTCACGGTGTGCAGATTCCATTTATTTTTCTTATTAGACTGATCTTTTGAGGTTTTATTTCTATTTTAAATTCAAATTTTCAGCATTTCGAGAGATATTTTTTTACAAAATTTAGAAAATGTTATTAATTTAAACTGTTGCCAATTGTATAAACAGCGCAAACAATAATGTTTATTTCAAATTAAAAATTTATTTACACGTGACTATTACAAACAGAAAAAAAACTTTAAAATTAGAATTAAATGATTACATGTTAAAAGCAGGAAAATTACGTCATAAGAACCATATTTACACTTGAATTTGAGAAACAAAATCTTAAAATAAAAAAAAAATAATTATTATCCATTAAAACTTGTAAATGGAAGAAATTACGTCATATTTAAAATGGCCAAAAAATATGAAAAACAATTTAAATTGAAAAATATATTTGCGCGAGATATTTTGAGATAATCTTTTCAACTATTATCGTGAATTCGAAGACAGCGCAAATAATATTTCCTTCTAACAACAAAAGTATTTTCACGTGAATATTAATAAGAGAAATAAAACTTTGGTGTAAATTACGTCCGATTTGAAACGATACATTTAAAATGAATTATTTAAAAGAACTATCTTATAGCGTTGTTAAAAAATACTGGGAGACAATGACACAGTTTACTTAATTCATCTTACATTAGCTTATTTTCAAACGTTTAAATATTTTTTTTAATTAAATACGAAAATAGCCATTGTATCTTTTAACAACAGCAGATTTGGTCTTAAAAATCCCAATCCAAGGAAAACGAATGGAAACCCGTTTACAGAGAGATCGCTACTGTTTTTTTTTTTTTAATTTTAATTCAATATTTTTAAAGCCGATCAAATTAGCGTGCTTTTTGGATTTTGGTGTGCCTGAACGGGGGTTGGCGAGCGTAGCTCGTAGGGGGCAGAGCCCCCTAGTTGTATTAAACAATAAATATGTGATAAGGAAAACTGCAGTTTAGTGGACGTTCACGATCGGTTGTGTCAGTCAGAAAATATGCAACTCGTACATAAGAAAAGCTATATAAAAGCTTTAAGTAGGGAGACCGGGGCTAGTTGGCTACAGAGGTAAGTAGGCGCAGTAGTCATAAATCACCTGTTTATGCATAGATTGCGCAACCAGTCACACAGTACCTTTCTTCTTGCTTTTTACAATCCTCATTGTAGTTTTGCAGCGTTACTTACGTGCAGTAGACATTTATTACGATTTTACTGTTTTTGCACTCATAAGTAATTTTTTGTTGCTTCATTCTTTTTCTAATTTCTAATACTTATCTAAATAATCTTGATTTAACTTGTGCAGTTTTTCTTAGTGTATGATTAACTGTGCCTACCCCATATGTGATTTACTTGGATTATGTATTCTTAGATGGTTACGTGTCCTTTTGTGAAGAAATTTATTATGGGGCTAGTAGGCGCATTGAACACGGGGCAAGTTGGCTTGGTGTCTGGTGTGTGCTGGTAGTTTGAAAAACAGCAAACACCGAGAAAAGGGGTTGCGGTGCAAGATTTTGGGCACACGAGGCTTGCCCAAACGGAGACACTCGACTTTTTATTTGTGACAACTGTAACTTTGATTATGATATCGAGTAGGATAGAAGTTACTCAATGTTAATGTTTTATTCGTTATTTTTATGTCTCTATAATTTAGAATTTATATTGTACGGTGATAACGCCTTTGTTTAAACTTACTGGTAATAATGAAATTGATTTCTCTTAACTGCGTGTCTAATTATAGTTTCATTTAAATTTTTATAAAGCGTGTGCCAACTTACCCCATAGCTATAGGCAACTTGTCCCGTGACGGGGTAGGTTGGCGCACATTTTTCCTTTTACTTTAGGCTTCCGATAAACAAAAGCTACGAACTAAAAACTTCGGGTATTTATAGCCCAATGCCTCTTCTTTAAACAATCGGCAAATCGGTTTTCGTTTTCTGAGGGGCATCCGATGGTTCAGGATATTCGTGGGCTGCCCGCAAGGATCATGCCTCGGCCCTTTGATTTGGACGATAGTGGCTGACGACACTGATTTTGAAGAACGCACGTAAGGTGCATATTGATTTGATTTCATATGCAGATGACTCTGTTATTGATGATGGTGCAGACACAAGACAGTCGATTGAAGACGAAATGAATAATGTGGAAAAATTTAATAATATTTGTAATAATCTGAATCTCACCATTAATCCGTCAAAAACTGTTGCTATAATGTTTGGCACGAAAACGTTGAAGAAAAGAAGACCAATCTTTAAAATTTTAGATAACAAAATTCCTGTTAAAGATACAATGTTATACTTAGGTTTTACTTTGGATAACCTGTTTAATTGGCTCCCTCATTTGGAAGCTGTTAGATCTAAAATAACAGATTTTTCCTGTAACATCAAGAAGTCGAGGATTCGTGACCGGGGTACTCCTCTTCAATATCTTAATTTGTGGTATCAAACAATTCTTCTGAAACAAATAAGTTATGGCCATGAGGTCTGGCTGGGGAACTTGAAGTATCACGGTATTAAACGTTTATCCTCTTGTCAGCGAGTGGCTTTGTTCTCATTTATTCATGGCTATCGTACAACTTCTACAGATGCGTTTTGTGTATTAGCTGGTGTTCTTCCGATTTTTCTTCAACTTTCGATCTCAGCCTTAAAATACAATGTGCTGCGTGGCAGAACGTCTATTGAATTGAATGGTTGTCGCATGGATTCGGATAAGCTAGTAAGAAGGATACCAACTTTTGATTATCCGTATTTTTATTCTTCGCATAATGTTAATTTTATTCGTCCAGTGATGAAATATAATACATTTGCTGGTCAGCCAGTTCTATTTACTGACGGATTGAAGATGGATCAAGGGGTTGCAGCAGCTTATGTTGTTTTCAGGGGCCAAGACTCTATATTTGAAAAAAGGATAAAACTTAAGAATTATAATTCGATCTATCAGGCAGAGCTGGTTGCAATTGCTGATGCAATAGATTGGTGCAGGTCATGAGTGTTTTCAGTTTTCTATTTGTTTACGGATAGTTTTTCATCGTATTGCTCTCTCCAGCGTCTTTTTCCTAACGATGACCTTTTAATGAGAATTTACGATAATCTAAGATTAATGAGTGATAAAATTATTAACGTAGGATGGGTTAAGGCCCATATTGGCATTTATGGAAATGAAAGAGCGGATTTCCTTGCCAAATCAGGGATTCTTAACGATGAGCATGATATTGAAGAAAACATTCCTATGCCGATCTGCATGTTAAAAGCCGGTCTGTCTAAAAAACTTATTTGTGATTGGCAAACTAATTGGAATAATAGTACAAAAGGTCGTTTTACATATGACTTATTAAGTAAAGTTGATTCGGATTATGTATGTCATTCTCAGATATGTGTTTATTTTTACACAGAGCATGGTGCCTTTCCGGCATATCTTAAAAAAATGGGAAAAGCAGAGAGTGATAAGTGCAGTTGTGGTACTAAGGGCGATGTTCGTCATTTTTTATTTGACTCATGCCAAGTGTCTGCTGAGAAATTTGATTTTATTAGGAACCGTCCAGTAGCATGAAATATCAGAAGAGTTCTCGCCTGTCGTGGGAACTATAATAAATTATGAAATATCTATAACAAGCTAAATAAGAATTTATCATTTATTAACTATGTGTTTTGAACGTCTACTTCTTGTGGTTTTTACTGCAAGCTGGGGAAAGTACTATAAAGCTGTGCCCTTATTGTGACATTGAAATACTTAGTCTGCTGGTCGGAACTATCGTTTATCTTCGGTGCTAATAATGATTGGCATGTTGTGCAGCTGCATATGATGGACTTTTAAAAACTTTTTAATAACATTATTTTGACTTTTTACGAACATTACGAACTAATTTTCTACAGACTCTGTGTTTCAGAGTGTATGTGGTGTCCTTCTTATGAACTATGATACGAACTATTATTTTCTAGGACTTTGGCGATGGACTTGTTTATTTTAGTCTAATGCAATTTGCATATTTGCAGGTCAATTTAATTTATAATTTAGTTCAAAGTGTGATTCCACTTTTGTATAAGTTTTCAAGTCAGTGACTTGAACATCTGTAACATTTTTATTTTGGTTCTGTTGGTGTTTAACAGAGGTGTTCTCGTTCTTTGTTTAAATTTTATTTTGGTCTACAAATTATGTAACCTTACGTATGTAGATTTTATTTCTAGTGAGAGTCCTACTAATGTTTGTTAGTCTATGTTTAATTAATTGCCGTCTGGTTTTTCTGGGCTAGTTTTCTTGACGATGGTTTTTCTTGCTGGTGCAGAGGTTTTTTCGCCGGAGCAGTAGAACTTATGCCAAATTTGGTGGGTGCTCCGGTTGGGTGATTCTGCCTGTTCTTTAAAAGTACAGTTAAAGTTTCATAAAAAACTTAAACAAAAAATTAATAAAAATGAATAACTAAAAACTGCGCCTACTAGCCCCGTTCTCCCCTATATGTACTCATGTTTGTGAAAATTGCAACACCATGAAGGAATGACGCGAATGAGCTGAAAATCTCAGAGAATGCAAAGTATAGTGTGTTATGCAAATGATTCTAATTTCAGAGTCACCACGTATGTGTGGGCTGAGCAGCGTTCTCTGGACTGCTGCTGAAACCATATAAATATAGAGGCCTGGCCTGTAGCGGGACGTTGAAATTTGTCTACGGTTATCCGCTAGTGGTAAACATTCGGTGAGACGTAACTATGCCTCTTCGATGAAAGAAGGAGACATTTCAACAACTGACGGTGTTTGAACGGAGAAGAATCATCAGTCTTCGTGAAGAAGGATTTTCCTATTGTACAATAGCAGCTCGTGTGCAGTGTAACGTCAGCAGAGTGATCCGAGTTTCGAAGCAGTGGACCGACGAGGATCGGACAACTCGGAAATATGGGAGTGGACACCGAACGGTGACGTCAACGAGCGATGATAGACACATGGCTCGCATGGCGCTGACGGGACTTGCAGCTTCATCTAGACAGTTGGCAGCACATTGATCAACTGCTACAGGTGTATCAGTGTCTGCTTCGTTAATTCGTTTACGTCTGCTGTACCTTGGACTGCGTGCAAGAACTCCTTTATACAGGATCCCCCTCACTCAAAATCAATAACTCTTGCGGATGCAATGGGATTATGAGCATAGAGACTGGCAATAAGTGGTCTTTTCTGACGAATCACCCTTCAATTTATCATGATGGCCACATTCGTTTTAGGCGATAAGCTGGTGAACGCCACCTTGTGGGGTGCATTATCGAACGTCATAGAGAACGAAAACTTGGAATTGTGGTCTGGGGTGCCTTGCATATTATGGACGATCCCAGCTGCTACGAATTTTGGATATTCTCAACAGCAACACGTGCATAAGTGAGTGCTGGAGCCCGAAATCCTCCCTTTCCTTCAAAGCATTCCTGGAGGTATCTTTCAACAGGATAATGCGTGCCCACATGTTGCTAGGAATGGTCAAGATTGCTTGTCAGCAGAAAATTGAAAATATGTGGGATTTCGCTGATCGGCGATTCGCTCATGATCCTCGTCCTACAGCTTCTACAGATGAATTTTGGGTACGCATAGAAACAATAAAGAATTCTCTTCCCCAGGCAGACATACAAAATCGGTTCGAGTACATGCTACATCGTATAGCAGCATTTATTGCAGCGCGTGGTGGCTACACCAAATAGTGATTTTGGACTTAATATTTTTTTTTGCTTTGGAAATGTAACCATTTGTTTGTACCAATAACAGTCGTTTGTGTATTAAATTTCATTTAATTCTGATGATTCCTTCATGGTGTTGCAATTTTCACAAACATGAGTGTATGCATACATAGTAGCAAAATGTATGTGGTTTTGGACTTTGAAAATGTACAAAAATTGGCGGTATGTAACTTTAGTCAATGTTCCAGCAAACGGATTCGAGTATATTTTTTTGGCAAAATTTTACTATTTGTTTTGGGTATATTTTTTAGGTGCTAGACTAACAATGTGATTCAAGCATTTTTATTAAAAAAAAATAAGTGGAATTAATTTTTTTCTAATGATTTCGAAAGTGAAAAATTATTACATAATTACTGAAACGGAAACTAGAATATCAATAGAAAAATAAGCTTAAAGAATATTCAAAATAAGTGAACATCAAATTTCGAATCCTTAATTTTATTTTAAATATTTCTTTATTTCTTAGACAGGACATGATTTCTCGGGTGAAACCCCCAGTTATTGACTGTGGAATATTTCACAACTCCCTTGTGTGGTCCCCTTTCAGCCAGACTGGAATGTCGCCAATAGTCAAGTGATTTGACTAGAGAATTGATATTAAAAACATTTTTCTTGTTTTTTAGTTTTATAATAATGATATAAATTTGAAAGCAGCAAGTAGACTGCATTTTTTTCTCTTGGTCTTCTGAAATAGAAGAAATGTTGTTTTAGTTTTAAAAAGTTAAATTGTTCTCAAGCATGAAAACATGCTATTTTTTACTATATCTTTTTAATAGAAGAAAATAGTTGCTGGAATTTTAATTGTATTTAGAATCACGAGTTCTAGAAGGAACAAAGCAACTAAATATGTTTCATCTATAAATATGTAAATAATGTACATTATTGCCAATAATAATATTCTAAGGGATCTCTTGCTGGTCATTATTTATAAATGACGAGCACAAAAATAAAACATTTCGATTTTATTGTGCTTTAGAACCATAATACGTGAAACTATCCTGCTTTAATGTGAAATTATATAGAATCCTGGTCTCTTGAAAAATGCTCTCCCACTAATTTTCATCAACTGAGTTATTAGGGCGTGTCGAATTTTTCGACTTCCTATTTTAAAAAATGAGGGGAGTCAAACAGTTGTGTTTTGGTTAGCTATTCACAAATATATTTACATGAACTGGGAATTACAATGGTTTGCTTGGTAAATAGCTACTTTAATTTCGTGAGATTTTCCCTTTTCATGTAAAAATCGCAGCAAACTGTCTTCTCTCAAGAAGTGCTTTCTTATCACTATTTCTGCTTGTATGTCTGCTCTAAGGTGAAGAATATACTTATATAATGCTATAACATCTGTAAAAAAATTATTCCACTCGTAAAAGTTTTTTAACTATCAATACTCATTTGCAGCTGAGTGTATTTTTTATTAATTTTTATTGATATCATACAAATAGTGACATTTTCTTTTGTTCTTTTTTCAGGAACAAATAATTTCTTCCACTTGCAGAGTATTAAAATTCTGAACTATGGATAACAAAAGGAAGACAAGACTAGCAACATCAACTCACATGAGTAATTAAATTGGAACTGGTTGAGAAATGCTGCCTTCTGAACTTCTAATTCTGCGAGATGTTCTAAGATATGTGACAGCAGAGTGGGGAAATATCAGAAATTACCCAGCAGCCACTCTTGCAAAGGATGTTTATCTAAAAGTGCTTGAACAGTGGGAGCGAGCGAACAGTTCTTTTGTGGTGCCAATTTTAAATTCGAGAGTTACAGCCCTGAAGAAGATAGAAGAAAACTGGGAAAAGGCCAAAAACATATCACTTGGTAGAGGAAAACTGGAAGTGAAAGAGGCTTTCATAGCAACGTCAGACAAGCTCTATGACATCCTCAATTGCAAGTGTGAGATCAAGTTATGTTCAGAATTTAAGGGTCCATGTCTAGGTGGTGCTGATTGTAAACATGAAGTGCATATCTCCTGCTCTTGTTCTAAGGATATGAATATCCCTGGTCAAAGAACTAGTGTTTATTAATAGTCAAAGAAAGAAGATTGGATCTGTTGGAAAGCGTCAAAATGGATTACCAGATCTACCTGAGCACAGAAGACAAATTAAAAAGCAGAAGAGGCAAGAAGATGAATTAAGAAGAATTTCTGAATATGAGCAGAAAAGGAAGGAAGAGTTAACATCACAAACAAATGAAGTTCTTTTCTCCAACGAAGATGAAGAGCTAACTGATTTTACAGATGAAGAACCTGAAGATCCATTGCAAATCCATGCGATGATTCTGATGTACTTTCTACTTCAAGTACAAGTCAGTATAATACGTTACAATTGCGCAATGTTGCATTGCAAAGTATTAGGTATGGCGTCGGTCTCCGTGCTACAGCTTCCATTACAACAGCTGCATTTTTGGATGCTGGACTAATTAATGAAAAAGACAAGAGACTCGTGGTTGATCACAATAAAGTAAATAGAGCGCAAGAAAAAGCTGTGAAATCACTTGATGAAGAATTCTATGTTCGTTGCCGGACTGACAATATTTAATGTATCTTTTTTGATGGACGCCAAGATTCCACGAAGTTCTGTTACAAGCAGATAACTCAAGTCAATAGTTTCCAAGTATTGTGAAAGAAGAGCATTACACTGTTTGCAGTGAGCCAGGTGGAAGGTATCTTTGCCATTTTACTCCAGACAAAGACTTAACGAAAAGGAAACGTGCTGAAATTATTGCTAAACATCTTGTGGATTTTTTAAAGAAAAACAGCATTGACAAAAGTTTGCAGGCTATCGCTGGTGACTCAATGAATGTTAACACAGGTTGCGAAGGAGGAGTCCTGCATTGGGTTGAGGCAAAGCTGAACCGTAAACGATTTGTTTGCGCTCTTCATACTAATGAGCTACCTTTGCGGCACTTGATCACTGAGTTGGATGGAAAAACTTTGTCTAACAACAAGTGGAGTGATAAGATTGGCAATATGCTTGATACTGCAACAGAACTTGAAGTCAATCCCTCATTTGTCAGAATATATTTTCCAGAATCTTTGGTTCCATTGAGTAACACTGTAGTCAAAGATCTATCTACAGATCAGGCTTATCGTTACAGGGTAACTCAGGCCATAAGGACAGGTGTACTTCCAACTGATCTGGCATTATTAGAAATTCGTCCTGTAAGCCACTCTCGGTGGTTAACAACTGCAAATAGAATTTGTCGCATATGGGTTTCAAGCATGACCTTAACGGCCACAACTTAAAGATATTACAACTGCTTGTGGAATACATTGTTGGTGTTTAATATCCCTGCTGGTTTACAATCAAATCGAAATTCTTTTGGGTGGAAGGACCTCGCCACATTCTTTATCAATTGAAGCTCCTAAAGTATCAGAAGAAGGCAGTAGCAGATATTATTTTGCCAAAAATCCAACGTTCATCGTGTTTTGCATTTAGTGAAATGGTGCTTCAGACACTTTTATGCTCGGAAGACCGAGAAGAAAGAAAAGCTGGGGTCCAGAAGATAATCGAATTAAGGAATGAAGATGATAATACACCAGGAGACCTATCTGTTCGGTCTTGGAAAACACCTGCAGTAAATCCAAATGCAACATCCGTTTTGGAACTGATAGACTGGTCGGAAAAAGTATATGAACCTCCACTTACTTGTAAACTCAAAATATCAGAAATAAAGAAGTTTGTTGAAGAGCCAATGCAAGTTCCAAAGTGGCCATGTCATGGACAGTCCATAGAGAGGTGTGTAAAACAAGTAACAGAGGCTTCTGGCAAAGTATATACTCATGAGAAATGAGAAGGATTCATTAGAGGCATGGAAGCAAGCAGAATAATCATGTCTAAGAATGAATCGAAGCAAGATTTGATGAATATTGTTGGTTGAAGCTTTTAACTTTTTTTACAATTTGTTTTCAGTGTTTCATAATAAAGACAAAATATAAATAAAATCGTTTGAGTTCATTAAACCCTTTTTGGGCAAATTTTGTTGCCGTTCATATTAAGTTAACTCCTTTCTTCGGAAATTTCAATACAGATTATAATCAAGCGCAAATTGACCAAGGTAAATCTTTATGAATAAGAAAAAATCTTATAAATTAGGATATTACACATCAAAAGGGAAACTTTTAGACCCCCCTCATTAAAAAATCACGAATTTTTATTTTTGCCCTCCAAATTGACGCGCCCTACTGAGTTATAGTATTTACAATTTCGAGGAAAATATGAAATATTATTCATTATTGTCACCTAACCAGTAACCGACATTTCAGTAAAAATCTAACTCAAATAAGCATTTTCTTGCAAAATTCTGCAAAGTAATGTCACTAGTGCCAACTTATTTTTTTACTTTTTTTTATTTTGGAGTCAATTAATTTATCACTTGCAGGCCAAGAACATATTTAATGAGGAAAAAACTTTTGATACAAAAAGTACCATTTTGAGGCATCCATCTTATTTCTAAAATTAACCCATTTATGCCTAGTGTCCCATTTTTGGGCGTTTCGAATTTTAATATGTTTTAATAATTTTCTTCTTGTTTACAACATGACAATTGTATGAAGTACTTGTTTATAAATGTCTTTATCTATTACCAAGAGATGACAACATAAGATGGATATTTATTTGCTTAAATGAAGGCCTTTTTTTCAATGCTTATAGATTTTTCATTTTTCAAGATAGCGAAATGTAAGAAGTAAGTTTATTTGTATTTTTTGTAACAAGCATCCAAATAAAAAAGTCATAATCTTAGCTTGTTGACTTCTTTAAAATACGTATTTTTTTTAAATTGCGAAATATGTGTTCAAGCCTTTTTTTATGGATTTTTGTAACGTACAAAATATAGGGAGCTAGGCGCAAATGCGTACATATTTATATTAGCCATTTACGGGACAGTTATTGATGTAAAATCCTATTCAAGATGATTTTTAAGTAAATTGTTTTTTAGCCTCAAAATGATTATTCTTAATTTATTATTAATTATACGTATAATGTTATTAGTCTCTGAAAAGAAAGAAATATATTTTTTAAATAGTTTAAAAAAAAATACTAATTAGAGTATATAATATACAATTTAAAAGCATTATTTATATAAATTTAGACAAAACATATAATTATGCATTTTTCCACATATGGATATTCCCATATTTAGTATGTTTACATTTTATCAAATAAATACAAAAATATTTTAGCTTCATTTTTTTAGTATTTTTCCAGTTCATTTTGTAACAATTTAAAGTGATTTTACGAACAAATATGAGAAAACAAAAATTCAGACATAAATGGGTTGAGGTTTTGCTCTTTTAAAATCTATTTGTAATGCAAGGGGTTTTGATGCCAGATTTTTGAAGTTGCCGGATTTCTGAATGCCGGATTTTTGAAGTCACACTGTATATAATGCATTTATACTTGCAAAGAAGGGTCTTGTCTATAACGCATTTTTTTTTCTTTTTTTATGCAATTCCGTCTTAGAAGATTTTATTGTATAGCTTTTTTCAGATTTTTAACATTTCAATACACGGAATATAGATTAACAATAGTATTAATGATAACTAATACAATTACATACAAGAAATAGAGAATCATAAAAAAAAAAAAAAATCGCAGCCTTAGGCACTTCTATAAAAATGGAGATTTTAGACATGAAAAAAAAGTTAAGGTAAATATTTTTGGTCAGCACTCCTCGTCCGAGAGAAACTTTTAACCAAATCGACGTAAAAATCAATGCTTTGTAGAGATTCACTCGGGCCGAGATTTTAACTTTTTTCGGGCAAGGTCGATCTCGGGCCGAACGTTTAGCTGTTATACCGGGCCGGGCCAATAATTTCTTTCTATGAGCCGGGCTCGGGCCGAACTTTAAATCTTTTTACCGGGCCGGGTTCGCGCCGAACTTTTAATTTTTGCATCGGTCCGGGCCGAATTTTTCTTCTATTAGTCGGGCTAGTCCCGGGCCTGGAAATTTCGGCCCATGCAGATCTCTAATACAAGGTATAATTTTTGAGAATTTTGTCATCCGTAATTTTTTAATGTATTCCTACTATCCTTGCATAAAGAAAAAAAAGTATAAAATGGATTTAAAATTGTATAATAGTGATTTGAATAGGAAAGAATCCTTAAGCTGTCAGTTACTGGGGATACACTCTACAGAGGGAATTTTATTACTTTTGTAAAGTGATAAATATAATGGGGATTTTTCACCAATTGAAGTATTTTGAATTGAAATAAAAGTCAATGCTACTAACATATTGTAGATGAAAATTTAACGAGTTTATTTTACAAGTAAAGCTGCATTTCGTTATTAAAGCATCAGTATGTAACTTTTTATAAAATAACTGAACGCTTCATTTTCATATCAAAATTCAGCTTGCATGAAATCACCTCTTTAATTTCATTAAAAAATACGAGCATATTTTTTTTAAATGTAACCAAATGTAATTAAGGGATAAAAAATCAAATCACAACTAAAGCTCAATTTTTATAAAAAATAAGGAAAATTTTTAAAAATCAAATGCAGTCAAGCCATGAAAACATAATGATCTAAAAATAGAAAATTTTATTCTTCCCGACACCAGCGATAAATTTTTTTTTTTTTTGAATAAAAGAAAATATTATAATAAAGAAAGACAAATATGCTTTAAGACTATTTGCATTTTTAAAAAGAAATCCGTTTAATTATGTTTTATTAAAAGCTACGACCATTAGACTTTTAATAAAATGTATTTACGCTCAATTAAACACTTAATTATAAGAATTAAAAAAGAAGTTTTGTATAAAAAATTAAATTTAGATAATCAAATATTTAGATAGATACTGCTTGCATAAATATTCTTTGTGTAGTTTGAAATTCTGTTTTAACATATATATATATATATATATATATATATATATATATATATATATATTATATGTATTGATCTTTATGTAAAGTAACTTTTTTATACTGTCACTTCTTTTTTGGTGCGTAAAATGAATGTTGTATACCAGAAAGTGCTACAGGGATCTATAATAATGAGTTAAATAATTCTTAAATGTAATGTTTGGAAACACGTAAATTTTAAGGAAAAAAATAAAAAAAAACGAAAAGAAAAGAAAAGCAAGCTCAAAAGAGTTCTGCTTTTTCGGAATTTAGTGTCGCCTCCGACGAGGGGGAAAAATATTATTACAGGGTGGAATCCTTGAAATTTCGACGAAAGAAAATATTTTAGAAGGAATTGTTTCATTAATTTATAATAAACCTACAAAATTTGCTAAAATGAAAAATGCATCTTATATTGCTTAGTCTAACTCTCAAACAAATATTTTAACCTAAAGGTCACAACTCTTCTATAAAGATAGTTTAAATTTTTGTAAAAGTTTGCGTTAGGAATTAGGATGGAGTTTTCTAGACGATATTTCCCCCATTTCCTGATATGTTAGAATTATAAAAATTCCTTCCGACCTGTAACAAGAGGAAAAGGTAGTAGCTTTCCTAATCTTTGTTTTTCAGAATTCACCGAATTTTAGTCAAACCACGGCCAAACTCGATCGCCTGCCTTATACGCCCTTCACAATTCCCCTTAGTTTCGGAATCATTAATGTTCTACTCTCTCCGGCAGATGGCGTGAATACAAACTGTAAATAGATTTTCTCTACTGTAAATAATGCTTATTAAATGTTACTTTTACATATAAAAATACGAAAAACCTCGCTCTATATGCGTTGTGAAAGATATATATTATATGTATACTTTCCCTCGGCATTCTTTATACTATAAACAGGAAAAACTAAAAGACTTAGAGATAAATAAATCCAATGCTTTAAGCAATTAAAAATATTTTAATTAACACTCTACTATAACATAAAAAACAAAAATTATAAGTAAATTTTTACTTTTATTTACATTTAAATTCCTGATTATTTGAAACATTGAGAATTCTGACCGTAAAATACACAGTAAAAAAAAAAAAAAAAAATTAATAATATTTATTAGTTTCAAAATAGAAAATTAACCAAACCTTTTTTAAAAAACCAAACTCTACTCAAATCAGGATAACTTTTTAAAACATTTAATTATTTTTACACCATACTTCAGATGGAAAATATAGGTATATAAAGTTGATTGCGGGCAATTGTTTCAATAATTTTAAACATTGGAAGTACAGAAGATGAAGTGTATTAGGAAATAGAAAAATAATAATTATTATAGATATTATGTTTAGGAAAAAAAATAAAATAATAATTTTATTTTAAGGGAGATTGTAAAATCAAATATTCGAATTCTGGACAGTCATAGTATAAAAAGAAAAAATATATATTTTTTTAATATCTACATAATATTCAGTACATCGATTATTTTGCACGATTCTTAATTATTAAAAAAATATAGATATATGTAGTATTTTGCAAACAATTTTCAATAATTTTGGCTATTATATGTGTTGATGTGAAATATACAAGCATATGGAAAAATAACAAACTTACATATAAAATTAAATATTTTAACTCTGGACAGTCATTGTATTAAAGTATACGATAAAAATATATTTACATGTTTCATAATATAAACGAAGTAAGCAAACCTTTTCGCCAATATCCGGCTAGAAATCATATCATTTTTTTTTTTTTTTTTTTTTTTAAATGGAAACTTACACGACTCTTAATTATTTAAAAAATATAGATATTTGTACTTTGCAAACAATTTTCAATAATTTTGGCATTTGCCATATGTTGATTGAAATTACAAGCATATAGATATAGAAAATCAACACACGTACATATAAAATTAAATATTTGAACTTCGGACAGTCATGATATTAAAGTATACGATAATAATAAAAATATATTTACATGCTTCAAAATATCAACAAAATAATCAAGCGTTTTCGCCAATATCCGGCAATCAAATTATATGGATTTTTTTTTTTTTTCCAAAAAATGTATATTTACATAATTCTTAATTATTAACAAAATATATATATCTGTACGTTTCGAATGATTTTCAGTAAATTGTGGGTGGTGATCATGAAATACAAGGAAACAAAATAAATAAATAAATAAATAATAATAATTTTTACAGGTTTAATTATTTACAGAATCAATAAATCGTTTTTTCTTCTTTTAATATTATGTACTCCATTCATCCCAGACTAGCTTTTGCAGAAGGTTTAGAACACTGGTTAGAAATTACAGAATATTTTTTTCAGAATTTAAAAATATTAATTTGTAAATTTATTTACTATACTCATATAAATAAGTGTATCTGCAGATATATGCACGTTCAATTTCTTGGTTATATTTGTTTGAATTGAGAATTTTTACAATAAAATATACAATAAAAATTATAAAATTAAAATTAAGTAAACTTTAAAAACTTGCTTGATAAAGAATTCTTATATGAAGATGAATTTGCCTCATTTGTAAAGTTCTTTGCCATATTTTTAAAAATAATGGGCAAAAATTTTGCACTTATTGATTTTAACGAGCATATATTTATTATATGCTCGTTTAAGTCACATTCCCACAAAGGGTTTTTTATTAATCTCGGATATATCAATTCATAACTATATGGAACATAGCAATGAACCATTTTTTAATAAATAAAAAAATAAAAACTCGCACTTTCATTCAAGTTATACCTTAAAAAAACACAAGAGTAGAGTAGGGAGGGTAGAGAAAGATAAGGAAATTCCCCATTAGACACAGTTGTTAAAAGCGCCCCCTACAATTCTCCTGAGCGAAAGTATGATTCTCCGAAAACAAAAGGATTTCGACTGTTTGTTACGGCCGTATACGGGATCGAGTTTGGCCGTGGTCAAACATACAAAGCTAAAAAGAATGGAACTCGATTATAAAAGATTCCCTGTTTTCATCAGTATGGAATTTGAAGTAATTAAAAAAAAATTCAGTCATGTATCGCCAAGTCGGTTTTATTTATGGCAATCTGTATTTTGTCTTCAAGTTTGGCGAAATATCGTCACGTACCGCCACGTTTGGCACAATTCGACACTGACTGATATAGCTTGTCGTTCAGGAGATGGCGCCTGTCAATCATTGACGACGTAGTAGCGGACGAGTCTATTAGCTCTTGAACGGTCAAACGGTCATCGCAGGAAAGTTTAGTTTGCAATATTTAAAGCTCTTTCGCTTTTTTTGGCTTCTTTTTTTTCCCTTTAGTAGTGCAGCGTTTTTTCTAATTATTATGTGTTACTATTTCATGATTTCAATGAAACTGTATTATTTTACAGGGATGGCCAGAAATAATTTTATTAAAAATATTTTTATGAATTCTTTTAGTTTGTTTCTAAGATTTAGTTTGTTCATTTGAGTTTTCATATGATCATTATAATCCTAAATTTCATTAATTATCTTAACCCGCGAGAACTCACTAGTGAGAATTTCTCTTACGGTGTCCAATTGCTTTTCTTTTACTTTACATTCGCTTAATATCATTTTTTTTTTTTTTTTTGATTGGCTAAGTACTTTTATTCACAAAAAGGTAAAATAATTTAAATAACATTTTTAAATTTTAATTAAAATGAAAAATTGTTTAAATAAGAGTCTTAAAAAAAGTATGCCGGTGAGATGAAATCTCATGCAGCGAGTTCTCCCGGGTTAAAAATTCTACTTAAAACAATCTCAGTATTGACGGGTGGAAAGAGGGATACCACGTCTAGACTAGCAATAATTGTGCCTGGTTTTAACTGAAAATCTTTAATTTTATTGATAAATTCCTCTGTAGAGCAAACAGTTCTATTGGGTATAGGGAGTATGGATATCAGAAATGGAACATAAGATCTTTCAATGAAATATAGAGGGCGACACATCTTGGAACAATGGGTCTAAGGGTGATACATATATATATATTTTTTACTTTTACGGACTCATAATTTTTTTTCTCTCCCATACTGAAATATGACCCCGATGAAGGCCACAGAGTGGCCGAAACTTGTTTGTTTTTAAACTTTTAAATTTGTATTTAATATTTTAAAAGTGTTTATATGTAATATACGTCTTTTAGTAAAAATTTTTTTTTATTAATTGCGTGAGCGAAAACGTTCTGAATTATGATTTATTTGGAAATGTTAGGGCTTTAAACTTGTAATTTGACAGGCCCTTTAAAAAACAAATGTGTAATTTAGTCGCTTCGCTTTTACATAAGTATATAGGTAAATTTGCAAAATTACACTTTTGTTCTACAATTTACACTCTTGTCGTAAAAATTTACATGCATTTATGCGTGTTTATCGGCTAAATGGAAGTGTGTAATTTGTTATCCCTTCAAAAACTCAAACAAGTGTGCAAATGGTAAAAAAATTGTACGGATTAACCCGAATTGGTGTGTTAATATAAATTTACAAATTTTGCATACTACAGAAATATCTGTGAATTTTCATATTAGACCGAAATATGTGTAAGAATATTACACAGACATATGCGTAAGAACAGAATATTATACTGAAATATGTGTACTTATGGGAACACAATAAATATGGATACTTGAAAACTTGGCTTATGTAATAGTAGCTAAATGGTCAAGGTGGTGCTTTGGACAGTTGCTGTTCTTCAGTTCGTATCCCGTTTCGGTAAGTACTGCTTGTTTGCTCCAGATTGAATTAAACAGAGAATTTCTGCTCTTGATGTAGTATCTTTGAAAACTTTTAACAGAAATTGATACTACAAAAAACCGACAAAATACGGAAATGGTACCGGCGTTACAATTTCTCTATTTTAACAAAATTTTATTTTACAGTGTATTTATTTAAATTATACAGGTTCTGTGCATAAATTGTACATACGATTTTAGGACTGCAAAACAACTCTGACTGAGAAATGATATGCAGTAAATATAATTTCAGATGGTGCTGCTTCTCGTAAATGAAGGTTACACTATTTTGTAGTTTTTAAAAAGAAATCTGCTGGAAAGAGAACAAACGCGTTAAGCACATGAGTTTGTTCTTTATGCAAATTTTGCGACCAAAAAAATATTTAGTTCAAAATTCGCATCTCAAACTATAAGGTTATATACTAAACTAAACTCTGTGGCTAAGCAATCCATGAAGGATCTGTGCCGACAGTGCCCATCCCTGTTTTCTTGACCCTAGGCCCGGAGGTGCTGTACAACATACGTCCCAGCCAGGTGGTCAGTCTGACGCGAGACCCTCGCTGTTTAGTTCCCAAGCAAGCTTGGTACTCATTTTATCGACTCCGAAGTGATGAAAGGCTGAGTGAACCTTGCCCAGTCGGGAGTTGATCTCGCGACCTGCGGCGCGGCAGTCAAACCTTCTGACCACTAAACCACTGGACTTCCAAGGTTATAATACTATGTACACAAAATCCATTGTTTTTGTATATTATACAGATATAAGTGTACTCATGTGCAATTTACACGTCAAACTGTGTATTATAACTTTTCACACACTTCAGCAGCTTAATGCGTTATCATCAAAATACACACGACAATGTGTATTTTGAAACTGATACACCAGACGTGTATTTGGCAATTTACACGCCACTTTACAGATATTGACAAATCGTTTTTGTATCATCATCATACCTGTTTTAATGTGTAAATTTATGCATTTAATTTTGAGAGTGTGTTTGTTACTTTTAAGACGTAAATGATTTCACAGAACAGTTTTTACAAAATTCGGTATTTAAAAGGGTACAAACAAAAAAACGTTTTAAAATTGCTATTTCTGTGGTAATTTGGGATAGATACTTAAAATTTGCCATGATGGCTGCTTTTAAGATGTAAATGCTTACTAAGGAGAGTTTCTAGGAAAATCGAAATTTAAAAGAGTGAAGTGAGTGGGAAAAGCTTTAAATTAAGGTTGGTGCTCCTGTTGTGGCTATGTTAAAGATTAATAATTCGCTTGGTCGATATTTTGAAAAAAAATCTGAACTTGTTTTTTTAACGTTCTCAGGATAATAGATTTTCATAAAAGCTCCCGATGAAAATATTTTACAGGTTAACCGCCTCCCCGCCCCCCCCGAAATTCCAAATTCTCCCTTGTAGCCATATCAGGAACATGTGCACATTATATCATATGTCCACCATTATTCTATGTTTCATAAATCGTAATTTTCTCCAATTAAATAATCGTAAATTAAATACATCTGCTAAATTAAATAATCGTATTTGGTGAAGATTTCTGCCAGTTTCGCAAAGTGATCAAGAACTATAGATTTTTTTTTAAATATTTCTGAGCCCAAGCTTGGATCAGTCTTTGAGCTTTCCGTTTTCCAACGTCTGGATTTTATGATGTAAATGCGTGCTGAGTTGTTTCTATAAATACGAAATTAAAAAAGATAAAGCGAGCATTAAACATACTACAAACGTTCTACCTTACGATTTATTTGGAGTTGTTAGGACTATAAGCTTTAAAATTGAGAAGACGGTAATGTTTAAGATGTAAATAATAGCACAGAACAATTTTTGTAAAACTCGAAATTTAAAAGGGTGCAGATGTAAGAACGTTTCAAAATACTATTTATTTGGAATTGTTAGGATTGTAAACATAAACTTTATCATGGTACTTATTTTCAGGACGTATATGCTCTTTCAGAACACTTTCTCTCAATTTGTTTTCTTTGTTGGAATCTTTCTTTTTATATAGATTTCACTACTAAAGCAAGACAGATAAACAAAATATTTAAGAAACACTCTTTTAATCCAAAATTTAACGCACTATCATCGACAATAGCGTTGTTTGAAAATTGTAAAAAGGTCGGTTCGTTAGATATGTGACTTCATTAAAAAAGTGTAAAAGAGGTTTTCGCTCCTGATCCCTGCACCCAATAAGATACGGCCCTGAAAATTCTTAATTTTTAGATGAAATAACTGTCTTTGGTGATACCCAGATTCGGCGATACCGGCTAAAAGTGGTTTCGCCTTAAAAAGGACAGTGCACCCTGATTTTGATTTCGAATTACTTTAATTTATCTTTCAAGAGATGCCTCAATGAAAGACAAAATCGTGTGAAAAAAATCTCAAACTTTGAAATTTAATAGCTGTGTCATTTTTTGTATTACAGATGTCAAACTTTTTGTGTTATATCTGTTATGATGTGAGTAAACTTTTACTAAATATAACTATAGGGACTGAGGGACCGTATAAAAAGTTAGATTTCGTAATTTTTATAAAATTAAAATTTTTACTTTAAATAATGCCACAATATGAATATTTACCTTATTTCAAACGTTTTTGTAATTGGAACTATATGTCTACTACCAACGGTTGAGAAATTAAAGATCGGCGATAGATAACATATTGCAGCCTGTATTTCATCTCAAACAAATTCGTAAAAAAGTTTTTGGTACCTCTTGATGAGGTACTGCCCAAAAAGTAGGGGAGACCGGGGCTAGTTGGCTACAGGGGTAAGTAGGCGCAGTCTTCATAAATCGCCTGTTTGTGGATATATTGCGCAAACAGTCACAGAATACCTTTCTTCTTGCTTTTTACAATCCTCATTGTAGTTTTGCAGCGTTACCTACGTGCAGTGGACATTTATTACGATTTTTCTGTTTTTTGCACTCATAAGTAATTTTTTGTTGCTTCATTCTTTTTCTAATTTCTAATACTTATCTTAATAATTTCGATTTAACTTGTGCAGTTTTTCTTAGTGTATGATTAACTCTACCTACCACATATGTGATTTACTTGGATTATTTATGCTTAGATGATTACGTGTCCCTTTTGTGAAGAAATTTATTATTGGGCTGGTAGGCGCATTGAGCACGGGGCAAGTTGGCTCGGTGTTTGGTGTGTGCTGGTAGCTTGAAAAACAGCAAACAACGAGAAAAGTGGTTGCAATGCAAGATTTTGGGCACACGAGGCTTGCCGAAACGAAGACACTCGATTTTTTATTTGTGACAACCGTAACCCTGATTATTATATAGAGTAGGATAGAAGTTACTCAATGTTAATGTTTTATTCATTATTTTTATGCCTGTATAATTTAGAATTTACATTGTACGGCTATAACGTCTTTGTTTAAACTTACTGGTAATAATGAAATTGATTTCGCTTAACTGCGTGTCTTATTTGAATTTTTATAAAGCGTGTGCCAACTTACCCCATAGGTATAGGCAACTTGCCTCGTGACGGGGTAGGTTGGCGCAAAATTTTCCTTTTACTTTAGGAATCCGCTAAACATAACTACAAAAGCTACAAACTCAAAACTCCGGGTATTTATAGCCCAATGCCTGTTCTTTAAAAGTACAGTTAAAATTTCATAAAAAAAACTTAAACAAAAAATTAATAAAAATAAAAAACTAAAAACTGCGCCTACTAGCCCCGGTCTCCCCTATTTGAATATTGCTTTATCATAGACAATGTACTTGTTTTCAAAATTTGAGCAAAATCGATTCTTTAGATATGTGATTTTAATTAAAAATGCAAAAGACAATTTTGCTCCTAATCCTTGCGCTTGATAAGGTACGGCCCTGGAAATTATGAAGTACGCGTTGTTTTAGATAGTGAAGTTGTGTGCAAAATTCCAACAAAATCTATTTGTTAGATATTTAATTTCAACCAAACACGTAAGAGAATTTTTACCTCGGTAATCGGATCTTGATGAGGCAATGTTCTAAAAATAGTCAGTGTAGGTGAGGGTATTACCCAGTGAGAAGAAAAATATTATTTTTTAACATATGGCGACTATTTTTATTCTTTTGAAAAAAAATGCTACTTTGTCTCACTGTGTAACACAAGTGGTACACAGTGAGAAAATATGAGTGTATATATTTTCATAAATCATACATTTTTACACATTATCCATAATTTTCTTCAGTGTAATAATGTCTTAATTACTGCCTGAAATCGTGGTTATCACTTGGAGTTTAATCTGGCATTTTGGGGGTCGAGTAGTTTTGATAGAGCAATAGTAAAAATGCAAATAAAATTTCAATAGTTACAGGTATACATATTAACAATTCAACCACATTTTGAGCTTAACTGAACATGTACGGTTTATTGTAGCAATTAAACTGTAGTTATCCCTCTTAAATAAAGGCTTAAGAGTATGCCTAACAATGGCAGTGTGTAGCTCAACGTACATCCAAAATTCTGAAGAAAATTGGAAACCGGTAGTATCCTGATAGTTGCTTTGTTGTCATAAATTGTAGTTCTAGCAGTAGCATTGAAATGTCTTATTCATTAACAGAGGCCATATGTGGAACAGGAGGCACGAAGCTTGCTGCTTTCACACTCTTTCGAAGATAAATCACTTCAAAATCACCATCTTCATCCTTACAGGTTACGATTTTTCCTACATAGAACACACTATTTAGAAATCGCACAAGAACATATCACGAAGGACAGTCTCCTGTTCTAGTTCCTGAAACCTAAGTAATTGATCGTCGTCAGAAGAATCGTCTAGAACTATCTGCGTATCTTCATCACATGTGTCGTCTGAGGACGAATCATTCTGCACCGGGAAAAATTGTGTATGTTTTTGAGCTTTGATAGTAGTATTGGGCGTGTGAGGATATTGTTTAGCCAGCTCTTAGGAAACGTGGAGGGACGAATGATGTGCCAGCGCTACGTGAATGTGCAGTGATGGAACGAATGGGTAGCGGTCCCTAATTCCCCACACTCACAGCGAGGGGAACTGGTACATTTGAATTTGAGCAGGTGGATGTTAAAGGGGCCATGGCATGTGAGAAAACTAGATGGAAGGGTTTCTGTTGCTTAGATGTATTGCGCCACTTTGAGATGTCGTTTAAGATTTCTAATTAATATTTGTAGATTTTCAAAATATTGAAAATATGAGCCTCAGGTTCACAATGGCAGACCTTGGGCTAACTTAATGCAAAGTTCCAGCCTCGTACGTTTAATAGATTTCTCTAGCCATCACAGACACACGCATACACACACAGAGAGAGAGAGAGCGAAACTTTCTTTTATTAATAAATAACTTTTTTAACATCATAACCACATAGTAGGCATCTCATTGTCTACCACATCTGTGTGCCTCACTGTGTACTTTCGTTACGTTGTAACAAAGTAGATGCCAGATCTGTTTCATCAATTTCATCTTTTTAAACAGTTTGCGTCGTTTTGTTGAAATAGTCTATTATTAGATATAGCTAGGTTTGGTTAAGTAAATATATGCCATACTGAAGGAAATAAACTCTAAAATAGACGTTTATGTAACTTTAACCTCTATAAAATAAAGAATTAGTTACTATTTTGTCAGACAAGTAACCGAAGTGCCGAAACTACATCCACGTGTTGCATAAGATGAGGTGGTTATGTTTGAGTGCCAGCTAGGAGAAAAAGTTACAACTATATATCAAAGTGACTGTAGTCTCACTGCGTACTACTCTCCCCTGTATACGCTCTAAAAGTAGGAAGTGTTTAAGGATAACACTTTCTTGTCAACCTGAATAATTTTCTGTGAATTTTTGCACGTTAATGTTTTAAACTTATTGTTGACAAACGACAAGTTTGCTTGTCTTTTAACAGCGTACAACTTTTATGTTTTTTCGCTACTAGAAATTTTGAAGATAATATCACTGTCTTATAGCTTGCTAGAAATCAGCGAAAGGCGAAAATTATTTGAAAAATATAGTGGTAATAAAAAGCATAAAAAAAAAAGATTTCGTATTGACTTCCCGGTCAACAAAGTGTTAAAAAATATTTTAATTCATGTTTTTTATTATTTTAATGTTAAGCTGCTATTATAAAAAATTAAATAAATCGTAAAAGTAAGAAAAAGTTAAGCCGTTAAAATGTATTTAAATTAATCTGAGTTATTTGGTTATTTATGAAACGTTAGAACTTTAGTAAACAATAAAAAATAAACATTTGGGTGTGGAGATATGCGTGGAGGCTGATGTATGACATAGTACTGATAAATAGAAAGTCCAAATTAGGGAATGCCAGAGAAAAAAGTTTGAGAACAAAAGCTCTAGCACATTTATTTATCGAACAAGT
Organism: Maratus speciosus; assembly: GCA_963932465.1. Lineage (NCBI taxonomy): Eukaryota > Metazoa > Arthropoda > Arachnida > Araneae > Salticidae > Maratus > Maratus speciosus. The sequence continues at coordinate 419,624,573 of OZ010791.1, forward strand.
TTTTTGTGCAGCCAAAATCTGTTAAACTAACAGAAATCTCTTAATCAAGACAGATAATATTTCGTAAAATAAATAGTTTTTTCTACTGGCGTTTTCGTTGATATATTTCGTCCATAAAATCAACAGATTTATTTTTACAGGGTAACAAAACATTTTAAATTAATTTTGTAAATATCGTATTTCGACCCAAAAATATTATTTACCTTAAAAAATATTTTAAAATAAAAAAAGACTTAATCAGCTTATCTTGTAAGTATTAATTCTACACATTTTATCTTAAGTAATTAGCTTTCAAAAGGTTTAAAAAAATCTGCAGCCATTAATATAGGGAATCTTGAGAAGAAGCTTTCTTTTAAAAAAAAAATAATATTTATGGATCTTGGTTAAAATTTCTTTGTTATGATGATATTGTGGCATGTGCTGCGATAAGAAACTTTTCATATGTAATGTATAAATTAATTTTAATGTTTTCTTTCCGCATACTACATAATAGGAACTTTAAAACATTTTCTATTTTCTTAAAAGGAGACGGAGAGGAAATACTAAAGATGTTACAAGTTTAAAATATACATTTTATTTAAATTTCAGAGTACTCTCGGCCTGCAAAACCCGCAGCTATCGTCAGGGTGCCGTTTTATTCATTTTCCACGTTTCTCATTTTTATATTCATTTCACGGGATGTTCCGCGTACCCGTCCGTGATCGTCTTACTTCCTTTTCAATGCTGACCACTTTCTACAACTTGACCGGGACTCGAAAAAAAATTGTAAACACGTCACCGGACAAATTTAAAAGAGAAATTTATCAAAATAAACACAGCAGTCGCACTTCCAGCTTAACCCCTTAATTCTCGCTCCCGTCAATATCGCGGGCTGAGGTGTCGTTCGTTGTTTCTCGCTACCGTCATATTTCCGGGCTGGAGATTTATTGCTGGAAAAAACTTCTGAAACCAGAAAAATTTAACTGGCATTTCGGTGTGAAGTCTTTGAATAGTACCGTGTGGGTTTGGCTTTTGCGCTGACTGTAATGTTTGGCTTTGTATTGCATGTTTCGAAACATGTAGCACTCAAAAAATTATTAATAATCAAAATTTAATGTGTATATATTGTTTCAAATATTATTTGTAAAAATGTGTGTGATAATGATAAATAAAGATCTAAGATGTGAAAAATAAAGGTTTTATTCGCTTTAATTTGTACGGTGTAAAACAAACATTAAGACACAGAATTCTCGCATGCTGGCTTTTCTACAAATATGAATTTGTTCTATAACATCTTTTTTTTTCGCCTAAAAAAAAACTAATTGCATATTTTATTTAGAAACCTTATAATTATTCAATTTCTGTTATAAAATAAATAGGTACTTTTTTGATGGTTTTTCCAAATATTAAGCGACCGTGAAGGGGTTCATGTACGTCAAAAAATTTATTTATGTTTGAGTGTAGTTTCTTTTATTTAAAAAGTAAGCTAAATTAAGAGTTTTACATCGAAAACCCAGCGCATGATAATTTTAAAATGTATCATTTAAAAAAGCAATATGAAAGTGTAAAAATGAGAAATATAATTAAAAATGTAAAGGAAAGCTTTTATCAGCTTTTTTCAAAATGGAGAGAATCTGTTTTTTTTTCTTCGTTAGGAAGGCAAAGCCCCCCCCCCTCTCTAACTCCTCTCCATTCAGGATAGTTTTTAAAGGCAAAAATGTAAAAGGAAAGCAGAACTAAATATTATTTTTCAGGGGTGTTCAGGCTGAAAAATCGTTAGTTCTTTTTCCTATCAGAAAATCATTAGAAAACTAGTTGGATGTGTCAATCCCAAACTTTCTTATATCCATGCATCTTAATATTTCAAAAAGTAGTTAGAAATGTTAATAATTCAATATTATTAGTTAAATAATATACTGACATAGATTTTCATCTTAAATGTCTGCTTTAGTCAATTAATCGGAGTAAAACAGAGTTAATCCCGATCATGATATTTATTAAAATAATGGTTTTTCGTTATTCTGTTGTACATCACCTGTTTGAGAATAACCGGCTTGGCAGAATGCGAAGTTCCTGTTGCTGTACGAGCCACCGATGTACAATAGAACCATGAAAAATCGAGAAAAATTACACCAAAATCGCTATTGCGGCGCCCCCTTTCGGTGGAACATTTCAAATTCAAGGAGGACCTGCATATACATAGGCAAAACATAAAATGAAATTTGGTTCAATTCCATGCATAACTTCATACATTTTTCGATGGTACAATAATGAAAATGGAACAAAAACCTTTATTACAGCACCCCCATCCGGTGGAATATTTCCAAATTCAAGGAGAAGCTGCTGGCCATAGCCAAAAACATACACATAAAAACCAGCCAAAAGCATTTGATTCAATTCTATGCATGACTTCATACCCTTTTCGATGATACAATGGCGACACACGGACAACACGGGCAGACAGACATTTTGTATAAACATGTTTTTGGGGATCTCTGACCCCTAAAACCTGTAAATCCGTCGAAAACTGGAAATGGGAAAATTTTTTGATTATAATACTTTCTTCTATCTTCAGTAGAAGAAAGTAACAACAAAAAAAAAAACCACACACACACACACACAAAAAACTAGAGAACAGGAATTCTGCTTTTTCAGAATTTAGTGTCGCCCCCCGGCATTTCCATTACTTCATTTCCTTCTGATGGACTGGTGGTTTCTATTATTATGAAACAGCCATTATAAATGAAGCGTTAGGTGAAGATGAAAGAGCAGTCGTAAAAAGTTAGAACTCTGATTTTCTGGTCAGAATGGAAAAAAAGTGGCCATAATGTTTTTTGAAAAAAAAAAAAAAATGGCAATTTTTTTCCCCTTCTAACCAGAAAATCAGAGTTCTAACTTTTTACGGCTGCTTTTTCATCTTCACCGAACGCTTCATTTATAACGGCTGTTTCATAATAATAGAAGCCACCAGTCCATCAGAAGGAAATAACTCGGATAATCGGGACTCTACTGCAAACATATTTTAGTTTCATGACTTAAAGCACACGCTTTTATTTTATGTAAAATGACGTCATTTGCATTAATATAGATACTTAAAATTAAATATAGTTTTTAATAGCTCCAAGTTTTATCATAAATCCTTCATTTATATTTTTCTCAAAATAACACGTATTTTAATTAATTTTTTTTTTAAATTTTTCTGAGAAAATGGCAACAAAAAGATATAATTGCTATTTTTCAACTATTTTTTCTTTACTTTCTACAGAAATGGAGAACTTGCGTTGCCAAAATAAATCAAATGTCGCTAAAAACTACAAAAAAAAATTAATATTTCAAGAACAAATGAAGATGCAGTTTTCAAACAAATTGCATTAAAAAGTACTTTTTTCCTCAATACGACGGTATAAACATTGAAAATGTGCGATGCCTAGAAGTTTTAAAAGATGCTGTAGAGTAATTAATCGCACAATGAAACATCGGATTTTGTTTTACGGCTAGCGTACACAAGGTAACGTTATTTATTGGAGACAAAATAAGCTGGGAGAAAGAAATAGCATTCCGGGGGCTAAAAAAATTTAGATAATTTTCAAAATCCAGGAATAGGGACAATGTACCTTACTCCCGCTCTCTGGTGGCGCACATGTGTATTCTCAATTTTGATTGCTTTATAAGTGTAGAATTTATTAGCAGTCATGTGTGTATATAAGTTAGTGTGTTTTTTTCTGGCACGAGAGCCTCATTTATAAATTAATGCGGCTAAATATACCGTCCGGACTTATGTACTTCATATTGGCGATTGTACTTTTTACGTCCGTATTAATAATACCTTATATACACTCCTGTTTATCATGTCTTTTATCAGACTCCTTTTACCAACATTTTCAACTTATTTTTTAATGATATACCTTGTGCAGTGTTAACTTACCTTGATTTATATGCCTCATCATTAATATAAATTTACGGAATGACCTCTTTTGCAACTTATATATTCAAAAAGACATTTATCAGGCAATTAGAGTTAAAGAGATAAGAAATTTCTCTTACCTCTGACTATCCCAGGGTCCGCCCAGATGCACAGTTCATCATCACCATCGAAGCGACAAGTCACATCGGGTTAGCATAACTTCACATATATATCCTATAGTGTATAAGGAAAGAAAATTAAGGAATTGTATTGATTTTTTTTTTCATTTTCAATGTAATTAGGTGTGACGTTTCACATATGAAATCTATCCGCCTGTCATTTAGTAATTTTTAATTCTTGTCTGGATTAAATAAAATGAAGAGAGAGAAAAGCACCTCTTCTTTTTGCAAAGATACATCGTAAAGTGAAAGAAGTAAAACGCGGTACAGACGAACAGATCAAAGTTCGGACATCTGTATGGCAAGTGTAGATGACATATAACCACAAGAATTAGGCTGGGCAGATACATATACATTAATGAACTCTGAAATGTAAGTTCTAAAAGTGAATTAAGAAAGATAGTTTTAAAGAGTCTGGAATATTATAGAAGTTTCTTGTTTCGATGGTTTGCACATGTAACAAGCATATCATCCTTATTTTTCATACAGAAACTTGCAAAGGCACATTGACATGTTCATAGACTGGTGCATGCTTTGGCGCGTTAAAATTGATAAATCCAAAACTGCTGCTATTTACTTCTGTAGAACCTTCTCTTATCCTTAAACTATCCTCTTATCTTTAGACTAACCCTTAACAACCCTATCCTCCCTCGGAAAGATGACACCAAATACCTTGGGTTTATCCTTGAAAAAAGGCTTATTTTCCGAAAAAATATTCTTAACGTATATGATAAGGTCGCCAGGGCTTCCAAATCTTTAGAAGCTCTCCTTAAAAACGTCGCTTTCTCTATTCGCAATGAAACACTATTATATAAAGCCTGCATTCTCTCTATCCTGAATTATCCCTCTCTGATCTGGGGTTTCATATACAAAATAAGTCTAAATTTCATAGTAGAAATTTAAGAACCATCAGAAATAATTGCAGATGCCTTCATGAAACCACTATCAGATGTGGTTTAAATATAGAAAATGTTCTAAAACAACAACAACAACAACAACACTATATATATATATTATCCTCATTAAGATTATTGATGAACTATCGGACTACGATGTCAACGACCCCTATGCAATAGGAAGAGACCGCGTTATTCAACATTGATTTAAGATAATACCCGATTTTTAGCTGCGTTCGTAATTATAATAAATATGTAGCACCTACAATCGTCGTCTGGTCCGTCCGCCTGTCTGTCTGTCCGTGTGTCTTCTATATAACAGCGCAAAACTACCCAACCGAATGGTTTGAAATTGAATATATATAATCGCTGCAGAATTTTGTTGAGTCATTTAAAATTTTATTAAAATCGAGTCAAAACTTAAAAAGATATCAATAATTTTTTTTCATTCTAATAAATCCTATGATATGTAATTAATTCAATGACCCGTAACGCATGGTGACGTCACTGCAACGTCGTTGTGAAGTGACACTGTGACTTTGTGACCGTCGATGTGACGTCTTAGTGACTAAAATGCGAAGTCGTTATGACCGTTTTAGAGCTCGTTTGTGAAGTTACATTGTGACCACTCTGTGAAGTCACGGTGTGACAAATTTGTGAAAAGCGTATCATTTGAGACTATTTTGGCATTAACTTTGTCACGAACATGTGACGAAAGCGACAATATTTTAAGTCGCATTGTGACCAGTTTGTGAAATATGGGTCATTTGTGACGAACTTGTCATAAGCACTGTGATGATTTTGCGACGACAGTGACAATGTTGCCCTCTAAATAAAAAGGAGTGACTATTCACTCCGGTGGAGTGAATATCCACTCTATCGCAGTGTCAAAATAAGCCCAACCTCTTTAGAGTGACTATTCATTCTGAGAAAAAGTGGAATGTTTGATTCTCTGAAAGAGTAAATACCCACTCCCGGGAAGTGAATAGTCACTCTAAATAGGGGTGGATAATAACTCTCTTGGAGGAGTAACTATTCACCCTTGCTAAAGGAGAGCGTTTTTTCACCTCTGGTAGGAATGAATAGTCACTCTTTCATAGGAGTGAATGTTCAATTTTTATGCAGTGGATTCCTTTTTATGCTGTTTTATGGGCATTTTAAAAGAATCATATCTTTTAGAGCGTGCAATGAAAATAAATACAAGCGTGGTAAAGATTGGAATAAAATACTTTATTGGCAATATTTAATTCATAGTTTGTAACATTAATTGAACTTTTAGCGAAAAACTCAATTAAAGTTACATGTGAATTAGATTACTGACAAAAAACTAAAATATTTTATTACAATCTTATCCCTTGTGTTTCCTTTCACTGCCCTATATATATATGATAATTTTAAAATGCTCTATTTTAAAATAAAGTTTTGTTTGAAATATAAAAACTTATCTTTTTACCGTACTTTTTAGCAAAATATCGCTATTTTGTAGTCCTATTCTTCTAAAATATTTTTAATTTTTCCATTTAAAAAACAATGCTTATCAACTGACATATTTTTTTATTAAGTTCTAAGCTTGATATAAATATTAAGAATGTGTAAGTTTTGTAATGTGTTGTGATTTGTCATTGCTTTATTAAGTACGAACATGGAGTCTAACGGATATTAATGCAACTCTTAGTTATAGAACGACCTGATAAGCGATATTTATTTAAATTTTTTATTCCCTTATGTATTGCATTTTGTGAATATGAGATAAATAGATTTAGTATGTTTTATAGAAAAAGACTGATCTGAGAAATAGAAAAAACAAGTAAGAAAAATCATACGTTAGGCTTAGATTATGAAACACTTTCCAGCACTTCCTGAATGCTTTAACAAGAAATCGTAATTTAAGGAAATAACGTAAATAAGATAACTAAGTAAACATTTTAGAAAAACGTATAAAACTTTTAAAAAACTGATTTCAGTTGTTACCGTCCATTGTCAAATATGTACTCCAATTCTTTTGAACAGCCCTGTATTGGATCTATAGGTTAATATATTTACTATATAATGGGAAAATTTAGTTTAGCCAGAAAACACATAACAGATTGAAATTATCTTTCAGCAATTTACACTAATCTATGGAAACATACTTGAATACTTTTGTACAAACCTGTAGAACCCTAGAACCTTTATTACTTGCCACTAGTTAGTTAAAATTTAATTCAAACTAAAACACTCTTAAAACTGCTGAAATCACATTTCCAGAAATTATAATTTATAAACGGCCATGTATCCAACTCTTTGCGTGACTCTGTATATCCTTTTATCTATATTCTACAAACATTTCTTAGTAAACTATTGCAGGTTCAGCGTAAAAATGCATAACTCCTTTAAAAACCACATTTAATCAATTTTAGCTCATACCCAGTAACCCTTACGAATACTTGTGAGCAGCCCTGAATATGAATTATAGCATTTATACACACCATATACCAGGCTTGGCGAACCTTTTCACGTGTGCGTGCCGAAAATTCACAAACGATATCTATCAACAATGTAACGTGCCAAACTTATACAAAAATAATTTTGAAGAGTACGATGTTTATACAAAACACTGGTTATAAAATCAGTTTGCATCTTTTATGCATTAATAATTAACAATTAAAGAGTATTAAAAATTAAAATGCGATATTTCTGTATACTGTATCTGTATCCTAAATAAGATTCGGATAATTATGCGGTATGTTCTGAAAAAGGGAAAAAATGCGAGCTTTTCTTTAATTAATTTTTAAGTTATTATTAATGCAATAACTTGGTTATAATTTTCCAAGTCGCATTAAACAATGTACTAATAATGTATTGATGACATTTTTGCTGCATATCGTTCGATAGGAAAGGCTTTATATCTGGTTCACAATTTTGTTATTTTTACTTTCTTCTATCTTCAATAGAAGAAAGTATTGTAATCGAAATTTTTTTCGACTTCCGGTTTTCGACGGATTTGCATGTTTTAGGGGTCAGAGATTCCAAAAAACATGTTTATAGAAAATGTCTGTCTGTCTGTGTGTCCGTCCGTCCGTCTGTCCGTCTGTCCGTCTGTCTGTCGCCATTGTACCATCAAAAAGTGTATGAAGTTATGTATAGAATTAAACCAAAATTTTATTGTAAGTTTTTGGCTATGGCAAGCAGGTCCTCCCGGAATTTAGAAATAATTCGCCGGTAGGGGGCGCTGATATAACAATTTTTGTGCGATTTTAAATATTGTACCATCCAAAAGTGTACGGAGTTATGCATAGAATTGAACCAAATTTTTAGTTTAAGTTTTTGGATATGACAAGCAGGTCCTCCCTGAATTTGGAAAAAATTCGCCGGTAGGTGGCGCTGTAAATGCGTTTTTTGTGCGATTTTGAATATTGTACCATCGAAAAGTGTATGAAGTTATGCATAGACTTGAACCAAATTTTTATTTTAAGTTTTTGGCTATGGCAAGCAGGTCCTCCCTGAATTTGGAAAAAAATCGCCGGTAGGGGGCGCTGTAATAGCGATTTTTGTGCGATTTTGAATATTGTACCGTCCAAAAGTGTATGAAGTTATGCATAGAATTAAACCAAATTTTTATTTTAAGTTTTTGGATATAGCAAGCAGGTCCTCTATGAATTTGCAAAAAATTCGCCGTTAGGGGGTGCTGTAATAGCGATTTTTGTGCGATTTTGAATATTGCACCATCGAAAAGTGTATGAAGTTATGCATAGAATTGAACCAAAAAAAAAAATTTAAGTTCTTGGCTATGGCAAGGTTGTCCTCCCTTAATTTGTAAAAAAATCGCTCGTAGAGGGCGCTGTAATAGCGATTTTTGTACAATTTTTGTGCCATTTTGAATATTGTACCGCCGAAAAGTGTATGAAGTTATGCATAGAATTGAACCAAATTTTATGTGTTTATTTTTGGTCATGTCACGAAGGTCCTCCCTGAATTTGGAAAAACTCTGTCGGAAGGGGGCACTATAATTGCGATGTCTGTACCATTTTCATTATTGTACCATCGAAAAGTGTATGAAGTTATCCATATAATTGAACCAAATTTTTTGTGCATTTGGCTATGGCAAACAAGTCCTCCCTGAACTTGAAAAAATTCCGAAAGAAGGGGGCGCTATAATTCCGATCTCTGTGCCATTTTCATTATTGTACCATCGAACAGCGTATAAAATTATGCATACAATTGAACCAAAATGTTTGTGCTTGTTTTTGGCTTTGGCCAACAGGTTCTCCTTGAATTTGGAAATATTGCGCGGTAAAGGGGCTTCGTGCTAGCGATTTTTGTATACTTTTCTTGATTTTTCGTAGTTCTATTGTGCATCGGCGGCTCATGCAGCGGCGGGAACTCGCTTCCTGCTATACCGGCTATTCGCAAACAGCTGATAACGACAGAATAAGGAAAAATTAATAATTTTAACAAATATCATGATATAGATTAACTCGTTTTTAGTCCGTTTAATTGACTTGAGCAGAAATTTAAGATGAAAATCAAAGTTGGTATAGTATCGAACTAATAATATTGAAGTATTAACATGTATAACTAGGTTTTGAAATATTAAGATGTATAAGATAGAAGAAAGTTTTGGGATTGGCACATCCAACTAGTTACAATTATTACATAGCTAAATTGGATCCATTTGCCATCTTATTGCAGTGACTGTCAAACGAAATTTATTTGAAAATTACAGATTTATAAATTTATATAGAAAGGCAAAATACATGTCGAAAACGCTGCTTAGCATCGTAGAAGAGAAAATTATTATGATGTGTTATTTCATGTTAAAAATAACTGCATTATTTGTGATAGCCTGCACGTATGGAATAAAATTTTATTGGTCATAATTCAAATAAAAAACGGATTTTATATGTATAACAAATATAAATTTTTCGCGTGCCAGAAAAATTAGCTTACATGCCAACTCTGGTACGCGTGCCATAGGTTCGCCAACCCTGCCATATACTATCAAGGCGATTCAGCAGTTTTAGGTTCGTACATGCTTATGAAAAACTCCAACACAAAAATACGGGAACAAAAACTTTATTTTAACTATTAAAAGTACTAGAAAGCAAATTAGAATTACAATAAGGGGAAATGAATTTCTTAGAAATAATGGAGAGAGAGGATCCCATTTAAACAAATGCACCGAAATGCAGATACAGAAAAATTAGTACCTCCTCAGTACATAGTCAGCATAGAAGTAGTCATTTTACAAACAGCTTCGATAACTTGGCGTTACAAATCCATCGCCAATTTTACTATTATAATCGTGAATGAAGAGTGAACAAAGGTTTATTGGCGCGCGAAATGATTATATCACGCAATCTGGTATTCCTCAAGGCATCAATCAAATGGTTGTTAAATAACTGTCATAAAGCATAATCAAAACGGCGTCAAAATTCTGGATTGAATAAATTTGTTTATGCTTAATAATGTTTTATATGATAAAATGACCATTACAAAAATGTGCAATAATTATAAAAGACATATGTATTAGACAAAAAGGAAGTTAAAATTAACTGCAACCATTTTCCGAGACATAAGCTATAAACTTCATTTTATTTATGTTTTATTATTACATCGTAACAGCGAAAGATAAGCAGTAAATAAGAGTGAATAAATTCAGCGTGGGCATATACGAATCAAAGTTACAGACAGCTGCGTTTCTCTTTTTGTGATTTATTTAATGACTCACAAATTATCTGAAAGTAAATTACTTTTCTGGGAATGACAGATTACAATCACCTAAAATGAATATTACTACTTTAAATAAACCGAGGTTATTGAAAGAAAGAAAAACCTAAGAGATAAAATTCGATACGGAAAATAAGCACTGAATTAAATTATAAAATTTTAATTTAAAGAGGGGGAATAACAACACGTTTTAAAAGACAAAAAATAAATGATTTAAATTAATTTAGGAGAGAACGTGATATGTGATAGGATCTCCGTCACATATACTATGCATAAATATAATGAATCATAAAAGCGCACATCATAATTACGAATGCATTTCCAGCAATCATCTCTAATGTACACTGTAAAAAAATAATGTCAGTTTTCCGGTAGGAATCGGAAAAATACCTGCCCTTATCGTACCGGAATAATTTCTAACCCAGTTCGGAATAAAATCCATAAAATACCGTTTTACTGACTATTTCCTTATTTTTACTGATTTTATTCCGAGCTGGGACGGAAAATATTCCGGTACGATAAGGGCAACTATTTTTCCGATTCCTACCGGAAAACTGGCAGCATTTTTTTTTACAGTGTACAGTACTTCGGATACAATATAGTATCTGAAATCGTTTGTGAGTCCCTGTGAATTAGGGATGCAGAATCTTTTTAAGAGAAGGCCCACTTACAAAAATGCCTGGGTTGTCGAGGGCCACATCAGTAACATAGAGATAATTTTATTCCGGGTAGGTAGGGATATGGACTATAAAAAGCATGCACTGTAAAAAAAATCCGAGGAGTTTTCCTGTAGGAATCGGAAAAATAGTTGCCCTTATCGTACCGGAAAATTTTCCGACCCAGCTCTGAATGAAATCCGTAAAAAAAAGGAAACATTCATTAAAACGGTATTTTTTGGATTTTATTCCGATTTTACGGATTTTATTCCGAGCTGGGTAGGAAAATTTTCCGGTACGATAAGGGCAACTATTTTTCGGATTCCTACAGGAAAGCTAGTCGGATTTTTTTTTTACAGTGTGGTTTCAGAGGAGTGGCAGTTTTATCACTTTAGGTACCCCTACCCAGTCAACATACCATACGCAATTCAGTTGGCAAGGATTATCAACAGTTTATGTATGCATATATAACAGATAAAGCAAAGATGATTTTCAAGGAGTGCAAATATTCCTTGACTTTATTCGGGGGATTAAATTTTGCTTTATTAAAATTGCTAAAAAACAAACATGTGCATGAAAGGGGCAAGTGTCAAAAGAAAAAAAAAAGTGAACTTTATGAACGAAGTTAAATTGACGAAACTCTCAATTTTTCTGCAGCCTATCAACAAAATTTTAGATTTTCACGCAACTGATCGATAATAAACGGAATTTGCGATTTTTCCGCACCGGTCAACGAAATTCGCAATTGTTAACTGACTGACGAAATTTTCAATTTTTTACTGTGGTGAATTGTCGAAATTCACAACTTTTTCTCGAGATAAACTGCCGAAACTCGCGATTTTATCGTAGCCGATCGACACAATTTTTTCTCACTTGATCGACAAATTCACGATTTTTCCTCGGCGTGATAAACAAAATTTGCGATTTTTTCGCGCTCGATCGAAAAATTTCGCCATTTTTCTGCGCTCGACAGACAAAATTCGCGACCGATCGACAAGATTCACGAATTTTCCGCGTCCGATCGATAGAACTCGTAATCTTTTTGTGCCCAGTCGACGAAATTCGCGATTTTTACACACCCAGTCAACGAAATTCGGATTCTTATCTGATTGAAATCCTTGGAAAAATTCGCGACTTTTTCTCGCGATAAACTGAAAAAATTCACGATTTTTCTGAAGCCGATCAACAAAATTCGCGATTTTCCCGTGACCTATCAACGAAATTCGAGATTTTTCTTCGCCCGATCGGCAGAACTCGCGATTTTTTCGTATCCAATGGACGAAATTCGCGATTCATCACTGACTGATGAAAATTAATTTTTCCCCTCGGCAAATTGCCGAAATTCACGACTTTTTCTTGCGATAAACTGAGGAAACTCTCGATTTTACTGCAACCGATCAACGAAATTTGCAATTTTTTCATGCCCGAACGACAAAACTGCCGATTTTTCTGCACCCGATTGACGAAACTTGCGATTTTTCCGTGCCCGATCGACGAAACTCGTGATTTTATCGCGCCTAATCGGCGAAATTAGTATATCTTAAATGGCTGGCGAGATTTGCAATTTTCCCGCGGCAAGTCGATGAAACTTGCGTCTTTTTCGCGGGATAAACTGATCAACTTCACGATTTTTTCGTTTCTGATCGATGAAACTCTTAATTTTACAGCACCTCGTTGTTCAAGAATTTCAAAATATTAAGACTGCTTTAAAAAATCAACCAAATGAGTTTTTGACACTGGATCATTTGACATTGACATTTGACAAAAATCGCGAGTTTCGTCGATCGCGCGATCAACGAAACTCGAGATTTTCCGCCCCCGATTGACGAAACTCAATTTTTCATCACTCAGTAAACAAAATTCCCAATTCTTAATTGACTGAAATTTGCAATTGCGGTAAATTTGCGAAATTCACGACTTTTTCTCCCGATAAGCTGACGAAACTCGTGATTTTTCCGTGCTCGATCAATAAAATTGGTATCGGCAGGGCGATTAATGAAATTCGCGATTTTTAACTGACTGACGAAATTTGCAATTGTTTTCCGCGGCAAATTATGGTATGTACACTTCGTATTATACATGAAATAATTTATAGTATGTAAACCTGAGCGACGCATATCAATTTCATTATATATGAAATAGATTAACATAATTAAAATACGCCGCAAACAATTCCCTCCACCCCCATATCATTATGTAACGGCATTCTTTTCTGTGGCCCTGTAAATGAATAACAACTATTCTTTGCATCGCATATTCTACAGAATACATATTTTAGTGCGCTTCATAAATGCATAGCAATTTTATTCCATTTGAAAACGTGTAAAATCATTAAAAATCATTTGGAACGATTTTTTCATATAGGCCGCAATGTAACGGAATACTTTTGACTGTCCCTGTAAGTGAACTAAACATGCTACAAACTTCATTAGTAATAGGGAACGCGCTATGGTAAACGTCAATATCCAAAAATTTCAGGGCAATCCGAGTATATTTACGAGAGTTAGAGAGCGAACAGACCGCTGGACAAACAGACAAACTGAAGTCATAAACACTTTTCAAATTTGAAGGAAAGTGTTAAAAGAGAAGAACAAAAGTAAAATAAATGATTACATATGAACTTTTTTTATAGTTTGAAAAACATTTTAATGTAAATGTAGTTATTAATCTCTTTAAAAATATATTCAGTCCTATATTATGTAAGTAAATATGTACTTTTAAAAAAATATATACTAAAGCAGTTTAATCTATAACTTCCTATCAAGCATGAAAAACACTGTATTTCAATGCTTAAATATCATATTTACTTTTTTGTGCCAACAATTACTTATAACATAAACGTAGAAAATGAATTTACAATAGAAGAAAATTTAATAACCGATTCAGAATGTCTATAATTAAATGTTTGATTAAAATTACAAACAGAAAAAATGCTTACATACAATTAAAAAAAATAAATATACCAATTCGAAAAACACTAAAAATTATAATTAGCATTTATAATTGTACTATTAAACAACAGCAAACTACAATAGATGAATTAAATGCATTATTAGATTTAACAATATCTCAAAAATCTTTCCATATGTTATAAGGAATTCCTATTGTTTTATAATTTTGGCAAATGTTAAATCTGAAAACACTGGTTTGAAGATTTGGGATTTTAAAAGATAATTTAAAATATTATTAGCACTAAAAGAAAAATCTTTCAAATGTTTCACACTATAATATGTAAAAATTCCTTTTCCCAGTATAATGTTAATTTCTAATCTGAAACAGTTTCGTAATCTCATGATAATCGAACATAATATTTAACTCCAAAATAATAAGAACTATAAGTGTTAAGAATAAAAAAATAGTAAGAAGCCGAAAAAAATTCCAAATCAGTCTCAATACATTTTCAATCTCAAGTAACTGTAAATTAATGTTTATATTAATTCCAGTATGAATGTAGGCATGAATCAGTTTCTAAGCAGCTTTTTTTTCAAGCGATGGCAGATTAAGATATTTTTCTTTACAGTTATCGAATAGGAAAATATCGCTTCTGGCAATTCCAGATCAGTCTCTTACAAATACAACATAAAACTATTTAACTCATAATATATAAATCAGGAAGAAAAGATTTAAATTAAATATGACTTACATATACGTTCCATTAATAGTATCCGTGTATCCTAAAATGGCGGAAGTCATTCTCTTATCTTTAAAAAAGTGTTCTAGACGTGGTGATGTTCTAAACAGTGAACTGACAACACAGTGACCCGCGTCTTCTCTTATTTATTTTTCTGTGGTCATATCATGGGCAGACGATTTTCAGCAGATGGTTTTTTACAGATTATTTGTTTTGTGTACAAGAGTTTTGGAACTTGAATGCGCAATAATTTTATTAGAGTTTATCTTTAATTAAAATTTTCTATTTGAAGAATTTTCCAATGTATTTTACCTTTTCTTTTTATCCGTTCCAAACAATTCAAGTTAAAATGGATTGTAAAGTTCATTTTTTGTAAATAATAATAATAATAATAATATTCATAATTAGAGTTTATTAGATAAAACATTGTTTAAACTTTTAAAATGTGTAAAAATAAATTTAATGGTAATAACGACACCCCCCCCCTTTTTTCATTTTTTTAAAAGTAAAGTTTGTTTCACAATTAATAAATACAAAATATCTTCTTAATAAATAAATAAGGAATATCGAGGGTAAAAAAAAAAAAAAAAATCTTTGTCAATCTGTCATTCTTTTCATATTAATATTCTGTAAAATAAAACAATTAGTAAAATAACTTTTTTTTTAAAAGTCATATCTCTAAAACACAGATTTTAAATACGAATAAGTAATTATATCATGGGTTTGCACAAATTTTGTATATTTCTTTTATTTTCGGAAAATGCTAATTTTATTTAAAAAGTCTGAAAGAAGTAGAATTTATGACTTAAATGCAAATTATGAATCAAGAAATGCATATATGACTAAATTCTGAAGACTCTTTCTACGTGCTCATTAAAAGCTGCAGACTTAACTGTAATAGAAAATTTTTTGTTTGAAACCACAGAAGTGTTTCGAATACCCCTGGTCGGCAAAAAAATAAAAAAAATTCCCCCCAGCAAACTAAATATGTAAAATGTACAAATTTAATATTCCTAATTCTAAATATGTTATCCAAATTGCTCCAGCACGTACCATTTTTTCGAGAAACACTTTTATAATAATAACAATCAGTGAAGGATTATTATATTAAATTGCAATGCTAGATAAAATTGAAATCCTGAAATAGTATACAATCACTGTCTTAGATATCAAATTGATAAAATATTGCATGAAAATTTTGTTTATTAATGCTTGTACCGTGCGCTTTATTTATTATGCCCCCCCCCCCTTTCATGACAGAATTTACCATTTGCTATCCACTAATATATTTTCATTCCTTATGCTATAGCGACTAGAATACATAGTGTGGAAATCGGTTATCTCTGTAATACTTAAAAAAGCGCTAAAATATTGTATCCCTTAAATATGCAACGATGCTGCTGCAATAGACAGATCGCAGTGACATCTGCAGGATATTTTCTACAACTGCAAGCTATTGCTAGTCTATACAATGTAATACTAGTAATACGAAAATCCCGCAGATGTTGCTGCGATCGACACTTGGCATTTTAGCAGCATCGTCGCACAAGTAAGGGATAAAATTTTTTAGCACTGTTTGGATAGCATATTTCCACCCTAGGTATTCTAGACGCTGTACTTATGCCGCTGTAACTCGGGACTGTTTGAAATACTGTTTAAAATATTTCTCTTCATTTTTGAAGTTCATATTTTTGTCACACCGTGACTTACAATATGGTGGTTTTTTGTCACATATGTGACGTGACGTACGTTACATAGTAGTAACATAACAGTGGCGTCACAATTTTTTTTAATTGCCAGAAATAATTTTACAGTAAGTAACATGTTTTGAAGAATTTTTGTAATTTTTTAAAGTTTTCTAAGAAGTTCACATCTCAGTCACAATGTGACATCACTGAGTAGTGGCATTTTGGTCACAGATGTGACGTGACCACAGTGACTTACAGTGACATCACAACGACGTCACAACGACGTCACCATGACCATGCATGCTATGAGGGGATATACCATGATAGGTAATGATTCTAGATTGCCACTGGTGATTTTGTCCTATTTAAGATGGAGCCATATTATTCCCGTATTACTGAATTTAATACATATAATGGTAATAAATTTGTATTCATTCATTTTGGTATAAGAGTGCAACAGCTATTGCACGAAGATCTGAATATTTATAAAACTAGTTATAGAACGAACGCACCCCAGTTGCCACACTTGACGTGCAATTTCTTACTTGTTGGTCTGTTGTTTTTCTTTCCTTGCTTTTTACTGTCTTTGCTATCTTTGAAAAGTGCCTTGTCTAGGCCTTTTACCTCTTTACTCTCGACTGTTTTGAACAATCGAACATTTTATTATTTTACTATCCTAATCGCTTTTCAATCTTTAATCATAATTATTCTTACTCTTGCGTAGTTTAAACTTTTTAGTCTTCTTTTCTCTTATGGCTCCCCAAGTTTTAGAAATACAGCTACCTCTAGACAGGGAGTAAAATTGGCGTTAACTAGGAAGCCCATGGAATGTCTAAACAGGTCAACTGTTCGGAACGTCTTAAGCACACCACACGATTCAGGAGACGTTTAAAGAAAAACAAAAATAAAACTATTTCTTTTATTAGGCTTCGTATTGGCTTTTCTCCGAATTTTTCTGAATATAAGAGAAATGTTTTCAGAATTATACATAACTACAAAGTTACATTGAATTAATTGTAAATTTTTTTGTCTATCAGAGAAATTCTCTGAAATTTGCTAGTGTGTATCATGTTACTGATATAACAAAAACTCATGCTTTTGGTATATTTTAAAAGAATAAACTAATTGCATGCAGATACCATCATTTCTCAAAATTATGAAGAAACCATAATTTGACGACATATGAAAATAAATGTTTTTTTTCCTTCATAATGATTAAAGAACACGACTATATTTTCAAGAGCAAATAATTATCAGCTCTTATAGTCTGGTGAAAGTAGCTGAGAGTTGTTGTCCAAGAAAGGATAAAAAGATGTTCCGCAATGATGTATCACACAAAAATAATAATCCTTTAAAAATGATTACTTTGAAATATGAAAACTTCTTCTTTTTTCCCACAGGATTTATTGTAAAAAAAGATAGGTGATTTTTAATCTGCGAAAATATAATATAATCATGAATAAAAACATGCATTTATCTCTTCCGAGTTATCCATGATTCCAAAAAGTGTTCTTTATTTAGAAAGTTTAGAAACCAATACATTTTCGAAATTTAACAAATCATTTATAAAAATAAAGCTTTTTTTAGTGCCACTAATTTTCGGAAATGTTTTCCAATAGATTTTTTTAGCGTATTAATCAGTTTTCTCAAACAAGATTATCAGTTTATAGAATGTTATTAATTCTCGATTATACATTTTCAGCTGTGTAATTGAATTTAAACATGCAAGAGTAACAAACTAATATTAATTTTAATGTTAATGCTAATGTTGGTTAATGTATCATGTTTGTCTTTAAAACATGTTTGTTGAACATGAAAATTAAAATTTATAGAAAAATACAAATGTATCATCATTACTTAAAGCTGCGTACAACATAATATAAAAAAACATTAAAGTGCTTTTAAAATCAACACGTTCGCAACCAAACTTACTCGGCCGTCATCAGTGGGAACTAAAGGTCGTTGTCTCTTTGCGTCTTGTAGATTTGCCCCGGAGAGGCCATTCTACTTCAAATGTGGTATGGAATATAATGTGGCATGGAAAAGGTAATCAAAATTTCAAACAAACACAGGTTTTATCTATTATGTAATAATTCCTTTCAGACTGTGTGGATATCATATGATAATATATCATTACAGACTATTTCTTTATTAGATATTATTTCCAGAGATTCTCTTATGATAGCTTCTTGGTAATTACTTGTACGGAAGATAATTTTGGATCTTTTGAAATCTACTTTTAGTATTTTACTTAAAGTAGCCGAGAGTAGTTGTCCAAGAAAGGATAAAAACATGTTCTGCAATGATGTATCACACAAAAATAATAATCCTTTAAAAATGATTACTTTGAAATATGAAAACGTTTTTTTCCCACAGGATTTACTGTAAAAATAGGTTGAATTCGTGCTAATCTTGCCAATGCAACGCGTGGTCTATTTAATCTCAGATCTGCTTCATGTTCTTTTATTCTGTCTCGAAATTTTCTCATTGTCATACAACTTTGTATGCAATGTTTTTTTTAACATGAAAATGGTTGAGAATTGATAGCATTCGAGAAACCTATATTCCGGATTGAGAAAACTCATTAATGCATTATAAAAACTAATCGGAAACATTTCCAAAAAATCAGTGGCAGCGAAAGAAACTTTGTTTTTATAAATAATTCTTTTAATCTCGAAAATATATTGGTTTATGAGGCTTCTAAAGATAATGAAGGTTTCTCGGAATTGTTAGTTACGCAAAGAAATTTTTGTGTATATTCGTTCGCGCTTATATAACATTATTCTAGATTGAGAAACGTTTGTCATTTTTTTACAGCGTGGAAATATTTCTATGAATGGAATAGAATAATAAAAGAGCTGGACAATTAAACCATAAAACAGTTCAATAACGTGAAAATAAAAAAGAATCATAAGTTTACTAAATGGTGTATATAAAATGTTCCAAAGTTAAAAACTAAATAAACATTAAAATAAAATTATAACAATCTACGTTTCTGTCATCATTTATGACTATCTTCAGGAAAGAGTTTTTACATTGCTTTTAAATAACAAAGTGAAGCGTCTTGAATTTGGAAAGATTGTTAGACTCCCAAATGATAATCGCTTTAACCAATTCACTCTTTCGTCACTCTTTCCTGAAGATGGTCATAGATAATCACCGAAACATCGATTATAATAATTTTATTTTAATGTTTGTTTAGTTTTTAACTTTACAACATTTTGTATACACCATTTAGTAATCTTGTGATTTTCTATTTTCACGTTAATATTGAAAAAAATAAGTTATGGATTACACATTGAAATGCTTAGAATGCTTTCTTGTATATGTTTGACGTTTTTATATCTGTAAAAGGCTAAAAATTGTTAAAACTTAAAACAAAATTTCAGTTTTCAATTGTTATGCATACAGATAATTTCAATTTAGTTTAATATATTAAATACACGAACTGAAATGCACGTCTTTAAAACATGTTTGTTGAACATGAAAATTAAAATTTATAGAAAAATACAAATGTATCATCATTACTTAAAGCTGCGTACAACATAATATAAAAAAACATTAAAGTGCTTTTAAAATCAACACGTTTGCAACCAAACTTACCCGGCCGTCATCAGTGTGAACTAAAGGTCGTTGTCTCTTTTCGTCTTGTAGATTTGCCCCGGAGAGGCCATTCTACTTCAAATGGGGTATGGAATATAATGTGGCATGGAAAAGGTAATCAAAATTTCAAACAAACACAGGTTTTATCTATTATGTAATAATTCCTTTCAGACTGTGTGGATATCATATGATAATATATCATTACAGACTATTTCTTTATTAGATATTATTTCCAGAGATTCTCTTATGATAGCTTCTTGGTAATTACTTGTACGGAAGATAATTTTGGATCTTTTGAAATCTACTTTTAGTATTCTACTTAAAGTAGCCGAGAGTAGTTGTCCAAGAAAGGATAAAAACATGTTCTGCAATGATGTATCACACAAAAATAATAATCCTTTAAAAATGATTACTTTGAAATATGAAAACGTCTTTTTTCCCACAGGATTTACTGTAAAAATAGGTTGAATTCGTGCTAATCTTGCCAATGCAACGCATGGCCTATTTAATCTGAGATCTGCTTCATGTTCTTTTATTCTGTCTCGAAATTTTCTCATTGTCATACAACTTTGTATGCAATGTTTTTTTTAACATGAAAATGGTTGAGAATTGATAGCATTCGAGAAACCTATATTCCGGATTGAGAAAACTCATTAATGCATTATAAAAACTAATCGGAAACATTTCCAAAAAATCAGTGGCAGCGAAAGAAACTTTGTTTTTATAAATAATTCTTTTAATCTCGAAAATATATTGGTTTATGAGGCTTCTAAAGATAATGAAGGTTTCTCGGAATTGTTAGTTACGCAAAGAAATTTTTGTGTATATTCGTTCGCGCTTATATAACATTATTCTAGATTGAGAAACGTTTGTCATTTTTTTACAGCGTAGGGGAAATATTTCTATGAATGGAATAGAATAATAAAAGAGCTGGACAATTAAACCATAAAACAGTTCAATAACGTGAAAATAAAAAATAATCATAAGTTTACTAAATGGTGTATATAAAATGTTCCAAAGTTAAAAACTAAATAAACATTAAAATAAAATTATAACAATCTACGTTTCTGTCATCATTTATGACTATCTTCAGGAAAGAGTTTTTACATTGCTTTTAAAGAACAAAGTGAAGCGTCTTGAATTTGGAAAGATTGTTAGACTCCCAAATGATAATCGCTTTAACCAATTCACTCTTTCGTCACTCTTTCCCGAAGATGGTCATAGATAATCACCGAAACATCGATTATAATAATTTTATTTTAATGTTTGTTTAGTTTTTAACTTTACAACATTTTGTATACACCATTTAGTAATCTTGTGATTTTCTATTTTCACGTTAATATGGAAAAAAATAAGTTATGGATTACACATTGAAATGCTTAGAATGCTTTCTTATATACGTTTGACGTTTTTATATCTGTAAAAGGCTAAAAATTGTTAAAACTTAAAACAAAATTTCAGTTTTCAATTGTTATGCATACAGATAATTTCAATTTAGTTTAATATATTAAATGCACGAAAAGTTTTACTCTAAATATAATGATAATACCTAAGCAACGAACGCAGAAAATTCTGGGAAGGGTGCATAAATTTACAATACTAAGAATGGAGAAGAATTACAGCCATCTGTATTCACAACTTCAAAGTTAAATCACCTCCCATCGCAGCACTTGAGTGAATAAATAATTAGCTACCAAGAAAACGGAATAATACAGCTTCAATTAAAGAACACTTCGAAAATTTTATGCTTTAAACGAGGGGTTCGAAGAAAACAAAAGAGTTCCAAGACAGAATCTAGAGCATGGTACACAGAACATAGGTGAAAATGATTTTTAATTGAAAACATTAATAGTTTTTTACATTTGTTTTATATTTTTACATTCCTCATTAACACAAATAAAAAGCACTTTTATGTGAAAAATATTCACTAGGTATTCAAATAATGTTTTGAAATTTATTAAAAATGGTGCTTTCTTATTAGCCGCACCTCAGTGATCAATAACAAAAGAAACCGTTAAAGATTTCCCTATTTATGGCAATCTTTTTGATCCTGATTATTTTATTGATCAAACGCGTAAGTTGTACTATATACCTTATTAAACTTGACTTTGATTTACTTATTATTATTTATTTCCTTGGTGAAGTTTTAATTTCTCATGGAATATTAGCTAGAAACAAATGCTGTATTTATATTTTTTAAAAGTGTAAACGAGTTAATATTCCATAATCGGGCTGCACGAGATTTTTTTCTTTTAAGTGAACTAAAAATTATTTTAAAGACATAAAAGAATCAGCAAAATGATGCCTTTTTCAAATAAATTGTAGCTGACAGCAATTATTTTAGTGATTAAACGCGTAAGTGCATTACATACTTATTAAACTTGTGTTTTATTTATGTATTTTGTGAAGTTTTAATTTCTTATGGAATATCAGCTAGAAACAAATGCTGTATTTATATATTTTTTAATGTGTAAACGGATTAATATTCCAAATCGGGCTGCACGCGATTTTTTTTCTTTTAATTGAATAAAAAATTATTTTAAAGACATAAAAGAATCAGCAAAAAGATGCCTTTTTCAAATAAATTGTAGCTGACAGCAATTATTTTAGTGATTAAACGCGTAAGTGCATTACATACTTATTAAACTTGTGTTTTATTTATGTATTTTGTGAAGTTTTAATTTCTTATGGAATATCAGCTAGAAACAAATGCTGCATTTATATATTTTTTAATGTGTAAACGGATTAATATTCCACAATCGGGCTGCACGCGATTTTTTTTCTTTTAATTGAATAAAAAATTATTTTAAAGACATAAAAGAATCAGCAAAAAGATGCCTTTTTCAAATAAATTGTAGCTGACAGCAATTATTTTAGTGATTAAACGCGTAAGTGCATTACATACTTATTAAACTTGTGTTTTATTTATGTATTTTGTGAAGTTTTAATTTCTTATGGAATATCAGCTAGAAACAAATGCTGTATTTATATATTTTTTAATGTGTAAACTAGGGGTGCACAACCTTTTTAAGAGAAGGGCCACTTACAAAAATGCCTGGGTTGTCAAGGGCCATATCAGTAATACAGAGAATTCTATTTTGGAGAGGTGATCTGAGGCCTATAATCGAATAAAAACATGGTTTCAGAGTGGGGGGGGGGGGAATTTTACCCCTCCAGGTTCTCCTACCCAGTCAACATATCTAATTTATTTCGCAAGGGTATATCAACAGTTAACGTTTATATATATAACAAAGATATAGCCATTTTTTTTTTTTCAGGTAGTGATAATATTCCTTGACTTCGTTCGAGGGAGCATAAATTTTGCTTTATTAAAAGTGCTAAAAACAAACATAGGCATGAAAGTGGCTAGTACAGAAAAAAAAATGAGAACTTTAATGAACGAAGGGGGGGAGTAGGAGTCGATCAACGAAAGTTGAGATTTTTTTGCATCCGATCAACGAAATACGCTTTTTTCCGCGCCGATCAACGAAAGTTTCAATTTTTCCGCGCCTTATAGACAAAATTCGAAATTTTTCTGAAGCCGATCAACAATATTTGAGATTTTTCCGCTCTTGATGGACAAAATTTGCGATTTTTCGGACCTGATCGACGAAATTCGCGATTTTCCACTCCCGATCAACGAAATTTTTCAATTTTTCCACGCCCTATCATTGATATTCGCTATTAACTGACTGACAAAATTTGAAATTTCCTCGTCGTTAATTCTTGATCGCCAACACGATTTTTCCGAGCCCAATCGACAAAACACGCGATTTTCCCGTGCCGATAGACGAAAATTACGATTTATCACGCCTGACCGACGAAATTTGCAATTTTTCCAGCAGCCGATAACGAGATTTGCCCGCGTCTGATCGACAAAATTCGATTTTTCCGCACTCGATCAACGAAATTTGAAAAATTTCCTCGCCTGATAACGAAATTCGCAATTTTTATTGCACCCGATCAACGAAATTCGGGATTTTTAACTGACTGACAAAACTTACACTTTTTTCCGCGGTAAAATGACAAAACTCGCGATTTTTTCTCTCGCTAAACTGACGAAAATCACGACTTTTTTGCGGCCGATCGTCAAAATTTGCAAATTTTCCGCGCATCATCGACAAAATTCACGATTTTTCCGCGCCTGATCGACAACAATTGCGATTTTTTCGTGCCAAGTAGATGAAATCTGCGATTTTTCCTTGCCTGATCGACGAGATTTGTGATTTTTTTCTAGCCCAATTGACGAAATTTGCGATTTTTCTACGCCCGATCAACGAAATTTGTGATTTTCCCGTACCTTACCGACGAAATTCACGATTTTTACACATACGATCAACGAAATTCGCGATTTTTGCTCATCCGATCAACGAAATTCGCGATTTTTACGTTCCCGATCAACGAAATTTGCGATTCTTAATTGACTGACGAAATTTGCAATTTTTTCGCGCGGCAAATTGGTGCAATTCGCGATTTGTTTCTCGCGATAAACTGACCAAACTAACGATTTTTTCGCAGCCGATCAACAAAATTTGTAATTTTTCCGCGCATCATCGACAGAATTCGCGATTTTCCCACTCCTGATAGTCAATTTGCGATTTTTTTCGTTCCTGATAGACGAAATTTGTGATTTTTCCGTGCCTGATCGACTAAATCCGCGATTTTTCCTTGCCCGATCAAAGAAATTCATGATTTTTCCGTGGCCGATCGACGAAACTTGCCATCTTTCCGTGCCCGATCGACGAAACTCGTGATTTTTCCGTGCTTCATCGACAAAATTCGTGATTTTTCAATGAAATTTGCTATCTTATCTCACTTGATCGACAACATTCGCGATTATTCCGAGCTCGATCAAGAAAACTCGCGATTTTTCTGTGAAAAAATTTAGCTGTGATATTAAAAGCCCCGAAAGGAGAAATTCGCTATTTTTCCATGCCTGATAGACACAATTTGCGATTTCCCAGTTCCCTATCGATGAAATTTGAATTATTTTTCGACTAGCGCCTGACGAAATTGGAAACTTAGGAATTTCCTATGTTGATATCTATGGTATTGGCGGGCCGATAAACGAAATTTGCGATTTTTGACTGACTGACGAAATTTGCAATTTTTTACCGCTAAAAATTGACGAAATTCACAATTTTTTCCTGCGACTTATAGTCAAAAATTACGATTTTTTCCAGTTATAAATTTACGAAGTTCGCGGGCCAAAAGTTAACCCATCGCGGGCCACTTTTGGCCCGCGGGCCACCGGTTGTGCATCCCTAGTGTAAACGGATTAATATTCCACAATCGGGCTGCACGCGATTTTTTTTTCTTTTAATTGAATAAAAAATTATTTTAAAGACCATAAAAGAATCAGCAAAAAGATGCCGGTTTCAAACAAATTGTATTTGAAAATAAATTTCTTTCTCTATTCGACAGTCTAAAAATTGAAATTGTGCATAGTTTAGAAGTTAATAAATTTCCAAAAAACTGAAATTTATTATTCAGTTCCGTTGTATCGTCAATATGACGTTAGCGTTACTTACGGAGCACTTTTAATAATATTTCATTCTTAAGAGTTTTAATTTATTGAATGAAAACAATATGTTTATTTATTTATTTTTGTTTTTGTCCAAAAGGAAAAAAAAATATTGCTTTATTTGGAAAACTTGTATTTCAGCAAGTTTCCAATACCTTTAATAATTTCAAAAAGTTTTATAGATATTCTTATAAAATTTTCCTAGGTTCATTTATACCTTTTTGTTTGTACAAGGATTTAGAGTTTAGGCTCTGTTTAATCTAAGCACATTTAAGCAGAAAAGACAAGTTTCATTTTAACTGAAATTCTGATTTTTTAGGCAAAATTTGAGATTTTTCTGTCATAAAAAAAAATATTTCATACTTTAGATCTTTGCAGAGATAATGGTCTGAATACCATTATTTTAAATAAAAATTAAACTTTATTAAGTAGAATTGAGTGTGCAGTTACTGACGTAAACATAAAAAATTCTGAACCGAGAATAATTGTGTTAAAATTAATCCAGTGTAATTAATTTCTCTTTAAAATTGCCTCTAGTTAAAAATTTGTAGCAATATGAATAATTTTTTTTTCTTATTTTCCTAATTTTATATCAAAATTTAACTAGAAATCAAACCTTTTTGCCAATGTGCTGTATTTTTTAAAAAAGTGCGTCAAATGTTGACAGCCTCCTTAATAGACGAAATTTAAAAAACGACTTTTTGCAAGAAACAAATTGACGGAAAAATTTTAGCTAGTTAGTTCCTCAAAAATTCATTTTCTCATAATTTAAATATAGCTCAAAATTTAGCCAGCATTTCTTCGAAAATTCCTTGAAACAAAAAATTTTCAGACTTTCTTTAGGATATTGAAAATTAATCAAACTTCTATTTGTGGTGCTGCCATCTATGGAATACAAATTAAACAGATTAAACAAATTTATAAATATAATAAAAATTATTACAGGACAAGCTAGAAGATAAAATAAAAAAATAAATAAAATGAAGCACAATTGAATTTATTAGAAAACAGGGTCACATGTGAGATATTTTCAACGCTAAGATAATCGTTATGATGTGTTTGTGTATTTCTTCCGTGTTATTATCATAAAAAATTAAAATAGGGTATAGTGCTTTGTTATCTAAGCAATCTTTTTATAATTTTGGCAGCAGCATTTTATGGATGGTGTAGTTTACAATTTTGAACTTACGTTTTTTTTCAGGAAAACGTTCCATGCATAGTTTTGGATCTAATTGAGACAGTTTGACGTTTTCTCAATTAGCTAAAAAATATTTAGATTTTTAGATCATTTTGAGTTAAAATGACTTTAACTTCAGTTAAGGAAATTTTTTAAATTAAATTCTAGAATATTTCTTAAAGAATGTTGAAAATTCACCAGAGCATATGTGATAGAATTCAAAGTTAATTGAAATTTTAATTGAAGTATACAACACGAATGAAATAATTACCCTATGTAATTATTTCAAACTAGACGACTCTGATTGAACTTTTAAAAGTGCAGTGAAATTTTAATATTCAATGTCCTATTATGGAAAATAATTAAATTTATTTAGAAAAAACCTTTTCATGAAATAAAACAATACATTTGTTATTTATATTCATCCGTTATAAATGTATCTATAGCGTGTACCGTGCTGTATACTCAATTGCAATGTATAACTGTTAACAATATTGAATATTTCTATTTGTCTGTTTTACAATTTGTCATTTGCGGTAACGCCGCTTCTTTCCCCCCAATTTTGCATGTAGTATACAGTGAAATACGTTTAATACGATAACGCTTAACATGAAACGGTTAACACAAAATCATATAAGAGTCCGGACAGTATACTATGCAATTTAATACATTTTTTTTTTTTTTTTTTTTTTTTTTAAACAAGAAACAAAAATCGTTTAAGGCTGTTCTCAAATCCAAAGCGTCAACTTTCTGACATAAGTTTTAATTCATTTTTGTTCGGAAATGCATGAAACTAGAAGGTGTTGTTATTCAGAAACTATGTCATCGAACTGTTTTTTCTGCTCTCTTGTAAACGCAATAGATCTTTCAGAAAATGCTGTCAAAGTTGGCATTTTGAACTGAACTTCCGAACGAAAGAAGAAAATCCAGTCAGTAAGGGGAGAAAAATGCCGTGTCACGTGATCAAATTCGCTTATAACTCAATAGGTAATTGATTGATCAAAAAATGGAAAAAACAGTTCAATTCCAACTCGCTTCCATGGCCAGGCTTTCCAATTTTATACCTTTCCGTTAAAAAATGAATTTGTAAATGTGTCAAAACATTTTACGCTTGTTGAGCAGAGCAGTTAAGAACAGCACGAAAAAAATTCGCTTTCGATCTAATTACCTTGAGTTGAAATTGGTGAATTATGTGTTAAAACAACTGACTTTTGGTGAAAGTCAGTGAATTTCGTGTTTTTTAAAATTAGCTTATGTTTTATGAGCACAATGGCTGAGAAATCGGTGTGAAAACAAACTGCTATTTCGCTGCAAATGAAGGTGAAGCTGCTTAATGCAGTCGAGAAAAAAGAAGTTCGAAAACAGAAATCTGAAAAGAGTTTGCCATTGCGAATTCTACTTTATCAACAATAGTAAAAAACCAAGGATCCCATTACGTTAATGTTTGAGCGCAGTATGTTTAATCGAGAGAGAAAACGCATGAGAACCTCTAAGCACGAAGATTTAAAGACAACTTTGCTTATTTGGTTCAAACAAGCTAGATCTCAAAATTCTGAAAAAGACACTTAAAAAAAAAAAAAAAAAAAGAGATATCTGATTTTTTTACTCCCAAAACAATATATTTTTTACTTGCTTTTTATATAATGGATGCAACTTACAAGTACTTTAACAGGAAATCGAAATAAAATTTGACGACGTCGGAAGTATTTGTGAGATTTGTTCATTTTTTACGAATCTTTTAACGCGAAATTCTTTTAACACGAAAAACTTTTTCGATCCTCTTAGTTTCGTGTTAAACGTATTTCACTGTATTTACATTGCTGAAAATTTTACTTAACACTATTGTACCAGAGAAGTGTTCATTGTTCAGATAGGCAAAAAGAAAAAAAAGTAAAAAATAAATAAATAAATGTATAATTAAAAAAATGAAAAATAAAATAAAAACATGCATAAAAATTATTTAAAAAGCCATAAATAATCAATAAATTGCGATACAGTTTTCAAACATTTCATTTAAAATATTTTTCATTTTTATTTTATAGCGTAAGAATTGAAATTATGAGATATTTAGAAGAGAACATATGCGCGAGAAAAGCGAAAGCGATGCTGCATTTCGTTGCCACCATCTTTATAATGTAAGCTTTAGTGAAGAACATGTTTCTGTTTTATAATATAGACATATTGAAAGAAATCGCCCAAATAGAAATTCTGCGAACTGAGTAACTAAAAGTTGTTAATGTGCGAAGCCTCACAATTTCACGCAATCCCATCCCAAAGCCATATTTCCCACTATTTTTCTTGTGAGAAAGGGAATTAAACAAAGTATCACCCTAAAAAGAGAGTAGGAAATTTCGTTAAGAAAATATATAAAGAGACTATTTTATAAATGAATA
This sequence comes from Maratus speciosus, assembly GCA_963932465.1. NCBI lineage: Eukaryota > Metazoa > Arthropoda > Arachnida > Araneae > Salticidae > Maratus > Maratus speciosus. Next base: position 419,653,912 of record OZ010791.1, read on the forward strand.
ACTGAGATTAAAAACGATGGCAATTTATTTGCTAGAAATACGGCATTTTATTTCTGGAGTCACGGTCACAGGACACAAAATTGATTTTCGTTTTAATCTTTGTTTAACCTCTTCAGGACCGTGTCAAGTACAGCGTTGCCAAATCTGTCGGATTTTTTAGTAAAAAATTCGGAATTCATACAAGAAAACTTGGAATAACTATTTTCTTTTAATTTATTCACGGAATATCTATCATTATATTAAACAAAAAATAACGATTCAAACTTTGTGGTGAGAATTCGGAATAACTAAATAAAAAATCCGCCAGTGTTGGCAACGCTGGTCACTAGTATTGCCAGGTATCCCGCATAAATCGGTGCTTCAAATTCTGTGGACACCAGTATTTTAAAGAAATTTCCTTCGTTTTATCCGATGGCAAAATGATCTGAGATTAAAAATGGCGAAATAAACTGTAAGAAATTAGTGGTGTGCACAGCTTTTAGAGCCCTTAATTGCGCGGGACATCTATAAACACTACTGGTCACGTATACGTTCCATATAAGATGCATAATGCTTTTAATTTTTTAGTGCCATAATATTTAGGTTGTTATATTTGCCTACTCTAATCCTATAATTTTAGGGAGAATTGGGCAAATTTCTAATTGCAATTATCTGCAATGTAATTACAATTTAATTGTATGTAATTAATTATACAGTACAGACCCGATTATCCGCGGAATTGAGTGGCAAGGGCACCGCGGATAACCCGAAAAAGACTGAAAATGATGGGCAAACACGGGAAAAAAAAAAGAAAATTCAACGTAAAAACTATGTTTTAATGTACAAAAAACATAATAAAACGTTTAAAATTCATACATATGCACAGTACAGCAGAACCTTTGCTTTACGTCTAAATCACTAAAATAAAAAAATCCCTGCCGGCCCGGCCTACAGGCAGAGGTAGATTTCGAAGTCAAATATACTAATTTCACAAACAAAAACTAAATCATGATTATAGATAAATCCACTTTAACAATTTTATCTGGCCGCTCTTGACGAGTTTTTATTTCATTTTCATATAATAGCTGGTTTTATCAGAATCATGTTAGGGCGGTATTCAAAAAAATACTTTTCCATGCTCAACAACTCGAAATTTTCTGGCATAATTCCAGATTCATTTTTAATTAAAAAAAAATATGAAACTTGCTGGCGTGATTTTTGAAGAGATTTATAAGCGATCTGTGTTTTATTTTTTGTTCAATTAATTAAAACTTGATATATAAACAATTATTTTCTCAGAAGGACAATATTTTTCGTTTCTAACACAATCGCTTCGGGAAATTCCGTTCAAAATGCCCACTTTAACATCATTTTTTGAAATATATTCTGCCTCTATCTAAAAATCGATTATTACGGTACATTATATAGTTTCTGAATAAGCGAATCTACGAATTAAATGCGTTTGAGAGCAAAAATGAATTTAAAAACCAGTCAGAAAATAAGCAGTTTGGATTTAAGCGCATCCACAATAATTTTTCCAACACAATCCGCTTCGGTAAATTCGGTTCAAAATGCCCTTTTTAACAGCATTTAAAAAAATATATTCTGCCCCTATCAGAGAATCGACCATTACGGTACATTATATAGTTTCTGAGTAAGAAAACGTACCAATTGGAAGCCTTTGAGAGCAAAAATGAATTGTAAAATGAGTCAGAAAATAAGCAGTTTGGATTTGAATACACCCTTACTAAGATCATTTTTTACTTCAACCGGTATGTATTTTTAATTTGTTTTTGCTCTAAGAATTGGTACTATCCAAAACTTGTCTATATAGATGTTGTAGACAATATTAAGAAGATATATGATAAATTCATGGGGATTTTATATCTTTTGAATTGACGGAGTTATGGATTTTTTTCTTCTTCAAACCCTCTTTTTGTTTTCGTTTTTAATTTTTTTTGCGGTACGAATTGGTCCTATCAAAAACTTGTGAATATAAAAGTTGTAGATAATGTTAAGGAGATTCATGATAAAATTAATCGGATTTGATATCTTGAGAATTGACGAAGTTATGGATTTTTTTCTTCTTCAAACGCCCTTTTTGTTTTCGTTTTTAATTTTTTTTGCGGTACGAATTGCTCCTATCAAAAACTTGTGAATATAAAAGTTTTAGATAATGTTAAGGAGATTTATAATAAAATTAATTGAATTTGATATCTTGAGAATTGACGAAGTTATGAATTTTTTTCTCCCTAAAACCCTATTTTTTGCGCCCCTTGAGCCCATTTTTAACTTTATCAAAAATCTGTGATACATAAATTTTTGGGCCTATTTTTAGAAGTAATAAAAACTTTAAACCGATTTGATATGTACAAAAATTAAGAAGTTATGGGGGGTTTTCTGTTTTCACAAAACCTCTCCCCATTTCCCTCCCCTTGGTCCGATTTTGCCCATTAACGAACTTGACCGAGATTTTATGCCCATTGATTTTATGTATCAGTTTGGAAGAGATTGGTGCAGAATTGCGAAAGTTATCGTGTCCAGAAGAAAGTGATATATATAGATATATATATATAGATATATATAAAGTTTTTTACTGAGGGTGGTTTTGGGTTCTAGGGGTCATGATCGGTGTAGATCTGCAAAAATTTTTCAGAAATTCTAACATAGGAACGATCCCAATAGGTAGTATTTCATACGAAATCTACCTAAAAACAGGAAACAGGAAACAATGCCATACATACTGTACAAAAAGTGTTGAGTTACACCTTTTTAAAAAAAATTCAGTCACTTGTTTTTGCTTCTTGCTTTGGAAACGCCTTTCTAGCTATTCTTAATATACTCCCCTGGAATTTATCATAATAGTATTATTTAATTGTTAAATATTTTAATTGCTGTATTTACGTTTTGTTAGTAAAATCGAGGAAATACATCAAGACTTTATATCTGATATTTTAAACATTGCAACCGAATTTAGAAATATTCCTCTATTACTTTCGAATACATGAATTTTTCTGTTTATATTTATTAGTACGGCTCATTATATTTTCCTTAGGGCTTATTGTATTTTCCTTGGTGTTGGCTTGTAAAAAAAAAAAAAAAAAAAAAAAAAAAAAAAAAAAAAAAAAAAATTGCTTCGCGGATAAACCGCACCGCGGATAAACCGCACCGCGATCATCCACTCGCGGATAATCGGGGCTTTACTGTAGTTAAAATTACATACCTTAAAAAAATTCTTGCAGTACACTTAGCCGGAACCGCCCCCATCCCATTATTTGACAAAATTTCTGTGTTTGAATGTGTGTAACTCTAATTAATTACATGCAATTAACTTGTAATTACATTGCGGATAATTGAGATTACAAATTTGCCCAACTCTGAATCTAGGATTAAAAAAGGCAAAAATACTTTACGGAATTGTTGGTATAAAAAACTTAAATGACATTAAATACGTCCTTCCTGAAATAATTAAGGTTTGTGTATTGCTGTTAATTATGGACATCACGAGAAATTATCACAGAGATAGTGGAGAAAATTTTCTGAGATAATTATTATATGCAGGTCATTTGCAATAAAAATATCATGCCAGGATAAAGAGCCGTGAGAGATATCCGAACGAATAAAAGAAAATGAAAGGGGATAAAATAACTAAACTAATTACTGTGGAGAAATTTTTCCGTAATGAGAAATAATATTTAACTAAAAGAAGTCCATGACTCATTGATTTTAGCGAATAATAAAACATTCATTTATCTAATTGCAGAATGATTTTTCAATGCAAGCTAAAATAAAACGTTCTTCATTAAAAAGGAATTCTATGGTTATATATGCCTCTCTGTACTTTGTTTAAGGCTCATTTGCTACATATAATTATGGAAACCACGAGCAGTCTTAAGATATGAAAAAAGAACGTGAAAAAATTCGTGAGTTACCTGATCTGCAAGTCATTTTTTTCAGAAATGCTACAAAAAAAATATGAGGAAATTAAGAATGCAAGAGCAATGTCACCGGTTTTTGTTTTAATTCAGTGACATTACTGTCAGCCCTTTACTGAAAAGGACTATTCGGCAGAAAAATTTGGTAAATCTTCGATTTTTCTAACTTGATTTATCAACGGAAAACCGATTATAACAAAATGAATCGTATACATTTAAAAAATAAAGTCTGTACTATACAAAAACAGTTTATGAAATTTTCAGCTAAGCAACCATTTCATCTTTCATCCCAATTATTCACTCTGTTTTTTTTTCAATTACTTTGTCATTTATTGTTATACCATGAAAGAAATTTCATTTATAAAAACTCTTCCAACTAAGTTACTTATATAGTATAAATGCATCAAAATATCACAATCCAGTCACGGAATCTCAAAGCAATATCCCCCATTATCTTTCTTGCGGAAAACCGTGTTAAACAGGCTTATGACCTAAAACAGACCAAGGAATTTCTTAGAGAAAAAAATAATATTTTGATACTGAATAACTGCGGCTATAAAAAGGCTGCTTTTTTTTTGTGTGAAATGTCATTTGTAAATCATATATTTCACTAATGACTCGTTCATAACTGATGAACTTTGTATTTTTGCATTGCTTAAGGGGCATAATATAAATACCGTTTTATTCAGTGTATAAGTCGAAACTACTGTTTGAACGCTGAAACTGTGAATTTCAGGTATATTCGGTGTGTAAGTCGAACTTTTCAGGCGAAGAAGATACAGTAAGTAAAATAAGTATTTGTACACACGCAGTTTTTTGCATAAGTAACCCTAGAAAGAAAATGTGACGGAATTGCTTTAACTATTACTTTATTTAAGTAATAAACAAATACATATAGCCAACCTTTTAGCTTAAAAAATAGCAATAATTAAAAAAAATAAAACTGCATTTTCTCATGCCAAAAATTGCACACGAAACATTGATAAAAACAATTAAAATTGAATATTATGCAAATTTGTTGCACATGAGTCCCGCACTACACTAGTCCTGCACTTTGAGGTCATAAAATATAATTACTGGAACAGAGATTCTGATAATTTCTGGTGGCATGTCTCCGAAAACATGAAAGCTTTCTATAGTTATCAGTGAGAACATAATAACTCTTCACGCTTCTGGATTAAGTTAACGAACATTAGGTAAACAGTTACATTTAAATTTTTTTAGTACTCGTTATGCAATAACGAAGAAAAAAGAGACTGGTACGACAACAAATATGCTGTAAACTGGGCGCCCAAGAAAGCTAAATGCAAGGCAAAGGAGTGCTATCATAAAGTAATCTACAAAAAACCCCTTTCAAAGGCTCTAGAATTGGCTGTTGATGTCGTTTCAACTTCGTGAACAATAATTACACCAAACACTATCAGAAATAACCTTCATAATGCAAGTATTCGAGGAGGATGCTCCTCGAATAAAACCATTTGTCAGGGAAACTAATAGGGTGAAAAGATTTTCTTTTGCCAAAGCTTTTGCCAGTATACCACCGGAGTTTCGGGATTTTTTTTTTTTTTTTTTTTTTTTTTTTTTCCGATGAAAGTACGTTTAATATTTTCGGCTCAGATAAAAAGAAAATTGTGAGGCAAAAGCCAAACATATCTCTTAAAAAAAAAAAAAAAAAAAAAAAAAAAAAAAAAAAAAAAAATTGAAACCAACTGTAAAACATGTCGGTGTTCATATAACGGTTTGGAAATGCATGCCTTTTAATGGAGTTGGGGAAAATGGCCTTTATAGAAGGTTGATATCAATGCCAACAAATATATTAGTATATTGCGAAATAAATTATTAATAGTGCATCTAAAATTAGGAATTACTGATTCAGATTATTTTCAACAAGATAATAATCCTAAACACACGCCGAACATCCCAAGGTTATGGTTGCCGTATAATGTGAAAAATCGCTTTGAAACGCCACCACAATCACCAGATCTGAATCCTATTGAAAATTTATTTGTGGCATAATTTGAATATCCAAGTACGGAAAAAGAAAATGTCTAAAAAAGCTTATCTTAAGCAAGCTCTTAGCCCTTTCAGGGGCAAGGCACTTCTGTTCCAAAAATGTTCGAATAATTAATTCACACCGCAATTTACGAACAAATTTATTTTAAAATAATCAAAAGCTTTTTTTCTTTTTCTACGTATATTATGAGATCGAAATTGTACTAAAAAATTACAGGTGCATTTGATGGTTTGGGCATTAAAATTAACCGTTTGCAGACTGCAAAAGTTGCTCCTGAAAGGGTTAAGGAAGAATTGCTAAAAATAAGCAGCGGAATATGTCAAAACTTGATTGAATGAATGCTTAGACGATTACACTTTGTAATTGAAGCAGAGGGTATGCATACTAAATACTAGTACTGCTTTTTATTTTTAAATATTTACTATATTTTTATTCTAACTGCTAGTGTACAAATACTTTTTTGGCGTCACAGATGTTACTTTTTTATATTTTCATATATTTTAGTATTAATATCAGGTCAAATATTAACTATGTTAGTTTGCTTTGTAAATATTTTATATATTTTTCATTCGTAGTTCCTTTTGTTTTTATTTATATGCGATACAACAAATTCCCCCTTGTAAAGGAGAATTGGATTCCCAGATTCATGAATGAATAAAAGAAACTCCAACACAATACTTTAGGAGACTTACATTTATTGTAAAGAGCTTGTAAGGAAGGGGCCGTGAAAATACAGAAGTACGGGGAGAGTTTCAATAACTGCCGAATGGGCAGACGCCCCACAGCGGGGCTTGATTTTGGTTTACATGGCTCGACGTCAGGAGCAAGAGTGAGGCAGAATTTGTTACCAATACTTACAGATTGGCGAACATTATTTAACCATATGTAAGATGTTTGGCGAAAACAAATTGGATAGACAAAACAATCATGGAGTTTTACATTGAGTTAAAAATTATGCTATGGCGGGCTCTTTAGGGTTACACTAAATAACATTCCAGCGGTAAGCAGGGAGGCTTAAAGAAATAGGAACACGTGATTTTATATGCACGTTAGAGATATAACGACAGCTGCAAATTAGTCAGCAAAGGGCATATGGTTTGTATCCGACAACGTACAAGGGTGAGAATTGAATACTAATGCAAGCCCAGAGGCTGGGAAAATATGCATTACTTATTGTCGGCTGCGAAGCGAAAAAGGCATTCACTTGTAATTTATTCTTTTATTTTATATCGATGGAAAATAGCTGCGGTTAAGATCTTTTTCTATCCGTGTGAATTTGAAGGAGAGAAAAAGGAACCGAGATAAATGATGTCTGCATTTAAAAAGAACTTTAAAAAGTAAAAGTGAAACTTACAATGGCATGAAGGGGGGGGGGGGGAGAGAATGACTAACTCCATATGAAATTAACTATAAAATGTCAAATTTAAACTAAATATTTTATTTGGAGGGGGGGGGGGATAATGACAATTTATAATGAACCAGTACAGTTAAAAGTTGATTTTTAAGGGGAGAGGAGGAATAATGCATATATAACGGGAAAGCCGTTAAATACTTTTTTTTCTCACTGTAAAATTGAATGAATTTAAGATTGGGATATACGACAATTCTATAAATGTACAGCATTTCCTACAGTTTCTCCAAGAATGCTAACATATATCAGATTATGCAGATTAATCGGCATTATGAAAAGAGCAGCTCTGGTTGATATCACCATTCTTGAATCAGATAGTGGTAATCATTCCGTATTGTAAATACAAAAATGCATTTGTAGAAATAGTGTCAATTATCGAGAAAGTTTTCATAGTTTAATTTAATTATAAAAAGGAGAAAATGCCAATATGGAATTACGGGCCTATCTAATCTTGTATAATATGCCAGACGGTAAAGGACCTGTGACGCGTTCCTCAGTGATAAAAATGGTGCAAAAATTTTGAGGCCAGAGTTATCTTACTTCATCTCTCAAAAGTGGTAACATCCTCAACATATGCTGCTCTTGTTCAGAGAACTACATAGACAGTGCAATCACTTTTTGGCAATTTCTCCAGACGGGAAATGCAGTGCTCGAAAAGTATTCAAGCGGATTGGCATTTCGCACGTCACTGAATGGAAGTCAGTCTGAACTATCGTTAAAAGATGTACGTTCAAGTTGCAACATACTCAAGAACTCAAAACTGTCTGTTTCAACCTTAGTTAAGATTTTGCTGATTGGGTATTTAATAAAATAAAGTAGCAGAACGACTGGCTTTTTCATGCTTTGGAGTGATGAATTATCACATTTTACATTTTCTGCCAGTGTTAAAACAAAACTGTTGTGTCTAGAGTACAAATAAATCACATGCATTTGTTGAAAAAATCCTGCCAAAAATTAGTCTGATGTGGCTTCGCTGCTGATTTCTTAATAGGGTCATTCTCACGAAAAGGTAAAATTTGTGGAGCTGAAGGAATTGCAGAATATTAAAAAATTAAAAATTTCTGAAAAATAAAATAGAAAACTTGACCACAGATACAGGTTTATTTATTAAGCATATATGAAAACTTCCATGCAAACTTTAAGATTTTTTACATACTTTTATAAAATAGATTTTTTCTTGTTATTTTGTACTTTTTTGTGAGTATGATCCAATCAATTTACTTTTCTTCAAAGAAGTCACAAGAACTGTTATAAAATGGTTTCCGTTAGTGATCAGAACTATGCAGTACTGCTACGAGCTAGCAGAAATTATTCCAGAATCGCAAGTTCTAAATTTACTGCATGTATTGGGTCATCTGGAAAGTTTTGCGGTTTTTCAAAACGAAGCTCGGTTTCATATAATTATTTTCCTACTAATAATAAGGTGTGACTTTGAATGACCCAGATGTGTACATTCAGTCTTTTCTGCTTGTGCTGCTTAATTATTGCTTATCATTATCGCATAATATAAGCAATAATTATGCAGCGCATAATAATTAATGATATATCTTAGTCGCACAATATTTGTTTTAGTGCAGTGCTAAGAATGGAGAACTAAAAAGTTCGTTTTCGTCAAATTATGTTCTTTTATTTCAGAAAAGGTAAAAATACTACACGGATTCTTCGTAACATTTGTTCTGTATATGGACAAAGTGTTGCTTCAGATGACACAGTTCGAAGGTGGTTTTAAAAGTTTAAACTCGGAAATTTCAGCCACAAAGATGACACTCGCTCTGAACGACCATCATCTGTAAAGGAGGGTCTCTTAAAAGACGCTATCGCTGAAAATAAACGTTACCCAGTTCAGGAGCTATCACACAGATTAAATATTCCAAAAAGTGTAGTGTATGAACATTTGAAGAAGATTAGGTTTGCAAACCGCTATGGTGTGTGTGTGTACTCCATACTTTAACGCCGCAGAATAAGATTGTTTGAATTTCGGCATGTGATTCTTTGCTGAAACGAAATGTAAACGTTCCTTTTTTAAAACGGTTCATTACAGGACATAAGAAATGGATTCTATACAATAACGTTATAAGAAAAATATCATGTAATAAGTCAAATGAGCCTCCCCAAGTGTCATCGATAGGAGAGCTGCATCTAAAAAAAAAATAATGCTTTGTGTGTGGTAGAACTACAAAAGAGTTATTTATCAAGAATTGCTGTCCCCAAATCAGACAATAAATTCGTAAATATGCTGTTCCCAAACTTAGTTTTGAAAAAAAAAATCGAAGAAAAGCGAACAAAATTGACCAATCGCAGAGGTGTTGCATTCGAACATGAAAATGCTCGAACTCACTTTGCGATGAATGTCAGACAACGTCTTATTGAGTATGTCTGGGAATTTTTTGTGTCACCCTTATATTTAGCAGACCTAGCTCAATCAGATTTCCACCTTTCTTAATCACTTCAATATTCTCTGAACGGACAGGAGCTCACTTCTTTGAAGACTGTCAAACAGCACCTTGATAACTTCTTTACGAATAAACCTCACGACTTTGTTTAAAAATGCAATTTTTCAGCTGCAAGAACGATCGCAAAAAGTCATCGAAAAAAAATGGTATTTATGTGATTCAATAAAAATTTCTTGTGTTTCTGTGCTTATTTATTGAAATTTATCATAAAAAACCCGCAGAACTTTCCGGATGACCTAATACTTTAATGTGCATTTTTATGTAGAAGAGAGCGCCATCGCATAATGCTGAGTAAGTACAACGAATACTACGTTTAATATTTGAGAAAATCGCGTACTGGATTCTTTGTGCATGCAAGATGACGCAGATCTTAAAACCTGACACTCTGTGATTTTTAGCACTTGAAGTAAAAAATATACTAAGAGACCATTGGCAGAATTCAAAGGTGCTATGAGGCAACATGTGTTCGACATTATATGGTTAAAGCTTTAGACGATGCGGTGCCACGCCACATAACTGTGCTGCTGAATAACAGATGGTACATTCAACATTCAAATACCGATATTTTTAATCCGATATTTTAACCTATATAACACAAGGCTTGAAAAACTGTTACGCCTTTAATTGTTAGAAAATGTAAATTATATTGCAAATAAATGTAGGATTCTTGACGAAAAATCTGGTTCATTTACATTCTTTCTGTACGAAAAAATTTGGTTCATTTACATTCTTTCTGTACGAAAAGCAACTTTCTGTCTTAACCTTTTATCTACTGATGGTACTTATAAGTACCATTAAAATAATTTGTTATAAAATTCATTTAATACATCGATTAGTTGTAATTCAGTATAGAATGAGTTATAAATACATTACTTTATCTTATTCCGAAAGGATTATTGGTTACACAAAATAAAAATATTTTTAAAAGGACGATTTCTATTGCCTTTGCATCTTTTCAACTCTCTTGGCGTTGAAAGGGGGGGGGGGGATTTTCTCTTCGAAAATATTTCTATATTTCTATTGTAAAAAAAAAAATAAAATCCTAATGTACATTTGTACATTTCCTAATTCTACAAAATACTAAGAAAAATATTTAAAATAAAAGATTTGAGTGGTGCTATAAATATTGCACAAAATCTCCATAAATTCAAATTTAATTAATCCTTCTAAATCCTTCAATCCTTCTAAAATTCTTCTGAAATTTATTAAATGACTATGTAAATCTTCTAATGTAGTTTAAACAATTCACTAAAAATGCTTTAGAAAATAAAATTTTCATGAATTCATAATTCAGTACATGAAGGGTTAATTAGTTTATGAATATATACAGATATTGACATTCCAATCGCCGTTTTGTGCAATATTAAATGTATATGGTGATTTTAGTAGAACAGTTTTTACTGAATTTAAATATTCATTTTTTATTCTATTGAATGGCCGATTTTAATATTTATAAATGTTAAAAGACTCTGACTCTAAAATTGTCTTTCTACAATATTTTCTACACACTCTATTTTTTTTTTGTTTTTCTCATAGTTTTTACAGAATTTTATCATAATATTAATTTCATTTATTTTTCTCATAATTTTCCAGTCAGTATTTAGGGGAAAAGGTATGGCATATCGAACATAACTAAATTTTTCTGCCCTTTCTTTATGTCGACACGCTTCTTTTGGTACCCATAAGTACGTGCAATAAAGCCTTAAATAAAACGTGGACGTAAAATTCGATTTAATATTCGTTCACCCTGTCTCAGCAAATATAATGTCATACTTCATGAAGAAATGTATCTGTATACTTATGGCCGTGATTATTTAGCTTTTAGATCTTATCTTTATTTTGTGTTCTTGAGGTCAATGGTTAATTTAATTCGCTTTACCAAAAGACAGATATTTCTTTCAGATTACGTGATCTAATTATCAAATTTTGACATCTTTTAGCTGCTTCAAATCTTAACTGGGAAATGTTTTGTGTTTAGTTATTTTCTTAATTCGTTTTTTTGCCGTTATAACAATAAAATCCCCTAAAACACAAATATGAAGAGAGCTGACTTGCAAAAATATTAAATTTATTACCTTAAATTTAAGTACGATATTTTAGTTCTTTGAATAAATAAAAAGAAAAATTTACGGAATAATGTTCTTTCTACTAAATTTAGTAATTATATAAACATTGATAAACACACTTTTTATGTACCATCGGAAATTAGATAACAACTTTTAATGATATATTTGTGTAATTCAATGCCCAGTAGCAGTATAAAATCAATAAATGTCAAAGTAATAAATTGTTAAAAACAAATTTAATTAGAATTAATCACATAAATACAATAGGATTCGCAACTAGTTTTCACTGAGTGGATCTCTCAACACGCCTACCGTGTCCTTAAACGTTAATTAAAAACCTATCTGGAAAAACGCGGCGTTGAAACTTTGCGACCTCCTTTCGAAGCGCACTTATCACAATGCCAAGTTTAAACTTTGAACAAGGGTTTTTTTTTAGTTACACTATAAAAAGAGAAGATTATTACTATGCTGAATTTAGTTTTATGAAATGCCAAATGAAGTTTAAATATGTACTATTTTTATTGTCAGTACCGAATTAAGTTCATCATAAACATGTTAAGATAAGATAAAAAAAAGAATTATACAGAATATCAATATTTGATAGCATTTAGGCTTCATATACCTTTGAACTTTTATGGCATACATATTCATAATTTTCTAGTATATAAAGCTATACCCAACCCTACGTTGTATAGTTTTTTTTACAAAGTCTTAATATTCTTTTAACAATATTTTTTTTAATAATACAGTTAATAATTCATATATTTATTGTACGGAACCCTCTGAGCGCGAGTAATACTCGAACTTGACTGTTTATTTACTACAGGAACGGCGGATATTTGCATGCGTTTTATACATGGCACGTTGCAAGTTATTTTCGGCACGCAATAGAATCAGGTTCTAAATCAAATTATAATGAAATTGCACAAAATGCCTTAATCTAGACTAGCTGAATTTGCCTAAATTTGATTGGTTCATTTAGTTGCCGTATTAATTAAAGAAACTAAAATGCAAATTAATAAATCTCAATCTGGTTTAATATGTGCACCATTTTTATTTTAAATTAAGACGGTCGCAGACATTTATCTGACAACCAAATAACCGACAAGACATTTATCTTGGGATTCAATACATCGGAAAATGAACAATATGAAAAACTCATACCGAAACTTCTGATCGGATGACCGCAGTTCAGATTATGTTTTATTAGAACTATTTGAGTACGAAACTGTTTAGAATTATTTATTATCTATGTAAGATGCAAACAGAGAAATAGAATAAAAAAAATTATTTTTTCTGAAATTTAACACCAAATACTATTCATATGTTTAACCTAGAAACAAAATTTTAAGTAATTTTGATAAATTCTTATTTGATCCATTAATTTTGTTGGTTATTGGCACGTCATGGTCTCGTAAATATTTATCAATATTACTGATTCTAAAACTGTTCTGTAATATTTTCTACTCATTCTTAATTTATTTATTTTTCTCATAATTTCACAGAGAGCTTTTCCAGTCACTTTCAGAGGAAAATGTGCGGCATATCGCGCACACCAAAAAATTTCTCAATATTTCTTTATATCTTTACGCTTCTTTTGGTACCCAAAATTATGTGTAATACTAGGTTGAGCAAAAAGTTCTGGGAAATTTGTGAAAGTTGCGTTGTTATGCGCAAATTAACAACAAAAGCAACAAGGACTATTTTTCAAAGAAGAGACCATCATAGTCCACGAATTTCTGCTACCGTTATGACAGATTCCGGATTTGCATATACGATACAAATTCTGGTAAATATTTGATTAAAAATTTCCCAGAACATTTTGCTCAACCTACTAAACGAGACTTAGTGCAGAAATAAAATTCTGTTTTATGTTTCATAACCCTGTCTCAGCAAATAGAATGCCATACTTCACGAAGAAATATATCGGTATCTTTATGGCCGTGTTTATTTAGTTATGAGATCTTATCTTTCTTTTGTCTTCTTAAGGTCAATGGTTCGTTTAATACGTTTTTCCAAAAGACAGATATATCGTTCAGATTACGTGATCGAATTATCAAACTTCGACACCTTTCAGCTGATTCAAATCTTAACTGGGAAATATTTTGTCTTTAGTTATTTTCTTAATTCGTTTTTCTGTCGTTATAACAATGAAATCCCATAAAATATAAATATGAGGAGAGCTGACTTGCAAAAATATTAAATTTATTACCTTAAATTTAAGTACGACATTTTAGTTCTTTGAAATAAATAAAAAGAAAAAGATTCGGAAAAGGATAATGTTCTTTCTATTGAATTTAGTAATTAAATAAACATTGATAAACAAACTTTTTATTCGAATCGAAGATTAATTATTTTTTCTTCTTCACTGAAAAGATATACTAAGTTCACTTCCAGATCAGCACATCCTTAAAGAAAAATATCTATGAATGACTAGCAGGTAATATTATATTTAACTCATATTTTACCATCGTCTTGTATAAATGGTAGCTCAGATTTATCCAAATTACACAGTCAATATCAGTCAATATCTTACTAGTGACTTACTACTGAAATACATTTTAAATTTGAATAGTGAAATAGAACGTGGATGGTAAGGAAGGGACGGTAAGGAAAATTACCACCTATTTTTAGTCAAATCATGTTGTACCGTAAAGGTTTTTTGAATGAAGCAGCAGACTGTAAACACTACTTTTCACACTATTTAATTATGATTTTCACAAATTCACAAACAAAATATCCGCTTAGGAACCACAATACACACTCGTCGAGTATCACAAGCTCAACTGGTAAAAAAAGAGAAAATCAACAAGAATATCCATGAACATAGGGAAAAACAGAGTAGGTGTTTCAAATCCCTTCGCAGAGGGAAAAAGGCTGGCATATTCAGCTTCATTTCAGCACAACTAAAATATATGAAATTTAAAAACTAAACACATGTTAAGACTAAGTGATACTCACAATGCTCATTGATTTTTATCAGCAGTTATTTATATTGGATTAAACAATTTTTTTTAAAATTTACATGAAAAAGAGTTGGAATAAACCTTGGGGACTGTAAGACTATCAATAAAGCCACAATGTTTGCAATTGATATTTAAATGCTGATTTAAATTCTGCAGTAAATTTCCTGTCAAAGAATTACAGCCATTAGTTCTCTCGCATACTTCTGCATGAGAAAAAAGTTGAAAAAAATTCTGTGGCTGCATCTGGAGTGATTTTCTGTATAATTTTAGCAAGAGGGATGGCAAGGAATCTAAAATCGGGGACAGAGTTAAAAAAATAATAACAACCGTAAAAATGTGTGCAAGTTAATTTTTTGCTATATATTTATAATATAGAACAATAGTCCCAGTTTTGGAAAAAATTAAGTCGAGTTACTTTTATTGAAACAATTTCATACAGACAGCTCCAAACTTAAAAATCATCATCAGGGACACGGGACGGTAAGGAATTTCATGGTACATTTTTACCTTCAACATCGTCCAAAACTTATTTATCTCGGTAATATTATTATACAATCACACAATGACATAATTTTCAATATAAGAAGAAAAACCCCAAGAATATGTACTAAAATAAAAATTATTATTCAGGGACTCAAAAGTCAAAATTATGTGAGAATGCCACATATATCTTTTAGATTACGTGACCGAATTATCATATTTCGACACCTTCCAGTTGCTTGTAATCTTAACAAGGAAATATTTTTTGTTTAGTTATTATCTTTGTTTACTTTTCTGACGTTATAACAATAAATCAGATAAAATGTAAATATGAGGGAGGTAGGGACTTTCAAAATGTTAATTTTTTTACTTCAAATTTAAGTTCGACATTTTAGTTCCTTGAATTTAAAAAAAAAGAAATAAAGACAGGAGCAAGACTAATATCATTCCTATTAAATTAGTTAAATATACATTGATAAACACTTTATTCGAATGGAAAGTTAAATAATTTTTCTTCTCCCCTAAAAAGATACAAGGTTAGTTGGGGTAACTGGACCCACGAGGTAACTGGGCCATAGACTATTTTATAAAAAACTGTTGGTGTTTTTTAAGTTTTAGCTTTTGTGAACAATGCCCCTTAATCTCTACTTCCTAAAACAACGTGTATCAATTCAATCATAACTCTCACTTTGCTGTGATAGGTTGTCAAAAATTAAGTTTCTTTTTTTAAAAACAACGTCAATATGGTTGAACTTCCTTGGCTTTTTATTAAAATACTGTAAGTACTTTTATTAAACAACCTTTTTTTAAAGATTAGACATGTAACAACATTAATATTGTTAGGTATCTATACATATTCACTTCATGTTTCAAATGTAAGCCCGGTGTCCCAGTTACCCCATAAATGTTTCAAGAATGGGGTAACTGGGACATATATCCGGGGTAAATGGACCATGCTGGATCCAGTTACCCCAATAGTTATAAATAATTTTTTTGTGTTTCTCTTACTACGGGGAGTAAATTTCTCCATTGTTTTTTGCTTACAATAAAGAAAATGATAGAATACCTTATTAAAATTACGTAATGAAATAAAAAAAAAGCATATTGAGTGGTATCAAACCAAATTTCTTGACCCCTTGAGAGGCGGTGATGCCATTATGGCATCACTTAATTTTAATTACTAATTGTCACATTGGCACCTGAATTTTATAATGAAAATTTTACCTTTATTAAGTACGCGAAAATATACTTTTACTTATTTTCAGATAGATTCTCTTGTAAATAATGGTGTCAGTAAATTATTTCAACATTTTACGAATGCAAGTACTTTGTCCCTGAAAGTGAGATAGCCAGACCTTGAAATTGTACTATAACCAGAGGTCGCATTCTATAGGGAAACTTTTATCGTTTCTACCACTATTTTGAAAATAATATCTTCATCGCACCTTTCTTTAAGGGCTCTGGTAGGAACAATAAAATTTTCCCTGTATAATGTGACCCCCTGGATAAAGATAAAGTACTTACGTAGCCGTTTGTTCATAGATTTACCTTGCTATTTTTTCCCTTAAAATCCCATGTGACTTTTATACTTATTA
Organism: Maratus speciosus; assembly: GCA_963932465.1. NCBI lineage: Eukaryota > Metazoa > Arthropoda > Arachnida > Araneae > Salticidae > Maratus > Maratus speciosus. Next base: position 419,670,811 of record OZ010791.1, read on the forward strand.
TCTGTACTAAAGCACATAAGTACTTACTTAAGTTTTATGTTTTTGGTATAAATAAATCTAATATTTTCACTTTTAGTGCTTTTTTTAGACATATTGACAGCAAAGGCTTCCCTTACAACGCTGTTTATTGACATATAATTTACATTATCAGCCTGGTTTAAATTTTTTAAAGTTTTTTACACTTTTTCCAACAGAGCCCTATATCCGATATGAAAAAATATAAACGCGTGTGGAACATAGACACCCCTGGTCCAGTTACCCCAGTTTTTGGGGCAACTGGACCCATGAGGGAAGAAAGATGAAATATGCATATTTTTATATTTTTAAATATTAAAATGTAATTTTGATCATTTCTGTCTGATAGGGGGAACCTAACTGAACACATTTACAGAAGTTCAGACTTTAATTCAAATGAACATTAGCTTTTTGAAGCTGCATTGTCAGAAGCTCCAGAGTCACATTGTAAAATCATGGCCCAGTTACCCCAACTAGCCTTAGTTCTAAGTCTGCTTCTAATTGTAATATCTCTGAAGAAAAATAACTATGAATGATTCGTTGGTAGCATTATATTTAACCCATATTTTACCATCGTTCTGTATAAATGGTAGCTCAGATTTATAAAAATTTCACAGTTAGTATCGCATTTTTTTATTAATGACTTACAAATGAAAACATTTTAAGTTTGAAAAGTGATATTTGCAATTATTTTATTTCAATTTTAATAACTTTATTTTTTTTCCAGGTATTTCAATTTTGCTAATGTTCAATCTAAGGACTTATAATGAAATTGAACAAGATACCTTTATCTAGACTAGCCGAGTTTGCCTAAATTTGAATGGATCGTTTGGTTGCCACATTGATGGTAGAAACTAAAATGCAAGTTAAAAAATCTCAATCGGGTTCAGTATGTACGTTATTTTTTATTTCAAATTAAGATAGATTTAGGAAACTATTGAAAAGGAAGGATTATCAGGCATTATAAACAAAAATTCCCAAAATAAAATTATGGCAACTTGGAAGTCAAATTTAGACACGAAGAACTGTTTAAAGAATTTGGCTCTAGCCATTTTGAGAATATTTCTCGGGATTCATTACTTCTAGAAATGAACAATATGAAAAACTGATGTAGAAACCTTTTGTCAGGTGATTCGAATTCAGCTTGCATTTTATTAAAACTAATTGAGTGCAAGCAGTTTAGAATTATTTGCCATCTAAGATGATAAAATAAAATAGCATAATAATAATAATAATAAAAAAAACATATATTTTCTAAAATATAACACTAAATGATATTCATATTTGCTTAACCTTAAAAACAAAATTTACAGTAATTTTGATTAATTCTTATTTTATCCATTAATTTTGTTGGTTATTGGCACGTCATGGTAAACATTTATGTATGTCCCTGATACTAAAATTGTTCTGCAATATTTTTCTAATCATTCTTATTTTGTTTATTTTTCTCACAATTTCACAGAATGCTTTACCAGTCAGTATTTAGAGGTAAAAAGTACGGTATATCAGACAAAACAATGAAATTCCCCAACTTTTCTTTATATCTTCATGCTTTTTTTGGTACCCATAATTATTTGTAATAAACGAGCCTTAAATAAAGCACAGAAATAAAATTCTATTTAATGTTTGTTGACTCTATGTCAGGAAATAAAAAGCCGTACCCCACGAAGAAATGTATGAGTATCCTTATGGCCGTGATTATTTAGCTATAAGATCTTATATCTTTCCTTTGTCTTCTTGATGTCAATGGCTCGTTTAATTCGCTTTTTCAAAAGACAGATATATCTGTCAGATTACGTGATGGAATTATTAAATCTCGTCACCTTTTAGCTGTCTCGAATCTTAAATGGAAAATATTTTGTGTTTAGTTATTTCCTTTACTTTTTTCTGACGTTATAACAATAAATGAGATAAAATGAAAGTAATAGGGGGGGGGGGGGGGCTGGGAATTGCGAAAATGTTAACTTTATTACATTAAATTTAAGCACGAAATTTTAGTTGTCCTTAATTTAGTTGTCTGGTTATCCCTTGAGTATATATATAACTATTGAATATTGCAGAAAATTTGAAAACGAAAGCATCTTGGATGTTTTGAGAAAATTTTACTTAGGATATTAATAATCTAGTATGAATACGGAATTTAATTTTAAACTTTTTTACCACACTTAAGTAGGAACCAAAAACCCAATTTCAGCTATTACCATCTATAGTCGGAAAAGTGTTCAAATACTTTTCTAAATCCCGGTATATGATCTATCAACTGGTATATATATCTACATAGTATGCTAAAATGAAGTTGAATTAGGAAATGCATAGCACAATTGAAAATTGCTCTTCAACAATTTCTGACAATAAACGAAAATGAATTCTTTTGTGAAATCCTGTATGTGATCTATAGAATTTATACAGAACAAGTAATATGAAAAACATTAATTAAATTTAAAAAAGCATACTACAATTGAAAATGCACCTGTTGCAATTATCGCTCATAGACAGTTCTGTAACTGAATTCTTTTGTGTGTCCCTGTAAATGGAAGATAAAGTTATCCACACCATATTCTACAGCAAGTATCTGTAGTGTAGCTAAGTGATGTATATCAATTTCAATATGTTTAAAATAGTATATTCGCTGCAAAGGTTTTTTCCCATAGATCATAATGAAACTGAATTCTTTTGAGTGTCCCTGCAAAAGAACTATAAATGAAACTCAATTCATTTTTGATACCGAACATCTCATAATAATACTCAATAGCATATATCAATTAAATGGCAATTCGAGTTTATTTACGCGAGTTAGAACTCGGACAGACAAACCGAATTCATTAACACTTAAACTATAAATGCTTATTTCATTATAAGAGAAACATAAATGATGTTTTTAATTGAAAAAAAGTTGTTTATTGTAACAAAATTGTTAAACATATTATTCAACTTTTAGAAAATTGTTTGATGAGATGAACTCTCATACCGTCATCTTGCACATGTTTCCCTCGGAACAACGCAAAAAGAAAGAAATTGAACTTTTAAAGATTATATCTTTTGAAGTATTCATCGGAAAACATAAACGACAGCTTATTTGTTATTAATGCAAAAATTTTTGAAGGTCACAATTCATAAATTATTTGAATGTGAATTTATTAATGATTTTCCCAATGAAAAATATGTTACAGATTCGAAAAAACGAACACTACATTTTTGACTTTATTCATCATATCTCATTAAAAAGAAAAAAATCAGTCGGGGGATTATTTGGAAATACAAAAATTAAAGTTTGGCCGGCAAATTTAACATTAGCGTCTTCTAATTCTAAACCCTTCTAACAGTATAAAGATTAAAAATAAAATAAGAAAAGAAAGCTATACAGGGTGCAATGGAAAGTACCTTTAACCTGAAAATACTTGCAAAAGATGAGAGCTATAGCTATGCAAGTGAGGCAATGGTATAGTAAAGCGACTACACCCGATTTAATGCAAACGATAGCAGCACCCTAGTGGTGAAGTTTGGAAGATAGCCATTGCAAATCGAAAACGAAAAGAGATAGAAAGTTTTAGAGCATCAATTAATTAGTATGAAACGACATTTAGTTTGCATGGATAAGATAAATCTTCACCTGTATACCCAAAAATGTCCGAAATCGATGCACTCCATTTTGTGTAAAGGTTTGAATGGTATAGCCAGAAGTATGAAGAAATACGCACAATTTATGGAATAAATACGTACTTATCTCAATACATTCTGATAATGTCACACAATGAAACAAAAAATACCAACTGCCTCACAGTGATAAAAAGTTAATATTCAGTATGTTGGAAAAGTTCGCCATATCTCACAATACATGTTTGTATTTGTGAGAGTAATTCTGCACGCACATTTCTCAGCATGGAACGTCTATTGCAAGCCTCTTCAATACGAAGACATAGATTTGACTCTTTCAAGGGCGGTGGTTAGACGGTCTAGCCACCTAATTTTAATTCCAAAACTGACAAATGGCACCAAGAATATTTTAATCAAATTTTGCTTCTGTAATGAAAGTGTAAATTAGCAGGTTTTTATTTTCTGAGAAATTCTTTTGAATAATCTGGTGTCAGTCTATTATTTCATCAGTTTACGAACCGAATTCTTCTGCCATTGAAAGGGTTAATCTGAAATTTTAATTGCATTGAAAATTAAAATTTTACAGACATTACAGCACAGTACAACGTCACAATCTGTAATTTTGCACTGCTACCTTTCCGGAATGTGAATATGTAAAGTAGAATCATTGCTCATCGATTTCGGATATTTTTGGGTATAGGGGAATTTGGACCACTTCATTTATTTTCAGGTGTAACTCACTCAATTTTTGGTATATCTTTAAAACATCACTACACGTGGTCAATCTATTCATCTACTAACTAAATAAATCTTTAGATCAATTTCTTTTTGAAAATCTTAAATTTTATTTTAATTTGAAAAATTTGTCAAAAGTGGTCCAAATTCAGCAACTAAACGCCTAAGTTGAACCCCCAGTCTCCTAAATTGGACCAAACAATATCAGATTGTTTTAATGACTAGGGAATATAACTAATTTTATTAAAAGCAAAGTTTGCAATTAATGAAACAATCAAACAAAATAACAGAACTGAAATATAATAAAATCAAATATCTGAAATTAAGAGTAATTGTTTTAAATCAAAATGTATTCAAAATATAAATCAAAGTTATCAGTAAATAACGATAAAAATTATGGAACTAATTGTCAGTTACTTGAATATCGTGTAAGGAGTTATGCAAAGCTTACACATGAATTTAACTTACGAGTTTTTTTTTCCAGCGCACACAACATGGAACCGTATTTGGCAATCTGAACACTGAATCATTTCTGTTATTTTATTTTTCTTACAAATTAGGCAAAACCAATCATCACTGTCTAGATTTTTCTTTTTAGATTCTGAATTATTAGACATCTTTTTTCCAACGGAAGTTTTCTTTACATTATGTTTGTAGTTCTTCCCTTCCACAATTTTATTTCCAATTGCATTATGCCTATTTTTTAAAACTTGATGTTCCAATTGCTTTTGTGCTGTAAGAGCTTTCTTTTTGTATTTTTTTTTCAAAGTTTACTTTATATGGCGAAGATGTTAACATAACTGTTTTTTTTTCACCCTCTGCACTCTGATTTAACTGAATTTAGTAAGGGAGATAACATTTCTAACGATGTTTTGGCTTTTGGAGGGGATTTTTAGCTGCAGCCTTCTTGCAGGTCAATTTCTTCACAACTTACTATCCCTTTTTGTTTCCTATATATTTAACAGCTTTTGCTGCCACGGTTGTTTTTCTTCCAAACAGTTTCTCGGTGTCATATTCAACATTTTCAACATTATATTAAAAAAGTGTTTAAAAAATAAGCTCTATTGAAAAAAAAAATTCTACGATTAATCAACCGAAAACATAACATATTCAAACAGTTTTGAATTCAGTCTCTTCCCCCCACCCCGGAGCCTTGAAATAACCACTCCTGCGGGAGAGTTCGAGATTTTATGCGTTTTAATGGCAAACAAGTGTAATCCCACCCTCTAGAACTGCCCCCCCCCCTCATGGAATCGCAAATATCCTCCAGGTGGAAAATGTTTGAATTCAACTCTGTAAACCAAATACGCCGTAGGAATAAAGAATTCAAAGAAAATAAATACAAATACATACAAGATAAAAGAAATTGCAAACAAAATTTATTGCATAAACATGTAAAAATATTTTTATGTTTATATAGACCTAAACCGTATAAAAAAAAATCCAGATAAACAAAAAAAAAAAAAAAAAAAAAAAAAAAAACAACTTGCATGGAGATAGTAATCCATTATAAAATAATAATAAAAAAAAATAGTGTACAAAGTGTACAGCCCTCGAAATTCATTACTTACTTTTCAAATTTATGATCGTATATCTGGTCCAATTTAAGCAACTTCAATTGGCCCAATTAAGGCAACTGCGCCTTTTTTTTAAACAGATTGTTCTCAAGGCTAAGAACAAAAACGAAATCAAACAAATCCACGTGAAAAATACGCGAAAAAAAAATGAATTTAGACATGTGCATGAAAACATAACAACTTACCTTAGTTTTAAAGTATTCGTTTACATTTAGTAGGAAACAATTAGATCAAAACAGTTAATTTTAGTTTTTTGTAAATTGTCTGAAAACAGCACGTGGTAGACGGGTGCTTCTTCTAATCATAAATGACATCCTTCTGATGAGTAGGATTTCAGTGGTAGATGGCGTCTCTTCCTGTAACTAACGGCAGAATGGCAACGGTCCAATTAAAGCGGCGGTCCAAATATGGCTACTCTCCCCTACAGGCGACGATTTATCTTATCTGTGGGGACCAAATGTCGTTTCATACTAATTAATTGATGCTCTAAAACTTTCTAATTGTAAATTTTGCTCTATCTCTTTTCGTTTATGATTTGCAATGACTATCTTTCAAATTTCGCCGCTAGGGGCGCTGCTGTCGTATGCATTAGGTCGGACGTAGTCACTTTACTATACCGTCACCTCACTGTAGCTCTCTCCGTTCGCAAGTATTTTCAGGTTAAAGGGACTTTCCTTTGCACCCTGTATACATACGTGATGATTTGATCCAAGGAAATTAAACAATATTTCAAGTCTGGCGACACTTTTGTTGTGATTTTATTATAAACGATCTGCGAATAAAGAATAGCGTGTCTTTTTTTAAATCCCCTTTTCTTTTCTTTTCTTTCTTTCTTTCTTTCTTTTTTTTTTTTTTTTTAAATTTGATTTATTTTTATTTTTAACTCGGAGTGTATAGGGCAATTCCATCGTAACTGACGCAACATTTGATCACCAAAATTTTTTTTCAAAACTACATAGAGAATTTACTAATAAAGCTAGAACAAATTTTTACAATTTAAAATATTTCTTACTAAGGACTTAATACCCAAATACCTGCAGATTATTTCAATCTCTCTTTTAGTCCCAAAAATTGCAATTCAAAATTCTGTAATTGACGTAACATAAAATATACAAACATTTTTTCTGCCTTCATTGAAGTGTAAAAATTATCAAAACTATCCCGTTAAAAAAAGTGATTTAATGTTCTCAACAACACTAAGTAATGCCAAAGTATAACAGTAACTTATTTAATTAATTTCTGAATAATAAAAAAGAAAAAAAAATGGCATTTATACGTGTAACTGACGTAACTTTTATTGTGTAATTGACATAACATTTTGACTTTACAAAGACAATAATGATACTTAACTTAGTTTGTAAACAGTAATTTACAATGCCTTTTTATTAGGATTTTATTATAGAATATAAAAATATCAAGTTTTCCAATCATACCCTTAAATTAAATATATTATAAATTTTATTCCCCCCCCCCCCCCAAAAAAAAATAAATAAATAAAATAAAATAAAAATAAAAAGATAATTTTCTGTGGAATTGCCCTATACATAATTTTAGTGCACCAAATACCCACTCATCCAGTGACGCAATTTTTAGACTAATTAATTTTTTTTGTTATTTTTGGACTTAGAAGAAAAAATTACACGGACGACCCTATCTTATTTTAATAATTGAATTACGATTCTGAAAGAAAACATTATTCCAAGTCTAATGATACCTTTGTTGCGATTTTATCATAAACGATCCGCGAATAAAGGAAGATTTATCTATTTTTTACACGGACTTGTACGTAACTTTTAGTATACAAAATACCCACCCACATACTTATTTACTCTTTTTCACTCACTCATTTTCGACTAATTAAATTTCTTTTACCATTTTTGAACTTAGAACAAAAAATTTCACAATCTATTAATGTAATATTCAAATTATAATTTTCCTTATATTTTTAGCTTGAAAATGTTCGTCTTGTCTTTCTTCCCAAAAAGAGGTTAATTAATTTTTTTAATTTCAGATGCTGTGGAAAAAATTCATTCTTTCTAATATTTTTTTATATTTTTTGTTAATGGGTGATTTGTTTTGTTGTTTGCCTGCTATATGTTTTGAATTTAAACTGCTTACATTTTATCTTTCCTCATGAATTCAATACTTTTATTAAATATTTTTTCGTCCCTTTTTTTTTTTTTTTTTTAAATTAGCATAATATCAAAGATTACCAAAATAAAATTCATATCCTGAGGTTTTTCTAAATTTAAAACGTATATGCTAATTTTTTTTTTTGTGTGTATAATAATCATTGTTCTTTAATATAAAAAATCTCATTTTATCGTTTAATTAATTTTTTCCTTTTTTCTGTTAATTTTGGAAAACAAAATATGCATATTTGTTTTAAATAAAATTCATTAATAAAATATCGAGTTTTTGCATGTTTCTTTTGTGAATTCATTTTGTGCTTTACATATTCTGTTTTGATTAACCGAAGTGAATTTATTTCCGTGGTTAAGATTGGGGACTTGTTTTTATTATTAGGTTCATTATTAAGTTTCAGTTTTAATCGGAAAACATGTATTTATTTTTAAGTGCTTTCTTTTTAAATTTCTTTTTAATGTAAAAGCAAAAGTAAAAATAAAAGAACAAACAAATAAATAAATAAACGGGATGTAATACTTCATTTAAGCTTTTAAAGAAAAAATAAAGCATTACAAATTAATTATAATTATTGTGTATAAAATCTAGGTCAGATATCTGCACAGTAACTAACAAAATAGTTCACATTTTCGTCAACAGATGGTGGTGTAATGTCTCCACCAGGAAGAATGTTAAATATAACATGTAAAGCTCAAAATCCAGTCAGTTTTTATTTCAAAAGCTAATCATTCTGTTTATCTGTTAAGGGGGTTCTCAAATGACTTGTTCACCAACACGAAATTTTCTGATTACTTTTTAAACGTAAAGTTATAAAATTGGCAGGCCAGACTATTGAAGCGATTTGGGATCGAATAGCTTTTTCTATTTTTTAATAAATTATTTATTAAGTTATAAGTCACTTCGGTCTCGTGGCGACTGGTTTTTCTTTTTTTTCGCGGTGTCGCTTCGGTTCAAAATACCAACTTTGACAGTATTTTTTGAAAGATCTTCTGCTTTTATCAAAAAATGTAAAACGTCTTTAGATTACATACTTTTCGAATAAGAACACCTTTCCAAACAAAAATGAATTAAATAAGTCGGAAGTTGTACGTCAAACGTGGCAAATGAGGTGAGTTCGTAACTAGTTTTATAAATATTCAGATCTTGGTGCAATAGCTGTTGCACTTTTATGCAGAAATACACGAATACAAAATTTATTAAAGTTATATATATTAAATTCAGTAATGAGGAAATAATATGACTCCATCTAAAATAGGACGTAATCACCATGGCAACCTAGAATCATTATCTATCATGGGTTATCATTGCATTAATTATGTATCATAGGATTTAATAGAATGAAGATAACTTTTATTAATATCTTTTTAAGTTTCGATTCGATTTTCCTAAAATTTGAAACGATTCGACAAAATTCTGCAACGGTTATATACTATATTAAATTTCAAACTACAGTCGGACCTTGTTTTCACGTCACTCCGCTTATCACGTCAGTTTTTCAAAGTCCCGATTTTCTGTATATGATTTTAATGTAAATAAACTCCGAATTTTACGTCATTGTATAATTTTCAATTCCGGATATCTCGACGGTTTAGGAAAATTGTCCCTTTTTCATAAGCCATCTTATAAGGACTAAAATTAAGGGCTAAAAAATGATGTCTTAGCCAAACTTTTCACAAAAGTGTCCAAAATACCCATTGAGATAAATGAGAAATTTTACTTCAATCCTTTACCTGAATAAATAAACTCATACACTATGAATGACCCACTTAAGCTCCAGATAGACGTATCAGTCTATTCTCGGACTTTTTGATCTGGTCAGACGAAGCTTTCTTGTGGTTAAACGGGTGTTTTCATCCGACTAAAATCGAAGCATTGCATTGAAAAGATTAGATATTATCTAACATCCATTTCTGAAACAACGAATATTGATTAGAATTCATTGTATAATATTGAAAATAGAATTGTAGGAAGCACATCTAGGAATAAGCAAACCTTAATTCATCAATATTTCAATAAAAAAGCAAGTCATCATAAATCTGATTTTTATTCTTTTCACATCTGTTTTTGTTTATTTTGTTTAATAAAAATGTTTTATTGCTTAAAACTGCAAGAACAGTTTATCAACTGAAAATTGTCTTAAATTAATTAAAAATAAAGCTTTTTATAAACGTATTTTTCTCCAACTCCGGTTATCGCGACACTCCGCTTATGACGACACTTTTTTCTGGTCATTAGAGTGTCGGGATAACGAGGTGCGACTGTATTCGGTTGGGTAGTTTTTGAGCTGTTATATGCGGACAGATGGATAGACAGATGGGCAGACCGGACGACGACTATAGGTGCTAAGTATTTATAGAATTACGAACGCACCTAAAAATGTGTCAGAAGTTGCTACTTTGGATTTGAAAACAGCTGCAAAACGCGAAACAAAACGTTTTGTTCCTTGAAGTCTTATTTTGAGCATTCTCACTGGTTAAGTCAATATAGCGCCATCTATTAACTGAAATTATTAAATATTGCTTTATATAAAATGTTCGATCTTTCTTCTAATATTCACTTATTTTTTATCTTAATATGTATTTTAGTTATTAAGTGATTAAACTTTCGATTTTGAATTTCTTGTAAACACTTTCAGGTTCAAATATCAGGTTAGGAATTAATAACTTTTCAGTAACTTATATCAAGTAAGTAACAAATTGTTTCATAAACTTCTTAGCGAACACTTTTAAATAACAATTGTTTCAAATTCCTCTGCGATATAAACTCAAATTAAATGTTATCTCCAGTTTATCAAACAGCAATATCAATATATAGCAAGCCACTTCTATAATTCCGAATGTAAATTAAAAAATAGAAATATCTGCAAATATAAAAATACTTATCTAATAAACAGGGGGGAAAATATCATTGATATGACATAAGGAATGTGTTTAATTATAATACATTAATGCTCAAATGGAAACGAGTTGAAACTGTATTAAATGCTGCTTAATTGCATATATTAAAACTTTGTTTCACATAAAATAAAACATCAATTAAATCTTGAAAAGGGAGTTTTTTGAATTATACCGTGAACTCTTTTGGAATATTATCTCACTTAATTTACAATATAATAGAAATTTAAAATAACAAGATTTCAAAATTGTAAAAGCTTCTTTAATTAGACAAGTTATTATGCTGCTAATAAAGATAATATTAAACTCATTCCACCATTTAATTGTCTCATTTAATAAAATGCTTTCAGCTGCATATTAGTGAAATATTTTAGGAGATTAATTTATTAATATCTAGAGAACTTTAATTTCCTGTTTCAGAGTATTTTTCTATAATAACTAATCAAACTCAAAATGACTTAAGGAAAGTTTTTTCTTTTCTCAATTAAATTAAATATTATAAGTAAATATTAAGTCAAATTAAAATGAAATTTAGAACTTGTATTAAAACAAACCTCTGGGTTTCATAACATTTTTTAATTTCAGTTAAAATGTGAAAATTTATTATAACTATACAGAAGAAAATGTTCCTGTGTCTTAAGTAGGGTCCGGTAATTCTAATTTCCGGAATTCAACCCGAGCTGCGGGTAATGCCAAGGGTAATATGACTCGAGTTTACTCCATTTTTTTTTAGGAGGGGGAAGGGGTATGGGATACGTTTTGGTTCTTACGGAAGTAATTACACATTTTAAGTTCAAGATTATATTTTAATATGAAATATGTAGTTCATTCTTTTTCCTAAACGATAAAATTAATATTACACCGTTATATATTACACCGTAGACTATATTTATCTAAATTGAATAAAATATTGCATTAATTTTCTTTCATTTCAGATTTCGGGTCGGTTTATGGAGAATTTTGGATTTGGGTTGCAATATATTGAGTTCAAGTCGGAGTGACGGTCAACTGAATATTGTTTTTTCCCGATTTGGGTAATGTTTCATGTTGATATTAAATCATTTTTTTTTTTGGGGGGGGGGGGGGGGGTTAAACTTAGTAGAAACCCATGGATACAGGGCTCTGGTCTCAATAATATAAAAGCACCACTTGATAAAGTAAAGGTTTTTAAAAAATTATGTTCATTTTGATAATATGAACACTTTTTATTAGCAAACTTAATTATTTTTACAACCGTCATTTTTGACGTATTTCGTCTACTATTGATAAATTTTTGTATGTTTGTGTATGGACCGATATTGGACGTTACAAAACATTACCAGCCAACAAATAACAGGGGTAATGTATATGACTTTCTTTCTTTATTTTTTTTTTTTTAACGCCTCCTTGAAGAGTTGTAAATAACAATACAAGTTGATGAAACAAGGTTTCCGGTTCGCAAGTTTAGCGTTCTGTAAACCAACCGTACCGGAAAATTTATAATAAAGAGAAAGATGAAAGGGGAAAGAGGCAAGAAGTATGAAAGTTGTAAAGAGTTCATAATAAAATAAGGCTAAATAAGAGAAAATCTTTTGGGAAAATTAAGTTTAATTAGACTAAATAAAATAGTTTAATATTAAATGTAAAAGTCAAAAAGGGTTCATTAAAAGCAAAATGCAAATAAAATCGTCCAATTTATAATGCGTTGGTGATTAAGTAAAACCAGCAATTAAAAATAAAATTTATACTTTAGAATATCTTATTTAGGATAAATTTTGAATAAAAAAAATATATGTATATATATACATAAAAGGCAATCTCACGCAGCTTCAAAACATAAGCACAGCCAAAGTTACAGATAAATCTATATACATGTACAGGGCAATTCATAAATATCTAAACAATAGGCTATCTCCTTAAATATTGCCCCTAGGCACATACTTCCAATTGCAAAGTTTCATAAAAAAAAGGTGCAAAATTTCATGAGATAAGTTTCAACTCCATGGAAGGTCTATTTGAGAAAATACAAAAATAAAATTTTTATACGGCCCCCGTAGAGTAAAATTCCTTTTAGGAAATTTTTCCTTATCCATTCCTGAATTAAACACAAAAAAATTCATCTCGATATCTTCAAAATTTGCAGAGATATCAAAATCCAAAATTCGTGACTTACACCATCTATCCATGCCTCTGAGCGACGAGTTTTTGACTCATTTTGAATGCAAGATAGGGATCATCCACAAATTGTACTTTATTAAAAGTCGATATGAGACAGTGCCTCTCCTTTGGGCATAAAATAGGCAGCGTATAGATGTTACGTTAAACCTGTTTTCAAAGTATGTTGGTGGTCTGCACTAGAGATCTGCAGCGGTCGAAATAGCTAATTCCGGTCCCGAACCAACCCATAGGGAAAAAAGTTCAGCCCTGCCTGGAAAAAAAGTTCAAATTGTAGCCTGGCCCGACCTGACTGAATTTCTACATAGTTTTTTACATGGATATGGTTAAAAGTTGCTTCGTATGGAGGAGTCTGACCAAAAATACCTATTATTTTCTTTTTTCATGTTTATAATCATTATTTTTAAAGAAGTGCCAAAAGCTGTGATTATTTGTTTTATTAATGAATCTCTATTTATATGTAAATGATTAACTTCTCCTTTAATATCATTAATCCATATTCCATGTGTTGGAGACAATAATAAATGCTATAAAGTAAAATCCTTTAAGATGGAATCACATAGGAAAGAAAAAAAAAAGTGTTATAGACAAGTTCCCTTCTTAGGAGTTGTAAATGTAGTCTATTTTTTCTCAGGTATTATTATATTCATTTTCCATGGATCAACAGATTTTTCCGTTTAAGAAAGGATTCCGTCATAGACAGATTTTTTTCATTAGTTTTACTGTATTTTAATTTTTTGCCTTAAAATCTACTATCCTTTAAAAATATGAATTTTAAAGTTTTATTGTAAAATAATGGCCATTTAAAAATACATGCATTTGTTGTAAAAGTTTTTGGGCTGAGCTAAATTTTAGTTATTTTTGCACGGATTAGGTCAGTCAGAGATAATGATTTTAATACGGGTTGTCTCGAGACCGGGAATGATCATTTTACCCAGGGGGATAAGCCCAGGGCCCTAGGAATAAGGAAACCAGTCCCGGTTCGGTATAACCAGTGGCTGAGAGGTTCTGCTCTCATGCTGGGTTCGAACCCAATCGCGACCTTCGACCTCGTTCGGAGTTTTCAGTTGTTTTCTTCGAACATTGGATATCCTTGCGTAAATACGGGTTAGGTTCCCTTAGAAAGACCTCCACGGAAGGCACTCCCCCCTTCCCCCTTCGGGCCCACATCCCTCGTGTAGATAATTGGACGTCATAAATCACATCAACACCCAGTTTGGTATGAAAAAAAAGGTTAGACCCGGCCTGGCCGAGTCTTCAGTAAAAAGTCGCCAATCCCGGGTCTGGGTCGGCCCCAGAATACAGACTTTTTTATCGGCCTCCCCGGGGCGATAAAAAGCCTGAATTTGTGGGGGCTAAAATTATGAAAAACCGTTAATCGGCATGTTATAAAAAACATTGTTCCAAATTACACATTTAACATCCATTTATGGACATTTAAATAGTATACAAAAAGGTGGTGGAAACGGCAAAAGTTAAACTGAATCGGAAGTTTAAGTTACAGAAAGAAGTTACTTTTTCAGGTGCAATTTTTAAAAATGCATTGAAACATTTTATTTGGAGTCAATCAATGTTTAAAAGTTTAAATGCGTTTTTCTGCATGATGTTTTTTTAATCGTAAATTAAAAAGATGCAAACTTGGACCATGTCTTTTTTTATTATTTTACATTCGGCAAATTTGAAAAAAAAATTTACTTTTGAAAATATGATTTTTTAAAAACATAAGTTACATATTTTTAAAAATAAATATTTTTAATATTTTAAAAATAAAAATTAAAAAAGTTCCTGAAACAAAACTAAAATTATACTTTCCTCTTTAATTAAATGAAAAAAAAAATTGAAATCCGATGAATAATGTTTCGAGTTAAAAGATTTTAAATTAAATCCGCTTAAAAAATACTAATCATTTAAATTTTTAAAAAACATGAGATTCTAGCTCAACAAATATATTTTTTAAATGTTTCCTAGAACGCTTAATGTAACATTGTTTCTTCGATTGCACTCATTTCAATTTGTGTCTAATCCCTTAAAACCTGATGAATTATTTAAACGGCCATAACTCTGCGGGTTTTGCAGATATGAAGATGTAATTTGTTGTGTTTAATTCAGGAATGGATAAGGAAAGTTTTCCTGATTGGAATTTTTACACTACGGGGACCGTATAAAAATTTATTTTTCGTATTTTTTCAAATAGACCCCCCATGGAGTTACAACTTACGTCATTAAATTGTGCACTTTTTTTAATGAAACTTTGCAATTGGAAGTATGGGTCTAGGGGCAATATTTAAGGAAATAGCCTATTGTTTCGATATTTATGAATCACCCTGTGTATATATAAAAGAAAGTCTGGATTGGGGATTACTCAACGCACAGTTCAAACTATTGAACTTAAAATCTTGAAAATTGGGGTAAAAATACTTCCTACTCGGCCATAACATTTCCCGGGGGGGGGGGGGGGGTACAGTATCATGCCTCAGCAGGGACTTTACGAAGCTCTGTGGTGTGGTGGGCCTTGTGTCTCCCTTGCTCAGCTGTTTCGACCGGATTATTTATGTGATGACTGAGCGCCACTTGGTGCCTTTAGAAGGACGGGAGATAGCTACGCGATCTTCTTTGAAGGACTGCATGGAGCCGCTCGACTCTGGATCGGGGAACTATCTAATTTTATCTAAAACTTATATATGATACCTATGCAATTTTAATACTCCTTTTAGTTTCGTTTAAAAAACAAAAACAGATAAAGGTGCAACAAGCGAAGATCATACTCATACGAAGCGATTACTAAGTCATGCGATCCCTTTGGCCAATCTTAGGTTCACTAACCTAAGGTGGAGTAATCATGATAATCTGAAGTTAACGATTAATTCGAAATTTTAACTCGCGGTAAAATTTGCTAACCTATAGGGTTTCGCAACTGGGGGTTGGACTGCGAGTTGAAGGTTGGTGATGAATTGCCTAGTGAGTTCAATAACTCAATATAACTCAGTCCAATAACTCAAACTTCCTATAAACAGAAAGTTACATAATCGCGCATGTCTAAATTTTAGTATACTATGTAGTATATATACAGATTTATAGTTCATATACAGGGCTGAACAAAATAATTCGGATATTTTTTTTACTATAGATGGTAATTGCTGAAATTGGATTTTCGCACGTGTTATGCGTTTTCGAAATTGTTCACTTAGATATTACCTTTCACCTTATAAAACGATGAAGTTTTGTTACTGTTATCTGAATGTGTTCGAAAGTGTTTCATAATCTATGCTTGATGTATGGTTTTTCTTTCTTTTTTCTTTTTAATAAAAAATCAGACTATCTGACAAGTCTTATGGCGCAATCCGTACCCCGGTAAGACAGTGTTTTTTAAATAAACATTTGAAATCCGTACATACTTATGTGGCTCTTTATACTACAGAGTTATCCTAAATGATTCATCAAGTTTCAAAACACTGTGTATTGTGAGGTATACGACCTACAAAGACGGCTGATACATGACAAGATACATACACTGACCAAGCTAAAAAACCTGCCTCGTTCCTCGCGTGCACACTAAATGGCAGGCCTTTGGCGGCACTTAACAGAGAACTGACACATCGCTGAATAGGGCGCGCCTGTCTAGGTGATGTTCCTCTATTGTCATGGCGTTCCAATTTGCCAGATCTGTATACCAGAAACTTGGTGAGTGTATGTATCTTTTCATGTATTAACCTTAGATTAACTATATTAGTGAAAGTCCTGTTCTCATGAACACAATATCAGTACTAATAAGATTTATAGAGAAAAATGAATTCATTTTTAGAAATAATTATCCATATCTCTCGGACACTTCTTCAGACGATGATTTATGATTTTTTTGTTATCTTCTTCGTTTCCATTGTAAATAGTTTTCATATATATTCATTAATTATTATTATTATTATTATTATTATTATTATTATTATTATTATTATTGGTATTATAGTTATTACAAGTAGTGTTTTTGTTACTAATATTTTGTATTTATAATATATCGTTATGTTTTGAACCAGACAGCTGTATTGAGAATCTTACAGTTTTTTTTGAGTTATTAAAGCATAAATATAAACATTTACCAATCTTTTTAAAAACTGCTGTCAAAAGGATGGACTAACAAATGGGTTTCGACCATCCGTAGGAAAATACTCCAATAAGCTTACAGCTTGCAGCTACGGTTCGGATCCCCCCCCCCTTTTTTTCTTTCATACATCACACTTCTTTGTACGTCGTATACATGAAAATAAACAGTCTTTTGAAACCCGATGAATTATTTAGTCCAGAGCATGAAATTTCCGCTCGCCAGCTCTCCATTGGTGAGCAAATATTTAAGGTTGGCGAGTAAGTTTCGTATTTTAAAATGTTGTGCTTCATATCAAACTATTTACGCTCAGAATATCATGTATCAATCCAGCGACACGCGTAATGGTTTTAAGGGAAGTGTTGACCTTTGGGATAGAAGAAATAAAGAAACTCTTCATGTATTTGAACCCAAGTCTCTTTAATGAAAAAGTGGATATTGTATTGGGAGAGTGGCCAGAATTCAAGTTTATGTTCCCTTCACTAACACTGAAAGATATGCTAGAGACGTTTTACAGTGAAAAGTGTTCAACAAGATTCCCCAATTTTCTCCAGACTCTAACATTTTTTGCTGTTCTATCAGTGAGCACAGCTTCGTGTGAGAGAGGCTTCATCTGTCACAATATACTCAAGATGCATACAGGAATTCTCTGAAGACTGAGACACTGGTTGATTTGCTCAGAATTTCTATTAATGGACCCACTCTGACAGAGTTTGACCCTGCAACTGCGATTGACAAGCGGCATTTCAGTGCAGAAAGGTTGCGCTACACAAACATGAAGTGCTAAAAGTAAAGGAATTTTTTCTTTCATGACTTTTTAGTGGTACGTGACAATTTCTATAACCATTTAAACCTTAAGGCAGGCTTGTTTCGAATTATTATTATATTTTCCCTTTTGCAGTAAATATGTTTCGATTTTTCAATTTCTACGTTCTTTTTTGATTTCGGTCACCAGAAAGTACTTCATACTACAGCTGTTAACATTAAAAAAAATGTTCATCTTTTTCATGAATGTAAAATATTCTGGATTAACAGACAGCTACTTCTAACAATGGTTAATTTAAATTTAGTTTGTCATAAATAGTTTATTTTTGGGGCAGGTGTGGTGGCCGACGTTGCTGTCTGAACGAATGTAAAATAGTGGCGAGTAAAAATTTTAGTCGGGCTAGTGCCTTTTCTACTGAAATTTCATACCCTGATTTAGGCTAAATATTTTCTTTTCTTTTGCCACAAAATATCCAACTCTTTAAAAAATCTTGTGATGCAAATCGCACCCCAGTACGACAATTTGTTAAATTTTCTAATATATTTTTGAAATGTGAGCAGATTTTTGGGAGACTCTTTACTTGCATGCTCTCTGTTTGAATTTAAAGTTGTGTACTTTTAACTTGTTAACGTTCGTACGTAGTAAAGAGAATTCATATTCAATGTTCCCTTCGTCATTACTTTTGTGAATACCACTATTTTCGAATAGTAATATTTGCCTTATTTGATCGTAATATATTTTCACTAAAAATTACTATTCAGAAATAGTGATACTCGAAGTTAAAGACCGTCAAAATCATGAATATTATAAAAAAATTGTAATATTTATTAAATCCATGCAATTTGCAAATAAATGTTACATTATCACCTTATAAAGATATTTTATTAAATGAGATAATGCCGATTGGGAATCGCGCAAAACTTCCGGTCTAAAGCCCGAGAAATGCGAACCAAAACGTTAATCAATTTTTGATGTAATTATTTATAGAAATGATTTATTTAAAAAGTAATTTTACCATAAAAATTCATCAATAATTTCTTTAAATTCTTATTTCCAAAGAAATTTTTATCCATTTTTTAATGAAAGTATTTCAGAATAAATAAGAATGCATTAAGTAGCTTTCCTTGAAAAGATTTATTCTGCTCATTTTATCTTCGGAACTTAGCTTTAAAGAAAGTATCTTGCTGCCATTAAAAGATAGAGAGTTCTGGAAAGAAGCTTTCTTTAAAAGTTACCATTTGCGGGCCTTAATTAAGATTTTGCTATTATACTTTAGGGATGAGAAAGTTCCTGTATCTAATGCATAAAATTATTTTAATGCTTTCATCCACTTTATTTTATTGGAAGGAAGAAAATGCACACTCCTTATTTTTATAACTTCACAGTACCGGGAATTATGAGAAATTTTGCGTGTACCCTATTATATTTTTTATTTAGCTCAGTAAATTGTCATATTATGGGGAGTAGAAAAGTTTCACATTTTCTATATACTCATAAAAATAATTGTAATTTGAAAAGAACCAGAACATGAAAATATTTATTCATAATAGCATTGTCTTTATTAAGGTATTTTTTTCTCTAACATAGAAGAAAAAAAAAAAAAAAAGGGAGATGTGTAGAACAGTATTAATTTTTGCCCCTCGATTAAGTAATTTTTTTTGTAACTTTACTGGTAAGATGCTTTGATTGTTTAACCCATTTATGCCTAGCGTCCCATTTTTGGGATGCTTCGAATTTGAATAAATTTGTGTAATTTTCTTCTTCTTTTTAGCATGAAAATTGTATAAAATAGTTATCTATAAATTTCTTTGTTTGATACCGAAAGCATAAGATGGATATTTATTTGCTTACATGAAGAATTTTTTCGGAGTTTATATATTTTTCCTTTTCCAAGATGGCGAAATGTAAAAGGCAAGATTATTTGTGTTTTTTCTACCATGGATCCAAATAAATAACTTTTAGTCTTATCTTGTAGACTTTATTGAAATATGTATTTTTTTAATTGTGAAATTATAAGTTCAAACCTATTTTTTATGCATTTTTTGTAACCTACAAAATATAAGGCGATAGGCACGATGGGTACATATTTGTATTAGCCATTTAGGAAATAGTTATCTACGTAAAGTCCTTTTCAAGATGATTATGAAAAAAAATTATTTTTAAGCCTCAAATACAATCATTCTTTGTTTATTATTACTAATACTTATAATGTTATTAGTCGTTGTAAATAAATAAATATAATTTTTTAGTAGTTCATAAAATTACTAATATAAGTATATAATATACAATTTAAAATCTTATTTAATATAAATTTAGATAAAACATATAATTACGCATGTTATACTATTACAAATATTATGCATATTTCAATATTTAGTACGTTTACATTTTTTGAATATACTTCTGAAAGCTTGCCGAGAAGCCTGGGGCCAACTGCCCCACATCCCCGAGAGTAATACTATGGAAGTACCAGCAGGAACTGAATCATGACAGTACTGGGTAGAAAAACTTAAATAAACTGGGGAATGGAAACAAAAAACAAATTTCCTGATCTCATATGAAAAGATAGATAAAAAGATTTAAAATTAAAAAAAAAAAAAAAAAAACATAAAAAAGTTTGAGTAAGAATTTAAAAAATATTAAGTTTTAAAATTAAAGTTAAATTTAAATGGTAAACAGCTGGACGTCGGGCTGCGTTTCCCTCGCCCGTACATTTTACCAACTTCGAATACATTTTGTACCGAGGTCCCTGTGGACAACTCCACACATTTTATCAAATAAATACAAACATTTTTTAGGGAATTTTTTCTTAGTATTTTTCCGTTCATTTTGCAACATTTTAAAGTGATTTTACAAACAAATTTTAGAAAACAAAAATTCAGGCACAAATGAGTTAAATATAATTTTGGATCTATATTTATTTTGGTTGTTTTTTGTTTAAAAATTGTTCGAATGTGTTACACAAGATCGTGAAGGTAGGTTTATTTAATATTTTTTAATGCATTTAAATTATATAAATTTAATTTTCGTTATATGAAGCCTTCAAGGATATCTTAGTTTTCACATATGTTAAAGATAAAGTAAAACATATGTAAAAACTACGATGGTGCCATGGAAAAGCTTTTACTTCATATGGGAATAATATCATAGTTATTGCTAAAATTGATTTATGCGAAAGTTATGCTTCAAATCAAACAAACAATCAAATTGTTATAATCGAAATACATTAAAATTTGCTAACACTCCAGAAATTTTTAACTTGCTAATTATATTTAAGTACTCTTCGAAATGCAGTGAATACAATCTAGTATCTATATTATAAAGCAACATGTTTATGAGTAACGCTGACATTATAGGGTCGAGCGAATGAACTATGAACTTGGTCGAGACCTTGGTAATTCATGTGCACATGCTCAATCACAACGGAATCGGTTGATATATACGAGTGCTGTCGCAGGCAAAAAATAAGACTTTTCAAAATATCACCCACATTAGAAATTCAAACTGCTATAACTGAGCCATTTATAGGGTTCCGTACTTAAAAAGTAAAAACGAAACCATTATAAGATCACTTTTGTGTCTGTCTGTATGTCACAGCCGTTTTACTCGTAAACTATACAACGTGGAAAGTTCAAATTGGGGGAAGTAATAAAGACTATTGACCCACATATTTACAGATTAATAAATATTCATAAATATATTTAGGAAAAATGTAGAGGGGCTAATGAAGATACTTGAAAAAGAAAATCTTTTCTTTGTATATCGTGTAGGGTATCGTGTGAAAGCATTCGTAACGGTGAAATCAAAAATATATTTCATTTAATTTTAGGTATTACTAGGGGGCTCGGCCCCCTACGAGCTACGCTCGCCAACCCCCGTCCAGACACCGAAGACTCTAAATGCACACTAATTTGATCGGCTTTAAAAAGATTTCGAAAGATTGAATTATAATTTAAAAAACAGTGGCGATCTCCCTATAAACGAATTTCTATTAATTTCTCTTTGATTGGGGAATTTTAACGCCAAATCCGCTGCGGTATTACTTGATTATCCTGTTGACCAATTTTGCCAAATTATATAAATCGCCAAACCACTTGCCAAATTATACAAAATGATAAAATTTTTATTTTAAATAACGAAAGAACAAATAAATTCGTACAACATTAATAAAAACACAAATAAAACGTCGAAATAAAAATAACTTGATGACGTATACACGTGTAACAACATTTCAAAATAAGCTAATATAAAAGGAATTAAGTAAAGAGAGTCTTTGTCTCCTGGTATTTTTTAACAAAGCGAAAAGAAAGTTCTTTTAAATGAGACATTTTAAATTAATTCTCAAAATATCAAATAAATGTCTAGCGCAATTTCTAAATTTAAACTTTTTTGCAATATTATTTTGTGTTATTTTATGTAACAACTATAATGTGACGTAAATATGACGTAATTTCTCCTAAGACTTCTAACACATGTTAATGAATTTATTATTTTACCATATCCTTTCTCTTTTAAAATTCACGTGTATGCTTTTTATGACGTAATTTTTAATAATTTCCTGCTTTTTATACGTAATTATTTAATTCTAATTTTAAAGTTTTTTTCCTGTTTATAATAGTCACGTGTAAATAAATTTTTAATTTGAAGAAAACATTATTGCTTGCGCTTTTTATACAGTTGGCAACAGTTTAAATTAGTACAATTTTCTGAAATCTGTAAAAAATATCGCTAGAAATGCTGAAAATTTGAATTTAAAATAGAAATAAAACCTGAAAAAATGAGTCAAAATAAAAAAATTAATCCAATCTGCACTCCGGCAAATTCTAACGCATAAAATTATCTAAAAATGATTACACTGCCATGTATAGTTTTTGCTGCTATAAAACTTTTTTAGTGGAACGATTTTGTCCAACTTTAGCATTAAATAACTCTTAAAATAATTCTTTGATTTGAAAACTGTTTGCATCAGCGTGTTTATCAAACATTTCTGTATAAAACCAGCGATTTTCATATTTTTGTATGCATTATTTTTGTTAATATTAACGAAGAAAGACCTCCGGTCACAAAAAAATCAAAACCGGCGGCGGCGGCGGCGGTGACAGCGGTAGTTACTTTTTTTTAGAATAGAGAGATATTTTCACACTTATGGTGGAAAATGTAGTGAAAATATATGTTCCCCCCATCTAATTCCGAATCTGTTGAAACTAAACTTATGAAAAAATTAGAGATAGTAGTCATTAATATAAACCTTGCAGGAAAAATATAGCGATTAGCCTAGGTCACATATTTTTTGAGAAAATCGCATTTTTCCGTTACACTGAAATTTCGATTTACGGGCTTCAGCAAAAGTGTTGAGCAGAGCTGGAGGTACCTATCGTAGCAAATGTATAAAAGCATTGTTGATCATGAATTTCGGAAAAAATCGTCGGTAATTAGTCGAGATATTAACCCTTAAATACACGGACGGTTTGGACATACATAATGACAGGGACGTCGTACTCTATGCTCCAACGGCTTTTAAAGCCTAGATAACAAATATTAAGGATATTTTTATGTAATGGAATGCCCAATAGCAGTATAAAAGCAATAAACATCAAATTGTTAAAAACAGACTAATTTAATGAGAATTAATCATACAAATACTATGGGATTCGCGACTAGTTTCCATTGAGTGGCTCTCTCAATACACCTACTATGTCTTTAAAGGTTAACTAAAAACCTATATGGAATAACAAATATACAGAATAGCTATATTTGCTATTTTTAAGGTTCCATATATCTTTGAATTTTCATGGTATATCCATTTATACTTTTCTAGTATACAGGGTGCAAAGGAAAGTCCCTTTAACCTGAAAATACTTGTGAACGGAGAGAGCTACAGCTATGCAAGTGAGGTAACTGTACAGTAAAGCGACTACGCCCGATTTAATAAAAACGGCAGCAGCGCCTCCTAGTGGCGGAATTTAGAAGATAGCCACTGCGAATCGAAAACGAAAAGAGATAGAGCCAAATTTCCAGTTAGAAAGTTTTAGAGCATCAATTAATTAATATAATACGACATTTGCTGTAATGGATAAGATAATCTTCGCATGGGTACCCAAAATGTCCGAAACCGATGCACTCCATTTTGAGTAAACATTTGAATGGAATAGTCAGAAGTATGAAGAAATACGCACAACTTATGCTATAAATACGTACCTATCTCAATACATTTTGATAACATCACACAAAAAAAGGCAAAATGCCTCACAGTGATAAAAAGTTAATATTCAGTGTGTTCGAAAAGTTCGTCATTGTTCACTATACACGTTTGTATTCGTGAGAATAATTCTGTATGAACATTTCTCAGCATGGAACGTCTATTGCAAGCCTCTTTAATACGACGACATAGTTTTAACCCTTTCAAGGGCGGTGGCTAGACGGTCTGCCACCTAATTTTAATTCCAAAACTGACAAATGGCACCAAGAATAATTTAATAAAATTTTGCTTTTGTAATGAAAGTGCAAATTAGCGGGTTTTTGTTTTCTGAGAAATTCGTTTGAATATTCTGGTGTTAGTCAATTATTTCATCAATTTACGAACAGAAATATTCTGGCCCTGAAAGGGTTATTCTAAAATTTTAATTACATTGGAAATTAAATCTTTACAGACATTACAGTACAGTACAACATCACAATCTGCAATTGGGCACTGCTACACTGCCATGATGTGAATAGGCAAAGTAGAATCGTCGCTCATCTATTTCGGACATTTTTTGATATGCAGGCGGCGATTTATCTTATCCGTGTGAACCAAATGTCGTTTCGCACTAATTAATTGATGCTCTAAAGCTTTCTAATTGGAAAATTGGCTCTACCTATTTTCGTTTTTGATTTGCAATGGCTATCTTCCAAATTTCGCCACTAGGGGTGCTGCTGTCGTTTGCATTAGGTCGGGCGTAGTCGCTTTACTGTACTGTTACCTAACTTGTGTAGCTGTAGCTATCTCCGTTCGCAGGTATTTTCAGGTTAAAGAGACCTTCCTTTGCACCCTGTATACTATACAGCTATACCCAACCATACGTTGTATATAGTTTTTACAAAGTCTTAATATTCTTTTAGCAACGGTATTTTTTTAATAAAACACTTACTAATTCATATATTATTGTACGGAACCCACTGTGCGCGAGTAATACTCGCACTTGACCGTTTATTTTAAGATAAAGACAAAAAAAAAAAAAAAAAAAAAAAAAAAATGCTCCAGAATCCTTATATCTAGGTCAAATACTTAAGAAAGAAACCTTTTTCAATTTCTAATTTTTTTGCAGCCCACTTTAAATATAATTTTTTTTAATTTAATGGCCGCCATTTTGAAACAAGATGGCTGATGAAGCGAGACATTGCTATATACTATTCACATGCCTTCTTACATCGAAATACGTTAATAAATACGCGTGTTATCGCGTGACAAATATAAGATAGTTTCAAAATGCCAGTTCCATGCAAGAAATTCAAAATGCTATAATTAATCCATTTTTTAATATATAGACGAAACAAAAACTGGTCCGGAATCTTTGTATCAAGGTCAAGCACATAAAAAAAAATCTTTTTCATTTTCCAATTTTTTGTAACCTTATTTTAAATTTAAAATTTTTTTTTTTTAAATGGCAGCCCTTTTGAAACAAGTTGGCGAATGAAGCTGGCCAACGAACTCGGTCGAGACATTGGTATGTACTATGTACATACCAAGTTACATCCAAATCGGTTCATAAATACGGCTGTTATCGCGTGACAAAAATCAGGTCGTTTCAAAATGTCAGCCACAATAGAAATTCAAAAATCCCTGCCGACCCGGCCTACAGGCGGAGGTAGATTTCGAAGGTAAGCATACTAATTTTACCAAGAAAAACTAAATCATGATTAGAGATAAATCCAATTTAACAACTTTATCTGGCCGCTTTTGACGAGTTTTTATTTCATTTTTATATAATGACTGGTTTTATCAGAATCATGTTAAGGCGGTATTAAAAAAAATACTTTTCCATGCTTAAAAACTCGAAATTTTATAGCACACTTTCAGATTCATTTTTAAAAGAAAAAATATTAAACTTGCTGACGTGATTTTTGAAGACATTTATAAGCTACCTGTGTTTTTATTTTTTGTTGAATTAATTAAAACTTGATTTATAAACAATTATTTTCTCAGTAGGACAATATTTTTCGTTTCTAACACAATCGCTTCGGGAAATTCTGTTCAAAATGCCCACTTTGACACCCTTTTTTGTTATATATTCTGCCTCTATCAAAAAAATCGATTATTACGGTACATTATATAGTTTCTGAAGAAGAGAATCTATCAATTGGACGCGTTTGAGAGCAAAAATTAATTTAAAAATGAGTAAGAAAATAAGCAGTTTGGATGATTTTTTTCTTCAACCGGTATGTATTTTTAATTTGTTTTTGCTGTAAGAATTGGTCCCGTCAGAAACTGGTCTGTATAAATGTTTTAGACAATATTTAGAAGATATATGATAAATTCATGGCGATTTTATATCTTGTGAATTGACGGAGTTATGGATTTTTTTCTGCTTCAACCCCTCTTTTAGGTAGCTTTCATTACAAAAAGCTACCTATTGCAGCCGTTCGGAGGAAAGCGATTTCAAAAAAATTTGGTGAATTAAAGCTGTAAGTATAAAAAAAAAAAAAAAAAAAAAATTATAAGAATTATTATGGAAGAAAAAGAAAAAAGTGGACACCGACAAAAAATGGAAAAGCTTATATATTGAATTACGTTGTCAAGGGCACAGAATTCAATGATATAAGCAAAATGGTTGTTTTCTGTGAGAAATATAAGCTAAAGCTAAAAATTATTTTCCCCTGTGCCCAAACAACCATTAAAATCAAGTGAATTGATTAAAAATGAAAGCAGAATAGAAACAAATAATATGAAATGGAAGAATCAATAAAATGTATTTAAATATTTATAGGATATAAAATATAAATAATAAACACCATACCGATTAATATTTCAGTATTTTACAAATAACCACGCGCACATGTCTACCAGAATATCATAAAGATTAAGGTGAATAAAACAGTTAAGAAAGCACAGTAATTGATACCAAAGGATGCAGTTAATACATTTTGAAATAAAATTTGAAATACCTTGTTAAATACATTTAATATAATATAAAATAAATAGATAGTAATTACACTATTTAAAATGCACTATTAAATTAATTAATTACAGTTTAACAATATCGTCAAAATTTAGCTAAAAATACCCCCTGGTGTATTAAATTATAACTGAAATGGAGCAAGAAAAATTAAAATTTAGAGCTATCTAAAAGAGACAAGTTTTGGTGCTGCCATCTAGTATTACTTATATGAATCAACTGTCGCAAGATAAATATTTGTAAGCATTTGAATGTAAATAATTTTTTAAACAGCAAAACCAAACATATCCTTATATATACAGAATTATAAACCTAATATAAACCACACAATGTATTTAAAAAAACTATTGTTAATAAAATTTAAAAGCATACAAAATATTCTATTAGCTAACTAATTTAAACTAAACTAAGAATTTAAATAATTCTAGAACTTTGATAATATATAGCATATAGCTATTATATATATATATATCTGACCTATGTCACACTGTAACTCTCGTAATTATGAACCGATTTCGATGTAATTCGGTGTGTACATAGTACATACCAATGCCTCGACCGAGTTCGTTGGCCAGCCTCATCCGCCGTTTTGTTTCAAAATGGCGGCCATTTAAAATTAAAAAAAAATATTTTAAATTTGAAATGTGGTACCAAAAAATAAAAAATGGAAAGATATTTTTTTCTTATGTATTTGACCTTTATACAAAGATTCCGGAGCAGTTTTTGTTTCGTCTATATCTTAAAAAATGGCTGAGTTATAGCATTTTGAATTTCTAGCGTGGCTGATATTTTGAAACGTCCTGAATTTTGTCACGCGATAAAAGGCGTATTTATGAACCGATTTCAATGTAATTCGGTGTGTACATAGTACATACCAATGTCTCGACCGACCGAGTTCGTTGGCCAGCTTCATCCGCCATTTTGTTTCAAAATGGCGGCCATTTAAAATTTAAAAAAAAATTAAAATTTGAAATGTAGTACCAAAAAATTGAAAATGGAAAAATATTTTTAGGTAGCTTTCTTTACAAAAAGGTACCTATTGCAGCTGTTCGGAGGAAAGCGATTTCATAAAATTTTGGTATATTTTCATCGATCATGACCCCCAGACCCCGAAACCACCCTCCGTTCAAAATTGATATATATATATATATATATATATATATATGATCTTTGTCACACTGTAACTCTGGTATTTATGAACCGATTTGGATGTAACTTCGTATATATATATATATATATATATATATATATATATATATATATATACACTGCTCAAAACAATTAAAGGAAATTTGAAGTTTTATATAAAATAAAGATATAAACGAAATTTTTTTTGCCGAAAATAGAAGAAGAGAATCACAAATGCAAATTTTTCTGGTTTTCAAACTGTGGAGTATGCAAATTTTGAGTTCGACGTCAAAAACGTCGCTTCAGAGGCAGCGAATGAAATTTGACTTTCAACTGGATAAAAGAGAATGAAGACAAGGATGATCGGCATTCAGTGATTGCTTTGTTTCGATGAGTACGATGTCTCAGCGAAGTCATTTGACAGATTCAGAAGCTTTGAGAATTGTTGGTAGGTTAGAAGGGGGCCAAACTCAAGCCGAAGTAGCGCAAGCCATTGGAGTGTCACAAAGTGTCATTTCCAGGATCTGGAACCGTTTTATGGATAGTGGATGTGCAGGCCGAAGACCAGGTCAAGGTCGTAGACGGGCAACAACGCCCAATGAAGATCGGTATTTAGCGTTAACAGCACGGAGACACCGAACCATGAACGCTACTCTTCTCCAACAACACCTTCGCTCGGCTACAGGCACCACGATTTCAACTCAGACTGTCCGAAACCGGCTCCATGCTGTAGGTCTGTATGCTCGCCGACCGATGGTATGTATTAGATTAACATCAAGGCATCGTCGCGACCGCAGGGAGTGGGCAACCGAGCATGTCAAGTGGAGGAGAAATGAATGGAGCAATATTCTGTTTTCTGACGAGTCCCGTTTTTCTGTGCATCCGGATAATAGGCGTATTTTCATCTGGAGGGACCGTGGCAGTAGGAATAATCCTGCGTTCGTGCACGAAAGTGTCAGATTTGGCGGTGGAGGAGTGTTGGTGTATGGTGGCATCTCCATTGACGGGCGCACTGACCTCTACATCATTCGAGATGGAGCTCTGACTGGTCGCCGATATAGGGATGAGATCCTCAGACCTATTGTAGTCCCTTACACTGCAGCAATCGGAGATAACTTCATTTTAATGGACGATAACTGCAGGCCACATCGTGCAAACCTGGTGGAGGATTTCCTTTTCGAGAAAGGAATCGTTCGAATGGAATGACCAGCGTGTTCTCCAGACATGAATCCAATCGAGCACGTTTGGGACGCTCTAGGAAGACGAGTTTCTGGCCGCCAACAACCCCCACAAACTCTCCAAGAACTGGAAAGAGCTCTTCTGGAAGAGTGGGGCAGAATACCCCAACTCGTCATTAATAGCCTCATTGAGTCCATGCCTCAAAGATGTTCAACGTTGCTGGCCGACCGTGGAAACCATACCCCCTACGGAAAATGATTTTCTTTGAAGAAAACACCTTTTCTTATTCTTTTTTTCTCATATGCACAAATTGTGTTTTTTTCCTTTAGTACACAAATGCGCAATAAAATGCATTTTTTTCTGCCAAACATGTGTAATTTATTCTCATATAACCTACTATGTCTGTCGACCATGTATCAATCAGCTAAACAGTTTACCAGATACAAAATCCACCTAAAACTGCAATATCCTTTAATTGTTTTGAGCAGTGTATATATAACTGACATATGTCACACTGTAACTCTCGTATTTATGAACCGATTTGGATGTAATTCGGTGTGTACATAGTACATACCAATGTCTCGACGGAGTTCTTTGGCCAGCTTCATCCGCCATTTTGTTTCAAAATGGCGGCCATTTAAAATTTTTTAAAAAATTTAAAACTTGAAATGTGGTACCAAAAAATTAAAAAAAGGAAAAATATTTTTATCTTATGTATTTGACCTTTATACAAAGACTCCGTAGCAGTTTTTGTTTCGTCTATATCTTAAAAAATGGCTGAGTTATAGCATTTTAGGTAGCTTTCTTTACAAAAAAGCTACCTATTGCAGCCGTTCGGAGGAAAGCGATTTCAAAAAATTTTGATATATTTTCATCGATCATGACCCCCAGACCCCGAAACCACCCTCCGTTCAAAATTGATATATATATATATATATATATATATCTGACCTATGTCACACTGTAACTCCCGTAATTATGAACCGATTTCGATGTAATTCGGTGTGTACATAGTACATACCAATGTCTCGACCGAGTTCGTTGGCCAGCTTCATCCGCCGTTTTGTTTCAAAATGGCGGCCATTTAAAATTAAAAAAAAAAAAAAATTAAAACTTGAAATGTGGTACCAAAAATTAAAAATGGAAAAATATTTTTTTCTTATGTATTTGACCTTTATACAAAGATTCGGGAGCAGTTTTTGTTTCGTCTATATCTTAAGAAATGGCTGAGTTATAGCATTTTGAATTTCTAGCGTGGCTGACATTTTGAAACGTCCTGATTTTTCTCACGTAATAACAGGCGTATTTATGAACCGATTTGGATGTACCTTGGTGTGTACATAGTACATACAAATATCTCGACCGAGTTCGTTGGCCAGCTTCATCCGCCATCTTGTTTCAAATTGGCGACCATTTAAAAAAATTAAAAAATAAAAAAATTTAAATGAGATACCAAAAAATTGGAAAATGAAAAAGATTTTTTTTGTATGTGTTTGACCTTAATACAAAGATTCCGGAACAGTTTTTCTTTCTTCTATATCTAAAAAAAATGGCTGAGTAATAGCATTTTGAATTTCTCTTGTGGCTGACATTTTAAAACGACCTGATTTTTGTCACGCGATAACAGGCGTATTTATGAACCTATTTGGATGTAACTTGGTCTGTACATAGTACATACCAGTGTCTCGACCGAGTTCGTTGGCCAGCTTCATTCGCCATCTTGTTTCAAAAGGGTTACCATTTAAAAAAATTAAATTTAAAATTCAAAATGAGGTATTAAAAAATTGGAAAATGAAAAAGATTTTTTTTATGTGTTTTTCCTTGATACAAAGATTCCGGAGCAGTTTTTGTTTCTGAAAATTTGTTCTTTTGTTGATATCTTAAAAAATGGTTGATTTATAGCACTTTGAATTTCTAGCATGGCTAACATTTTGAAACGATCTTGTATTTGTCACGCGATAACACACGTATTCGCCTATTTCTATGTAAGAAGGCATGTGGATAGTATACATCCATACCTCGACCATGTTCGCTGGTCAGCTTCATCAGCCATCTTCTTTCAAAATGGCGGCCATTAAATTAAAAAAAAAATTATATTTAAAGTGAGGTGCAAAAAATTAGAAATTGAAAAAGGTTTCTTTCTTAAGTATTTGACCTTGATATAAGGATTCAGGAGCATTTTTTGTTTGTCTTTATCTTAAAAAATGGCTCAGATATAGCAGTTTCAATTTCTAACATGGGTGACATTTTGAAAAATCTGATTTTTTGCCTGCGATAGCACTCATATATATCAACCAATTCCGATGTGAGTGAGCATGTGTACAGCAATTACTAAGGTGTCGACCAAGTTCACTGGTTAGCCTCATCTACCATGTTGTCTTAAAATGGCAGGCACTTTAAGAAATCGCCGAATTTGGCAGCCAAATATAAGTTACTTTAAATGAAAGCAGCTTGGATAAAGCTGACTAATTTCGCGAAATTCTCATTCATAATGATTTGGTATTGATAAAAATTAGTACTGAATCTCCTACATTCTGTTTCCACTTAATTGAGCTTCGTGTGTTTGAATAATATAAGTTGACTTTTTTAAAATAAGGAATATGAAAGCTACCTCTTCCTCCTGGCACTGGCCGGAAGGACTTTTTGTTTTCGTTTTTATTTTATTTTATTTTATTTTTTTTTTGCGGTACGAATTGGTCCTATCAAAAACTTGTGATTATAAAAGTTATAGATAATATTAAGGAGATTTATAATAAAATTAATTGGATTTGATATTTTGAGAATTGACGAAGTTTTCAATTTTTTTCTTCCAAAACCCCTATTTTTGCGTCCCATGAGCCCATTTTTTATTTTATCAAAAATCTGTGATACAGAAATTTTTTGCCCTATTTTTAGAAGTAATAAAAACTTTAAACTGATTTGATATGTACACAATTTAAGAAGTTATGGGGTCTTTTCGTTTTTCACAAAACCCCTCCCTATTTCCAATCCAGCGATTAGGATATGTCCTATCGAGGTATTCTCGCACAGTGTAGCTAAAATGAGCAGGCGCTCCATTATGCTGAAACCACATGTTTCGGCGTGTAGCGGCTGGAACGTCACCCATCAGATCCGGCAAGACTCTTTCTATGAAAATGCGATAGGTATTCCCGTCGAGGCGCTGAGGTAGTAGGTAAGGGCAATTAACGTGTCACCGATAATACGAGCCTAAACGTTTACGGCGAAACGTTGTTGGCGTGCATGAGCATCAGTAGAACTTGGGGTTTCATGCACCCATATGTGCATGTTGTGCAGGTTCAGGACGCCGTCCTGTGTAAAACAGGATTCATTCGAAAACAAAATCAACGATGGAAAATCCGGCTATGAGTCCCGTTGTTGCAAATACCAGTGTGCGAAAGCAACGCGTTGGGGATAATCGTTAACGCACAATGCCTGTACTCTTTGTAAGTGGTAGGGTGTTGCGTGTCCTCATGTAATATACACATAATGCTGGAACGATGTACACGCAAGACGCGTTCGCTTGCTCGGAGTCTTGTTTGCGGGTTCCTGTCAAATTCCCGTAGCACGGATTCCTCTACGACAGGTGTGCGTGTAATAAATTCTCGACCGATGTGGCTACGTACTTGGAAAGCTCCTGCTTCACGCAATCTGTGTTGCAACTGTCCAAACAAAACATGACTTGGCTGACGTCTGCTTGGGAAGCGCTCAAGGTACATCCGTACCGCTACTCGTGCATTTCCATCCGTGGCGCGATATACGTAATGCATACCGGCCAATTCTGCGTTACTAAACCGATTCATCCTTCTCTTGCAACGTCCTTGCCTGAAATGATTACGCTTCCCACTCTCCCGTAAACCTGCGCTCATCGCCCTCTAGCGGTCACAGTTTGCATTTTCGAACACAAGTTCCTGTGTCAATCTTGTTTATCATGATATGACAGACCAGCATGTTAAGTTTGTAAACGACCTTTTGAGATACCCTGTATATATATATGGATATATATATATATATATATATATATATATATATATATATATATATTTCATTACTACTTTAAAAATGCAAAAAACTCCATAACTCTGAAAAGAAGGTGTATATCAGCAATATTTAACAATAGAAATCTCAAAAACTTCAAAAATACAGGTAAAAAACAAAACACAGGAAGAAAACAGTCTGTTCTTCATCAGTGGGAGGACAGACATACCTAAATCCACCCCCACTGTTAAAAACTTGCAGGTTTCTGAACACACGTCCATTTTGCACTCCATACAGAAAAAACTATTGTCATTTTAGAAAAAAAACTCAAAAAGGCTAAAATAAACCAAATTTAAAGAAAAAAGTAATGAAAACAAAGCATAATTTAAAATACAAAAACAAAAAATTGTATAATAAAATGGTCTTTAAGAAAATTACTGCAATTTAAATATAAACAAATGAAATTAACATGTATGAATGCAGAAGAACGTGCACCCTACCAAAGCTACAAGAAAAAAATTCAAAAACATGAAAACAGTAGTACCTGTATAATGTCCCTCTCCTGTCAGTAATATCGAACTGTTAATTTTTCTTCGGAATCCAGTGTCAAAATCTAGAAATCCATATCTGCATACTTCCTTTGAATCAAAACATCTGCGTAAATTCGTTCTTTAAACAAGACTTTAGAATTCATACTTTATATGGAATGTTCTGGAAGGATACAACCATAAGTTGCTCATCCGGCCAATCCACAATGCTGCCACTCACTTTTTAAAACTATCTTTAAATAATACTTCAAAAACTTTATAGGATAATTATTATTATAAAAAAAATTAGCCAAAAACTTAAAAATCTGCTTATAAAAATTACTATCTGTGCCACAAATTTTGTTAAAACGAATTAATTGATTAATTATAATATTTATGTAAATTTTTTTATGTAAATTAGAAAACCAATGTGGCATACTTCTTGTAAAAAATTTAAAACTATTTCTTTTATCATACAAATCCAAAGTTAATTTATTATCAAAAATTTGAGAGGAAATATCCAAAAATTCTGCATTATAATCATCACAGTTTGCCCTATTAAACTTTAAACAATTTAGATATATATTGTCATATTCGTTAGTAAAATATAATAATTCGTTAAAAAAATACATATATATATATGTATATATATATATCAACATTTGAACGGAGAGTGGTTTCGGGGTCTGGGGGTCATGATCGATAAAAATATACCAAATTTTTTTGAAATCGCTTTCCTCCGAACGGCGGCAATAGGTAGCTTTTTGTAATGAAAGCTACCTAAAACTAAACATAGCGCAATTTCAGTTTTTCAACGTTGAATAGGGAAATTATTTTTCTTTCAAGTGCAGTTTATTTGAAAACTGTATTTCAATTTACTGATTTTTTATGATTTTTAAATAATTTCTAGTATGAACTTTTAAAAAATCTCTCTCTGTCGTGTGCCCTTAAAACAATATAAAATTGTTCAGCATTTGTTTTCAGCTAATGTTCAAATAACGACTTAAAACTTCATCAATAAATAAAATGTCAAGTGAGAGTATTACTCGCGCACAGAGGGTTCCGTACAATAATATATGAATTAGTAATTGTATTATTAAAAAAATACCGTTGCTAAAAAAAAATACGAAGGCTTTTGTAAAAACTATACAACGTAGGGTTGGGTATAGCTGTATAGTATACAGGGTGCAAAGGAAGGTCTCTTTAACCTGAAAATACCTGCGAACGGAGAGAGCTACAGCTATACAAGTTAGGTAACAATACAGTAAAGCGACTACGCCCGACCTAATGCAAACGACAGCAGCACCCCTAGTGGCGAAATTTGGAACATAGCCATTGCAAATCAAAAACGAAAATAGGTAGAGCAAATTTTCAAATTAGAAAGTTTCAGAGCATCAATTAATTAGTGCGAAACGACATTTGGTTCACACGGATAAGATAAATCGCCGCCTGCATATCAAAAAATGTCCGAAATAGATGAGCGACGATTCTACTTTGCCTATTCACATCATGGCAGTGTAGCAGTGCCCAATTGCAGATTGTGACGTTGTACTGTACTGTAATGTCTGTAAAGATTTAATTTCCAATGTATTTAAAATTTTATAATAACCCTTTCAGGGCCAGAATATTTCTGTTCGTAAATTGATGAAATAATTGACTAACACCAGAATATTCAAACGAATTTCTCAGAAAACAAAAACCCGCTAATTTGCACTTTCATTACAAAAGCAAAATTTTATTAAAATATTCTTGGTGCCATTTGTCAGTTTTGGAATTAAAATTAGGTGGCAGACCGTCTAGCCACCGCCCTTGAAAGGGTTAAAACTATGTCGTCGTATTAAAGAGGCTTGCAATAGACGTACCATGCTGAGAAATGTGCATGCAGAATTATTCTCACGAATACAAACGTGTATAGTGAACAATGACGAACTTTTCGAACACACTAAATATTAACTTTTTATCACTGTGAGGCATTTTGCCTTTTGTTGTGTGATGTTATCAAAATGTATTGAGATAGGTACGTATTTATAGCATAAGTTGTGCGTATTTCTTCATACTTCTGACTATTCCATTCAAATGTTTACCCAAAATGGAGTGCATCGGTTTCGGATATTTTGGGGTACCCATGCGAAGATTATCTTATCCATTACAGCAAATGTCGTATTATATTAATTAATTGATGCTCTAAAACTTTCTAACTGGAAATTTGGCTCTATCTGTTTTCGTTTTAGATTAGCAGTGGCTATCTTACATATTTCGCCAATATGGGGCGCTGATGTCGTTTTTATTAAATCGGGCGTAGTCGCTTTACCATACTGTTACTTCACTTGCATCGCTGTTGCTCTCTCCGTTCACAAGTATTTTTAGGTTAAAGGGACTTTCCTTTGCACCCTGTGTATTAGAAAAGTGTAAATGGATATACCATGAAAGTTCAAAGATATATGGAACCTAAATAATAGCAAATATATCTATTCTGTATATTTGTTATTCCATATAGGTTTTTATTTAATCTTTAAAGACAAAGCAGGTGTATTGAGAGAGCCACTCAATGGAAACCAGTCGCAAATCCCATACTTTTTATGAGATTAATTTTCATTAAATTAGTCTGTTTTTAACAATTTGACGTTTATTGCTTTTATACTGCTACTGGGCATCGCATTACATAAATATATCCTTAAAATTTGTTATATAGGCGTTAAAAGCCGAAGGAGCATAGAGTACGCCGTCCCTGTCATTATGGATGTGCAAACCATCCGTGTCTTTAAAGGTTAATAACTCGCCTAATTACCGACGATTTTTTCCGAAATTCATGATCAACAATGCTTGTATATTCCTGTACGATAGGTACCTCCAGCTCTGCTCAACACTTTTGCTGAAGCCCGTAAATCGAAATTTGAGTGTAACGGAAAAATGCGATTTTCTCAAAAACTATGTGACTTAGGGTAATCGCTATAATTTTCCTGCAAGGC
Source organism: Maratus speciosus (assembly GCA_963932465.1). Classification (NCBI taxonomy): domain Eukaryota; kingdom Metazoa; phylum Arthropoda; class Arachnida; order Araneae; family Salticidae; genus Maratus; species Maratus speciosus. The sequence continues at coordinate 419,707,720 of OZ010791.1, forward strand.
TTAAATTAATGTCTACTACCTCTAATTTTTTTTATAATTTTAAGTTTCAATAGATTCGGAATTAGATGGGGGGGGGGGGACATATTTTTGCACTACATTTTCCACCATTACTTTGAAAATATAATACCTAAAATTAAATGAAATTTTTTTTTGATTTCAGCGTTACGTAAGCTTTCATACGGTATACCACACGATATACAAAGAAAATATTTTTTTTCAAGTAACTTAATTAACCCCTCTACATTTTCCCTAAATATATTTATTAATATTTATTAATCTGTAATTATGTGGGTCAATAATCTTTATTATTTTCCCCAATTTGAAGTTACACGTTGCATAGTTTAGGAGTAAAATGGCTGTGACAGACAGACAAACAGACAGACAGACAGACACAGGAGTGATATTATAATGGTTCTGTTTTTACTTTTTAATTACGGAACCCTAAAAATGAAAAAATAATATAAAATAACATAAATAAAACCACAAAGTTAACAGAGATGTAATCAAACTATCTATATTATAAAGGACAAACATATCTGTGCGTAACGCATACGTCATTTTGCGAATGGCAACACTTTGAAATTTGAAATGAAATTTTGGTTTTGCAATTTTCTCTACTGTAAATTTTAAAACTTTTAAACATCGTACATTTTAAATTTTTGCACCGTCGTATAAGGAAAAAAATGCTCTTTTAAATGCAATTTGTTTGAAAGCTGTATCTCAATTAATTTATGAGATATTAATTTTTTTTAGTTTTTAATAAAATTTTTTTTTATTGTGGCAGCAAAAATACCTCATTTCTATTGAAAGTCATTGAAAGTAAACGGAAAATAGTCGAAAATAGGAGATCCTGTATCTTTTGTTGCCATTTTCTCATAAAACCTGAAAAAATAGTTGAAAATAAAATAAGGGCTATGTCAAGAATATTGTCTGTTATTCCGTGATAATGACGTCATATGCACACTTTTCTATAGACGAAGTTTAATACTGGGTTGTAAAAGTAGATTGCTTTAGCGGTTGCAAATGACGTCATTTTATAAAAAAGCGTGTATTTTAATTCTTAAACTAGAATTATGTTTTTTAGCAGTGCGTCATTTTCACAGCCCAGCTGCTTTGAAATTCTTCATAGGTAAAAATGCTTCACTTTTGAAAATAATGTAATCGAAATCACACACTGATAAAACGCAATGTTTCACAAAAATTTAGAGTGTCTTTATAAAAGAGAAGTGACATGCAAATAATAGCGATTTATATTACAGAAATTGATGATTCTCGCCTGGATAGATTTGCTTCGCCGAGTTAGACAAGCAAACAAATAATTCGTGGTTTAAAATAATGTCGTGTTCCTGAAGTCTTTGTCGAAAATTCTCTCGAATAATAAAATTTTAATGCTATTCTTTAGGACATTCTACTATAATTTTATCAAAATAACATATTTTGCTTAATTTAATTTTTACTAATTTTATATAATCTATATATTTAAAATACAAGTGTGTTTTTTAGTCATCTGCCCTGATCTTTCTGCTGAACTAATTTTACTAATATATATACATTTTTAAATCCCTTCCTTTGTAGATGTGATCGCACTATCTTTTTTTCTGTTTTTTTAAATAATAACGGAAAATGACATACTGCTTTTGAAAACACGCATTTTTCTCATAAATTTTCTATATTGTTTTTCCTGCTGCATGTGTACCGATACTAAGTTTCAGACACTAGGCGAAATGCTTATATACGTGAAAATGAAGTAATATTTAAAATAAAACGATCATTTTCTTAGATAAAACTAAGCCTTTTAACAGAAATGCGTCTAAAAAACATAAATTACGGAAATTTTTACTCTCCGAAATTGAGATTAGAATCTCAAATAAAGAGTGCGTCTGTTCACATAAAAGATGTTGCTGACAATCGGGACTTCAAGTTTTGAGTTAAAATGATTTTTAAATAATCAAACAAAATACAATTTTTTTTTTAAATGATGAATATTGATATGAGAAGTGCGTATGCAAATTTTGAGAAGATGAAAATTGCTGTTTTCATTCCGGAAGTCCAAGCATAAGAGCCTCAATTGATAACCACATCCTAATAACTGATCTTTATTATATTTTAATGATTATTTAACTATATTATAATGAACAAACGTATCTGTGCGTAACGCTGACGTCATTTTGCGAGTGGCAACACTTCATCAAATTTCGGTCTTGAAATTTTCGCTACTGCAACTTTTCAATCTTCTGACCATCGTACATTTTGAATTTTCGTCGCATAGGGAAAAAAAAAATACTTTCAAATGCAATTTGTTTAAAAACTGTATTCATTGACTGATGTATTATATTTTCTAAAATAATTTTTAAGCATTATTTTTTAAGTTTCGCTTATCACGTGCCGGTTTCATTACATAATAATAATAAAAATTTTGCACATAAAGCAACAAATATTTTTCAGCATTTGTTTCTGACTATTTTTGCATAACGAAATTAATACTTCCTTTATAAACAAATAAAAGAATAATATTAAAAAAAAAACACCAATCTAACATATTTGTGAAAGACAAATTAACGAAATTAATACTTCTTTTATAAACAAATAAAAGAATAATATTGAAAAAACACAAATCTCACATATTTGTAATCGTACAATTTAAATTTTTAGATCACCGAATAGGATTTTTTTTTCCAAATGGAATTTGTTTGAAAAGTTCATCTTAGTTTTCTGATTGTCTGTTGTTTTAAAAATAATTTTAAAGCTTGAAATATTTTTTAATTTATCTATATCGCGCGGAGCTCGATTACGAAAGATTAATCCGTTTGCCTTTAAAACAAAATAAAGAGTTCATCATTTTCTTACTGCTATTATCCATTAAAAAAACTTCCCAATGAATAAATAAATAAAATAATATAAATAAAACACAAATTTAACAGACATGTATAAGCCCTGAAATTATTAGAATATAAAAGGATGCTGTAAGTAGCAAACTTGGTCAAATAACTCTTAGCATGCGGCTAATAAGAAAATATCGTTTTGGATAAATTTCAAAAATTTATTTGATTGTATAATTCGTATTTTTCATATGAAAAGTCCTTCCGGCCAGTACCGGGAGGAAGAGGTAGCTTTCATAATCCTTATTTTAAAAAAGCCAACTTATATCATGCAAACACACGAAGCTCAATTTAGTGGAAACCGAATATAGGAGATTCAATACTAATTTTTATCAATATAATGAATGAGAATTTCGCGAAATTAGTCAGCTATATCCAAGCTGTTTTTATTTAAAGTAACTTATATTTGGCTGCCAAATTCGGCAATTTCTTAAAGTGCCTGTCATTTTAAGACAACATGGTGGATGAGGCTAAGCAGTGAACTTGGTCGAGACCTTAGTAATTGCTGTGCACATGCTCACTCACATCGGAATCGGCTAATATATAGGAGTGCTGTCGCATGCAAAAAATCAGATTTTTCAAAATGTCACCCACAATAGAAATTGAAACTGCTATATCTGAGCCATTTTTTAAGGTAAAGAAAAACAAAAAATGCTCCTGAATCCTTATATCAAGATCAAATACTTAAGAAAGAAACCTTTTTCAATTTCTAATTTTTTTGCACCTCACTTTAAATATATATATATTTTTTAATTTAATGGCCGCCATTTTGAAACAAGATGGCTGATGAATCTGGCCAGCGAACATGGTCGAGGTGTTGATGTATACTATCCACATGCCTTCTTACATCGAAATAGGCGAATACGTGTGTTATCGCGTGACAAATACAAGATCGTTTCAAAATGTTAGCCATGCTACAAATTCAAAGTGCTATAAATCAACCATTTTTTAAGATATCAACAAAAGAAAAAATTTTCAGAAACAAAAACTGCTCCGGAATCTTTGTATCAAGGCCAAACACATCAAAAAATCTTTTTCATTTTCCAATTTTTTAATACCTCATTTTGAATTTTAAATTTAATTTTTTTTAAATGGCAACCCTTTTGAGACAAAATGGCGAATGAAGCTGGCCAATGAACTCGGTCGAGACATTGGTATGTACTATGTACAGACCAAGTTACATCCAAATAGGTTCATAAATACGCCTGTTATCGCGTGACAAATATCAGGTCGTTTTAAAATGTCAGCCACAAGAGAAATTCAAAATGCTATTACTCAGCCATTTTTTTTAGATATAGACGAAAGAAAAACTGTTCCGGAATCTTTGTATTAAGGTCAAACACATACAAAAAAATCTTTTTCATTTTCAAATTTTTTGGTATCTCATTTAAATTTTTTTATTTTTAAATTTTTTTAAATGGCCGCCATTTTGAAACAAGATGGCGGATAAAGCTGGCCAACGAACTCGGTGGAGATATTTGTATGTACTATGTACACACCAAGGTACATCCAAGTCGGTTCATAAATACGCCTGTTATTACGTGAGAAAAATCAGGACGTTTCAAAATGTCAGCCACGCTAGAAATTCAAAATGCTATAACTCAGCCATTTCTTAATATATAGACGAAACAAAAACTGCTCCCGAATCTTTTTATCAAGGTCAAACACATAAGAAGAAAATATTTTTTCAATTTTTAATTTTATGGTACCGCATTTCAAATTTAAATTTTTCTTAAAAATTTAAATGGCCGCCATTTTTAAAGAAGATGGCGGGTGAAGCTGGCCAACGAACCCGGTCGAGACATTGGTATGTACTATGTATAAACGAAGTTACATCCAAATCGGTTCATAAATACGCCTTTTATCGCGTGATAAAATTCAGGGCGTTTCAAAATGTCAGCCACGCTAGAAATTCAAAATGCTATAACTCAGCCATTTTTTAAGATATAGACGAAACAAAAACTGTTCCGAAATCTTTGTATAAAGGTCAAATACATAAGAAAAAAATATTTTTCCATTTTTAATTTTTTGGTACCACATTTCAAATTTTAAATTAAAAAAAATATATATATATATGGCTGCCATTTTGAAACAAAATGGCGGATGAAGCTGGCCAACGAACTCGGTCGAGAGATTGGTATGTACTATGTACACACCGAATTACATCCAAATCGGTTCTTAAATACGCCTTTTATCGCGTGACAAAATTCAGGACGTTTCAAAATATCAGCCACGCTAGAAATTTAAAATGCTATAACTCAGCCATTTTTTAAGATACAGACGAAACAAAAACTGCTCCGGAATCTTTGTATAAAGGTCAAATACATAAGAAAAAATATTTTTCCATTTTTAATTTTTTGGTACCACATTTCAAGTTTTAAATTTTTTTAAAAATTTTAAATGGCCGTCATTTTGAAACAAAACGGCGGATGAAGCTGGCCAACAAACTCGGTCAAGGCATTGGTATATACTATGTACACACCGAATTACATCGAAATCGGTTCATAATTACGGGAGTTACAGTGTGACATATGTCAGATATATATATATATATATCAATTTTGAACGGAGGGTGGTTTCGGGGTCTGGGGGTCATGATCGATGAAAATATACCAAAATTTTTTGAAATCGCTTTCCTCCGAACGGCTGCAATAGGTAGCTTTTTTATAAAGAAAGCTACCTAAAAATGCTTTTTTAATCTAAGTGGGAAATCTAAAAAATTTATTGCATATAAAAAAAAATTTTTAGTTTTCAATTAAAAAAAAATGTTTTCGCCTATATTCTGTAACCCGGGAAGCCCGGGTACGATGCCCTAGTGTTCTTAAATACTGAAATAATAAGAAAAATAATGCTGCTGTATCTAACAAAATCTTTCGGGAATTTCTTTACGTATTAAAGTATAGTATAAGGATAATACAAAAGTATCTCTTTTCATAAATTTCAAATAAAAAAAAAATATATATAATTGATATTTTTCATATAAAAATGCTGTTTGTTGTTGTTAGTGGACAATCTTAAAAAATATATTAAAGGCAAAAAAGTTACTAGAGTTTTCATAAAAAAATGGTGTTCGTCTATGTTCTATATACCAAACAATGTGTTCTGAAACCCAGGAAACGTTGTTAGAATCATCTGATATTAATAAAATCAATCTTTGAAAAAAATTTACCATTAATCTATACCAGAAACATGGGAAATACTTCTTTAATGCAAACGCAGCTTAATCGTACAATTTCTTGTTAACTGTAAATTTATCAGGAAAATTTTAATATAAAATAAAACTGTCAAAACGAAATAGGTATATAATAGAGTCCTGTCTTAATTGGAAAATTTGCTGGTCTAGACTAAAATAATATAATGTAATTTTATTCAACGGCGTAGCAGACAGCGCGGAGCATGTCTAAAATAGAAAATTTCTCTCCATATTATATCGATTTAGCTTTAGCAGATTTACTATATTATTTTTCGTTATCTATTGGCTAAAATTGTAACAATTTTTTAAAAGGCTGTTTGTCAAGCTGAGACATAAGCATGCCACGTATTCTTTATTGCAGTTAACAAATTATTGCATTTAAAACTCCGAATATTATTTTTAGGAGGTCATACTATTTTACGAAACATTACGAACAGACTTTTAACACTTAATTTCTCCTCAGAGCGTATTTAAAGTGGAACTTCAGTTCTTCAAAATTTACTCTTAGAGAAATCTATTTAAAATAACAAACTCATAAAATTTGCCATCTACTGCAATGCAAATAATTGTGTGCAAAAGACGCTGGGAACTTCGAGAAGTTGTATGAAAACTGCATACGATTTCAACACTGTATGTGAAGAATAATAATAAATAACTCAGCCGAACCCTTCAATATTCATAAGTTTAAAGCTAAATCAATATTCAGCACAATGCTTGCGAGGATAAATAACGACGAAACAGCGAAACTGAATAATCAAATTTTGAGAAAAGAATTTCTGGGAAACAATCCAATTGTAAATATTTTTTATACCAATGAAAACAGAAATAGAAAAATAGATAAATGTCCTACAGAGATAAGTTTTCAACTATTCATCGTCGAATGGTTTTAAAACAAGGTTCAAACATTAACAAATTCTTTGGTTAATTTTTATAAATAACTCAAAATAAAATAAGTTTATTCTTTTTTTTTTTTTCAATTCCTACTATTAGCTCACACTCACCCCATATTTATTTATATATTTATACATTTATATATTTATCTTGTTCAAATTTTCAATCGTTAATAAAATACTCATTATTCATCCTATCAAGTTGAAATAATTTTTTTAAACTTGTACTGGATGACAATTGATGTTAATACAGTTTTTTCAAATATTAATTAATTAATTAAATTTTAATTAATTAATTTTAGTTTTGCATGGGAAACAAAATGGCGGCCATTGGTTATTGAAGGTCAATGAAAGTATTTTCAATAAGGGGTTACCATAGGGGGGGACCCTGTTCTGTCGCCAAATACCGCCAAGTTTGTCGCCAACTTAGCGATATATCGCCAAATTTGGCGGCCAAAATAAGTCGCCAAAAGTGACGCCAACTTGGCGATATTTCTAATATTTCGCCAAATTCCCATAGAGTTCCATTGTAAACCTACTTGCTTATAGAAAATCAACAAATTGAGATATTTTAATGCAACAAAAACTAATATTAGTTTAAGGGATTCTCTCTATTCTAAAAAAAAGTAACTACCGCTGTCACCGCCGCCGGTTTTGAATTTTTTGTGACCGGAGGTCTTTCTTCGTTAATATTGAGAAAAATAATGCATACAAAAATATGAAAATCAGTGGTTTTATACAGAAATGTTTAATAAACACGCTGATGCAGACAGTTTTCAAATCGAAGAATTATTTTAAGAGATATTGAATGCTAAAGTTGGACAAAATCGTTCCACTAAAAAAGTTTTATAGCAGCAAAAACTATATATGGCAGTGTAATCATTTTTTGATCATTTTATGCGTTAGAATTTGCCGGAGTGCAGATTGCATTAATTTTTTTATTTTGACTCATTTTTTCAGGTTTTATTTCTATTTTAAATTCAAATTTTCTGCATTTCTAGAGATATTTTTTACAGATTTCAGAAAATTGTACTAATTTAAACTGTTGCCAACTGTATAAAAAGCGCAAGCAATAATGTTTGCTTCAAATTAAAAATGTATTTACACGTGACTATTATAAACAGGAAAAAAACTTTCAAATTAGAATTAAATAATTATGTATAAAAAGCAGGAACTTATTAAAAATTACGTCATAAAAAGTACACACGTGAATTTTAAAAGAGAAAGGATATTGTAAAATAATAAATTCATTAACATGCGTTAGAAGTCTTAGGAGAAATTATGTCATATTTACGTCACATTATAGTTATTACATAAAATGAACACAAAATAATATTGCAAAAAAGTTTAAATTTAGAAATTGCGCTAGACATTTATTTAATATTTTGAGAGGATATTTTCAACTATTTTTGTTAGGAAACCGCAAATAATATTTCATTGCTAACAAAAGTACTTTCACGCGATTATTTAAAAGAGAAAGAATACCTTGGTAAAAATTACGTCAGATTAAAAACGATTAATTTAAAATATCTCATTTAAAAGAACTTTCTTTTCGCTTTGTTAAAAAATACCAGGAGACAAAGACTCTGTTTACTTAATTCCTTTTATATTAGCTTATTTTGAAATGTTGTTACACGTGTCTACGTCATCAAGTTATTTTTATTTCAACGTTTTATTTGTATTTTTATTAATATTGTACGAATTTATTTGTTCTTTCGTTATTTAAAATAAAAATTATGTCAATTTGTATAATTTGGCGAACTATATAATTTGGCGAAATGGGTCGTCGGGATAATCAAGTAGTACCGCAGCGGATTTGGCGTTAAAATTCCCCAATCAAAGAGAAATGAATTGAAATTCGTTTATAGGGAGATCGCCACTGTTTTTTAAATTATAATTCAATCTTTCGAAATCTTTTTAAAGCCGATCAAATTAGCGTGCATTTAGAGCCTGCGGTGTCTGGACGGGGGTTGGCGAGCGTAGCTCGTAGGGGGCCGAGCCCCCTAGTATATTAAATTTTTCTTTGATGACCTAAGTAGGAATTGACTTTAAAAACAAAATTTTTATATTACTTGTTTTTTATAATTTTATTGTAGTTTTCCACCTTGGTTTTTGAGATTCTTTTATTAAAAGCATTATGTAAAAATAAATAAGTAAGTAAATATAATCAGGAATTGTTTATTGAATATTATAAAATAAACACATGTTTAGCTACAAAAAAAACCCGCTGTAGCCCCTGAAAATAATCGGTTTTAACGAAAAGTTCTTTGGTTAAACAAAAAGTATATATTTTGTTTATTTTCGTGGTTTTGGCCACTTCTCACATCTTTACTTCTTTCGCTAAATAGCTCTCATGCTTTTATTCTACGCAGCGCACCCCAGTCTATATGACACTAAATTTCTTACTTATAATTTAGCATTATATATATGTCATAAGGGAAGACGGAATGGGTTTGCCAGGGGCTTAACAACGGCGATAAAGATGCAAGTGCATAGGAACAATCCTGGTCAGCATAAAATGGAGCTGAGTGGACGATACTTTCTTTGTATGAAATGGAGCAACCTCAGCAATTGTTATCATGCTATAATTGTAGCTTGCTCGAGAGGATCCTCTTGTTTAAATGCAGCAAATTCAGCTGTTAATTTGCTATAAATAATGGCGAAAATACAGTGTTTTGGTGACTTCTACTCCTTTCTATCTGAATAGCGGAGATGAAGTTAAACTGTCTATATTTTCCTAATTTGTATATAGCTTTTTTTGTATTATATCTAACCAAAACCTTCATTAAAATCACTAAAAGTACCCAAGACTTGTTAGTGTACCAGCATTACTGCAATTGTTATCATGCTATAATTGTAGCTTGCTCGGCAGGATCCTCTTGTTTAAATGCAGCAAACGCCTTGCTAATGAAGTGCACCAGCATCACTGCAATAGAGCAAAATGGCAGTAACATATAAATATAGTAGGTTAATATGTGATACGTTAATTTATTAAAATATTCAAATAATTATAGAATTCTGGAATATTACGAACTTGAATTTAATCTGCCGAAGACACTTAATTTTACAATGCGCTATAACTAGCTTTTTCAAATACACCAGGATTAACAATTACAAATAGTAGTTTATACAATATTTGTAGAACATTCTAATTAGGCATAATAGAGCCAATTGCTTTATTGACCACTTCCGACCAATGCTTCTTGAGTGATGAAAAATAAGAAACTTCTTCTTTTCTGATTGTCAAAGTCCAAAGTCATTGCGCTTGAGGTCTTTGAATTTTGCTTTGCGTTCAAATTATATACAATAATAAATACCAGAGTTAGTTAATCTGCTGATCACGTACATCATAAGTGAAACAAACAATGCTATCTAAAAATTCAAATCCTACACACACATATATATATGTTATGTGTGTGTGTGCGTGCGTCCACAACTATCAAATTCACAACTATCAGGATGAAATAATAATGGTTTACAAAAGATTTATGGTTTACAAGACTTTTAGAAGTTGTACAAAAACTGCGTGAGTTTTCAACACCGATTTTAGGGATGAATAATAAATAATCTTTATTTATTAATATACGCACTATATAATGGATTTACAGTTACTTCAAAATTTATTCTTTAAGAAATTAACTAAAAATTCATTATAATATGATCATAATCGTGATGTGTAAACGGCGACAGAAACTTGAAGCTGTACAAAGATAGGACAAGTTTTCAACACTAAGTGGGTATTTCAGCCCTCGTGTGCAAACGATGACCATAGCGCCCCAAACAAACCAAACAATTCAAACCAATACTAAATGTGAAGGAGAAGAATACAGAGCTCAAAATCACTCTCCAATATTCATAAGTCTGAAATAAATCAACATTCTACACAACGCTTGCGAGGATAAACAACAACAGAACATGGAAAGGGGATAACCAAATTTTGAGAAAATAATGCCAGCAAAAGAAATTAAAATTTAAAAATTTTTCTCCAAAGTGGAGAATAAAAAATAGTAAGTTAGGCCACATACCGAGGACACAAGTGACAAATCGCAGAACTTAAGAGATAAAATCTGAAATTCAAATCTGTTTCTTCTTTGTTTAAACTTGTTTCTACTTCTGAGAAGAGTCTCTGGTCGCCTGAGTCGCTTCGATGTGTAGCCTGCATAAGAGTAAAGAGGACCTTTCTATCTTTTAAATCGTCCAAAGTGCTCGAAGAAGGACCACTCATTAATAAATTCAACACAAAATATACTTCTTTACTTTTTTCCCCTGTGCTTTATCTTGTATTTTTAATATTTTTTGAGGAATTGATAAAGTAAATTTTTTATTAAATTAAGAGTCATTCCGTATAAGAATCACCCAGAATCGGGGGTCTGTGATTAAATGGTAAACCGATTCATGTGATTTTTTTTTCTCAGAGAGATGACCATTAGAAAGAAATAAATCCAGAATATTAATGCCGTGGGATAATTGGTTTTCATTTGGTGGGGGGTCAAAGCTCAAAGCGCCGCTGGAAAAATTGATTTTTTATGTTTTGCATAGTACTTCTAATAATATGCATTGAAGTTATTCCACAAAACAAATTGCATGGTTGTATTATGTAAGGTTGTTCCTTTGCTATTCAAGAATAAAAATTATGGGATATGTGTAATGTGGTGAGCTAGGAGGCTTCAAAAATTGAATTTTTTTCGAAATTTCCCTATAGTTTTGACACATGTAGCTCTTTGCATTGAAGTCATCCCATCATTTTTAACTGCTGAATGCTTCCCTATGAGGAAATGAAACACAGAAAAGTAGGCCCCACCATGGGCAGACTTTAATGCATTCCTAAATTTTATGCCAAATTTCCAAAAAAACATATTTTTGCCTATTTTAAGTGAGGTATATTAGACATGCATTAAAGTCAGAAGCTTCTACAATAATAATAGAAATGTAGAAGTACTATTCACCTTTCAAAATCACCAAACAGAATCATGGGCACTAAAGCAGTTTTCATTGGGTAATGGAAATTGCATTGTAATATAATTAGGAAATACGCTACCACGACCATAGCCTTCAATCATTGCCAAGAACAAAAACGATTACAATTATTACTGAAATGCATATATTTTTTATTCTAACATGAATTTACGCATGTATAACAATAAATATTTTTAATATGTTTTTCTTACAGGCAGTGAAGATGCTTTAATGAAGTGAAAAGAAGCATATAAACTAGATGATGATATAAGCATAAATCAAACATTTTGTGCGAATTTTAATACAAAATTTAAAATCTTTAACAACGATTTAACGCACAAATACGTACAAACACGACACATAAAATCTGTTTCTTCTTCCATTCCATCGTTTCGAGGATTCCTGGATCCCCCGTATGGAGGGATCCTGCGCAGTGACTCCTTTTCTTCAGTTAGTTCTTGTTCATTATGTCATTTCTTTAGGATATATAAACTCTTGTTTTCACCTTTTCAATCATTCCATAAGCTAGTACTCGGTGCTATAACCGAGGGTTTCTTCGAACCCATTTTAATTCTCGTTTTTTTTCCCTCACTGGGAATCCCGGAATCCTCGGAACGATCGTATGGGATTTTTTGTGTCGTGTTTCCACGTATTTGTGCGCTGCCACAAGATCAAGTGGATTATTTCCAGTTTCTGAACTTATTAGGCCAAACGATTTGACACGGTACTGGAAAAAAATAAAAACAAATGTACCCCCAGAGAAAATATTTCTGAAAAAGATCTCATAGAAAATCGAAGTGGAACTACCCTAGAACTTGATATGATTTGTGCAAAGCACAGATACGAATTTGGAACATTTTGGGCACTACTTCGCTATTGCCAACATCCTGCATAATACTCCTCCAATTGCGAACGAACCAAATTCTGAGCACAGTCTTTCATATTTCAAAAATGTATAAGGTTTCAAATTAGTGCCCTTTCTTACCCTTGATTTTATGCTTAGGATGTTCTCAATAGTGAGGTGGTATCCAAAATGTTCCAAATTTGTATCTGTGATTTGCACAAATCATATCCTCAAGCTCTAGGGTAGTTCTACTTTGATTTTCTATGAGATGTTTTTCAGAAATATTTTCTGGAGGTACATTTTTTTTTTCATTACCATGTCAAACCGTTAAGCCTGGTGAGTTCAGGAACTGGAAATAATCTACTTGATTTTGTAGCAGCATATGGCCCACAAGCACATTTGTTTGATAACTTGCATAAGGAATATTCATCCATGTTTAAAATAACTTTTACAAACAGTCTTACTTTCAAACAAACAGTATGCAGCAAGACTGAAGTAGCTTATAATAATCTGGTTTACATGCTTCTTTTCACTTCATTAAAACATCTTCACTGCTTGTAACAAAAACATATTAAAAATATTTATTGTTATACATGTGGAAATTCATGTTAGAATAAAAAATATATGCATTTCAGAAGTAACTGTAAGTATTTTTATTCTTGGCAATGATTGAAGGCTATGATCGTGGAAGCGTATTTCCCAATTATAATACAATGCGATTTCCATTACCCCATGAAAACTGCTTTAGTGCCCAGGATTCTGTTTGGTGATTTTGAAAGGTGAATAGTTATTCTACATTTCTATTATTATTCTAGAGGCTTCTGACTTTAATGCATGTCTAGTATACCTCACTTAAAATAGGCAAAAATATGTTTTTTTTGGAAATTTGGCATAAAATTTAGGAATGCATTAAAGTCTGCCCACGGTGGGCCTACTTTTCTGTGTTTCATTTCACCATAGGGAAGCATACAGCAGTTAAAAATGATGGGATGATTTCAATGCAAAGAATTATATGTGTCAAAACTATAGTGAAATTTCGGAAAAAAATCAATTTTTGCAGCCATCTAGCTCACTGCATTACACATATCCCATAATTTTTATTCTTGAATAGCAAAAGGCCAACCTTACATAATAAAACCATGTAATTTGTTTTGTGGGATAACTTCAATGCATGCTATGAAAAATACTATGCAAAACATAATATTTGAATTTTTTCAAGCGGCGCTGTGAGCTTTGACCCCCCACCAAAGGAAAACCAATGGTCCCACTGCATTAATATTATGGATTTATTTCTTTCTAATAGTCATCTCACTGAGAAAAAAATCACAAGAATCTGTTTACCATTTAATCCCAGCCTGGGTGATTCTTATATGGAATGACTCTTAATAGCATAATGTTAAAAAACATCAATAGTCATTTACACGAAATTGTAAAATAGATACATGTTTATCCACGAACACAAACAGCTCTAACTCTTGAAAATTTCAATTTTAGTGACATGTTCCTTAGTTTTTTTTTTAAAAAAGAGTGTTTGCTTTCGTTGTTTTTTCCACCCTTTAAATCTTTGTTCCTTTGACTATGAATCCCTGCTTTGTCTATATTCTGCAAACTGCGTCATAATTTAATGTAATAAGCACTTAAATACTTATTTTATAATTTAACTTTAAAATCAATATATATATATGTACCTTACATGTATTGATTAAAAGAGAGACATCCGAATGTATACTGTTCTGCAGAAAAATGTCCAGATATTCAACCATTTTTATATAAAACGGTTATTTAACCATAATTTAAAGCCTTTTCAACAGTTATGTGACCGTTTTCTATGAAAACAGTTGAATGACTGGAGAATTTGCTGCAGATTTTTAATAGTGTACTGAATGTAAAATTTATTCCAGAATATTCAAAATTAATTCTTTAAGAAATTCACTTAAAATAACAAATGTACAATTGTTATAATAAATGATAGTGATGTGCAATAGACGTGAAAATTTTGAGAAGTTGTAGGAAAACCGCATTAGGTTAAAATATTAAGCATAGAGAATAATAATAAATAAACCAACCACGATATTCAATATTCATAAGTTTGAAACTAAATCAACATTCAGAACAACGAGTTCGAGAATAAATAACGATAAAACAGGAAAACTTAATAATTAAGTTTTGAGAAAAGAATTTTTGGGAAATGTTTCAAATGTGAATATTTTTTCACTAACGAACAGAAGTGTTTAAGCACAAGAGAGGCATCGTTTAATGTTCTCAAAAAACAGTTCGTCGATTAAGCAACTCTTTAAACAATTTTTATAAATAATTTAAATCTATTTTATTTATATCGTGTTTTCTGTTGCCATTTGAGAGTCTATTTATTTATGCTATGAAGAAAAGATCAACAGACATTTGCACCATATCGTAAATTAAATGCATCCTTCGCAACTAATAAAAACTGCTCTGACGTCTTAACGCTTCAATTTAGACGACATGTTTCTTGGGGGAAAAAAAAATATGTTAATGATTTTACATATCACTGAAACATCTGTTTCTTTGGCTATCAAGCCAATAGAGTTCTAAGATTAATCGATATGGAATGTGCAGTTTTTGCTTGAAGCCAAAAATGAAACCCCAAAACCTCTTACGATTTGGACGAAACACTTCCAGCTTGCTTTGAAAGACGTGTGGGGGTCTTCACTCACGGTAAGAACCTCGTCGGAAGAATTCAGTCCTTGTTCCTTGTGCTTGTCCTATTTGAGTCGAAAGAGGGCATTTACATTTGAGCGATAACCGGCTTCATGTTGCAAATCATTTGGACGGTATACTGCATCACTATTATATTTAGAACTCCGTAATACAGTCTATGGAAAATGATATCTATTCTATGAAGTGTGCCATTAACTATATGACGCTTAACTCCTTCTTTATTAGATTAGAGTTCTATATTTTAGATTTTTTATATTGAAAGAAATACAGGTATATACGAATTTAATAAATGGGAAATTAAAGTATATTCAAAACTTATTCTTCAAAAAATTCACTTAAAGTAAAAATGTACAACTATTATAATGTAATCATAATAGTTGGTTATTTTAGAAGTTTTTAGAAGTTGTACGAAAACTGCATAAATTTTCAACACCGAGTGTAAAGAAGAATAATAAATTATCCAACCGTATTCTTCAATATTTATAAGTTTGAAACTAAATTAGCATTCAGCACAACGCTTCAGAGAGGATAAATAAAAATAAAACAGGGACACTCAATAATCAGTTTTGAGAAAAGAATTTCTGAGAAACTTTTCGAATGTGAATATTTTTTAAAATAAAAATTAAAGAAGAAAGAGAAAATCAGTGAGTGGTTCTATAGATAACTCTTTTCGACTCTTCAGTGTCTAAAGTGATAAAAAAATTGACAGCCTATTAATTAATTCTTTTATTAATTTCAGAAATAATTCAAAATAAAACATACTGTCGAACCTAGATTTAACGCTTACAAAGTATCCTGCCAAAATCATAGTTAAATTAAGATTATCGTTAAATTGGGAAACACATTAGTTAATTAAAACTACAAATTTTTTTAATTAAATTAAAAAAAATACCTCCCACTGGTATTTAATTATATTTTTCTTCTGTCGCATAAAATGTACACTTAAAAAAAATTAAATGGTCTTGATACTGATTTGCTTTTTCTTTCAATTTAACCGGTGACACGGATATTTTCAGTTATTCTATAAGTATTACACTCGCATAAATGCTCATCATTTCAAACCTCATTAAGTATTTTTAAGCTGGATCTAATCAAACATTTTCTTGAATTTAAGTAACTTAAAAAAATTTATCATATTCTGTTTCAAAATCAGAATCTAAATGAGACAGATTTTATTTTTTTAGTCAAAGAATTGTTGGAAAATCTACAGCTCACAAATGAGAACGTCAAAGGCGTAGTTCATCAAATCTAGAAATGAAAAATTCCGGCTAGATATGTCATTCGAATTTGTTTAATTCCTGTACTGTACATTAAACTTTTTATCATAACATATTTGTAAATAAACAATGGAAAGTAAAGGCTGTAAAAATTTATTATGAAAAAGGAGTTTAAAATATTTTGAAACAAAGAAATTTGTAACAATTGTCATTAACCCTTAATATTCTAAGGAGGTCAACTGAGGATTCCAGAATGTTATTTTTCGTGATCCTGCTATATCTGTAACAAATATTTTACTTCTGAGTTTTACATGTGTTCAGAATCGGATTAGCATAAATAATGTGTAATTTTACATTTGTGATAATGTGTAATTTGTCAACATAGTCTGCTTTGAATGCGAATGTTTCATATGTGAGAAATACAGGAATACAACCACCACTGTAACATGTGCTAAAGATTGTAGTAATGGCAGCATATATTGATGCATTATTAGTTTGATATGGTAGTAAAATGATATAATCTTTCGTAAATGTACTCACTGTAATAAATTTATTGACTAATTTTGATATAAATAAACAAAATTTTTGATGTACCCTGTTGTACCCTTAATAAAACATAAACCCTTCAGGAACAAAAAAAAAAAAAAAAAAAAAAAAAAAAAATGGTAATTTACGATCAAACACTTAGAATTTAAACGTTAAGGATGTTTAGTTTTAGCTGAGGTTTTCAGAAGACCCCAGATTGGTAAAGTACGTTGACAATACAAAACTATCGTTAAAATAAGAATTCCTCAACATAGAAATAATTACGTTTTCTATGGGAGCTACTATTTCTCAGGCTTCTGTAATTTTCTCCACACCATCTTTCAGTGAAAACGAGATTTCAACGTAATTTACTGTTCAAGGGCTCATAACACAGGAAAAATGTAGATATTTAATTATTTTTACATACATTTGAAAAGAATTTTTGATTCTACGTGTGTATTGATTTTTGTATTATTAATTTGATGAATATATTTATGATTTTTTATTAATGTCCTATAGAGATTCCCTGTATGGGAAAAACAATTTTTTTACACTGCCGTCAGACAGACTAGTGTCTGTATTATAAACATGATAGAAGCGTCAGCATCATGAAATCGTAATTTTCAAACACGGGAACAAGGCATTTTGACATTTTGGCATGATGAGAAAATTTTGTTAATGACGAAGCAGGTATACATTCAAGTGAAAGGCGGGGTCTAATAGTAGGGCGCACAACTAAGCGCTAATTATCTTATTAGAAAAAAAGGCTTTTTAGAGATTTTTTAGAGACTTGGAGATGGGGCTCTCTCTAGGCTTTCTCTTCGATTTATTCTATAAGAGTTGTAGAAGGACTTATGCTGAAGCATTAAGCAGAATTATAGAGCATTGAGCCAAGCCGGTAGTTCTCTGACTTCTTATGCCATGCTGTACCTATGCACCAAAGTTAACAATTTACTGAGTAAATGGCTTAAGTTTAGTCATTACGGTATCTTCAAAAACTGTCGTTTAAACTAATGAGAATCTGTGTCAAGTATGGAGACAACAACTTATCCGAGGATGAGGAATGCAACTGGATGCCGAAACGGGAGCGACAGCTCTCTACTTAGTATCAGGTATTTTCGTACCAATATTTTGTTCAAGTAATTGTCATTCGATGTTTAATTAACAGTACCATGTCTGCTCAAGCTAAGGCTCTCATTGGAAATGTTAGATTATTATATTTAATCAGATGGTTATCTGTTAAGACTGATCGTCACTCAGTTTCCAAATTCCCCTCAGTGATGTTAAGTCTATGCATTCTTGTATTTAAAATATATCCTCAGGATATTAATATTTTTTATTTCTGTTTACTGTGTGCTCTTCTTAAAGGATATCTCTATTTTTATTAGTTCTCAAAATATTTCTAAAATCTATGCTTAACTGGATATTTTATGTATTAAAAGCGGATGAATTGGGAGTAAAATTTTAACCCTTCATAGATTTAAAAAATATTTTGAGAAGTAAGAAAAAAAAGACATCCTTTAAGAAGTGTACACAGAAAAAGAAAGAAGCTAAAAATATTAATTTCTCCGAGGAGATATTTTAAATATATGAATGCATCAAATGCCCATAGACTTTACATTACCGAGGGAAATTCGGAAACTGAGTGACGAGCAGCCTTAAGATACTCCTATGAGTATAAGGTAATTTTAAGTAATCTCAAAAGTGCAATCGCAAATAAAAGTTATTTTGAAGGAATTAATCATTGTTGAGGTTAAACTGAATTTTTAATAACAAAGGTAATAATTTATGTAACAATAAGAATGAATTTTAATCTAATGGATGTTTAAACGTCTTGGATAAAGGAGGTCTTAGAAAAAGCATCTAAATTTTTAGTTATGGTGACGTGGTGTTTTTTATACATATGTTAAGCGTAAAACAAATGTACATATTTAATTTTAAATTTCATTTTCATTATGTACCTGCGTGTTTTCCTACTTTAATGACACGCCTAATATTTTAGCAGTATTTTTCGTTAATGTTAATTCAATTAGGAATTACTTTCATTAACTTATATTGCTCATACATTAGGATTTCACTATAAAACATTCACAACGCGAAAATGATTTTAATTTTAATTATTTTTAGCTTAATTTAGAATTTACAAACCTTAATAAATCGCGACTAGTATATTATGATCACTATGCAGTTAAGGTAGTTATACTTAGCCAAAGAAAGAAAAATAAACGTAACTAAATGTCTGGGAGAAAGTTAATAACGTAACCAGTTTTGTTTAAATAAATATTCAGATCTTTCCAGAAACGGACATCATTAAATTCGTTAGTCGTTAAATCACTGTAGTAATCGAAGTAACTAAATCGCTATCGATTAATCGGGTTGTATCAGTCGAACCTTGGTTTAACGATTGCAAAGTATATCTTGATAATTACCGTTAATTCAAGGTTATTGTTAAATCGGGGTTTATCATTAGTTCCATTCAAACTGCATAAAAATTTGCAATGAAATTTTCAAAATTTTACCTGCCGGTAGTATTTAATTATATTTTTTGCAGCATTATTTAAGATATACACTTTTAAAAATCCAAAGTTATTGATTATTATTTTAAAGATTCTTAAAAAGCTAAATAAAAAAGAATAAGATTAATCGATAGCTGTTTAACTACTTCCTTATTTAATGATAATTTTAATGGTGTCAGGCTCTGAAGAGATCTAAACATTTATTTAAAAAAAGTAGTTACGTTATTAACTTTCTCCCAGACATTTAGTATACCTTTAGTTTCCTTTCTTAATATAAGCATAACTACCCTAAATGCATAGTGATCGTAACATTCTAGTCTTGATTCTTGCTTTATTTTTCTTTAAATGTAACCGGGGACATGGATTTTTCAGTTGTTCCAAAAGTATTAAATAAATGTCTATCGTAGTAAACCTCATTAAGTATTTTTTTGGCTGAATTTATTATAGAATTTTCTTTAGAGATTTTATCATATTCTGTGCCAAAATCAAAATCTTAACCCTTAAATGCCGGGTGTTGCTTTTCGGCAACATACCCAATTTAGGCTCTAAAATAATATTAGAATAATATTGAAGCTATAATGCCTAATGTTGCCAATAAAATACATTCTGAAAATATTATTAAATCGATTTTCAATATGTAGATGGCAACACTTGTGCTGTTTAAGAATAAAGATAGATTTATTTGTTCAAATGCTGCTACTTGTTCTTTTTGTTTTGTTTGGAAGCTTGCGAAAATACCCTATTTTGTTTTGCAGTGAGCAAGTAAAATTGATTTCTTATTATAGTTCCTAAAATTCTTGTGTGTTTAATACCATAGAATTTTATCAAGGAAAATTATTTTCCCAATTAAAGACCAGTATTGCCGATTAGTAACAAACTGTTTTGTAGCCGTAAACCATACTTAAAACAAAATACAATTTTTTAAAGTATTTTTCCCATGATTTATTTAAAAAATGAAAGCCGAAAAACATTATTACAATGATTTTTGAAAGATCAGGCAAGGGTTAATCAAACGGAATTCTTAAACATTCTGTTGTTTATAAACGAGGAAGTGAAAGTCGTAGTTCACCAAATCTATAAATAGAAAATTCTGTCTAGGTATGTCATACCAAACTCAAGTTTTTAATTCTTGTAAATGTAAATCTGCATCATACAATATCAATCAGTAGACAAACAGCATTTTTTGTAACTAAAAAAGGAGTTTAAAATATTTTGAAACATTTGAAATTCGTCACAGTAACTTTTAAATATAGGAAAACTTTCCTTAAAATGATGATCACTCAACATGGAAGCAAATATAGGTGAATCTGGATCTCATTAAAATCTAAAGTTAAATTAAGTGAGTCATTAACCTATGCACTCTCTTGGTCACATATGTGGTCGTTTAGTCTTTTATAATTATAATTATTGCCAATAATAAAAAGAACAAAAGATGGATAATATCTTATTCACTACAGAATTCCTCAACAAGAGAAGTAAAAATTTTATGGTTTGGATGCACTCTGATAATGTTGTTTCCGATGCACAGTCAGAGATATGAAAAAAGCGTGAAGTACCTTTTCGCCAGTCAGTGTTGTTGGATTATTTGAACAAATTGTTAATATTTGATAAAATAATATCAGATCAGATATATTAAATATATTAAGTTTTAATAATTTGTAGAAATGTAAGAAATAAATTTACTGTTAGTTTTTTTTATTTTATAAGAAATCATTTCACTCATAAATTACTGTTAACGCTCTGCGGCCACAGATGTGGAAGTTATTTCTGTGTGTGAATTTTTACTGTTTTTACCATTTTTTAGAGTTCTGTACTAAGTAAAAACGGAATCATTATAAGATCACTTCTGTGTCTGTCTGTCTGTCACAGCCATTTTACTCGTAAACTATGGAACGTGGAAAGTTCAAATAGGGGGAAGTATTGAAGATTATTGAACCACATATTTACAGATTGTTAAACATTCACAAATATATTTAGAAAAAATGTAGAGGAGCTAATTAAGCTACTTGAAAAAAAAAATCTTTTCTTTGTATATAGTGTGTGGTATCGTGTGAAAGCTTTCGTAACGCTGAACTCAAAAATATATTTCGTTTAATTTTAGGAATTATAGTTGCAGTGATATCGTCGAAAATGAAATGCAAAAATATGTCCTCCCCCCTATATTTCTGAATCTACTGAAACTAAAATTATGAAAAAATTAGAGGTAGTAGACGTTAACTTAAACCTTGCAGGAAAATTATAGGGATTATCCTAGGTCACATAGTTTTGAGAAAAGCGCATTTTTTCCGTTACACACAAATTACGATTTGCGGGCATCTAGCAAATGTGTAGAGGAGTGCTGGAGGTACCTATCGTAGAAGAATCATAAAAGCATAGTTGATAAGAATTTTCAGAAAAAATCGTTGGTAATTAGCCGAGATATTAACCTTTAAAGATACGAGCGGTTCGGAGATACATATTGACATAGGTAGCGTACTCTATGATCGGCTTTTAAAGCGTAGTTAACAACTTTTAAGGATACATTTGTGTAATGCAGTGCCCAATAGCAGTATACAAGCAATAAACGTGAAATTTTTAAAAACAGACTAATTTACTTAGAATTAAATCACATAAATACTATGGGATTCGTGACTAGTTTGTATTGGGTAGATTTCTCAATACGCATTCAGTGTCTTTAAGAGTTAATTAAAAACCTACGTAGAAAACGGCGGCACAGAGCACGGCGGCGCTGCATCTTTGCGACCTCCTTTCGAAGTGCGCTTAACACAATGCCAAGTTTAAACTTTGAACAAGGGTTTTGTTTTAGCTACACTGTAAAAATAAAATATTATTACCACGCTGAATTTAGTTTTAAGAAATGCTAAATGGAGTTTAAATATGCACAACTTTTATTTTCAGTACCGAATTAAGTTCATCATAAACAGATTAGGATACGATTAAAAAAGAGTTATACAGAATAGCAATATTTGATATTATTTAGGTTTCATATCTCTTTCAACTTTTATGGTAGTACTCATACTTTTCTATTACCTACAGCTCTACCCAACTCTATGTTGTATAGTTTTTTACAAAATCTTATTATTTTTTAGTAACGATTTTTTTAATAATACAGTTAATAATTCACATATTTATTGCACGGAACCCTCAGAACGCGAGTAATACGCGCACTTGACTTTTTATTTTATTTTTGAATTTCTATTAATATAAAATGCATAAATCGTAAAAAAAAATGAAGTCATTTTTTGTCACTGAGAAAGAATCGTCCCTGAAGAGCTTAAATCGGGATAATACAGTATTTTGTTATCTTATGATTTTCTTGGTTTTAAAGATATGTTATTTTACTAACAGCATTATGCGAAAAAAAACTACGTTATTTACCCGATATTGTAAAGTAAATACAAACTTATCCTTAAACAAAATCCACCCTTGCGCCTTTAATATATCAATTTTCATGTCGTATTCGGTGGTAAAAAAATAAACATTTTTTAGATCTTTGTTTCTTTATGGAGCTCTATCTTGTCTATGTTCTCTGAAGTGCACCACAATTTACTATCACAATTCCTTACTTATATTATATATATATATAATATTGAAGAAAAGACACACATCCCAGTATACTGAATGTCAAATTCAAATGTTTACAAAATTTATTCTATTCTTTAAGAAATTTCTTTAAAATAAGAAATCCACAACTCTCACTACGAAATGATAATAGTGTGTAAAAGACGTTGGAAACTTTGAAAAGTTGTATGCAAACTGCATAATTTTTCAACACCGAGTGTAGAGAAGAATAAAAGTAACCTAACCATACTTTTCAATATTTATAAGTTTGAAAATAAATAAACATTCAGCGCAACGCTTGTGAGGATAAATAACGACAAAACATGTAAACTGAAAAATTAAGTTTTGAGAAAAATATTTTGGTAAACAATCCAAATGTGATTTTTTAAATATACAAATCAAAGAAGAACCTGAAAACAAGAGCGAAGCAAAAACGAAAAACCGTGAAGAAAATCAGCAATTACACTGGTTAACAAATTTGAACCTTTGTTCTGTCCTAAAACAGAAATTAGTTGTTTTTATGCGGTTTTTTGTGCACATTCCGAATCTAGCTTTAGATGTACTCCAGCACGTCAAGTATGAGAGATATTTTCATATTTCAATTTATGCAATTTTAGTAAATTTTATACAATTATTTGCTAATTTAAGGTATAAAGCAATATCAAACAGGGTTTTTTGTTTTATGTTATGATTACTACCTAATTTACTTCACCAAAACATTGTTTCTGAGATTATACTGACAGGTGACTGTGAAATTATTGTACCTAATTTGCATATTTTTCATGTTTTTCTAATAATGTTTCTTGATGTTCAAATATTTCTGCCGCACGAGTACGCTAATATGTTTCTTAACCAGTTTTTTGAGCTGATTTCAAATCTTGTATCTGTTTTCTTCTATCTCGTCTAGTTTTTTGAAAAAAGTGACATTTTATTTTTTGGTCAAAAAAGCCAGAAATAGCTTTTTATGATACTTTGTATGATAAACTTCAACTAGTTAGGATAGATTCAACTACTCATTATTTTTTCCGATTATATATTTATGTCTCTGATATGAATCTGACCCTGTCCACCTTCTTGTCAATGAATTATACACACCTAAAAAGCATCTTATATCAAATCTGTGTTAATGCCGTGCAAAAGTAGAAATTCATTTTACTCAAAAACTAGACATGACATAAGAAAAAAAAAAACTGCAGATTTGAAATCAGCATAAAAATCTAGTCTAGAAAAACATTACGTCAATTTTGTGGCAACTATTTTAAAGTTGATAGTGATGTAAAGATTACACCATTGAAAAATATGGAAATTAGGCTTAATAACTGATAAATAAATCGTAAGAATATGCAAATCGTGACATTTATCCGAAGCAAATAGTCAAGTAGTTATTATCTAGAAAACGTAATTATGTGACATATATTGTATCTAAAATTTGCATAAAATAGCACAAAAAACCTTAAATTTGCATAAATTTAAATATGCAAATTTCTCAAAACCTGGGCCACTTAGAGATAAACGGAAAGCATATTCGGAATCAGTGCCAAAAACTGATCTAGAATCCACTAATAGATGAATATTTCTAGGACAAAACCACTGTTGTCCAGTGTTATTTAAATGATATTGTAAAGTAAATGCATGTGGAACCACAAACAAAAATAACGCTCTAGAACGTTAAAATATTAGCTGTTATGAAATCTTCATTAGTTTAAAAATATGTTTTTGTGGCTTTGCCACCACTTAAATCTTTGTTTCTTTCGCTAACGAGTACTAAATTGTCTATATACTACGAAACTTGACATAATCTATATGGTACTTAATTCTTTCATTATTAATTTGCATTTTATATTTTATTTTATTACAGTGAAAAATAGACAGAAATATTCGGCTTTACTGGACGTGAAAATCAAATATATTCGAAATTTCTTCTTCAAGAAATTTATTTAAAATAACAAATGCACAACTATCGTAATGAAATAATAATAGTGCGCTGGGATTTTTCAGAAGTGGTATGAAGACTTTATAAGATTTCAACCGTCAGTGTGGAGAAGAATATTAAATAACACCAACTACCCTTTTCAATATTCATAAGTCTGAAACTAAATCAGAATTCTGCACAACGTTTGCGAGGGGGGAGGGGGAATACGACAAAACAAAGAAACTCTATAAATAACATCTGAGAAAAGAATTTCTGAGGAACTATTCAAATGTGAGTATTTTTATGCAAATGAAAAAAGAACTAAAAGTTAGTGAAGAGTCATATGGAAGAATCTTTTCAACTCCTCACCATCTAAATTGATCAAAAGAGGATCCACACAGAAACCAATTCTTTTATTATTATTTTTTTAATAATTAATCAAAATAAAATATATTTAGTTGTATTGTGCTTTAATCGTATTTTATCGGAATTTTTAAGATTTCTTCTTTTTTTTTTCTTTTTTGCTTATAGCATAACGTAAAAAAAAAAAGTAGAAATAAAAATAACAGACATTTGCACGCTATTTTAATGCAAATGTATCTTTTCGGTTTTAAAATGTTTATTTTCAGGATTGTTCCATCAGTTAAGCCTCTTTTTTTAATTCTGGAGCCTATGGAATCTACATCCTTTTCATATTCTATGGAATTTGATACAATCTATATTACACTTAATTCCTTCTTCATTATTTTTGCATTCTATATTTTGATTTTTAATAATAATAATAATAATAATAATAATAATAATAATAATAAACCCACATATATATTCTGTTTATTGAAACGTCAATTCCAGTTTATTCAAAATTTATTCTCCAAGAAATTAACTTAAAATCACAAATGCATAACTACCATAATTCAATGATAATATAGTGTGCGAAAGATACTGGAAGTTTTGAATTGTTGTAGGAAAACTGCAGAACTTTTCAACATTGAGTGTGGACAAGAATAATAAATAACCCAACCGCACTTTCAATATTCAGAAGTTCAAAACTAAATCTGCATTCAGAAAACGCTTGGAAAGATAAATAACGAGAAAACAGGAAAACTGAATAATTAAATTTTGGGAAAAGAATTTCATAGAATCTCTCCGCATTTTTTAAATTCCTAATCAGAAGATTAAAATTTTTGATTTTCTGTTTTCTGTATAATCTTCTTAAAGTATGCGTATTTGCTCCTTAATTGACAAAATCTCATAAAGAATATATATTTAATTTCATATTTTATATGATAAAATCTTAGAGAAGCAGACAAACTATGAATAAGGCTTTAACACTTAAAATGTATTACATATTTTAGAAATATTTTGTTAAATACGAAGTGAAGAAACGTTCTTTAAGAAAAATATACCGGTAACAGAAATCAAAATTTTAAATTTTCTGATAAGATATTTGAAAAATGCAGATGGCAGTAAATTTAACTATGCATTCCATGGCAGTAAATTTAACTTTGAGAGAAAAAAATATAAACCTGTAGTTAATGCTTAAGACTCCGCCAAACTACTAAAGATCGTCGAAAACACATCCCTTATTTATGATAAAACATTCTGATCGTTAAAATATACATTGCAATAATGATTTTTGAGTTGTGGATTAACCCTTTATCTACTGACGGTTACCATTAAAATAACTTGTTATAAAATTCATTTAATACACCGATTAGCTGTAATTTAGTTTAGAATGAGTTATAGATACATTACTTTATCTTGTTTCAAAAGCATTATTGGTTACACAAAATAAAAATATTTTTAAAAGGATGATTTCTTTTGCCTTTGCATCTTTTCAGCTTTATTGGCGTTGGGGAGGGGGAATTTTTCAATTCAGAAATATTTCTATATTTCTATTGTAAGAACATAATATTTGTAAATTTCCTAATTCTACAAAATACTAAGAAAAATATTTAAAATAAAAGATATGAGTGGGGTTATAAATATTGCACAAAATCCCTATAAATTCAAATTTAATTAATCCTTCTAAAATTTATCAAATGATTATGTAAATCTTCTAATGTAGTTTCAAAAATTCCCGAAAAATGCTTTAGAAGATAAAAT
This sequence comes from Maratus speciosus, assembly GCA_963932465.1. Classification (NCBI taxonomy): domain Eukaryota; kingdom Metazoa; phylum Arthropoda; class Arachnida; order Araneae; family Salticidae; genus Maratus; species Maratus speciosus. Next base: position 419,735,016 of record OZ010791.1, read on the forward strand.
TTTCTTGAATTAATAATTCAGTACATAAAGGGTTAAAATTCTGGAAGATTTCTTACTAGTCACTATAATTTTCATTTGTTGAAAAAAATTTAAGATATTAAATCTCTTGTATACATTGGAAATTGTTGTATGTATATTATACTTTGTATGTGAGTTATTACGTATAAGGGTGATTCATAAATATCGAAACAATAGGCTATCTCCTTAATTAATGCCCCTAGGCACATACTTACAGTTGCAAAGTTTCATAAAAAAAGGCGGAAAATTTGATGAGATAAGTTACAACTCCATGGGAGGTCTATTTGAGAAAATACGAAAATTAATTTTCTATACAGCTCCCGTAGTGTAAAATTTCCAATTAGGATTTTTTTCCTTATCCATTCCTGAATTAAACACAAAAAGTTCCATCTACAAATCTGCAAAACTCATGGAGTTATGCCTGTTTAAATAATTCATCAGGTTTTAAAGGATTAGACACAAATTAAAATGCGTGTTATTCAAGAAATAATGTTACTTTAAAAGTTCCAGGATACATGTAAAAAATATATTTGTTGAGTTAGAATTAGATTTTTATGTTCTTTGTGATGATATAATTTCCAAATAAAATCACATCCTAAAATTTCTCAGAAAGTTTAAAAATTTAAAAATTATTATTATATTTTTTAAATTGGGGCAATTTAAAATCGTTATAACTCGAAATATTATCGTCGAATTTCAAAATTTTTTATTTAATTAAAGAGGAAAATATAATTTAAATTTTGTTTCAGGATTTTTTTTTAAATATTAATATTTAAAACACAAATTAAAAAAAATGATGTAACTTATAAAAAAACAACATATTTTCAAAATTAAATATATTTTCAAATTTGTCGAAACAAAATTAGTGCAAAATAATCAGAAAGGTCATGTTCCGAGTTTGCACCCTTTTTTTAGTAACAATTCTTGACATAAAAATGTAAATTGATAATTTAAATTAAATTTATTTTAATTTTAACTACGCATTTAAACTAATTATTTGTAACAATTTAAATTAATAATTTAAAACGCCTTTAAAGTTTTAAAAACAAAGATTGGCTCCTAATAAAATGTTTAAATGATTTTTAAAAAAGTCCTTCCGGCCAGTGCCGGAAGGAAGAGGTAGCTTTCATGTTCCTTATTTTTAAAAAGCCAGTTTATATTATTCAAACACACGAAGCTCAATTTAGTGGAATCCAATTATAGAAAATTCAATACTAATTTTTATCAATACTAAATCATTATGAATGAGAGTTTCGTAAATTAGTCAGCTTTATCCAAGCTGCTTTTATTTAAAGTAACTTATATTTGGTTGCCAAATTCGGCGATATCTTGAAGTGCCTGCCATTTTAAGCCAACATGGTGGATGAGGCTAACCAGTGAACTTGGTCGAGACCTTAGTAATTCCTGTGCACATGCTCACTCACATCGGAATCGGTTGATATATACGAGTGCTGTCGCAGGCAAAAAATCAGATTTTTCAAAATGTCACCCACATTATAATTTCAAACTGATATATCTGAACCATTTTTTAAGATAATGACAAAACAAAAAATACTCTGGAATCCTTATATCAAAGTGAAATACTTAAGAAAGAAACCTTTTTCAATTTCAAAATTTTTTGCACCTCACTTTAAATATAATTTTTTTTATTTAATAGCCACCATTTTGAAACAAGATTGCGTATGAAACTGACCAACGAACTTGGTCGAGACATTGCTATATACCATCCACATGCCTTTTTACATCCAAATAGGCTAATAAATACTCGTGTTATCGCGTGACAAATATCAGATAGTTTCAAAATGTCAGCCATGCTAGAAATTCAAAGTCCTATAACTAAACCATTTTTTAAGATATAGACGAAACATATACTGTTCCGGAATTTTTGTATCAAGGTCAAAAACATAAAAAAAAAAATATTTTGATTCTCCAATTTTTTAATACCGCATTTTAATTTTTAATTTTTCTAAATGGGAGTCCTTTTGAAACAAGATGGCGAATGAAGCTGGCCAACGAACTTAGTCGAGACATTAGTATGTACTATGTACACACCAAGAAGCATCCAAATCGGTTCATAAATATGCCTGTTATCGCGTGACAAAAATCAGGTTGTTTCAAAATGTCAGCCACAATAGAAATTCAAAATGCTATAACTCAACCATTTTTTTTATATATAAACGAAACAAAAACTGTTCTGGAATCTTTGTATTAAGGTCAAACACATAAGAAAAAAAATTTATTTTATAATTTTTTGGTACCTGATTTTAAATTTAAAAATTTTTAATTTTTTTTAAATGGCCGCCATTTTGAAACAAAATGGCGGATGAATCTGGCCAACGAACTTGGTCGAGACATTGTTATGTACTATGTACACACGAAGGTACATCAAAATCGGTTCGTAAATACACCTGTTATAGCGTGACAAAAATCAGGTTGCTTCAAAATGTCACACACGCTAGAAATTCCAAGTGCTATAACTCAGCCATTTTTTAAGATATAGACAAAACAAAAACTGCTCCGGAATCTTTGTATCAAGGTGAAACACATGAGAAAAAATATTTTTGTATTTTTAATTTTTTGTACCACATTTCAAATTTTAAAATTAACTTTTTTTTAAATGGCCGCCATTTTGAAATAAGATGGCGGATGAAGCTAGACAACGAACTCGGCCGAGACATCGCTATGTACTATATATACACGAAGTTACATCCAAATCGGTTCATAAATAGTAGTGTTACAGTGTGACAAAGATCAGACATATATATATCAACATTTGAACGGAGGGTGGTTTTGGGGTCTGAAGGTCATGATCGGTGAAAATATACCAAACTTTTTTGAAATAGCCTTCCTCCGAACGGCTGCAATAGGTAGCTTTTTGTAATGAAAGCTACCTAAAATTGCAGGTGAGTATGTAACTCGTTCCTGTAACTTAAATTCCGATTCAGTTTAACTTTTACCCTTTCCACCTTCTTTTAGTACTATTTAAAACAAGTTTTTTCTTTTTCTTTTTTTTTTTTTTAACATACCGATTAAGAGTGTTTTCATAATTTTCACCCTCACAACTTTAGGTTTTATATCGTCCCGGCGAGCGGTTAAAAAGAGTCTATATTCTGGGACCAGACCAGTCTCAGCCGGGCCTAATGTATTTTTCATACCGACCGGGACTGGCTGCCTTTCTTCCTAGGTTTGCACTGGGCGAAATTTTCAGTCCCGGTCTCGACTCAATCGGTATTAAAATCATTCTATCTGACTCACCTAATCCGTGCAAAAATCAGTAAAGTTTGGCTCAAACAGAACTTTCATTCAGAAACTTGATTAAAAGATGCTCGATGTCTTCCAGGAGGCATAGGTAAACAGCTTACGCAAAAAAAAAAACAAAAAAAAAAACAAAAAAAAAAAAACAAAAACAAAAAAAAACAATTACCGTACTTAAAATTGCCAATCTGTTCTCCCCTTACATAGCACTTGCGGGTGGCGCTACGGTCACCCGTGGTGTGCATCTGCGCTGCAATGCTAATGATTTGCATATTTCATCGCCGCAAACGCATGATATAAATTTCACATGAGTTGCATGCTTCCTTCAGGGTGTTGCATTTTGTGTGGCTAGCAGTGTATATATCAACAGTACAACAGAAAATGAATGTATGAAACACTAGGGTGGTCACAAGCAACATGGGGAAAAATTTTTTTAACGTTTTCTTCGGGGGGACACTCCTAAAAGTTGCCAATTAGTTAGAAAATGAGATTGGCAAAGTTTCAGCTCAAATAAATAATATTAACCCGTGCCTCATCGAGGTTGAATTCTTCAAAATTTGCAATTTTTGGCAAAAAAATGTCGTTTTTCTTTTCTTACGTGAAAAATATTTGTCTTAGAAACCTGATTCTTGTTTTATTTCATAGAAACTGTTGTTACCTTGAACTTTTACTCTCATAAAAACTTAATGAACATTTAGTATTTTATAATTTAATGAACATTTAGTATTTTTCAGGACATCTAGTGAACCATACCCTCAAACTCTGCATTTTTGAAACATAGGTAAAAAATGACAAATTAAAAATTTTATTACTTTTGATAATTTTTTTGTATCATTTTTATTAATAGGCAAAAATAAGTGAACAATTTTTGTAACTTTAAAAATATTTCACGAATTATAATTGATTATTAGTTATCTAGTTCTGTGTCTAATAAGAAAGAGCTTCTCGATTTGTGTTGCAGTTGAACCTCTGAATTTCTCTTTTTATTAAAAAGCTGTTTTTGTTATCTGTTATGGTTATCTATTTTTAGAATTGACGAAACATTCCGTAAAACCCTTCCCCTTCTTGATATGATGGCAGAAATGTAAGATTTTTTAAATTGGCCACATGTCTCATCAAATCACCGACAGTAAGCAGCTAAGTAATTGTCAAGTTTTGTGTATTTTATTTTATAATATTTGCAAAATGAACTGAACGCCAGAGAAGCACCACAGACATCGACTCTGCAAATAACTGTTTCGTAAACAAAGAACTGAGCTCATCAAAAACAGATTTTAAAATTCCCGTTTAGAGAGAACTGTTGTTCACTGGGGTGGAAAACTGCTTCACCATTTTTTGAATAAAGAAAATGTAGAGTGGGTAAAAGTTTTAATTAGTTGTGGGAATGAAGAACAGTTACTACTAGTTCCTCAACTTGAAAATAGTATCGGAATAATTCAGGCGAAAGCTGTATTTTCAGCGGTTGAAGTGTGGGAGGAAGTTGGTAAAATCCAGGCAATATTTTTTGATACAACTGCAGTAAACACAGGTCGCCTCAGAGTTAACCTACATTTTTCTATAGCAATTGTTAAAGGAAAAGTCTTCTGTATTTACCATGCCGCCAGCATAATTTAGAAAGCTGTTCTTGATTGTAAAATGGGCAAAATCACTGCCCCTCAGCCAGATATATAAAAAAAAAACAATTCTGATTGGGTGGTCTAAATTAAACCAGAATAAGTATACAAATGTTACTGAAGATGAAATACTAGGTATAAATAGTTAATTCAGAAGAAATTTCAAATTTTCTTACAGGAACTCTTAAAAATTAACAGCTCAGGGATGATTATAAAGAGTTTATCCAACTTTGTTTAATTTTTATAGAACTCCTTCCTGCAAAAGACATTTTTTCAAAGCACCTGGTACTTTTAATCATGTCAGATGGATGGAGGCACAAGCCATTCATTCTCTTAAAATATATTGTTTCAGGGATCATCTTTCAATAACAAATTTAGAAAAAGAAGGTATCAGAGATCTTTTCTTATTTTTAATCAATATTTATGCAAAAGCGTGCTTCAATACTTCCACTGCCACTTTAGCCCCCAATTCAAGACCTGCAAATAATACAATCACTTGTTCACTACAGAAAATTTGATAAATAGGTTACAGACAAAGCACTTGCTAAAATGACAAACCGCCTTTGGTAACTTAACTCGTATCAAGTTGCATTTTCATTTTTCGATAATACTTTGGTAAAAAAAGTCAACATAAGCCACCTTATCTAAACCATTACCACTTCAATCCTTTCCGGCGCAGTGTCCCACGCCGGGACCACCTAATTTTAATTCCAAACTTACAAACGGCACGAAGAATATTTTAATAAAATTTTGCTTTTACAATGAAAGGTTAAATTAATGTGATTTTAATTTCTAAAAATGTCGTTTGTAAATTCCGGGGTAGACAATCATTTCATCCTTTTACGAACAGAATTTTTCTGTGCCGGAAAGGGTTAACGTGACAGTTGTAAGGCAAAATAATTTATTTTCTTTATTATGCCTCCTTTCTTGTAACACAACTTTAATAATAAAATGCAATTGAGCATTATTTGCTCTCATTTCTATACTTCCTTTGCCCTCCCTTTTTTAAAAAAATTCTTTCAGTTTAAAATTCGATTTTTTTCCTTTTCTTTGGAATTCTTTTTAATCAAACACTTTATTGGACTTCACAAAACGAAAAAAAGAAAAACAAAAGGTGGAAAGCAGATGAAATGGAATGTTACAATTTTTTTTTTCGCTTTTTCATAAAAAGTCAATTTTTAGGATTCAGGTGAAGTCTGGTCCTGAAAAATGCGCATATTTTTAAATCTATAAATTTTTAGAAAAAAATGGTGTGTGGTTCTTCAAAGCAAAACTTTTTTTTATATAAAATGAGGCCTTCATTATGTTTCTAGGTTAAATTGTATTCATTTCATGAAGGAAAAAAAGCATTTTTTTGCGAAAAATCACGTTTTTTTCAAACTTAAACCTCAATGAGGCACGGGTTAATATTATCCAAATGAGCTGAAACTTAGCCAATCTCATTTTCTAGTCAATTGGCAACTTTTTGGGGGGTCCCCCAGAAAAAATTCGAAAATTGATTTCTTGTGACCACCCTAATGAAACACACACCACGGTTGTTTTTCATGGTTACACATTAACATAATTCATGGTTGAAAGAGAAGATGCATGCTAATTTTAGTAGTTCAAGGACTTCACAAAAGCAAAAAGTTTGAAACCTCTCTTAAAGTATTTATTATCTAAATATGACACAATTTAATCAAGGAAAGCATATGCATAAATGATGACATTCAAGGTAGCGAAATTCGATTTTTCACATGCAATGGCCTTATATATACCAACAATGCAAAGAAAATGGAAGGATGAAACACATAGCATAGTTGTTTTTCATGGTTACACTTTAACTTAATTCATGGTTCAAAGGGCAGACGCATGCTGATTTTGGTAGTTCAAGGAAGCCACAACAGTAAAAAGTTTGAAATCTCTCTTAAAGTATTTAATATCTAAATATGTAACCATTTAATTAAGGAAAAGATGTGTATAAATGACGACATTCAAGGTAGCGAAGTTCGACTTTTCACATGCAATACAATTTTACAATTGTATAATACAAACAATACCTCATGCAGTCAACAATGCAACAGAAAATGAATGCATGAAACACATATAATGGTTGTTTTCATGGTTACACAGTAACTTAATTCACGGTTGAAAGGGAAGACGCGTGCTGATTTTGGTAGTTCAAGGGAACCATAACAGCAAAAAGTTCGAAAATCTCTGCTATAAGTATTTAATATCTAAATATGTAACAATTTAATTAAGGAAAGGATGTGTATAAATGATGATATTCAAGGCTGCGAAGTTGGACTTTGTCACATGCTCTATGTCACATGTTCTATATCAATGGCTTTATACAGTCTGTCCACGTATAACCTGACCGACCTTTATTTTCGCAACCGTTGGTTCTAGATGCATACTTCCAATTACAAAAATGGTTTAAATAAGGTAAAGAATTATTTTTAAAGCGATTAGGGTCAAGAAAACATTCATTAAAAAATTACGAAATTTAAATTTTTATACGGTCCCCCGGTCCTATAAGTGATATTTACTAAAAAGTTACTGTGGCACTAACAAGTAAGACAAAAAAAGTCCCATTAATCTAACATTAAAATTGACAGATTTATGAAACTTTGAAATGCATGACTTATACCATTTTTTTGCATATCGAAACAGATGATTTCGACCATGCTTTCAGGGGTCGTGTATAAAGTACTTAAACTTATTTCAAGGTATCTGCACTTTGAAAGAAATTGTACAAATATTACGATTAACTTTTATTAGTTAACCTTTAACTGATGTGACTAAAATTTGTCACACAACTGATGTGATCCGGTCTCTCAGACCCCTCGAATAAAATGAATAAAAAAATAACTCAAATGGTTGAATTTACTTAAATTTTGTAATAACAATATCGTTGTACTTCTCTTAGGAGCATGTGAATTAAATTGCATGAAAAAAGTATTTTATTCATATTATTTAACTTCGGTACAGAAAAGTAAAAAGCTGTAAAAGTGTTTACAGCTGGGAGTCGCGGGGTCTGGGAAACCGTGTGACATCAGTTAAAGGTTAAGTTTCAGATTAGTTAAAACAATTGTACTTTAACATATGTTTTATTTTCTAAGGATTTGAGGTTATGATTTCTTTTTACTAAAATTATGTTATTTCCATAAGGCTTTATTTAACTTGCAATGATCGTCTTTCCAGTTTAAAATTTGTAATCGAACTTTAACTTACTTTCAAACCTTCGATGGAAGTTAAATTTTACATACTGACTTAAATCCGATGACAATACAATATTATTATGATTTTCGACTCTTACCATCTTATACATACTTATATTAGAGGATAACACAAAAAAATTCGGATAGATTACCGTCAAGAAGTTTAAGAAAGAGTTTTAGATTAGATAACATAAACCTGCGATGGTTGGTTTTTAACTTTTTTAAATTACATTTTATGTATTTTTTAACGCTAAATCAAAAAATTACCTTCACTTTTAACCATCATATCAAAAATCGCAAATTTCAAGGTTAAAAAAAAGCGAAAAATCTGATACTGTAAAATAGATGTAAGACTTTTTTATTCAGTTTAATTTGATTTAATTCAATAATGTATTAGATTTTTTGGCTTATACTGGGTTTCTTACAGCTAAGCAGCTCGGAGATCCAATGAGGTTGGGAGGGGGGGGGGTGTCAATTTTAACTTTTAGCTTTTTAACTTTGAAATTTGCGATTTGAGAAAATTCCTGACGTGATGATTTAAAATGAAGGTCATTTTCGGAAGGTCAATCAATTTTCAAAAGCTAAAAAGCATGCCACAACCCAAAATTTGAAAGGCACTGTAATCTAACAGTATTTTAACATATGTATCATTTTGTAAAGTATTGAGGCTGTTGTTTTTCATCCTTTTATTTAAAAAAAAAATTCTGTTATTTTTATCCTCTTATAATGTTCAGTACAAATTGTACATTTTTCAGTAATATGTCAAAATGATTGAAGATTTCAAATTTATATTGCAATGCAAGCTCAAGCACTTCTTTAATATATCTTACGAAATTATATTTCTACTAAATTTGTGAATGACCCCTAATATGCAGCAAAAAATATGCTCCAACTTTAAACAGTTGTTACTCGGTCAATTGTAATCGTAGAATAACGGGACATTTTTTGCCTTACTTGCCAGTGTAACAGGGAAATTTTACTAAATATAACTTATAGGACCGGGGGACCGTATAAAAATTTAGATTCTGTAATTCTTCCCTAAATTGTTTCTTCGCTTCAAACTTTTTTATCTTAACCCTGCCTCAAATTTTGACCATTTTTGTAATTGGAAGTATGCATCTAGGACCAACGGTTGCGAAAATAAAGGTCGGTCAGGTTATACGTGGACACACTGTATATACCAACAGTACAACAGACAGTGAATGCATGAAACCCATATCACAGTTGTTTTTCATTGTTACACATTAAACTTAATTCACGGTTGAAAGAGCAACGCGTACTGATTTTTGTATTCAAGGGAACCACAATAGCAAAAAGGTTGACATCTCTGCTATGAGTATTTAACATCTAAATATGAAACCATTTTATTAAGGTAAAGATGTACGCAAGAATGGAAATAATGTATTGAGTACAGAATATTCAAAATGAAGGCGGTTTAAAAATTAAATAGTATTTATTAAACTTGATTATTCTGATGTGTATATAAAATCTGCCAATAAAACGTTATTTATTTTAATATTATTATATTTTATTTCTAAGATATACGATTTTTAACACTTTCCAACGTAGTTGAAAAGTGTTTATGATTTCGGTTTGTCTTTCCGTGCTCTAACTCGCGTAAATATAGTCATGATTGCCATGTAATTTATAGATGTTATTAGGTATCACTATGGCACGCTCGGTATTGAAAATGAAGTGGATAGGATTTACGGGGACACTCAAAATAATTCCGTTACATTATGGTCTATGGAGAAAAAACGTTTTCGGTGTATTTTAATAATATCTCACTATTTTAAACATACTAAAATTTACATATATCACTGGAGTTTACTACACTGTGCTTACTGTAGGATATGGTGTACATAGAGTTTATCGTTCATTTACAGGGACACACAAAAGAATTTGGCTATAGAAAAAAGTGAACAATAATGGATCTATCGAAGCCTATGTATAATAATTGTTGAAAGTGCGTTTTCAGTTGTAGTTCGAGTTTTAAATTGCATTTTTTATAAACTATTACTTGGTGTGTATAAGTTCTATAGATCGTATATATGGCTGCACAAAAGCTGTCAAGTATATTTACGTTTATTCATGGAAATTTTTAACTGTGCTATTCGTTTAGGCTGAACTAACTTTTAGCATACTATGCAGAATACATATAAATCTATAAATGATATACAGGGTTGCAGAAAAAGTGGGTATTTTTCCGACTATTGATGGTGATAACAGAAATTGCGTTTTCAAATGCGTTATGCGTTTTTCAAATTGTTGATTTAGACATCGTATTTCATCTTAATAAATTATGAAATTTTGTGACAGTATTCTGAATGTGTTGGAAAGTGTTTCATAATCTATGGTAGGCGCCTGATTTTTCGTTCTTGTTTTTTATTTTCTAGATGGGAGCTGATAATGAATTATTTCCCTTCCCCTATTTATATACGTTTATCTTAATGTTCATTGATCGTATTAAAATAGTTTCGTCAGTATGAATGTCAAAATAATATTAATTAGCTGTTAATTAGCTAGTTAATTAGCTGAATATTACATACATGAAATAATATACTCAGAGTTTTTATTTATTTCATACGTAAAAAAAAACACATAAAATAAATTATAAATATATAATTAAATTATTCACCTAAATTATTTAGTAACAAAAGGCAAACTGTTTAGTCTTTCAAACTGTTGCATTGAAAGACTGGACTATGTCAAATTCAAACATATTCGAATGTTAAAAATTGAAGTGTAGAATAGGATCTTCTTCAACATTGAAAGTCATACCCGCATTATTAAATTTGAGTAATTGTTAGAGAGCATAAATTTATGCAAATATGAAATATGTCAAATTGCGATTATTAGATAAGGAAAATACAACATGCATTATTTTTGCAGAGAATGAATGAATTAATATATTGTATTATTTGAGAAATCCGCACTTACAAGGGAACCACTTTTGGTGTTGTTCACACCCAGCATTGAGACCTGGTGCATTTTAAAGCCCTATATTATGAAATTTGAGAATCGATAAAATTTTTCTGTTAAAATAATATTTCTTGATTATACAGCAGCATAACTTTCTGAAAATGCAATTTTCGAGACCGCTTATCGACTATTCACATTGAATTTTTTAAAAGAAAAGCATTTAAAAATAAAAATTAGTTAGTAATAAGTATAAAATATTGAAAAAGTTTGAAAATTCCTTCAAAACCACACGAATTTGGTTTTGAAAAATTGCAACTTTATATTCATATTTTTGGGAGGGAAACAGTTGGCGTTTATTTTCAAAAGTAAAGCTTTGCGGCAACCCTAGCCAAATGTCATAGCTGAATTTGTAATAGCTAGAAATTGCAATGTCCGACCTATTTCGTCACAGTAATTTTTCTAAATTGTGTAAAAATATTAATTTACTTTATGATTACTTTTACCGAAGAACCATTTAATAAAGCAACATTTCATTTTAAACATTCGAAACTTTATTTCATTCGATTTCAAAAGAAAATTGTTTGCTTATTTTGTATTTCACTAAAAAATAGTTTTCAATGATCTTCGAAGCTGAGAATTATATTTATTACTTATATATTTATCGCCTGCATAGAAAAAAACCCCTAATATTTGTTTCTTATGCTATCAATTATTAAAAAAAATCGCAATCTGATATAATTCTAGTAATATGTTCTGTACATTTTCTCTTTGGATAAAGCGGGCGGAAAAATTGTAACGCCCTATTTGGCGACTTAACTCACTTTTGGCGTGAAATAAACAAATAAATATGTAATAATAAAAAATTAAAAGTATAAAAAAGTATATAAAATATTATTTGAACACAGAAATTTTTTCGGTTCTCTAACTTTTATTTCTAGGGCTACAAAACGTACCAGGTCTCGATGCTAGGTGCGAGCAACACCAAAAGTGGTTCCCTTGTTAGTGCAGTCTTATGAACCTGTTACAACCTGTATTCGAAAATATTGTTTACGCATATTTACCAAAAGTGCTGTTACAAGTATTTATTACATGTTTAATGCGCTTCAATTCTAACAATTTAGTATTTCCTTAAAGGTAAATTTGTGATTATATTCACTTTTATCAGTTATATTTACTCTTAATGTAAGTTATAAGCAATGTTACGAATGTATTAATTTCTGTAGAACATGCTACTGAGCTTGCGTAGTTAGAAGCAATTAGAAACAAATGTTCTAGAATAATGGTTAATTAATAAAGAAAGAAAAATGAGTTGGTTAATCTTTAAATAAAAATTATTTAAATTTTAAACAATGTAGTAAGAAGTTAACTTTAAACAGGGCCTATAAATTAATTAATACGAAATCATATGTGAATAGCTTATTTCATATTTAAATACTCATCTAATTTCTTATCATCAAATTGATTATATGCAACTGAAAGAACATTTATAAATATACATTTACGAAGTATGTTCTGTTTCAAATAATGTGGTGAAAATTCGTTACTTAAATATTCAGGTGGCAATATATTACTGTGTATATACATATTATTTAAGCAATGTTCTTATACTGTATATATTATTTAAGCAATATGCAAACAGATAGTATATGAAAATTATATTTTAATGTATATGAATTTTTTAAAGGTACAGTCGTGGAAAAAAAAGTAAACACCCCTACTAACTCCTCAACAAATTATCGTAGACGAAAGTTACTGGTACCGGACGATTGGAAATAAAGTCTACTTTTAAATGGTGTGTATAAATTTTGCTTAGGGGGCTATATACGTATTAAAACGAATCCAAACTTCATTTTTTTCAATAGCAGTACCGAAATTTAACAAGATATTTCAAATCTTCGGTTCAAAATATGCCTAGAAACCAAATTTCAAGTCATTCGAATGATAAGTTTTTGAATTATAGACATTTAAAATTTAGTACTTCTAATGTTAAATTACATTTTCATATTTTTATTTATATCTCCTGAAATTATGCTCCTAATGAGCTAATTTTTTGTGTAGCAATAATACTAATATACCCAAACATAAATACGCTGTACTTGCAATTTTTATAATTTTATGATATGAATTATGAAATTAATATTCGAAAAAATTGTGAATTGGAACATACAATTTTTTTGATGGATTTAGATTTATTAAGCCCTGATTTATGGAAATCCAAAATTTCACATTTTTCTTCCAAGTAGTTTTCAAATTATGCTTAAAAAAACGGCAAAATGATGGTTTAAAAGGCCGTCTATGATAGAAGTGAATAAATTTTTGAAATTTATTCTGCTATCCTGTAATCAAACAGGTTTCATTGATGCTTAAACCTGCCTTGATCAAGAAGGTGGCTCTCTCGGTTAACAATCGAGTTCGGAACTTCAATTTGGATACAGCCCTTAAAATACGCTCGTTTTAAAAAAATTAATTTCTCGGAAACTTATGGCACGAATTGCATAAAAATTTGTATATAGGTTAATTGAAAGGTGTAGGGTGCATTTATGCTGTCAGAATTGTGTACTGCTATTGAAAAAAAACAAAGTTATGGTTCGTTTTAATATATAGAAGGCCCCTTAAACAAATTTTATATACACCATTTAAAAGTAGACTTTATTTCCAATCATTCGGTACTAGTAACTTTCTTCTACGATAATTTGTTGAGAAGTTAGTAGGGGGTGTTTACTTTTTTTTTCCACGACTGTACATACACCAGATTTAATAAAAACTAAATCGGACTTATTTCCGTTAAAATCTGTTTAAAAATGTAGATAGCAAAGAAAAAGAAATACACAAAAAGTAAACAAACAAATAGATAATTAAAATAAATATAATTAAATTATTAAAACAATTTTATTTGATAAGGATGAAGTTGAACAATGCTTGTTTACATAAAATCCGGTTCAAAATTGAAAATATCAGAATTTTAGCGACATAAAGGCTAAAATACTACATTCGTTCAAAATTAATGATTTAAATGACTTTGAATGCACAATTATTCAACTTGAAAAGGATTATTTTAATTAGGTTACATCGAATGTTGATATCATAGAGTAACAGATTACCTACACGGTTGTATACATTGGTTAAATATATTTAATCTGTGGTTGATGTAAAACAGAATTATTTAGCATACAAGCATCTAAATGGAAGCTGGAAAAAATGTTATGTCCTCTAAAATCAGCTTAAAAGTTAAAAAATATGAAAAAAACTATTAAACGAATTCAAAAGAAAATTTTTAATATGCCTTACATTACAAAGTAAGCAACTTCTAAAACATTTTATTGAAATAGAAGAATTTTAATACGTAATGATAAAATGAACTGAAAATATAGCCAAATTCATCCTAATATTGTTCGGAATTTTAGTAGACCATTATTTTCGAATAGATTGTCGGAACTTCTTGATTAACGAACGCATCCAAGATATTAGTAAGATTAATCCATTGTTCAAATTTGGTTCCGATCGGCACAGTATTTTGGACGGCAACGTGATGACACAAAGATGTAATATGATTGCATTAAGTTATAACATATTTCCATTGCTTAAACGACGCTTGAACTCAAACCGATGAATACCAACTAATATCTTTTAGTATGTTTCACCTAGTGAAAAATCCCTAAAATGTTTACTAATAATTGAAGAAATTTAACATGTATTAATAATGAACTGAAAGTATAGCCATATTGACCGTAATGTTATTTGGATTTTCAAAAGGCCGTTACTTTTTAACGATTTACCGAATCTTTATTAACGGACTAACCGTATATACAGGGTTATTCTAAATGATGGATCCATTTTCGAAAAATTGCATTTATTAAAGTACAAATCCAAAATGAACAATCTTTATACCAATGAAAAGAGGAAGTTTCAAAGTTTTTTTTAAAGACATTATAAATGTTCAATGTGTCCACCGTTAATACCAAATTTGGTACGAAATGACCGCTGCACTGCAATTTGCGACTCATTTCTTGCGAATTCAAGAACGCAGAAAACCTTGTGCTCCACAGTAGCCATCTCACTCACAACTGACAGCGAAACGAAATCGCGGTCTATTGCCTCTACCGGCCGCTTCTGAACCACCACCGCTTTGAAAGCCGTGCACTCAGTAACAGCAGATATGCTTTCTCGTGTGTGGGACGAGTTTGGCTATCGTGTAGATGTTTGCCGTGCAGCAAACGGTGGACACATTGAACATTTATAATGTCTAAAAAAAAAAAAAAAACTTTGAAATTTTCTCTTTTCATTGGTATAAAGATTGTTCATTTTAGATTTGTACTTTAATAAATAAAATTTTTTTGAAAATGGGTCCGTTATTTAGAATAACCCTGTATTTGTGAGATCAATACACTGCCGAAATTTGATTCGAATTGGTTCAGTATTTCTGATGTTATGGAGATGGTAAGTTTTGCATTATGTATAAATAGACCTATAATAAAGAAATAGGCCGATTTCTAAAGAAATTAACCTAATAGCTAATGGTTTTTGGCAACAATCCAGCATTTCTAATAGAGCGGGAGGCGACTGCACAAACCAAGACCTCATCGAGTTGGGGTCTGAAATTCCAGGATTTGATATAGCTCGATTCTCATTTTAAAATGTTACTAGATTGCTAAGTCATATCTTGGTGGGAAACACTTGTAAACCCGATTTTAGTAGTTGACTGGTAGGTTTGCTATTGTGTTTTCCTGCAGCTAGTTCTCAATGTTTCATACTTTTGGGTGCAGGAAAACACAAAGATGAACCTACATATGTATCAGGAAGATTTGTAGAAGTGGAATTTGTTTCTTTACTTCGTAAAATGTTATGGACATCAGGAAAGGTGGTACAAGGCCGGATTCAGTAACATTGCATCTGTGTCCTTTGCAGAACCCAAAAGCTCTCGTCCCGAAATGCTGAATCTGACACAAAATGAGCACAAAGTCTTTCCAGGAACGATAAGTTTATTATCATAGACATAGAAAAGGTTAGGTGATCCCCCTAACGCGCACACACAATTCTTACATACTTAGCGTTCGAGAGTCCGTCGTTAAATCTACCAAATACATCCTTCTGTCCAACCGTTAACTTAAAATTCCGTTAGTATGCCAACATATAAAATTCAAATCTAATGACGTGAATCTGGCAATAGATAACGGATGAAAAATGTTTCATAATGATTGTATGAAATAAGCAATAAATCCTTGGGTAATTTAGTTACATGTTATTATTTCGATTATCTAGTGACAGCTGTTTAATTTATATCATAAACGTATGCGAAGATTAATGAAATACAATGCCCAGAGAAGAAAGTAATTTAGCTAAAAAAAAGATTTATTTTTGACAGGAAATAATATTATTGTGAAAGAGAGCTTTTTAGATGAATTAATAAAGTTATATTAGCCAATAAATGAATAGATTTTAAGATTTATCAGAGCAGAAATAAATTAACGAACTGTAATTTAAGAACAAACATGATTTTGAATATTTTAAATTTTAAATGTATGATTCTACATCATATATTTCTCCCCTTTGACCAAAATATCTAAACTTACAATGACTCGAGTCGCATATTTATGAAACAAGCAACACAAATAATAGACTGAATAATTAAAGATCTACTGGGGAATCACCTGAAGATACAAATGCAAAAATACATTCAAGGAATATAATGTGAGTACCCCGAAATAATGTCATATAAATGACAATATAATAATCATTATATAAAAGGATAAATTGAATTGCAATTGTTCATATATTTTCTTTTTTTAAAGACAAAGCCTAGTAAGTTTCGTCTCTCAAACGGACGAGGACCTGCATAAAAATAATGTGCACATATAAAATTAATATGTTGTATATATAGGATTAGTACTAGTACAGCAGGTAAAGAGTCTTTTTCTCTTATGCCTAGTGACATTAATTTCAAAATGTTTATAAACTTTAATATAAGTGACAATTTCAATGAATATAACATAATAAACAAATATAAAATAATATAAAGATTTGTAAATTGCAGATAAGAAATATAATGCACAGTTGAATCTGTATATGAATGTGCAATGTCCTATATATGCATGAACTTATTTTAAAATAGACTTCTTAAATAAAATTAAAATAATTAGATAATTAAATAATAATGTAAATGCAAATTCTGCTCAGTGCCATTAAATGCCAAAATTAACGAATAAGTGTGTACTATGAATAAAACAACTATTAATGAAAATCACTTAAAACAAGCAATTACGAGTGTAAACATGTCATAAAACAAAGCTTAAATGTAAAAATTTTCCTTGAGTGTAGTTTTTGTATAACAGACAACATAGACTTAAAAATCTATCAAAATGATTGAGTGCATAATATGGCTGGTGTGTACAAGGGAAAAATGAATTAACAATCTAATGTTAATTACTTTAAATTTTAACATTTAAATTAATATGTAACTATTGAAAACATGATAATTGAAATCATCAACCGATGAAAAACGTAAAAAAGTGTGTGAACCTCAATAAAAATAAATAGTAACAATACCTATATTTTTTTAATGAAATGGGGTAAGCACATTAGGTACAATAACAATTCAGGAAGTACGTGTGTAAAAAACGAACGTTGAAGACCCTCGATATAACTTGTGTGTGGCGTAAGAAGTACTTCTGAAAACCATATGTAACCTAATAACATCACAACGTGTATATAAAATTTATTAAAAGTGTGAAAACACATGTCTCACATCTAAAAACGTTTGTTTTCTTGTACATGTTGCAGAACATAGTGAACTTCGATGTTTGTGGAAAAAAAAATCTAATGTGTGCATGTAAACCTTAAAAGAGCAACAGAGAATCTAACTTGTAACTATCTAAAACAAAATTAAATATTGATGAAAACATAAACAAAGCATACCTGTACCAGCACATATCATCCCAGCAAACAGTCTTGACAGTGAAGGATAAATCTCGTGATTCCATCTAAATTACACACCAGTTACGAGATTTATCACCTAAAAATTGTATAATCTACATACAATAACACAAAATGTAATTCCTAACCGTTGATGAAAATGGTGCGATGACAAATGTAATTTCTAACCCTTGACGAAATGGGTGCGATGACAAAGTGAAAAATTCTTATCTAAATGTTATAAAAATGCATTTCAGAACCTGTCTCCACAAAATTAAGAGTAAAAATAGAAAAACTAAAATTTAAAATAGTGTAGAATTTTGAAAGATATAGCATATGTTTAAATTCTGTAGAATATTTCCAAACTTAATACTATAAAGTGGACAATGACAAAAAGAATCTTGAATGAGAATACCTTAAAAAAATGAAGAATTTTCTTTTTAGAATTTAGAAATGAAAAATAATCCAGCAGTATAATCCAACAGTATGTGTGTAAAATTAAACCAACTCCGAAAAAACATTCTGTAAACCAAATTGTACAACAATTGGTGAAACTTCCGTGAATATTTCATGACAATCAATGTACAAAGTTCTATATGCAGCAGCAAAGAACTGTAACTATACCTTAAATAAATGACATGTATGAAAATAAAAAAATACCTTAGACCATTTCCAAAAATAAATCCCATAATATGACTAAAAAAACTGTTTGTGAATAGCATCTCGTGTAAACTATGAACAAATGTGTAGAATAAAAATTTCTGGGTACGGAAAGACCCAGACACCATGAACAATGTGTAAATAAATTAATTGAAAAACTATATCACAGAACACGTTTAAGTGTTGAAATGTGAAAAGCAGTGAATGAGCAGATTTATGACATCAAAATTGTCAAACAAAATTCAAACAGGGCGTGTGTAAAAAGATCGCTGAAAATTGTTAAATACCATCTTGTAAATTGTGTGTGTGAACGAGTGAAAAGTCCATGTCGAAAACGGTTCCGAAACAAAATTGAAAAAAAAAATATCGCTCCAAAGTATGCATGTTATAATTGTAAAATTTATGAACAGTAAAAAAAGTAACTAAAATCAGAAAGCAAGAATTGTGCTTCTGGGAAATTTAACAGCATTGCCAAAACAGAATTAAAATTTCAAACCAGAATGTAAACTACAGTAAATGTGATAGCAACAATATAACAGGAAGAATGCAAGTAATCCATTCCATATCCGACAAGAATAAGTGGCCATCTAACCCAAATCAGACATGAAATGTAATCAATCACAGAGAAATTACCGGAAACGAATCCCATGAAAGAATCTACCCACACTCGCATTACTGATATATTAAATGGCAATGGTGAAAAAAATTGAAAAGAATTCAACAGACCTAAAAGACATGATATCTGCATGTGATGAGCATTAAATAACAGTAATACTTTCTGCCTAAAAATTATGTAAGCTGAGAATCCGAAAAATATACTTAAACTGCAGACCTCAACATAAAAATTAAATTAAGGAGACAGTAACAGGCAAACAAGGGTTAAATAGCTGAAATATGGCAACTATATCTAAAAAGTTAAAAAAAATTAACCAACGAAATTTTTCACACATGAAAATTGGCATCACACTGGACTAATTACACATGTATTAGATTTAAAGACTGAAATAAATGTTGTTATTGTTGTTTTAACTAATTGGATGCATGGCAGGATAAGCAACAATCACTTCGAAGGAGTCATATTACATATACACATAAAATAATCACACCATAAATTACCAAATTGAAACCTTAAAGGATACTATATTTTGAAACTCTACCTATTTTCCATTCAATTAAAGAATTTCTTTAGCTTCATAACATACACAAAAACAAATAATATTCCTTAAAGTATTTAGTATATCAGTGAATTCAAATACACATTAGGGTAGATGCTTCATCATTTTACCATATCTAAACATAAACATAATAATAGAAGAATAATGATAAATTACACATAAACATATCTTTAAAAAATTGCATACTTGCATTTTGAAAGGTATACTATCTTTTGCACATTATAAGATAAAAATCTTCAGTAGAATTTTAAATAATGCAAGAAATTTAAATTTCTCAGAATTTTCCAGCCTAAGTAATACTATAAACAAAATACATACATAAAATAATCACAAATAAGAATTTAATCTTTAATATAAGTATATGTAAATAATAAAATAGGAATTAAATGGTGCTGCAACCAAATGCTGCAGCATTATAATACAACATAAAATACCAAAAACGGAAATATTTCTTCATGAGTCAATTTGTACAAAGCAGAAACTTACTCATAAGACAAATTGAGATCTCATCAAACTTTTCTTTTTTTTTAATTACCAAATAATCTTGCCTCAAACAATATTAAGATAAGAGGAACTAATTGTTTGCATAAATTTCACTTCTAACAATATATCAACCTGAGATTTATTCACTCGCGTGATGAAATCACAATCTATTTACTTCACGAATGAAACAGAATATCCATTAAAATCTGCCAAAATTATTAAAAATAGGTATGAGGGGAAATGGATGTGGTATAGTACATGTCTATACATAATTAAATACATAAAATTAACTTTAAAGGTATCTCTAAAAATCTACATATTTAAGAAAAATATCTATACACTTATCCATCTTTACTAAGGTCACTTAAACTACATTTAAATAAACAAAAATATGCATTTATTATTATCTTTAAGAATCAAATAGAAGCATGAAACAAATCATGTAAGAAAACAAGGAAACTTACTCATTTCTATTTTCTGCATGCACATTTACATATCCCTAATTACTAAACTATGCATGACAGTGGTATGCCTTGTGAATTAAACTAGAGCGATCGTGAATACAAAGATGTTTTTTTTTAAATATCTTTGAAGAATGCACATAAATAACACCATCCTTAGAATATAGTTTGCTTTTTTTTTTAACAGTCGGTCATTATACCGTAGTAAACAAACGAAAAAGGCTCTGTGAATCATACTATCACCGTTCAGGTGTCTGTGCGATAAGACAGTTCAGGCTATGTTGACCGTTGACTTAATGAGTTTAATTTTACGTCCTGAAAAGCGAATATTCTGTTACAAAAGAACAGCTTGTAACAGCTCACACTTTTCTATAGGATTGATAGTATAATAAATACACAAGTCAGCTGACTTCAGTTCTTTTACCATGAATAGAACCCCGGGACATTTTGCTCACTGCAAACGGGCCAGCCTTGGCAAGCCATAGCCAGCATTTCCCTGCGAGCACCAGAGCACAGATATAAGAAAATTTGTACACTTCCCATATGCGCGCCGAAGAAAAACAAACTTAAAATATTATTGGATGGAGAGGCAGCAGTGCTTCCCGAAATAGGGAGGACGGCACACCAGACACACAAATGAACGGGGAGGCCAGAAAACAGTAGACGCCGATGTCAGACGAGGGATATCCGCAGTTCGAGGCGGCACCGGAATTTCAAACATACACTATTGGAGAGCCATAATTTCAGACATCAAGTGTTTGAGAGCAGAAACTTCAGATCATAACGACGAAAAAATTATTTTGATTAAACACAGAAAATTGTTTCTAATGCATCTTGAAGATTTAAAAATCGCGCAGAAAACAGTTTTACGGTTTAAAACTTAGGGGATCACCTCCGGAAATTTTGTCTTCAGCATTTTTTTTCACGGCTCCAATATGTATCAAGAAGATTTTGGGAAGTGGAATTTGTTTCTTTATTTCGTAAAATGTTATGGAGCTCAGGAAAGATGGTACAAGGCTGGATTCTGTAACATTGCATTTGTGTCCTTTGCAGAACCCAAAAGCTCTCGTCCCGAAATGCTGAATTTGACATAAAATAAGCACAAAGTCTTTCCGGGAACAATAAGTTTATTATCGTAGACATAGAAAAGGGTATGCGATCCCCCTAACGCGCACACACAATTCTTACATACTTAGCGTTTGAGAGTCCGTAGTCAAATCTACCGAATACATCCTTCTGTCCAACCGTTAACTTAAAAATCCGTTAGTATTCCAACATATAAAATTCAAATCTAATGACGTGAATCTGGCAATAGACAACGAATGAAAAATGTTTCATAATGATTGTATGAAATAAGCAATAAATCCTTGGGTAATTTATTTACATGTTATTATTTCGATTATCTAGTGACAGCTGTTTAATTTATATCATAAACGTATGCGAAGATTAACGAAATACAATGCCCAGAAAAGAAAGCAATTTAGCTAAAAAAAGATTTATTTTTGACAGGAAATAATATTATTGTGAAAGAGAGCTTTTTAGATGAATTAATAACGTTATATTAGCCAGTAAATGAATAGATTTTAAGATTTATGAGAGCAGAAATAAATTAACGAACTGTAATTTAAGAGCAAACATGATTTTGAATATTTTAAATTTTAAATATATGATTCTACATGATACGATCAAACACTTAAATCGGGTCTGCAGGTGATCGCTACCAAGATATGATTTGACATACCAGTTGCATATTAATATGCTAATCGAGTTCTGCCTAATCCTGAAGTTTCCCCCGTCAACTCAATGAGGTGATGGTCTGTGCAGCCACCTCTCAGTCTGTAAGGATGGAGGAAAAAAGTCTATAGTGATGGACTTTGCCGCTAAAATGCAAGTTTGTTTTACTTGAACATGGTATTTTTAAGTAATTTTAATCAGTAAAAAACTATAAAAGAAAAAAAAAACTTTCTTACATTTTGCAGATTTGCAATCAATAAAATAGAATTGTGACTCAGGTATTGCAGTTTTTAAGAACTAAATTACGAAAACGAAGTAGTTTTAAATAATACTGAATTTATGAAATTTCCTATAAATTGTTCTAAAAAGGCATGAATAAAACATTTTTTATCATTATATTTACTATAGCTGGCTTACTATTATCTAATATATAAAAATGAAAATTTGTCTGTTTGTCTGTAATGCTGTACAAATCCACAGTTTGGAAGCCAGAATTGTGAAATTTTATGTACACGTGTATTAAAACACGGCTGAGGCAACTAAAGCAATTCAGAATAGAAATAATTTATAGTTAACTTTTAATTAATAAAAAAAAAATACCAATTTAACAGCAATTTCCTATCAAATTTAAACTTTTTTTGTTATAGAAGCTGCCAACAATTGAAAATTCACAATAAAATCCTTTTTTTATGTTCACCCCGTAATCGTACGAGTTATTTAGCAATGTGAGATATACATATTACGTACGCCACGCTGCAATACTAAAAAGTCCTTCCGGCCAGTGCCGAGAGGAAGAGGTAGCTTTCATATTCCTTATTTTTTTAAAGCCAGGTTATATTATTCAAACACACGGAGCTCAAATTAGTGGAACCCGATTATAGAAGATTAAATACTAATTTTTTGTCAATATTGAATATGAATGAGAATTTCGCGAAATTAGTCAGCGTTATCAAAGCTGGTTATATTAAAGTGATTTATATTTGTCGCCAAATTCGGTGATATCCCGAATTATATTAATAATTATATTAACCCGAATTATCGGTGATAGCTCGCCATTTTAAAACAACATAATGGGTGCAACAAGGCTTACCAATGAACTTGGTGGAGACCTGTGCACATGCTCACTCATATCTAAATCGATTGATATATGCGAGTGCTGTAGCAGGCAAAAAATCAGATTTTTAAAAATGTCACATACATTCGAAACTCAAACTGCTATATCTCGGCTTTTTTTTTAGATAAAGGCAAAACAAAAAATAATCCGGAATCTTTGTAACAAGCTGAAACACATAAGAGAAAAATCTTTTTCAATTTCTAATTTTTTTTGTACTTCATTTTAAATTAATTTTTTCTAAATTTTTAAATTGCCGCGATTTTAAAACAAGATGGCCGATGAAGTTAGCAAATGAACTCGGCCGAAAGATTGCTATGTACTATGCACATGCCTTGTCACATCCTAATCGGTTCATAAATACGCGTGTTATCTCGTGACAAAAATCAGATCGTTTCAAAATGTCAGCAATGCCAGAAATTCAAAGTGTTATAAGTCAGCCATTTTTTAAGACAGAGACGAAACAAAAAATGCTCCGGAATCTTTGTATCAAGCTCAAACACATAAGGAAAAAATCTTTTTCAATTTCTAATTATTTTGTACCCCACTTTAATTTTTTTTTATTTTTAAATGGCCGCCATTTTTAAACAAGATGGTGGATGAGGCTGGCCAATGAACTCAGTCGAGACATTGCTATGTACTATGCACATTCCTTGTCACATCCAAATTGGTTCATAAATACGTGTATTATCGCGTGACAAAAATCAGATCGTTTCAAAATGCCAGCCATTCTAGAAATTCAAAGTGCTATAACTCAGCCATTTTTTAAGATATAGACGAAACTAAAAATGTTCCAGAATCTTTGTATCAAGCCCAAACACATATGAAAAAAAATATTTTTCAATGTCTAATTTTTTTGTGCCTCCTTTTAAATTTAAAATTTAAAAAATTTTTTTAAATGGCCGCCATTTTGAAACAAGATGGCAAATGAGGCTGGCCAACGAACTCGGTCGAGACATTGCTATGTACTATGCACATTCTTTGTCACATCCAAATCGGTTCATAAATACTTGTATTATCGCGTGACAAAGAAGTCCTTCCGGCCAGTGCCGGGAGGAAGAGGTAGCTTTCATATTCCTTATTTTAAAAAAGCCAACTTATATTATTCAAACACACGAAGCTCAATTTAGTGGAAACCGAATATAGGAAATTCAATACTAATTTTTATCAATACTAAATCATTGTGAATGAGAATTTCGCGAAATTATTCAGCTTTATCCAAGCTACTTTTATTTAAAGTAACTTATATTTGGCGATTTCTTAAAGTGCCTGCCATTTTAAGACAACATGGTGGATGAGGCTAACCAGTGAACTTGGTCGAGAACTTAGTAATTGCTGTGCACATGCTCACTCACATCGGAATCGATTGATATATACGAGTGCTGTCGCAGGCAAAAAATCAGATTTATCAAAATGTCACCCACATTAGATATTGAAATTGCTATATCTGAGTCATTTTTAAAGATAAAGACAAACAAAAAATGCTCCTGAATCCTTATATCAAGGTCAAATACTTAAGAAAGAAACCTTTTTCAATTTCTAATTTTTTTGCACCTCACTTTAAATTTATTTTTTTTTAATTTAATGGCCGCCATTTTGAAACAAGATGGCTGATGAAGCTGGCCAGCGAACTTGGTCGAGATATTGATGCATACTATCCACATGCCTTCATACATCGAAATAGGTGAATACGTGTGTTATCGCGTGACAAATACAAGATCGTTTCAAAATGTTAGCCATGCTAGAAATTCAAAGTGCTATAATTCAACCATTTTTTAAGATATAAACAAAAGAACAAATTTTCAGAAACAAAAACTGCCCCGAAATCTTTGTAACAAGGCCAAACACATAAAAAAAAATCTTTTTCATTTTCCAATTTTTTAATACCTCATTTTAAATTCTATTTTATTTTTTTTATTTATTATTATTTTTTTAATGGCAAACCTTCTGAAATAAGATGGTGAAATAAGCTGGACAACGAACTCGATCGAGACATTGGTATGTACTATGTACAGACCAAGTTACATCCAAATCGGTTCATAAATACGCCCGTTATCGCGTGACAAAAATCAGGTCGTTTTAAAATGTCAGCCACAATAGAAATTCAAAATGCTATAACTCAACCATTTTTTAAGTTATAGACGAAACAAAAACTGTTCCGGAATCTTTGTATTAAGGTCAAACACATACGAAAAAAAAACTTTTTCATTTTCCAAATTTTTGGTATCACATTTTAAATTTAAAATTTTTAAAATTTTTTTAAATGGCCGCCATTTTGAAACAAGATGGCGGATGAAGCTGGTCAACGAACTCGGTGGAGATATTTGTATGTACTATGTACACACCAAGGTACATCCAAATCGGTTCATAAATACGCGCGTTATCACGTGACAAAAATCAGGACGTTTCAAAATGTCAGCCAGGCTAGAAATTCAAAATGCTGTAACTCAGCCACTTTTTAAGATATAGACTAAACAAAAACTGCTCCTGAATCTTTTTATCAAGGTCAAACACATAAGAAAAAAATATTTTTTCGATTTTCAATTTTTTGGTACCACATTTCAAATTTAAATTTTTCTTAAACATTTAAATGGCTACCATTTTTAAACAAGGTGGCGGCTGAAGCTGGTCAACGAACTTGGTCGAGACATTGGTATGTACTATGTATAAACGAAGTTACATCCAAATCGGTTCATAAATACGCCTTTTATCGCGTGACAAAATTCAGGACGTTTCAAAATGTCAGCCAAGCTAGAAATTTAAAATGCTACAACTCAGCCATTTTTTAAGATATAGACGGAACAAAAACTGCTCCGCAATCTTTGTATAAAGGTCAAATACATAAGAAAAAATATTTTTCCATTTTCAATTTTTTGGTACCACATTTCAAATTTTAAATTTTTTAAATTTTTTTAAATGGCCGCCATTTTGAAACAAAATGGCGGATGAAGCTGGCCAACGAACTCGGTCGAGACATTGGTATGTACTATGTACACACCGAATTACATCCAAATCGGTTCCTAAATACGAGAGTTACAGTATGACAAAGGTCAGTAAGACTATTATATTTTTATAATATAATTTATTTTATTTTATAGCATATAGCCTATATTCTATATATTATCAAGTTAAAAAAGTTTTTTAATTTCTCAGTTTAGATTTAATGGTATGGTAATAGAATATATTGTATTAACATTTAATTTATTTTAAAAAAAAATTCTGAATAATGAAATACAGTATGGTATTGTTTATATTGGGATGTGAGTGGGAATGCAGTTGAAAAATTTTAATTCATTAGCATGTATTGGGTTCTACTTATTGTGACATTTGTATAATCATAATAGTTTTTAAAATAAAATAATAGATGGCAGCACCATAAATTTTGTATTTTTAAATAGCCTCTATTAAAGTCATAATTTTAATTTTTTACACTAGGTGGTAATTAACGCTGAATATTGGCAATGTTGTAAAATTGTTATTATACAATTTAAAATTGTTTTTAGGTATTATAAATAATGTAATTATTTTTTATTTATATTATATTAATCGTATTTATCACAATATTTCAACATGAATTAACTGACTCCATAGCTTTTAATTTCTGTGTTAACTTAACTGTTTTATTCACCTTAATCTTATCATGCTTTTTGGATTCCATGTGCGGGAGTGTATTTTGAAAATCTACTGGGAATTAATACGGTATGTTTTGTAAGATTTCTATTGCTATAAATTAAATATTTAATGGGTTGTAGTTTTTTTCCATTTCATGCCATTTGATAGTGTTCTGTATTCATCTTGAAACTATTATTTTGATTATATTGGTTGTTTGAGTACAGGAAATTTTTTTTTTCAGCTTATAGCTTTTTTCCCACAGAAAACACCGATTTGCTTATATAATTGAAATCTGTACTCTTGAAAACGTAATTCAATATATAAGTTTTTCAATTTTTTCGGAGTCCATGTTCTTCTTTTTTTGTTCCATGTTGGTTCTTGTAATTAGGTATACGGTACTTTATTTTACACATACTGTTCTATATTGTTGGTTTATGGCGTGTAGTCAATCATTCACAATATTGCAGTTTTTGATGATTGTTGGTAATGTTTAATTAATGGTTATATATTAGCATTCAAATTATTATGCTGCATTTGCGCATGCAATTATGAATGTAAGCTTTTTATGATGTTTTTTATTATATCTTTTCATTTTGAATGAAAATTCATTTTGAGACATTTTGTCCTTAATATTGGTATCTTATATATATTTATATATACCTAGGCAGCTAAATGTTTTAGCAATCTTTTAAATATTATACGCTTAGATCCCTGCTGTAAATTTCGCATAATCTTAGTGTATTATCTATATGATTTCTACTTGTAGTTATCTGATACCTCCCTTAGGAAATTCCATTAATTTTTTCATTCTTATCATCGCAAAGTTTCATTTTATGATTTTTACATTTCTAGTTATGTAACTTATATGTATTTTCTTGTTGTTATTGTATGATATTTTCCTTTATATTTCCAATTTATTACATTTTTTTTTTTTTGTTATTGCTTTTCTTAAATTTATTCAGTATTAGCTATTCTATATATATATATATACATCAATATGGTAGCAATATATATTTCTAATAATCGTTTTATGTTAATAAGATTTTGTCATTTATATTTATATTAATTTGATCTGAGAAGTCAATTGGGATAGCGTTTTTGGTCGTCTTTGCATGGTTATTGTCGTTCTAGGTTTTGGATTTTAGATGCGGTTATTTTATTTATTCTAAAAAGCCCAGTGGTTTCATGCATTTGTAGTTTATGAATTTAGGGTTATCATTATTTTGTTTTGGAAATATTATAGATGTTTTTTGAGTACTGCTTCTCTGATTTGTACATATTGTATATATATTTATGTTTCATACTCAAGATATTTAATATAAATTTAATCAAGACTTATTTAATTTCATTTATTCTTATTTTTTGCAAATATTGCATTTTCCAAAAAATTTCTTATATGGCAGTTCTTAGTAAACATCTCGATCCTGGCAAGATACCCATAGCATCTATGCAGGGTAGTGCCCGGTAGAGCAACAATAATGGGGTTGTTCCTGGATCGTAATCCAGTGACCATTTATACTCTCACCCTCGACCTTTATTTTTTCGTAAATGTTTAGATGTTCGGTGCAAGACATGTCCATACGCTTCTCAGTCACAAATTGTCTCAGATCCTAATTATTCAAATTTTTGTAAAGCATTTAATGTTATTTATCGCATAAAGTGCAACTTATGTAACATGAAATATATAGGTGAAACATCAGGTCCAATTCATAAACGTATCAATCAACATCGTTCAGACTCTAATAAAAACAAAGCAAAAAACTACAGTCTACAGCTGAAATTGCACATTTTCATAAACATCAATTTAAAAATACGACAATTGAAATCCTTCAAATTCTAAAAAATAAATCAGAACGGCTTTATATGGAGTCATCATACATGAAATATTACAACACAATATATCCTTATGGACTTAATTCTGAAATATTTAATCGACGTGTCAAAGTCTTCACATCTATAAATAACACTATTGATTATTCTCCAATTTATCTTACTCTTAATCATAATTTAAATTGTAAAACAACACGAAACAAACGTGGAAAGGGTTCATCTTCAGGTGTAGTTTCTAAAAAATATATCACTAAACAAATTAATGATCCTCAAAGTAAATATTTAAAGCATTATAATTGGTTATTAATTCAAAAATACATATTTGCTATTAAAAAGAAACAGATTATACGACATTTAAATGTATTTCTAAGTAAAACTTTCTCTAAACTTTTTTCTGATATTTATTTTGATCTCATTATGACTAGGGTTAATCTTTTAAATATTAATTTACAAAAAAAAAAAACAAAAAAAAAAAACAAAAAAAAAAAACAAAAAACAAAAAACAAAAAACAAAACATAAAATTCATAATACGAATACTCAAATGATAATAACTTTTTCAAATCATATATTTAATAAAATTAATATCAATTCTATAATTAACTATAAAAAATGTTATTTTCCTGTTAATAATCTTCATATAACAAAAACCTTTAAATATCCGAATACAATTGGTAGAAAGATTTTTAACTACAATACATTTTCAAAAAATACATCTGCTGCAAGTAATTTTCTGTGTAGCAATGACCCCAATCTAAAAAATATATAAACAAAGATCATGGACATATAATCACTGGAAATCTTAATATTGTTAATGATTTTAAATTGAAAAAAAAAAACTAATGGGTTTTGGTACTAAATATAGACTTCCATCTAAATTTACTGTTAAATCTATAATCAAACAGTTTACATATGATATAGATATTTATATATATAAAATTTCAATCTATTACAATAAACCTATTGCATATTTTAATCAATGGAAAATATTAGTAATTGAAAAATTAACTATGGCTTTAAAAAATAATATTTCTGATTTGGTTTCTATTAACACAAAGCATTTTTTCCAACAAATAACTAAATTACAAAAAGAACAACGTTATTACATATGTAGACAAATCTCCTAATAATTAAGCAATCATATGTAAATCTTATTATCACCAACTTCTTGCAACCTGTATTTCTTCTAATAAATCTTTTCAAAAAACTAATGAAAATGTAATTGTAAATAATCGTAAAATTCAAAGTTATTATAAACTATTAAATAATCTATCTACTAATTTTAATTATCCTTATTTAGTTCTAATTCCCAAATTTCATAAAACTCCAATTAAATTTAGGACTGTAACTATTGGTTGCAATACATATAATAATAAAGCCAATAAACTTCCATTAAAAATTCTTAATCAATTATATATACTTACTACACTGTTAAAAATATCGTAAAAAATTACCTCTGTTATTAAAGGCTCTCTATTTTCTGACGAATGAGAACGTTTCATAAACTATTATGTCGTGTTCTCATTGGTCAGAAAATAGATAGCCTTTAAAAACAGAGGTAATTTTTCACGATATTTTTAACAGTGTACAAACAATGGTAATACACATTGTATAAAAAATAGCTATCAACTGGTCACTATTTAAAAAAATCTTAACTGTGTGTATAATATAACGACATATGACTTCAAAGATCTTTTTAATAATATAGACTTATTAGATTTACATAATATAATAAATGCATTATTTAAAAAGTATTATAAAAAACTGGAATTACCATCTAATATTGATATCGCTTATTCTAAATCATTAACAAACTTTATTATCTATAATAATTCTATATTGCAAGATAATACATTATATTTACAGTACGTCGGTATACCACAAGGTGGTTGTACATCCAGTTTATTATCAGACTTATACTTATATCACTATGAACGTACTTTTACTAATAATAATCTCCATTTATATCGTTATATTGATGACATAATTTTAATTGCCACTGATCAATCTAAAATTTCCCAATTTCCAGTTGATTATCCCACTAATTTGGAATTAACGGAAAACCTCTTATCTAACAATACTATTAACTTCTTAGATCTTAAAATTACAATAAAAGACAATAAAATAATAACTGATTTATATGATAAACGTAAAAAATTTAAATTCAAAGTTAATACATTTACAAATTTTAAATCTTGTCTTCATCTTTCTGTATATCGAAATATACTACTTAATCATTTATATAGAATAAAATGTTTATGTTCTTCTCATCTAATTAACAATAATATTAAAAAACTAATTTATGATGCATTAAATCATAGTTTTCCAAAAAAATTCATATATTCATTAATATACAATTAGTACATACATGATCTATGTAAAAAAACAAAAACAAAAAACAAACAAACAAATTAACACATGCGTAAACAAAATTACAAAAAATTATAAAAAAAATATTTATAAAAAAATAAAAATTGTAAAATAAAAATAAACAATTACTATAGGATGGTTGGGTGGGTAGATGTTAGAGTACGGAGAAGGGTGGTGTTGTCTGGATTTTTTTATTTTAAATTTCATATTAAATTTAACTTATTTAATCAAATTCAATATTAACTTATTTTTAATTTAGTCTACTCAGGACAATGTCATATTAATTAATAATAGTATACCAACTTTTTAGTGATTATTATGCATATTGGTTTGTTTGATTAACTACTGTTATACTGTATGTATTAAAATTGGGTAAATAGTTTTTATTATTATTATTATTCCTCTATACTATTTAATATTGTTTTATTTTCAACATTGTATTCCATGATTAATTATCGGTTTATATGTTTGATTGGCACAATCATATTTTTTTAGCTTTTTTATGACTAATATTAGGATAATTCACACACTATATATGTGATCTTTAGGCTATTTGGAATTTTAGTATCTGACAATCTTATATAAACATCCATTTTTATTTATTTATTTTATAATTTAAAATTTATTTATTTATTTATTTATTTATTTATATATATTTTTTTATTTTATTTTTTCTCTTTCCTGTTCATTTTTTATATGTAAAGCTAAATATTAAGACTATTATATTTTTATAATACAATTCATTTTATTTTATAGCATATAGCCTATATTCTATATAGTATCAAGTTAAAAAAGTTTTTTAATTTCTCAGTTTTGATTTAATGGTATGGTAATAGAATATATTGTATTAACATTTAATTTATTTAAAAAAATTTCTGAATAATGAAATACAGTATGGTATTGTTTATATTGGGATGTGAGTGGGAATGCAGTTGAAAAATTTTAATTGATTAGCATGTATTAGGTTCTACTTATTGTGACATTTGTATAATCATAATAGTTTTTAAAATAAAATAATAGATGGCAGCACCATAAATTTTGTATTTTTAAATAGCCTCTATTAAAGTCATAATTTTAATTTTTTACACTATCTGGTAATTAACGCTGAATATTGGCAATGTTGTAAAATTGTTATTATACAATTTAAAATTGTTTTTAGGTATTATAAATAATGTAATTATTTTTTATTTATATTATGTTAATTATATTTTTCACAATATTTAACCATGAATTAACTGACTCCATAGCTTTTAATTTCTGTGTTAACTTAACTGTTTTATTCACCTTAATCTTATCATGCTTTTTGGATTCCATGTGCGGGAGTGTATTTTGAAAATCTACTGGGAATTGATACGGTATGTTTTGTAAGATTTCTATTGCTATAAATTAAATATTTAATGGGTTGTAGTTTTATTTCCATTTCATGCCATTTGATAGTGTTCTGTATTCACCTTGAAACTATTATTTTGATTATATTAGTTGTTTGAGTACAGGGGAAAAATTTTTCAGCTTATAGATTTTTTCCACAGAAAAGAACCGATTTGCTTATATCATTGAATTCTGTACTCTTGAAAACATAATTCAATATATAAGTTTTTCAATTTTTTCGGAGTCCATGTTCTTCTTTTTTTGTTCCATGCTGGTTCTTGTAATTAGGTATACGGTACTTTATTTTACACATACAGTTCTATATTGTTGGTTTATGGCGTGTAGTCAATCATTCACAATATTGCAGTTTTTGATGATGGTCGGTAATGTTTAATTAATGGTTATATATATGGATATATATATATATATAATCATATATATATATATATATATATATATATATATATATATATAATCATATATATATATATATATATATATATATATATATATATATATATATATATATATATATATATATATATCATATATATATATATATATATATATATATATATATATATAATCATATATATATATATATATATAATCATATATATATATATATATATATATATCAATTTTGAACGGAGGGTGGTTTCGGGGTCTGGGGGTCATGATCGATGAAAATATACCAAAATTTTTTGAAATCGCTTTCCTCCGAACGGCTGCAATAGGTAGCTTTTTGTAATGAAAGCTACCTAAATCAGATCGTTTCAAAATGTCAGCCATGCTAGAAATTCAAAGTGCTATAACTCAGCCATTTTTTAAGACATAGACAAAACAAAAAATGCTCCGCAATCTTTGTATCAAGCTCAAACACATAAGGATAAAATCTTTTTCAATTTCTAATTATTTTGTGCGTCATTTTAAGTTTAAAATTTTTTAAATGGCCACCATTTCGAAACAAGATGGCGGATGAGGCTGGCCAACGAACTCGGTCGAGACATTGCTATGTACTATGTACATTCTTTGTCACATCCAAATCGGTTCATAAATACTTGTATTATCGCGTGACAAAAATCAGATCGTTTCAAAATGCCAGCCATTCTAGAAATTCAAAGTGCTATAACGCAGCCATTTTTTAAGGTATAGACGAAAATAAAAATGCTCCAGAATCTTTGTATCAAGCCCAAACACATTAAAAAAAAATCTTTTTCAATGTCTAATTTTTTTGTGCCTCATTTTAAATTATAAATTTTTTTATAAATTTTAAATGGCCGCCATTTTGAAACAAGATGGCGGATGAAGCTGACTAACAAACTCGGTCGAGACATTGGTATGTACTATGTACACACGGAATTTTATCCAAATCGGTTCATAAATACGAGAGTTACAGTATGACAAATATCAGATATATATATATTATGGATATGGATATATATATATATATATATATATATATATATCAATTTTGAACGGAGTGTGGTTTAGGGGTCTGGGGATCATGATCGGTGAAAATATACCAAAATTTTTCGGAATCGTGTTCCTCCGAACGGCTGCAATAGGTAGCTTTTTGTAATGAAAGCTACCTAAATGCTGTAGCGGGTATTACGATAATTCTTTTACCTCACATGCAAATAATTATAGATATACATACTACGTACGCCGCGCTGCAATACTGAAAAGCTCCAGCTGGTATTACGATAATTCTTTTACCTCACATGCAAATAATTAGAGATTATTTAATTGCGCTTAATTATTACAATTTTTTTTAAAATAAAGGCAAACATTTTACAACAAACATCAACAAAACTTTTTATTCTATTTATTCCCTTATTCCAAAGATGTCGTTTTATCGTCTGCTGCTATAGTAACATGATAAATGAAATTTCATTAAAAAAAATGCGCAGTAATAGTAAAATATTTTACTAAATCGAATAGTTATTTTAAATTTTGGCTTTAGAATTAAATTCATGAACTCCCGTGCGTAGAATGGGTTAAACAGCTAGTTTATTATATTTGATAGAGCTGCATTATCTAGTACGCATCTCTCATAATTGACAATTAGCAGTCATTTGCATGAACTTAAACTGTAATTCTACTAGTGCTCTCATAGAAGGATGCTTTTTTTTTAATTTTTACACTTTAAATTGTACTTTTTAGTTTAACTACAGATACTAGTGAAATGTTGTTTGGTGTGGTGCTCTAGCACTGTCATTGACAACTTCAGAATAGGTGAGTTTTAATTATAATAACATTGTACATTAATATTGGTACAGAAACAGTCTCGTATGAGTTAATAGAGCCTTTTATTTATCGTTCAATCAGTCGGGTCTGTGCATATATAACGTTATCACTTTAGGCGGAAGGGAGGTGTGGCACGTAAAGCCCATGAGTCTGGTACGTGATATCGCAAGATGTCTCTAAGGGGAGGGGAGTTTTTTTTTTTTTGATATCGTTACCATTTTTGATCCAACAGAAATTTTATCTCTTTATTTGTAACTTGTTCTTTACATCAAAATAGTTTACCACCTTATTTTAGTCTGTTATCTTTTTTTAGTCTATTATCCCTTTTTTTAGTCTCTTTTATCTATTTTTATGACTATCTAAAGTTATTGTTAAAATCATTAACTGATTATAAAATTATTTAATTCCAAAATTTTGAATACACCAATATTTGGCATTCCTATTCTTCTGTCATATGTCTATGCTTATATAATCCGCTGTTGGAGAAACTAGGTCTGAAATTATACTTGTTGTGTTTGCTTGTAAAGAAAAGAGAAAGAATGTTGTCAACTGTTTTGTTGATGAGAAGTTCTGCCCCCCCCCCCCCCCTCCTCGTGCGGGGACAAATGAAAGGAGACATTACTGTTGAATGCATTATATAACTAAAAGTTATCATTAAATACTTTTAAAGAGTATCTATTTCTTCTAAGTGTTATTTTGTATAAAGTTATTTCATATATAATAGTGATATTTTATTGACTTCTCTTCATTTGAATCAATAAAGTAAAGTATACGAATAATAAATGTATAATTATATCTGTATATCACTGTTAACAAAAGAAAAAAATTACAAAAATCAAAATGACTTTTTGGCATTGGTAATGATATATTAGGAAGGGAATGGGGGGGGGGGGGAGGTTCGTGAGATGATAACGTATGATATCGTAAGGGGGGAGGGGTTACAAAATTACCAAACAGTTGATAACATTATATTCGTACAATCCCTCACAGACCACCCACAGTAATTATGGGACTAAATACAGTGGTTAAGGATTTAATATCTGTGGTTATCAATTAAATTTAAATGTATTTATTCGTAAGTACTTTATTTTTATTTATACCTCTTTTAAAAATTTCTCAAATGTCACATAAACAAACAATTTTTAATAGTGCAGAAAATGTGTTACTTTTAACGAATTGTTATGCTACTAATTCTTCTTTATTCAACAAATGAACAAAGTAAAAGCTGCTATCGAGTAATGAAAGTAAAAGAATGTGAGAAATAAGAGCCTATAAAACTGTCTTTTTTCTTCTCTTATCTTGAGCACAATGTTTCAAAGACCTGCCTTGGTCTTCTACGTGTAAATAAAGATGAATTGCATGTTTCTCTCATACGCCAGTCTTATCGTTTACTACAAGAAAAAAAAAAAAAAAAAAAAAAAAAAAAAAAAAAAAAAAACAGGAAAAGGAGTATGGAAGAAAACAGGTAATCATAGCGAAGTCTAATAAAATAGAAATTTTATTATACGAGTACATCGATTAGATTTAAGATTCTGAAACATTTGTTATAACATTTCATGATAAAACATGTTATTTTTGTTTTAAGTTTGTGAAGTGTTAAAAAGTTTCATTAAAATTGGAAATAAAAAGAAATTGTTTGTTTTAGTTGAACATGGTATTGTTAAATACGTTTAATCAGTGCATACTTAAAAGAAATCATTAGAATTGTACATTTTTAATTGGTTAAATAGAAGTGGGACTAACGTATTTTTGTTATTGAAAAACTAAATTGCGAAAACAAAGTAGGTGGAAATAATTTTTAACATTCCAAATCACGCATGATTGTTCTGAAAACACTTGTACAGAATAAAATAAATATTTTACTGATACAATATTTAAACTTACTATAGTAAAACCTATGAAAACGAGATCTGTATGTAAAGGAATCCTGTCTTAAACGAAAAATATTTATTATCCCAAAAAAGGACTACCGATACCTATTAAGCCGTAAACGTATCTAAAATCATTTTTTCCCTGTCCCAGACGATCCCGTTTTCACAAGTTTTACTGTCTAGTTGCTGTATCATAAAAGACCATAAAATGTAATCATAAATGTCTTATAGTTGACAATTAATGTTTGAATGAGTAAATACATAAGGTATCTAGAAAATAAATTCAGTTTGCAAATTATGTTGCAGTTATTCGACAAATGATAAAGTAAACATACGCGCCAAGTAGTTGAATCCATCCGCAAAACAGACACTCCAGTGTTAGAAGAGGTAACAGTGCGAAGCATAGAGTAGTATGGTACAAACGCTACCCTGTGGGTTGGAATAATGTGTCTGTGGACCAAATTGGCGAAGCGTATATAATTCTGTCGTACGGGGCTTATTTCTAACAAAAAAGTACCGGAGCCCTAATATTCGGAAGTACTAAAGCCAACCCAACCCGCATATTTATATTTCATACATTATCTGCAAAATGTAACGTATCTTTTTTTCTTCTTTGGAAAATAAAAATTTTAAATATACCTATCTGCATATACTTAACTATCAACTGTTCCACTTTTTAGTTTATTACTACTTTCGAATAGAAGTCTTAATAGAAAGTATAATCAATGTTAATTAATCGCAGAATTCTGCAATTAAATAAGGTAAGTATTATGATTCGGAAATAGTGTTAACAGAAAAAAAAGAAAGACTGCTCGATTACTTTCTACCAGAATAATAAACAATTACATGGCAATTATATCTATATACAAATGTAAATGACTTCGTAAATTTGCAGAGCGAGCCTTGGCATGGACAGCGTTCATGATGAAAAATAAATAGAAAAATCACTAACGTTATTTTCATACTCGTACACAATAGAAGACTAAAAATCTCAAACAAACGAAACCTCAAACTGATGCTCGTTGAACAAAAACAAAAGAAAATATTCCTTTCATATTAGATATCTAAATAATAATAAAAAAACCCGATCCAATTAAAAAATATCCCACTGTCACAAAAGAAAATCGAAGTGAAAGCAAATTCATTCTTCGCTCTTTTGAGTAGTGCCACATCACAAGACTTCGTCGCTACCATCAATGTCAGATATAGCTAAATATGCCAATAAAATAGAATAACATAATTTCTGATCTGTTTCCTCTTCATACTGATCAAAATAACATTAAATGATTTGAAACGGAATACGTAATTTTTAAGGGGGGAAAGCTTTTTTTTCTATGCATGAATAAATAAAAATTTGAATGTAAGACAAATTGAGCTTGAGACCACCTAAGCCCCGAAACTGATATAAAAATCGAGCCAGTTTCATCTTAATCTCCTACGTGTGCGACACATTACGTCACACATAGTGTTTTGATAGAAAAGAAAGTAAAAACTTGGAGATGATAGGGAAAGGAAAGGGTAATTTAGGCTTCGATTTTTCAGCTATGATGGTCTCCGGAGTCCTGAATTTATGAGCTCCGGCGAATTTCGACCAATATTTAAATATTTACTAAAAATCAGAGAAGTACTAGAAATTAGCTCCGGTGGGCTCCGACGCAAATTAATCCCTGCTGTAGTAAAAAAATAGGTGCTCA
Source organism: Maratus speciosus (assembly GCA_963932465.1). Lineage (NCBI taxonomy): Eukaryota > Metazoa > Arthropoda > Arachnida > Araneae > Salticidae > Maratus > Maratus speciosus. The sequence continues at coordinate 419,773,550 of OZ010791.1, forward strand.
GTTCAATGGATTGTTCAGTATAAAAATCGTAGTGTGCAATCATTTCTTGGAAAGTTTTCTCTTCCAACACTATAATCCAAAGCATAGAACACCGTCTTTCCCATCTTTTGGAACCTGAGTGCTTTCATTTTTGGCGACAAATTCCAGGATGACAATGATGATGGTCATGCCAGAATACAAGGGTCAGTTAAAAATTATAGATACTTTCACCATAACAAGACTTGGAGTTTATCTGATTGGTGTCCGCAAACACATGCGTTGAGTTGGTGCTCTATAATCTTGTGTGCATATTTTTATTACGATCGCGTCAGTTGACTGCCAGTTACGACCACTAAACATGTCAGCTTTCACCAAAGAGGAACAAGGAGCTGAGATAAGAATGATTTTGGTCGGAGGGTGTGACAGGCGTTGGCATTCATTGGAGATTTTCATCACAATACGGGGAAAGTGCTTTATCTCGCAAAAGTGTTTTTCTGTTGATCTAAAAGTTTTAAAGTGAATGGACAAGCATAACACAAAAGTAATGATCTGGACGTCAGTCACCCTTGAGCATGCAAGACAACATTAAAAAGGCTAGAGAGATGGTTGTGGCGGATAAGCGAGTCATCATAGATGAGGTAGCGTCTTTTTTAAACATCAGCATGGTTCTTTACATTAAATCATCCACGACGAGCTCGGCCGCACACTGCTAGACACAACGTAGAAACAATCAACAACTTGGGTTTTGAGACCCGGGAACGCCTCTCGTATAATGGTTCTCATGAAATGAGACATCATTCTTCGATATAGCGATACAATATAAGGTGTGTCGCAATGATTAATGTCTGAAAAGGAATGCCAATTATGTCAAATTAAATTCAAAGACATGTACTTCAAAATACAATAAAAAATTTTGTTGCATTGCATTTTGTGATATTTTCAGAGGCCACTGGAATATCTTTTTCTGGGTATTTTCGGGTTATTCTATTTTAATTCTAATGGATAACCCACATATACAACAGACATTTAAGTGGTAGTATCAGTAATTATCACTTTCATTTTAAATGTATTCGTTACTATTTTATTTCCAATTTATCCGTCTACCAAGCTTTTTCTTAAACACCACATAAACTAACCATTTTTCCCTTAATGATGCCAAAAAAGCGTTACATTTTACGAATTGTTACGCTATTAATTGCCCTTTATTCATCAAATGATTAAAGCAAATCCGGAAAAGAAAGTAAGAGAATGTGAGAAATAAAAGCCCATAAAACTGTCCTTTTTTTCATTTCTTGAGCACAACATTGAAGACATCTGTCTTAGTGCTCGGCATGTAAATAAAGATAAATTGGACATTTCTCACATTTATCAGTCTTATCTCTTACTATTACGAGATTCCTGAAATAAGGGAAAAAAGTTCTTAATCACAGTAAAGGCGAATAAAAGAGAAACATTTATTATATTTGGATTAAGTTTAAAACGCGAAAACTTTGCCTTTAGTTTTAAAATTTTATGATAAAATCCTATTTCGTGTTTGGTAGTGTCTAACACTTTCACTAAGATTTAAAATAAAAGAAATCAATTCTTTTAATTGTAGCATTTCAAACTCACCATAAGTCCAAGATTTAAAATTCTTCAGTGAGAACTTTTTTGCATTTTGATTAAATTTAAAATACTAAAACATTGTCTTTAGTTTTATAGTTTTATGATGAAATCCTATTGTGTCTATGGAAGTGTCTAATACTTTCAGCAAAATTAAAAATTTAAAGGAATTATTTCATTTGATTGTAGCATTTCAAAAGCGTCTAAGTCCAAGATTTAAAATTCTGTAAAAATCAATAAAAACTGTGCTATTCACAAATGTTAGATAACACTGAGGAACAATTTTTAACACAATTTCTGTTGACTTCGATTTTTCAGCTGTTTTTAAGTGAAAAAAGCGTGCTGATTTCAAAACTGCAATTAGTTTTCTTCAATCACGTCCAGTTTTTTCTCTTCAACTTATATTAATGTGACCATTCTACGCTGAATTGGGCGAGAGTTATAGAAAGAAAAAAGCTTCAGAACTATTAGCATCAAGACTGCACTTGAAAAATTTGCTTCAAAAAGGAGCTAAGGCATCGTACTTTCGATCAAGAAAACGTTCTTCAATACTTTCGAAGTGACGATGGATTTGTTTATTGCCATAACATACATGGTTTAATGGAGGAGTTGAGAATTCCATCCTATACTGCAACTGAATGGCGACTGTTCATCGATAGCTCAAAGAGGAGTTTGGAGTCTGTGATCCTTCATAATGGAAAGTTATTTGAAGCAGTCCCAATAGAACATTCAGTTTATTTGCGCGGAGAACATAAATAGAGGCATTGATTTATTGTAATATCACATGTACGAATGGATCATCTGCGTTGACCTTAAAATGGACTGCTTCCTTCTTGGCTAGGAACGTGGAAATACCCAATATCCCTGTTTTTTGTGTATGTAGACAGCAGAGCTTGTGAGGAACATTGATGCCAGTTGAATTTGCCTCCAAGATCTGACCTCAAACCTGATGATATAACGTTTTGCATCAGCCGCTTGTCGATAGAATGGAACATCATATTTCCACCTCTGCATATAAAACTGGGTCTAATGAAGCAGTTCGTGAAATGAACTGAAGGAGACTGTTTCAAGTATCTCATTTCGAAATTGCCATACCTGTCTTTTGAAAAGATAAAGGCAGGTGTACTTGATGGTCCAGAGATTTGGAAGCTTATTAGAGATGAACATTTCATCGGAACAATGACAAAACTCCAAAAGAATGCTTGGTTGGCATTCAAAAACCTTGTCAAAGACTTTCTTGGAAGTACGAGAGTAGAAAATTACATCGAAATTGTGAAGAAACTTTTGGAGAGCTTCAAAATGCTTGGTTGCAACATGAGCATCAAACTTCATTTTCTGCATAGCATCTTGATGACTTCCCGGAAAATCTTGGTGCAGTCAGTGATGAGCACTTGTGAGCGATTCCACCAAGATTTGAAGTTCATGAAAGAATGGTATCAAGGTAGATGAGATGAATGAGCATATCATGGCTGACTCTCGTTGGAGCATAAAGCGAGATTGTCCACACATTGAACGCTCCAGGAAAAGGTACAAGCGAAACTTTTTACCTTAATATGTACTTTTTTTGTTTTGTGAAAGGATTTTACAACTTATATGAACACAATATAGCTTATAGTCCTTATCTATCTATCTATCTATACTAATATTATAAAGAGGTAAAAATTGTTTATTTGTAGGAGGTAAGCTCTGGAACTACCGAACCGATTCCAAAAGTAATGGTATCAAAATGATGGTGGTAGTCCAACTTAGAACATAGGCTATATCTTATGTCCGTGCCACTGGCCAAAAGGGGGTGCAGGAGCAAAAAACGTTCTAAATATGCAATGTTTGTGTTACTGAAGGGCCTAGAAAAATGAAATTTGGAACGGTAGTTACTTATAAAATACTAATGATCTCTAAGGACATTTCTTAAAAAGATCGAAATTAAAAAGGAGTTAAAATGCACAAAAAGCTTTCTAAAAAACGTTCTAAATGGTGATTTTTACGCAATCTCAAGAAGTACCGAACCGATTAAAAAAATTATGGTTTCAAAATGACGGTGACAACCCTTGCTCCAACATAGGCTACATTTTATGTCGGTGCCACTACCTCTAAAGGGGGTGCAGGAGCAAAAAAACGTTCGAAATTGCGATTTTTGTGTTACTGAAGGGACCAGATACATGGAATTTGGAATGGTACTTACTTATTAGATATAAATAATCTCTAAGAACATTTCTTAAAAAATTCGAAATTTGAAAGGGATGAAAATGCGCAAAAAGCGTTCTAAAAAACGTTCTAAATTGCGATTTTTACGCAATCTCAAGAAGTACCAAACCGATTTAAAAAATAATGGTGTCAAAATGATGGTGACAACCCTTGCTCCAACATAGGCTACATTTTATTTCGGTGCCATTACTACCAAAGGGGGTGCAGGAGCAAAAAAAAGTTCGAAAATGCGATTTTTGTGTTACTGAAGGGTCTAGAAACATGAAATTTGGAATAATAGTTACTTATAAGATATAAATGATCTCTAAGAACATTTCTTAAAAAATTCGAAATTTAAAAGGGGTGAAAATGTGCGAAAAGTGTTCTAAAATCGTTCTAAATGGCGATTTCTACGCAATCTCAGAAAGTACCCAAACGATTTCAAAAGAAATGGTTAGAAATTGATGATGACAGCCCTTGCTCCAATATAGGATCTACTTCATGTCGGCGTCCCTACCACCTTGCGGTTGTTTTTTTTAAAACGTTCTAAATTGTGATTTTTGTGATACTGAAGGGGCTAGCAACTTGAAATTTGGCATGGCAATTACTTATGAAATGTAAATGCTTTCTGAGAAGAGTTCTTTAAAAATTTGAAATTTAAATGGGGTGAAAATAAATGAAAAGCGTTCTAAAAACATTCTAAATAGTGATTTCTACTCAATCTCAGGAAATATAAACCGATTTCAGAAGTAATGGTTTCAAATTCATGGTGACAGTCCCGCTCCAACATAGCCTATATTTTACGTTGTTGTCACTACCATCTGGGGGTTACAAGAGAAAAAAATGTTCTAAATTGCGTTTTTGTGTTGAAGAGGGGGTCTAACATTTTAAATTAGGAATGGTAATTACTTTAAAGATGCAAATGCTTTGTAAGGAATGGCGAAAGAAAATTCCAAATTTAAAAGGATGAAGTGAGCGAAAAGCGTTCTAAATTACGATTTTTATGCAATCGTATGAAATACGAAACCCATTTCAAAAAAAATGATTACAAATTGATAGTGATAGAACATGCTGAAACATAAGCTATATTGTATGTTGGTGCCACAACCCCTAGATGGTTGCAGGAGCAAAAAACTTTCTAAATTGCGATTTCTGCGGTACTGAAAAGGCTGGAAACTTTAAATATAGCACGGTAGTTACTTATGAAATATAAATGTCCTCTAAAAACAGTCGAAAATAAATTCGAAATTAAAAAGAGGTGAAGCGAAAGGAAGGACCGAAAAACGTTCTAAAAGAGTCATAAATTGCGATTTCTATGGAATCTCTGGAAATAATAAACTGATTACAGAAGTTATTGGTTGCGAATCAAGATTGATAGTCCCTGATAGTATACGGGCTATATTTTATGCCGGTGTAACTACCACCTGGTTGGCAGGAACAACAAGAAAGCCTTTAAAAGCATCTAAATTCCGTTTTCTATAGAATATTGGGAAATACCAACCGTTTTCTAGATTAATGTTGGGAAATTAATGGTGGCAGTCTCTGTTTCAACATTTTTCGAGACATTCTATTTCAACTCTGTTTCGGCATTTTATGTTGATGCCACTATCACCAGAGAGGTGGTAGACTGTTAAACAAGAAGCTTGGAATTTGATATGAATGTTAATTTTAAGATGTAAATGTGTTAAAATGGTTTCTAAAAAATTCAAAACTTCAAATGAATACTGAAATGAGCATAAAAGTCTCAAAATACTTTCTAAATTATCATTTATTTGGAATTAGTTTTAGTTCTTATTAATTAAAATCTCATTTCTGTCTATTGCACTTTTATAATGAAATTATGGCCAAACTATGGCTTAATTTGTAATTTTTGAATTATTCCAAAAAGTGTTCTGCTAATAAACAAGTAATATAAAAATTTTGTTTTATAATTAATTCCTACTTAGGTCATCAAAGAAAAATTTAATATAATCCCTTAAGCTAATATTATTTTTTGTTGCATTAAAATATCTCAATTTGTTGATTTTCTATAAGCAAGTAGGTTTACAATGGAAGTCTATGGGAATTTGGCGAAATATTAGTGATATTGCCAAGTTGGCGACAAACTTGGCGGTATTTGGCGACAGAACAGGTCCCCCTTATGGTAACCCCCCTTATAGATGCATTAAATGCTTCAATAACCAATGGCCGCCATTTTGTCTCCCATATAAAACTAAAATTAATTAATTAAAATTTAATTAATGATTTAATATTTGAAAAAACTGTATTAACATCAAGTGTCATCCAGTACAAGTTTAAAAAAATTATTTCAACTTGATAGGATGAATAATAAGCATTTTTTTAACGATTGAAAATTTGAACAAGATATATAAATAAATAAATAAATAAATAAATATAGGGAGAGTGTGAACTAATACTAGGAATTGAAAAATAGTCATGCGAATATCACTTGGCATATTTCAACTATTACGTGAGCAAAGCCGCGGGGTTTGCTAGTAATATTATAAATGTCAATGTGTGTCAGAATGTTTGAATGAAGTCAGCGTCTAAACGGATGAATTAATGCTTTTCTTTTTTTGGACATAGATGGATTACAACCCGGAAGTGAACATAGGGTATGTTTAATTTATTTTATTTAAATATTTTGCTTAATAATTCAAAATTTCATTAATTTTCATACACAATGAATTGACATTTTTCCGATAAAATTTAACCATCTTCCTTTTTCGTTGCCAAAAAATGAAAACTCAGAATAATAATTTAATTTCTAATTGAAAGATTAAAACGGAAATTTTCAAGTATTTTTAATAATACATGGTGCATGAATTTTGAGTAAGTGCGGAATGAAGGTAAATGTGACATCATATATGGAAAATAAAATGGATATGCTTTGATGTTGAAATTAAATGAGATTGTGTTATTGTATTAATTCTTATTATTAAAGAAAATTGTTATCAATGCTTACGGTTTATCGTCTGCGCACGGTTAACATAAAGATTTAAATTTAAATTTAACATATAAAAATAAAAAATAAAAACTTTTGAAGAGCAAATGGATAGCAAATGTCAATAATATACACAGTAAAATTATCAATGTCGAAAATGACGTAATGATTAGGAGGAAATATGTATTTTCATTTTTAAAAAGTAAAAAATTAACCAAATAGAAAGGTTACGTTCTGTAATCGGGTTTGTAGTCAATTTGCTTTTTTTAGAGAAAGAAATTTGGTGCAAAAATAAATATATTGTTGTAAACAGGTTTGTTTTTTGTGTGGTAAAGACTTAATAATATTCTAGATGATCATTTCTTCGCCCACCTTTGATGCCAAGTATGATTGTAAAACATATAAAAAAGTATCATCCGATAATTTTCTTGCCACAGATGCGCACCTGGTTTGGCACGATCTGTTTTTGACGCCAATTTAGCGAATACATCGTTTTCGAATACCAGTTACATGTATATATTTAAATTATGTTCTATTACTTAAAAAGGAAATAAGAATAAATAAAAAAAAGTTTCATTAATTTATATAATTTTAAAAGAAAATTAAATAAACAATTTATTAATAGATAAACAACAATATCCGGGTTACCATGTCAAGCAAAATAATCTATTTTGGCTACAATTAGGTACCCCGGTGCGTGTATGATATCTGTGACATTTTCTTATTACTTCATGATATAAACAGACATCCTGGTTCATCGTATAAACCTGAGTTATGTCAATGATCCTATAATAAAGAAATACCTGAAATCCCTCATACTAGTCGCCCTTGGCGACCAGTTTGGTCTGCCTTAAAATTTATGTTTGGGAAAGCATACTAAGCATTGCATCATGTTATTTTTATTCGTAATTTAATTTACTTGGACTCCTTTAAACCTCTCGCTGCGCAACCCGAGATTTCCTCGGGCAACGTAAAAGTAGCAAAATTTGCGCAATCCGAGATTTCCTCGGGGATTCATTTTTTCCACTGGCGACTACTTTTTAATTCAACTGGGACCACTTTTTAAATACAAAAATTCCATATACACTTTAGCAACATCTACAAGAAAACTATACTACAAAATTGAATTTTACAATAGTGCTGCGAGACTAGAAAAGTATGTCTCCAGTGACAGCCCTGATTTCGCCTAATTTCTAATATCCTATCCCATCTAAGATCCTGAATTCTTTTACGAAACATGTTTACATATTTAAACTCTAAGCTTCTAAGCTATATATAGATTTGAAACCTGTAATTAAAAAATGCGCAATTTTTGAACCTATTTTGATGAAAAAAAATTACGCAGCGAGAGAGTTAAATATAATTAATATAATTACTTAAGCTAATATTAGTTTTTGTTGCATTAAAATATCTCAATTTGTTGATTTTCTGTAAACAAGTAAACCCTATTGGTTTACAATGAAAGTCTATGGAAATTTGACGAAATATTAGAGATATCGCCATGTTGGCGTCACTTTTGGCGACAAATTTGGCGGTATTCGGCAACAGAACAGGGTGCCGTATGGTAACCTGCCCCCACCTTACAGGTATGGTGATGCATTAAATGCTGTTCAATCATCAATGAGATGCGTTTCATCTGGGCGTTGCCATTAAACAATTAACAAATTATTGCGCTTTATGTGCCGCGTACGGTAGCGTAATATATATAGAGAGAGACTGTCTCCTATAAAATGTGATACAGAATTGGTTTATTATATTTTTTTAATTACCGGAATCGAAATGCTTTGCTTATTAATTAATTTCTTCTTTATATGTCACGTGAACGACGTCACGGGTAAAAGCTAGTAAGTATATACAGCCGTCGTATGAATAATAACGTTGGTAAGTTCTTCTTTATTCTCCTTTGTATCCACATTAAGTATGATTTTTGGGGTATCCTGTAGCTTAAAAAATTGACGTAATAGATAAAAACCCGGGTCATTTTAGGATTTAGATGACAATAATTAGCCAAAAACAAGTGCCAGATCAAAGTAAGCAAAATGTGTGTTTCCTAGTGTAATTTAAGAACTTTTTGTGCTGGCTATATTTCTTAAATCTTTACATCTTAAAGGAACTCAGTACCTGTCATTGTGATAAGAAATGACGCAAATGTCGATTTTCAGATTTTTATTTTTAAATGTGCCTTAGTATTCTTAGAACATACTGTCCAAATTTCGGAACGATTTGTTTAATAATAAAGGAGATATAATTAAGTCACAAAGATGAAATTTAATATCATTTACGTGTAAGTGAAATGTTTAAACTCATTTTTCTCATTTCGTATATTTTTGTATTTTCATTTTAATCGAAATGTTAAGTCTTCTACAACAATTAAGAACATTGTCTGAAAAATTAAAAAAAGTATCGTTTGACCCTGTGCGTAATAACTAAGTACCGGAGTTTTTATATGTTTGTAACTTAAAAAAACGAAAAAAAAAAGAACTAAAAAACATGTATATTTTTCCAAGTTTTTTTCCATATCCTAATTATTTTTTTTCTGCTGATCTAATGGATTAATCAAAAATCCGATACTTTGATTTATAGAAAAAAGCACTCTGAATAAAGGATAAAAAAATCTATTTCCAAATATGAAAAATGAAAAAGAAGAAGGAATTTTAAAATTAGTAATTAAAAAAAAAATGTATTGCTATATTGCGAATTTAACACTTTTTATGATCTATTGTGACTATGCTTAATTCAAACATGAACCTAATAATATAATATAGATTATAGTTACAAAATAATTTTTTTGGTACCAAGTCCTCTTAATTCCGTTTATCAGTTATTTTATTTTATAAGAATTTTTTTTTTATAAAACAACCCTTTCGACTTGTGCTATTTTGTAGTCAATGGGATTTAGTACAATACCAATATATATTATTCATACCTTTATTAGGTATTATACAAAATAGACATAAATAATATTCGTCAGCATCTTAAGGATTGGTATTAAGTTTATAAGTGCCAAGTATTACGGATTTTTAACATCAGTGTTTTCGAATAGTAATATTGACTTTATTAAATTGCAGAATTATACTATTAAACTACATTTGACCATCGTTCTCTATATAGCACAGCATACATTACAAGCTCATTCTCATACAAAATTTACGCCATTGGTTTGGTTTCAGTATTAGATTACTGTGAAAGAATCATTCATTACACTGGATTAATCTGTAATTAAAAAAAATATTTATAATCAATTTTCAAAATTTGTCAATTTTGAGAGAACGGAAGACAACATCGTTGTGAACTACATAATTGTACGAAAAAACTAACAACTCTCTGCAAAAGAAATTTGATGTTCGACTCTGTTTGAACTGTTTCTTACCATTTCATTTGAAAGAAGAAGTTTGAGTACAAATAATAATGATAATAATAATGTCAGAGTAATGGATTTGGCCGTTTTCCTCATATAATAAGGGCAGCTTGTAAATGTGAAGATAATAATATTTTGGTAAGTTTCTCAATTTTATGTGTTTCCTTATGTTTTTATGAAGCTGAACCATAATTTTTGATCTAAAATATAAATTTTTCCCCTACTTGGTTAAATATGTGTTGCATAGGGCGAATATTACTATTCGAACGTCACAGTATTCAAAATCCGTAAACTTTGGCACATATTCATTAAGTATTAGTCATAATCGTGTTTGACCATTTTTTCTTCTTGCTTTGTTGCTGGCCATTGGAATATATCTCGGTATGGTCAATGACTAATGTTGTTTTTGCAATAAAATACAATTTAGAGCGGCAACAGATAAAGAAACCTATGTAAGTTTTATCCACACATGTAACCCTACATTCAAGGGCACATTTTCAATAAATGAATAAAAATACATTTAAAAAATAAGCGTACAATATATTCTTGTGCTATCATCGATTCGATTTTAATTGGCGCAAATCTAGAAATGTGATTATTTGAAGCGTGCTTTATTTTTTAAATCCTCCCTCTCCTTATGTGACAGATTGTCACATTTGCAGGATATCCCGCCCCCCCCCCCACCCGCCAATGTGACATGCGATATTTTATCACTATTGAGCTAATTTTGATTAAAACATTGCAATTATTATTATTATAATTTTTTATATCTTTTAAATTAATTATCATCAAACCACCAGGATTTTGTGCGTTTTTTTTCGCGCTATTGTAAGGAAAGGAAAACATACCTAATACTTTCTGAGTAAAAATACACATTTTTTATCAACTTAATTCACATTCTTTGTCAACAGTGTTTTCCTAAATACTTTCATATTTTACATGAGACACGCCACAATGTGTTAACCGCCCCCCCCCTTTCCCTGTCACAATGTGTCGCACTTTGTGAACAACCGTCCACCCTATTGACGTGTGATGTAATTAATGGATGACCTCTAACATGTTTTCAATGTTTTAATACAATTTAATATCTGTATTCACTGCCTCTCTGATTGATTTTCTTTAAAGATTCTTTAAATGCGTTACACGAGATCAAAAATATACTTTTATTTGTCAAATTTTTATGTCTTTCAGTTATATCAGTTTTATGTTATTCTATAGGAAGCGCTTGTAATCACCACTGTTCGTTACCTTTATATTTTAATATATGAATAATAAAATAAAATATATGCAAAAACTACGATGGTGTGATGAGCGCTTTATACCGGAAAAAAAATCGAATTGGTTATACCAATTCCAGTCCAGGCAATAGAGACCGTATAGGGGCTCTACCTAGCAAAATTCATGGTAGTTCTGGAGAAAGGCTTACTACATGTTTTTGGGGTCGCTGAATCCAAATTTTTAACTTCCCACCAAAATTTCACCCGGCAACCCCCCCAAATTTTGGTAAAATGCCCCCCAAAAAAGGTTTTTATTAAAAAAATGATTTTTTTATTGTTTTAGGGAATAAGAGTCTAGAAATTCAGAAAGTACACAAAATTTGCAACAAAATAGATACATGACATTATGTCTTAGGATGAAGGGGAAGGGGGGATCTGCCTCGGAACATGCGCGCGGTGCTGCGTGAACTAAGTTGCGCAATTCCACTTAACCACTCACACGTTTACATTCGCCCTCCCATCTCCCCTCCGAACTTTCTCCATAAGGTTTACTTTAAGTTTTTTGGGTCGCTGAATCCGAATTTTTTAGGATACATGACATTATGACGTAGGATGAACGGGGAGGGGGAGGGCTGCCTCTGAACATGCACTGCGGCGCAACGTGCACTAAGTTATGAAATCCAGGCAATATGGGATTTTACATAGGAAAATAATTACTCGTTCTGGATTTCGACACACTTTATGTTTTTTGGGTCGCTGAATCCGCATTTGTAACTTCCCACCAAAAGTTCACCCGGCAACCCCTCCAAAAATTGATTTTTTGAAAAAATTTGGTTTTTGAGAAAAATGCGCGGGAATGTTCCGATGCAGCCCCCTCTCTCCCCGTTTATTCTACGTCATAATGTCATATATCCTATTTGTTGCAAATTTTATATAGTTCCTGAATTTTGTAATGCTTTTCCCCTAAAACAATAAGAAATTTAGGTTAATAACAACTATTTGGGGGCGGGTTTCGGGGGGGGGAAATTTTGGGGGTAAGTTAAAAATTCGGATTCAGCGACCCAAAAAACTTAAAGTAAATTTTATAAGGAAAGTTCGGAGGGGAGATTTGGAGGGCAAATGTAAACGTGTGAGTGGTTAAGGGGAATTGCGCAACTTAGTCCACTAATGTCATATATCTAATTTGTTGCAAAGTTTGTCTAATTTCTGAATTTCTAGATACTTTTCCCCTAAAACAATAAAAAAATTGATTTTTTTAATAAAAACTATTTTTTTTTACCAAAATTTGGTGGGGAAATTTTGGTGGGAAGTTCGGATTCAGCGACCCAAAAAACATAAAGTAAGCCGATTTTCTGAACTACCATTAATTTTGCTAGGTGAAATTCCCTATTGCCTGGACTAATAATTAAAATTGCTGAATAAACCCATCTTTCTGATCTAGTATAACTATCTTTTTTAAAAAAGGGGCAGTAAATATACATCCTAATTCCCTTTTAAACAACAAAAATATCTTAAAACAAGAACAAAAAATCATGCGTACAGCATAGATTATGAAACACTCTCCAACACATTATCAATGCTATAAAAAACTTTATAGTTTGCTAAGGTGAAAGATGATGTATAAATGAACAATTTGGAAAACGCATAACCATAGCGTATTTGAAAACCAAATTTCTGCTATTATAGTCGAGAAAATATATGACTTTTTGTGCAACCCGTATATGATCAATAGATATGTATGCATGCTACATAGTATGCTATAAGTTAGTTAAATTGAACGCATAGCAGAGTTGAAAATTTCCATTCAGGAATTTCCGCCAATAAGCGCATCTTGTTGAGAAATTTTGTGCGGCTCTGTATATGATCTATTAAATTCATAAACACAAAATAGTATTTATATAATAGTTATATTTAAAAACGCATTCCACAACTGAAAACAAGCTTCCAACAATTATTGTTCGTAGGTATCAATAATTCAATTATTGTCCATTTTCTTCTGGAGCCAAATTCTTTTGTGTGCCCTTGTAAATGAACGATAAAATCTATGTACACCATATTTTATAATAAGAGCCTTATACTACACCTCAGTGGTAAACAGCAATTTCAATACGTTGAAAAAAGTGTAATATCATTAAAATTCACCGAAAAGGACTTTTCCCCGTTGACCGCAATGTAACGGAATACTTTTGTGTGTCCCTGTTGATGAACTGTAATGCCATAGTAAACCCCAATACTATATATATAAATTTCATGGAAATCGGACTATATTTACGCCAGTCAGAGTACGGACAAACAGACTGACAGACAGACAGACAAACGAATTCATAAACACTTTTCGACTGTGTTGTAAGTGTTAATATAAAGGACTTAATCGAGAAGAGGAGAAAAAATCAATGTGTATCTACACAACCCTTCTTGAACATTTTATATTTACCTTTCTTTTATATAAAATAAAAGAATTATATTCGAATTTATAAGGATTAAATTTGAGTATTTTCAAAATTTATTATTTAAGAAATTCATTTAAAATAATATTCGCACGAAATTTGCCAAAGATAATAAGACGCTGGAAGTTTTGGGAAGTGCATAAATTTCCAAAACTAAATGTGGCAACGAATAATAAATAACGAACCGAGCACTTCAATATTCATAAGTTTGAAACTAAATCAGCATTCTGCACAGTGCTTGAGAGGATAAATAATGATTAAGCAGGAAAACTGCATAATTAAGTGTTAAACAGAGAATTCGTGGGAAACAATTCGAATTTAAACATTTTTATGCAAATCAGAAAGAAACTGAAAGCGAATTATGTTTATTTTGCATTCCTTAACAGTCGAACCGTTTAGTAGCAGAAAATGGAGTTAAGAAATTATAACAACGTCAAATTTCAAATTAATTTATTTTAAAGTGAGGAAAGTCACTTATATCCTGTGAAAATAACATAAAAATTAAGAACCAACCTCCTTATTAAGGGCTCACAGGACCTTTGAGTTTGTCGAAACGTTGAAAAACATAGTCTTTTTCAAAGGAATAAAATACAAATAATATGCAATTAAGATCTTTTTTGTTCATTTCAGCCTAAAGTATATATTCTTAACTATATTATCCAGAAAAATAAATGTTGTATGTACAAAATTAATATTTAAATTTTAAATTTAATAATTATTTCTCACTAACGCCTGAATTAAAATCATTAATTACTGCGCGCATAATAAAACACTAAATTATGCATATGGAAAACATTTTTGTGAACAAAATAGAATCATAACACACCTACTTCTAAATTAAAAACAAAATATACACATAAAGTTTTGTTTAAAATTTATTTTTAGCACAAAATACAAAAAAATTCAAAAATGTGAAATTTTTTTTCAAGTTTTTCAAGTGAAAAAAAAAAAAAAAAAAAAAAAAAAAAAAATGAGCAACCAAAATATGTGAATTTTTTTGGTTTTAGCATGTATACTATAAAGAAAGGCATATGTGGTTAATTTTTTTAATCTATAGCTTACATAGTTTCAAAATAACTGTGCGCACAAACTCCTAATTTACTAATCTGAGAAAACGCGTTTTAAAGTTCCAATATCTATGGGCCTTCAATCATACTCACCGTCTATAAATGTTTTTAACTCAAGAAATAATGCAGATTTTTGAGTGGGGTTCTTTGCATAGTATTCGGAAATTTTTGAACATTCAGAATAAAACAAAAACCGAAAACTGATTTTTTGAAAGTTTAAAAGTCCTGTGCCCCCTTGACTAAAACCATTAAATTCACAAGCTTAGATTGTAAAACAGACTGGATTACATATACAGGGTGCGTCAGGTATTTGAGAACAAATCAACGCCTGCTTTCAAACAGAAACATACACTAGAGATAGAGCATTTTTTTTAATTTTAATGTTCTGTACAAGTGACCACATACACACTGGATAACATCATTCATTGATGTACCGCCAACCGCAATAACCACCTCTACAGGCTGTCAAAACTGACTGCAAGTAATGATCGGATGATTGTTGGGAACATTTGCCACTGCATACACAACGGTTGCCTTGAGGGGTGGATGACTTTTGGAGTCCTGAACTACGCCACATACGTAAAAGGCCATTTGGTTAATATCTGGGTAGATGAGGGGCCAACAAGTTGAGGATGATATCGTCATGAATGCTTTAGCCATCCAGTTTTGGTTTCTATCGACCGTAAGAGATAGAACGTCTTGTTAAAAACATACGGCCTCCCACGTGTTACAGAAGTGATTTAGTGCTTTAACACCTCAGTATAAACAACGGCGTTGACACTGGTACCTTGAAGAAAGAAATGTGGATGTATCAGATCGTCTTCGCTTCCCAAGAATCGACAGAATCATCAGTGAGGCTGGAAATCTTCTGCACTTGCCTGTAGAACCTGTCAATTTTGCGTCTTTTTCCCACCAAAGTTCGAAAAGTAAAATTTAATAAAATTTTTCTGGTGCAAATCTTCATTAATCGTAGGTGGGATATAATATATTAAGGAGGCGCTTGTCTTTGGTTTGGCAGTTGTTCCTGTTTTTCTCGGCAAGAACTGTACTCTCCTTATCATGTACGACCTCTAAGGCAGGTTCTCATGAATCACACATCAGATTGTGGCCTCATCAACCTCCATCCCACTAGCGTGTGCTCATATTTCTTCTTTCATTAAATTTTTTTATTGCAGAACATAATTTTTTTAATTGTGGAGTTATGTAAACAAATTATTATTTTTTTTGTTTAATTTTCTTAATTTATGTTTGTTTAATTCTAATTTTGGAATTCTAATAAACTTAAATTCTTTTTTTACTAGCCGTGCATTTTTTACACATATAAAATATACAGGGTGCAATATGTTATCTATCGCCGAACTTTAATTTCTCAACCGTTGGTCATAGACATATAGTTCCAATTACAAAAACGTTTCAAATGAGGTAAATATTCATGTTGTGGCATTATTTCAAGTAAAAAATCAATTTTACAAAAATTACGAAATCTAACTTTTTATACGGTCCCCCAGTCCCTATAGTTATATTTAGTAAAAGTTTACACATATAATAACAGATATAACACAAAAAGTTTGACATCTGTACTACAAAAATTGACAGAGTTATTAAATTTCAAATTTTGAGATTTTTTCGCATGATTTTGTCTTTCAATGAGGGATCAGTTAAAAGATTAATTAAAGTAATTCGAGATCAAAATCAGGGTGCAATGTTCTTTTTACGGCGAAACCATCTTTAGCCGGTATCGTCAAATTGGGGTATCACCAAAGAGGGTTATTTCATTAAAAAGTTTTAGCTGCCTTTTAGGGGTCGTATACAAAGCGAAGAATGAAATATTGAAATTAAACTGAAAAATAAATATCAATGTATTATAATATCAGAAAACGGTTTACTATAAAAAATGAATATGTCAAATGACTGAATCTACTAGAGATACTGCTCAAAGTGTTGTTTAACTCTTTTATGGGTCGAACAATCTTCAAACGTCAATGTAGGTAGAGTCGACAACCGGAAAAAAAACATACTCACTAAGGACTAGATAATTGGCAGCAGAATAAAAACGACCAGCCGAGATATAGAGAGCATGAAAATTGGGATTATGCAAATTACAATAGTACGGCAGCGCTACACGTTCGGGATAAAACACGAGCCATCTAGCAGTGGACAGGCTAGCCAGCGCTGAGATCGTGATGGCAAGCTACGCATGCATGCAATATGCCGTAATGATATTTATTTATAGAGAATGTCAAAGGAATGCCAGAGAGGCTGCGAGTGTTTATTCAGAACGTTTCCCTAAGGATCTACATCCAACGCATGAAACTATAACTAATGCATTGCACCATATCAGAGAGACTGGCTCTGTTTCTCCACGATCCAGAACAAGTAGACAGGCAAGGTGTAATGTTCGAGTGACACGAGAGGAGGTGCTGGGATTTGCCCTTTTACTTCCACAATTGAGCTCGGCGGAAATAAGCGAGGCATGTTTTCAGCATGTCTGGCATTTAAATGCCAATGTTACATGCACTTGATGAGCATCCATACCATATCCGACCCTGGTGCAAATGCCAATGTTACATGCACTTGATGAGCATCCATACCATATCCGACATTGGTGCAAGCATTGATGCTGGGTGACCACACACGACGATTTTTTTATTGTAATTTCATGCTCAACACCTTAGAGGAAAATCCGTCATTCCTTTGTGACATTCTGTGTGACAGATTAGTCATTGTTTATACGGGGTGGCATTGTGAACGTGCACAATGTGGATTACTGGTCTCTGGAAAATCTCCACATCGCCCGCGCAGTACGACACATGTGTGGTGCAGTATATGGGGAACCCAGATTGCTGGACCCATCTCCTACGATGGGACCTTAACTGCGAATCGTCACCTGCATCTGCTACAAACACGGTACGTGATTGGTATGAAGATCTGCCTCTCCGACATGCATGCTGAGTGTGGTTTCAACATGATGGAGCCCTCTACACACAAAACATCAAACGTCCGGGCGTATCTGGCCACCGAATTCCGTCCACAGATCCTTGGATATGGTGGTCTGGTAGAGTTGCCACCGCTTTCACCGGACTTGATGCTCATGGATTTCTACCTCTAGGGTTATATCAAGGTATGGGTCTATGTGACTGAGACCACTTCTCTGGTTTATCTGAAGCAGCGCATCATCCTTGATTGTCGCACAGTTTACACACCTGCTGAGCTGTAACGTGTCCAGGACTCAGTACTGTCACGATTCAATTGTGCATTGCCACCAATGGAGAACACTATGAGCAGTATCTCTAGTAGATTTCGTCATTTGACATATTCATTTTTTATGGTAGACCGTTTTCTAATTTTATAATAAATTCATATTTATTTTTCAGTTTAATTTCAATATTTAATTCTTCGCTTTGTATAAGACCCCTTAATGTCAGTTTAAATTTTTTTAATGAAGTAACCCTCTTTGGTGATACCCCAGTTTGGCGATACCGCCTAAAGGTGGTTTCGCCGTAAAAAGAACATTGCACCCTGATTTTGATCTCGAATTACTTTAATTAACCTTTTAACTGATCCCTCATTGAAAGACAAAATCATGCGAAAAAATCTCAAAATTTGAAATTTAATAACTCTGTCAATTTTTGAAGTACAGATGTCAAACTTTTTGTGTTATATCTGTTATGATATGTGTAAACTTTTACTAAATATAACTATAGGGACTGGGGGATCGTATAAAAAGTTAGATTTTGTAATTTTTGTAAAATTGATTTTTTATTTTATATAATGCCACAACATGAATATTTACCTCATTTGAAACGTTTTTGTAATTGGAACTATATGTCTACGACCAACGGTTGAGAAATTAAAGGTCGGCGATAGATAACATATTGCACCCTGTATTTTCAATCATTCTTTAATCAGTATCATATCATTGACTTGTGCATGTAATTTTTTGTTTTGGAACAAAACTTTTATGTTTTTGTGCAAACCAAAGAAATAATTTTTTTTTCATCATTTCTTTAATTTAATTTAGTCTTTCTATTGTTTCGGGTTTCAGTTTTTCAGTTAATTTTGATGAGGGAAATTTTGTTTTGTTAATAAAATGTAAGTTTATTAAAATCATGTCGATTTTTTTGTACGTTTGTTTGGTGAATAAATTAAATTTATTACATATTCCCTCTATTTGTATCAAAATTTAATTAATTTTTCTGTGTTTTCCATGAATTTGCGAAGTTGTTCAGAAGTTCTTACCATTATATTTTTAGTTTTTATAAAATAAAAACTTTTATACTCATTCTACCTGAATGTAGTTATATTGATTATAATTAAAATAAATGTTATAAATACAGAGATCTCTACCCCCCACCCCGTATTTACTATGAATATGTGAATTTGTTCAGAAACTCTCACCATTAGATTTTCAGTTTTTTACAAAATAAAAATATTTGTACTTATTCTACCTGAAGGTAGAATATTGATTATATTGATTGTATTGATTGTATTGATTATATTGATTGTATTGATTACATTGATTGTATTGATTATAATTAAAATAAATGTTATAAATACAGTATTCCCCCCTCCCAAATAAATAAATAAATAAATAAATAAATAAAAGGTTCTTAAATTTGTAATTTGTTGGAGATATTTAGGTAATGTAAATTACAAAACCGTTCGAAATACGATAAATTTAAGATTACGATTATGAAATAGTCCTGTTATTAATTTTCAAAAATTTGTAATATTTGAGTTTTTATACGGTCTCTCGTTCTATAGCATATATTTAGAAAACTTTTTAACATGCTCTGAAGAGTACAACAGTAAAATTTTCTATTATTCTACGACCAAAAATCACCGAGTTATGGTAATTTGATGAAATTTTGGAGCTTCCCGGAATTAACACGGATCGTATAAATATTAATAAAGTGTAATTTTTTTAAAAATGAATGGTAAGACAGTGTAGAGAACATAATCTTAAATTTTACCTGATTTTGAACACTTTTGGAATTTACATTGCCCACATATCTCCACCAGTTAAAAAATTTAAGTGCGTTTCAAGCTTTTTTTGGGGTACTCTCTATTGTTATAATAATTGAATTTTTCTCACAAAACTCTAATTAAACTCTGATATACTTAAGAAATTCATTTTAAGTTTATTAGCGAAAAGTAGAACACATATTAAAAACTATAGAGAGTCGAAAAATATTATAATTATAAGCTGACAACAGGGAAGGCACCAGAGGAAAAAAAATCGAACACACGAAAAAGCAATAGATGAAATATATTTAAAATCATAAATGAACTATTTTTTAATAATTGAATATACACAGGTTATAACTGATGAGGTTAATTGAATATACACAGGTTATAACTGATGAGGTTACTCTAAAAATTCATTACATCCGCTATGTGACAACCTGTGGCCATTCTGTCGTGTAAGGTTGAGAAATCTGAATATATACAAATGAATAGAAGATGCCGTTACGGAAAAAATAAGTTCCTTCTGACACATATCTATCTATCTATCTATCTATTTACCAATCTATACTAATATTATAAAGAAGTAAAGTTTGTTTGTTTGTTTATTTGTAGGGGTAAAGTCTAGAACTACCGAACCGATTTCAAAAGTAATGGTATCAAAAGGATGATGTTAGTCCCTGCTCCAATATAGGCTATATCTTCAGTTGTTGCCATTACCCCAAAAGGGGCATGGCAGTTACTTATGAGATATGAATGATCTCTAAGAACATTTCCTAAATGTTCAAATTTAAATGTTGTAAAAATGCGCGAAAAGAGTTCTAAATTGCGATTTCTACACAATCTCAGGATGTACAAAACCGATTTTAAAAACAATCGTGTCAAAATGATGGTGACAGCCTCTGCTCCAACATAGCCTATATTTTATGTCGGTGCCACTATCCCAAAGGGGGAAAAAAGTTCTAAAAATGCGATTTTTGTGTTACTGAAAGGCCTAGAAAAAGGAATTTTGGCATGGTAGTTACTTAAAGATACTTAAGATACCTAAAATATTAAGAACATTTAATAAAAAATTCGAAATTTAAAAGGGGTGAAAATGCGCAAAAAGCGTTCTAAAAACGTTCAAAATGCCGATTTGTAAGCAATCTCTCGAAGTATCAAACCGATTTCAAAAGTAATGGTTGGAAATTGGTGGTCCTTGCTCTAACATAGGCTTTAATTTATGGCTTATCATAGGCTTATTCATAATTTATTCATAGGCTTTAATCACTTACCACCTGGGTGTTGTAGGAGGAAAAAACGTTCTAAATTGCGTTTTTATGACACAGCAGGGACACTGAAAATTAGGCATGGTATTTCCTTATAAGATATAAATTATCTCTAAGAGCATTTCCGAAAAAATTCAAAATTTAAAAGAGCTGAAAATGGGCAAAAAGCGTTCTAAAAAAGTTCTAAGTTGAGATTTCTACGCAATCATAAGAAATACCAAACCAATTTCAAAAGTAATAGTTGAAAATTGATGGTGACAGTCCTTGATCCAACATAGCTTTATTTTATGTCGGTGCCACTACCACTAGAGGGTTGCAGGAGCAAAAAACGTTCTAAATTCGATTCCTGTGATACTGAAGAGGCTAGAAACTTGAAATATGGCATGGTAGTTACTTAGAAAATATACATGCCCTCTAAGAATAATCAAAAACAAATTCAAGATTTAAAAGGGATGAAATGAAGAGAAGGTGTTTTGAGCGTTCTAAAAAAATCCTAAACAACGATTTCTATGCAATCTCAAAAAATAATGAAACGATTCCAAAGGTAATGGTTGCGAATCAATGGTGACAGTTTCTGATACTACACAGGGTTATATTTTATGCCGGTGCCACTACCACCTCGGGTTGGCAGGATCCACAAATGTTCTAAAAAAGCCTTTAAAAATTTCTATATTACGTTTCTATGGAATATTTGGAAATACCAAACATATTTCAAAATTAATGTTTGCAAACTAATGTTGACAGTCACTATTTCAACATAGGTATTTTATGGTAATGCCACTACCACCAGAGAGTGGGTAGACCGTTAGACAAGAAGCTTGGAATTTGATATAATGGTTAATTTTAAGATGTAAACGCGTACTAAGAAGATGATTTCTAAAAAATTCAAAACTTCAAATGAATACTGAAATGAGCGTATGAAATGAGCATAAAAGCTTCACAATATTTTCTAAATTATTATTTATTTAGTTTAGTTTTAGGTTTAGCTCTTCTTATTTAGTTCTTTTAGCGTATGAAATGAGCATAAAAGCTTCAAAATACTTTCTAAATTATCATTTATTTAAAATTAGTTTTAGTTCTTATTAATTTAAGCCTCATTTCTACCTAATGCAGTGTAATAATGAGGCTTAGTCAAACTGTGGCTTAATTAGTAATTTTTGTATTATTCCTTAAAGTATAATTTCTTCTAATAAAAATTAGACATACAAATATCACTTAGCATATTTCAACCATTGTGCGAGCAAAGCCCGCCGGGTTTGCTAATATATTTGAGGACGTGAGTTTTAAAATCTAATTTTGGGAAATCGCAAAAAACATGTAACTGCAACCCCGTGCATCGAATACCTCCAATTTTTCGTATACTTATAGCTAGTTGCTCTGTGTTATCATTGTGTTAAGTTAGAAAATCTACTTTAATTCATTTAATTAATTAAGTGGAAAAATTTTCGGATAAGAAGAGTTTTGTTGCCAATCTATGAATAAGAAAGTTTTGATATCAATTTCTTAAAAAAAAAAAAAAAAAAAAAATCGTTTATCGTACTTGCTGAAAGAAATTAATAGTCTCTATTTTTGATCATCGGATGATAATATTTTGAATTCAAAAATAATCCTTATGACAGCAATAAGTATGATTAAAATTTAGTTTTACATTTATTATAAAAAAGCAAACTTATCAACAATCAAATAAAGCTTATCATAACTATGATTAAAATAATTTGTAACATATAATATTATATATATAAATAAAATAATATAATGTATTTACAGAATATTCAAAAATAAATTAAACAATTAACTCATTGAGTTTTTCTTTTGGAATATCATCGTAATTCTCCTTGACCATCTCCTTCTCTTCTGATTCCTTAGAAATAATATTTTTATAGAAAGTAAGCACCTCCATTTCTGACCTGTTTCCATCAAAATGTTTTTTAACTATGTGTGGACATCCTTAAGTTTCTCTTGCTTTACGAGGACTCCCTCCCCTTTCTTTTTAAAAAGAAAGTCCAGTTTTTAGATGCCTCTAGCACAATTTTTACACTCCAAATTTTAATATTCCAAGAATCTTCCGAAATACATTTCCACAAATTTGAAGATGGCCATGGTTCTTAGTCTTTATAGTATAGTACCTTATGGTAATGCCATTGAAAGCGCACTGAGATTCACTTAAAAAAACTTTCAAGGTGAAAATTTTACTTTTCTAGATGTTTCATGGAAGGAAAGAAACCTGGACCGTTTCTTGAAGAAGATGTTTGAGATGTGAGCTTCAAAATAAAGTTATCTTATACAGTTTTGTCTTTGCTTGAAAAAAAAAAGCTTGGTGGAAGCGTCATACATCTTGCATTGAGAGAGTTGAATACTCGAGATTTTCTTTCTGGTGAATGCATTTTGAGTGGACCGGAAATGTCTCAGGTTTATGTCTGAGAGTAAAAATTAAATCTTTTAAGACTTTCTGACGGGAAGAAATATAGAAAGTTATTCTCCATTTTGAACTGACATTTTAAACTGCTTTTGCGTGTATTCATTACTAGCCCATGTGTTCGTATTTCTTTTTCTCTTCTTCTCCCTTCCTCCACAAAATGCAAGAGTTTATTCACTGTCCGTTATACATAAGACATGCTGTAAAACTTATTTAATTAGTTTGTATGAATAAAACAGGTAAAAACTTTAAATGAAAATAGCAACAGGTTGCAGAGAAATGAAGGAAAATTATTGTGATAGTAGCTGATAAGCTAGTTCGTTGGTCTACGCACGCGCAGGGATAAAGCTAGTTTTGTTGCCAACTCCCTAGTGGATAAGGTGAGTTTTGAAACTATACCAATATTTTAAGAATCCAAAAATAAACAATAAAAATATTTTTTTTTACAGATTATACTATTTTTCTGTGCAGGTTTATCAATAGATTGGTAGAGAAAACTCAATTTTTTAAATTTTGGATAAGGCGAACTTTAAAACTCACGTCCATATTTATAAAAGAGTAAAATAGTTACATAAGATCATTAGAAGTAAGTATTTTGTTATGTTGAAAAATATCTGGCTTTAATGGTATTGCTGATCTAAACATTGATCTAAACTATTTTTTATTGAATTTTAAAATAACAGTTATAACTAAAAATTATAACTTAAAATAACTAAATGTCAAGACGGTAATTTTTAAAAATAATTTATACATTCAAAGAAAAAAAAAAATCTGCGCTAACGACAATACTAAATAACAACAGCAATATCAACAAAAACGACTTTCTAGAACGAACTTCTTGAGTGCCCCTGTCTAAGGCACTGAAAATGGAGATTTATATTTAAGGATGCGATTCTGTCCAGTCTTACATAGATGATAGCTGCAAACAATGCAGTTTTTTTAATAAGTCATACACTTGTACAAAAATGCTATAAGTTAAAGTCATACAATTATATACATTTTTCTAAATATGCGATAACGATAATAACAAAGCAAAGACAACTTAAACCAACAAAAGACATAATAGAAGTGGAGATTTAAAGAGATTAACTTGGAGATTCGTCTAGTCTCAGATGGCTGCAAGTCATCCACTTTTTAAAAATTTAGACAATTAAATCATTCAGTTAAATAGAATTTTTTTTATATCAGCGATAAATATTTATAATAATGAAAGACAACAACATCAACAAAACAAGTTTTAGATCGACCCATGTGAATACCTCAATTTAAGGCACTAGAAGTAAAGATTTGAAAAGATGCACGTGGCGATTTCGTCCACTCTTGCATAGTTTAAAATGCTCCACTTTTTAAAAAAGTCAAATAAACATTTTTGGAACCTGAAAATTTAATTAATAAAATTTGAATTTATTTATATAGTTACTTATTTGATTTTATTTATTAAATCAAATTCCTTATTTAAAATACATTTATCTGCTTTGTCTTGAAAAAAAAAAGAAATTGGCAACTATGTTCATGTGAGTTTGACCTATTTTTTTGGATATGACATATTTATTGTTTCAAACTGGTGTTTGTAAATAACACAACTTATTCAGATTGTTAAGTGAATACGATGCATGTTTTGTGCTGTTTTTTGACGAACTAGATGAAAATATTGGACATTTTATGCAAGCATATCAAACAAGTGGCTCGCGGGCCACAATTTGTTCACCGGCAATTTTTTTTGTGACCCACCAAACCTTCTGTATAATACTTGAAAATAATTCAGTTGTTTGTGGACGCATGCTGAAAAACACTTTGCACGAAGAGACTGTTGTTTTAGAGATGTCAAACCTTTCAGAAATAGGGCATATGTATATAGCAGATCAAACTCACTTTAAAATTCCAGGATATTCTGGATAAATAAAATAACCCATTGGAATGCAACTAAACACTAGATCTTGAATCTGAAAATTCAAAACCATAATATTTTTTCATACATTACTGTTTGTTTTTATCTTGGAACTATTGTCTTATTTTACTACTGTGTTAGATTTCTTTTAATTAAGTTAAGATTTCTATAAACAGAATTTTATCAAAATGCCTACAGGGTTTGGTTAGTTCTCTTGCCTCCACAACTGTATGTCCTTAATACCGGGTGCTTCATATATTGCTATTCGATTTATTATGAGTAGTTCACAGTGAAGACACTTTTCAAAAACAGGCAAACAAACAAAAGTATACATATCATGATAACTTTAGATTAAATAGGTAATAATGATGTATAGACCAAAATTATATTTGATAATATTTTTTATATTTTAAATATATATTTACTGTATTTTTTCCTTTCTCTTATTACCTTGTTTCTTATTACTCCACCTCCCCTTACAGTAATATAATTAAATATCCTTAACTAGGTAAAATCGTGATTATTGTGGAGAAAACCATTCCATTCATATGGCTTAATTACCGAAGCGTTAAATGATAATAGAATGATGCTTGAATGTATTAAGATTTAATGGATTGGAATCCCTTCTCTATTTCACTCATTAAATCTTTATTTTACATAACATGGGATTTCAATTAATGTCCGAAAATAGAGTAGTAATGTCTTTCGATGATACTTTAAACACATTTAATAAAATTGTCCTTAATTTCGAATATCATTGAAATTTCAACAACATAACTGTGAAAGCTTCTTTAATAAGATATGCCATCCTGTCAATAATTAAGCTAATATCAAACTCATTCAAACAATTATGAGGATCCTTTAATAGATTATTTTTAGTCCCATTTCATCCAAATGAGAGGATTTGTAAATTGTGCGTACAGAAAGCTATACTTATTTTCAAAGTAAATAAAAATTCAATATTCGGTTTGAATTGCACTGATTTATGTTTTCTATTTAAAATGATGAGTGCATCTATATCAAATTTATAACAAATCACAATATTTTATTGGAATAGACGAGATTTTTGTCCGTATTTATTTGAATTATATTTTATAATGTTACACAAAGAAATATGTGATCGATTCTTAAGTAGATGCAATATACGCTAGAAACTAGCTAAAATTCTTTATATTGGTTACATATGGGTCCAATAATCATTGTATTTATTGAAAATGCTTCTAGCGAAATGCCAATATTGGTTAAATATTATCTTTAAATTGGAATTGTTTTCAAAGGATCTTGGAGAAATATTGGTTTGCGATGGAAATATTTGAAAACGAAGCAAATATATTGCAGAAATATTGGCAATGGAATTTCGAAGTATTTCTGACGAATATTGCTGAAGTATAAGCAGAATGTAAAAATTCCAATATTAAGACATTATTTGATGTCATTATTGGTAATATTGGCCTAGGCGCAGCCAGTCTTGTTCAGTATATAAACAATACTAAAGAAATATTGGTTCAATACCATTGAACTATTATATTGGATATTTGCAGGAGTTCGTTCCCGATTTACGATGAATCGAGTTTTGAAGTGTACGCAAGTTGTTTTAAATGGCTAAATGCAGTCGAATTTTCAACATTTAGCCTCTTCAGAGTTAATCCGTGGATTAATATTCATTAAATCACGGATTAAGTTATTATCAATGCCAAAAGTTCGCCCACAGCAAATTTAATCGTTTAGATTGAAATTGCCAATTTGAAATCGACTTTAACTGTACCAAGAGCAAGAGCACGATTCAAATAAACGCCTTGAATATTTTTTGTAGCACGTCCAATACCCACTTCTTTTTTCAACTCATATAACGTAATACGACGACACTGTAACATTTTATTTTCCATTTTGAATATTAACCTTGAGCACAAATTAATTTAAAAAGCTTTTTTTAGCGTTATGCTCACTCACAGCACATGTAGGTAACTGTCAATTAATAATATGGTTATAAAAGAAACACCAGCACAGTCAAAATTACAAGTTTCTGACTTCAATGAAATAGGGCGCGAACTTTTGCAATCACCCAATAGTATTGCTGGATATGCATTGCAATCAAGATATTTCGGATTTGATACAGAAGAAAAGAGTTGTTCACTGTAGACTATACTTCAATTTTGATAAAATTGTTGTTTTCTAAAAAAGAAACAACAACAACAACAAAAAAAAAACAACAACTTGCTAATACTTTAGGGTTGTTATAACGCTTCTTACAATATACATGTGACACGCATGATGATTGTTCTTGGCCTAAATTTTTTATTCTTACAATAGAACAGTAATACCAATTCTTAGTGTAAAACATTAAAAAATTACTCCGTAATCTTTTAAATCATTTGCTGCATTCTGCGATGAAAATTAGAGTTCATTTTTCACGAAGCGAACTGTTTAAGAAATTAAGTAATAAATAAATAATTCGCAATTTTGATATATATAATGTTCAATATGTTTCAGTTAAATGGCATGTTTAAAATATTTTCACAGTTTCCAATAATTAATTACAACTGCTTTTAATATAAAGATGTCACTAGCTTACGCGGAAAAAAAGACTTTCTTTTTTTCCTCAGTAGGAGATAAAACGATTTTCGATCTTTTAATTAGCTTTACACTAAATGAAATTATTCAGAAAAATCAATGAATGGATGCTTTCTGAATGAATGATATTTTTTCTTTCTATTATGCTTTTAGAAAATATCTTAAAATAATCAAACACTTATAATTCACAGGATCTCTCTATTCATTTTATTAAAACTTCTACATTTTGTAGTTTCTTTTATAATTTCATAAAAATCCCTGCCGGCCCGGTCTACAGGCGGAGATGGATTTAGAAGTTAAGTATATTAATTGCACCAACAAAAACTAAATCATGATTAGATATAAATCCACTTTAACAGTGTTATCTGGCCGCTTTTGACGAGTTTTTATTTCATTTTTATATAATAGCATGTTTTATCAGAATCATGTTAAGGCAGTATTAAAAAAAAAAAAAAAACTTTTCCATGCTCAACAACTCGAAATTTTCTGGCACATTTTCTGATTAATTTTTAATAGAAAAAATGAGAAACTTGCTGACGTGATTTTTGAAAAGATTTATAAGCAACATGTATTTTTATTTTTCTTTCAATTAACTGAAACTTGATTAATAAACAACTATTTTCTCAGTAGGGCAATATTTTTCGTTTCTAACACAATCGCTTCGGGAAATTCTGTTCAAAATGCCCACTTTGACATCTTTTTTTGAAATATATTCTGCCTCTATCAAAAAATTGACCATTACGGTACATTATATAGTTTTTGAAGAAAAGAATCTATCAATTGGACGCGTTTGAGAGCAAAAATTAATTTAAAAATGAGTAAGAAAATAAGCAGTTTGGATTTGAATACGTTCTTAATAAGATGATTTTTTTTTCTTCAACCGCTATGTATTTTTTATTTGTTTTTGCTGTAAGAATTGGTCCTATCAAAAACTTGTCTGTATAAATGTTGAAGGCAATATTAAGAAGATATATGTTAAATTCATGGGGATGTTATATCTTGTGAATTGACGGAGTTATGGAAATTTTTCTTCTTCACCCCCCTTTTTTTGTTTTCGTTTTTAATTTTTTTTGCGGTACGAATTGGTCCTATCAAAAACTTGTGAATATAAAAGTTGTAGATAATATTAAGGAAATGTATAATAAAATTAATTGGATTTGATATCTTGAGAATTGATGAAGTTATGAATTTTTTTCTCCCCAAAACCCTATTTTTTGTGCCCCTTGAGCCCATTTTTAATTTTATCAAAAATCTGCGATACATAAATTTTTGGTCCTATTTTTAGAACTAATAAAAACTTTAAACTGATTTGATATGTACAAAAATTAAGAAGTTATGGGTTTTTTTCGGTTTTCACAAAACCCCTCCCTATTTCCATCCCCTTGGTCCGATTTTGCCCATTAACGAACTTGACCGAGATTTTATCCCCTTTGATTTTATGTATCAGGTTGGAAGAGATTTGTGCAGAATTGTGGAAGATATCGTGTCCAGAAGAAAGTGATATATATATATATATAGAAAGTGATATATATATATATAAAGTTTTTTACTGAGGGTGGTTTTGGGTTCTAGGGCTCATGATCGGTGTAGATCTGCAAAAATGTTTCAGAAATTCCAACATAGGAACGACGCCAATAGGTAGTATTTCATACGAAATCTACCTAGAAAGAATAATTTAGTAGTTTGTCAGTTGATTACATAATCAAAGTTTTTCCTACTCTCAATCTAAATGATGTAATGATTTATTTGAAATGTTATTATATTCTTGGATAAAATAATAATATATATGTCCTCAGATTTAATTTATTGGGGATTTTTCCTTTTTCGCCAAATTGTGTGTTATTCTTATCTCTTTGGTAAAATGTTGGCGAGTTTATCTAATTTATGACAACGCAACAAAACTGGGATGTACTGCTGTTTTTTAGCAGAATATTCTTACAAAAGTCTATTATATAATAGCGACACCTTCCTTCTTTTAATTTCTACCTAGCTTTATGGTTGGGAACATGTATGAACCACCAATAAAGAAAATGTTGTTGTGCGAATATGACTTATGATTTATGACCCTGCTTCTTCTTATTTTCTTCGTAATGTAATAAGAATTATATATTAATATGTTAGCCCAGAATGGACTTTATTCCAAGTTAATTCCTACAAGCTGGGAAAATATTCCAAATCAAGTAAAGTCTACGTTACAGTGCAACTGCGGTTCAGATTTTTCCTTTTTTGATAATTAGCCGATATATTATTATAAACGAATTAAAATTGAAAAATAGCAATCCGCTGACGGCGAATGCCTATACCCGACGTCTTCCGGTGGTCTGCAAGCAGAACAGAAACAAAAGAGGATAAAGGTTTTCGCGTTTTTACGAACCCATAATCTAAATCCTAACAAATAGAAATACGGAAAGACCAAAAAATACCCACTTAATTATCGCAGATTTGCCTTTCTTTCCATTTAAAAAATATTAGTATTTACTCATTAAAATAATTATTTCCCGAATATCGATTTCGCGATATTCGTTTTTTCTGCAATTATTAAAAAGCTACATCTTTTTTGCAAATCATAAACAAATAAAATAAAATAAAATAAAATAAAATAAATAAATAAATAAATAAATAAATAAATAAATAAAATAAAATAAAATAAAATAAATAATAAATAAATAAATAAATAAATAAGTAAGTAATAAAAAATAAAATAAAATAAAATAAAACAAATAAATAAAAATAGCCTTAATCTGTGTATTTTCTGGACATTTTTTCCTTTTTTGATGACGCCTTCCGTTAAAAAAATACTAATATTTACTATATCAAAAAATTATTTTCTGGAGGTCAGTTCACGAATTCACCAAACTTTATTTTTTCTCAGTGATTTCCTAGACTGTACTTCGATTGTTATAAGGATTCCAGACTGCGTTCACTTACTTTCAATTTGACCTAACACCGGACGTCCCGAATCGGAAAATGAGAAAATTTAGAAAAAAAATTAATATTTCAGGCCAAAATTAAAATAGAAAGTTGTTTTTAGTCAGAATTCAGAACTATTGAGGGGAAGTAGTTGATAAAAAATGTGATTTTTTTCAGCATTTATAGAGAACAATTAAAATTTGGAAATATTCAGAAGGGGAAGGGGAGATATCATTCCATGTCTTAAACAAGAGGGTAGGGCGTTTTTATTATTCAGGTTTTTTTCAGGAAATATTGTTTAGAAATAAGAGTTAAATATTTCTAATTCTCACAAATTAAATCTTCAATAATAAAATAGGAGGAATTAAAAATTATAAAATCACGCAAATTCGAAGATGTACGCTGCCGAAAGTAGTGGGACCTCAAACATTATGTTCCTTTGGAAAGATTTTCATTTAAAAACATAAAATAAAATCAGACACCACTTCCGGTGTACGCTGTCGAAGGCAGTGGGCCAACAGCTCTATGTTTGTTTGGATAGATGTTCATTTAAAAATATAAAATCTTACAAATAAGAGGATGTACGCTGCCGACGGTAGTAGCGTACCAAAGTTCGGTTCGTTTCAAAATATTTTCATTTAAAAATATAAATAATTCAACACTGATTTTAGGTATATTAAAGCTTATTATCACGGACGCAGACAATCTCGGGAGGTTCACTAGTAATCATATGAAAGTCTTGTATATAATTAAATGAATTATTATACTTTATCTTTTAGGAACACTATATTCGGAAAAAGAAAAGAAATTATTCAGACTGTGTTAAATCAATTACTTCGAAAATTTTACAAACTATAAATAGTCAAACACGTGCTGGGATGCAATTTTTAGAAATATCACTTTATTCATCTATCAGTGTATCCAATGCTTTAAAAAACAGAACTGAACGAAACATTTGAAGACGTATGTTCCACATTAAGGTATACGAATGACAAATGTTTCTAGTAATGCAAAGAAGAAAGAACTCAGTAGTTACATCGTGAAATAAAACCCGGAACTGCTTGTCACTTATTACACTGAAGAAGAAATGCTGTTTTTCAATTCCAGTCTTTCTAACTGTCGTAGGGGGACAATTTGGAAACACGAAAAAATTTCAGTGCCTTAATAATGCTGCTTTTAAATATTTTATTTAATTAATATAATGATTTTTTAATACTTTTCCGGCGAAAAGTTTCTGTGTCTTTTTAAATAATAAAAACAGAACAAAATTCAATTCGATCCCTAAATTATGGGTTTATTTTAGTGTCGCTTACAGTTAGTTTTTTTTTTTTTTTTTTTTTTTTTTTTTTTTTTTTTTTGCGTGTGTGTGTAAGCATCTTACTTTATGAATATGGCATATTACCAAAAATTATTATTAGTTTTCTTTTAGAAATCTATGTGTCAAAGAAATGAACTTCTTCAGAGTTCTAAATTGGATTAAAAAAATATGGAGAATTGATTTCGTAACCCGAGATCACTAACAATTTTTAGAATCACGTCGTCAACTACTCCGGTTTTTTGCTGTTTAGGCATTTTGTAATCTGCTAATGTAAGATTAATTTGAAACAATGAAGCTCAATTGAAACAGTGATACCATTACTGCTAGGCCTTTTGCGAAAAAAAAAAAGAAAAGTTCGACTAATTATATGTAACTATTTTACTCCTTTTTTATCATATCAAGAGGTTATTTTTCCGTAAATGCATTTTGTATCCGTTTCGTATTTCACTACCTTAAACAACAGAAGGGTCTGAGATTGTAACACAAAACACATGTAATAGATTTTTAGAGTAACTGTATCAATTATGGGCTGTGCATGTTCAATTAAACAAAAAAAAGGGGTGTATTTACAGGTAAGAATATATTTCATCTATTGCTTCTTATGCATTAGATCTCTGCCCTCTTGCGCTTGCCGTGTTGATCGATCTCTTAATTATAATTAAGGATCGACCGATACCGAAACCGAATTTCGGTAATATTTCTATTTCCGGCCGAAAACGAAAACGAAAATGTCCAACTTTTTAAAAAGTAATTAATACATACATAATTATTAATTAATTATACGTATTTATTAAGCATATACATTTATAAATCAATTATACATGTGGCACAAGTTGGATCTCCCTGTCTCTGACCAAACCTTTTTATTTTCATATACAATAAAAATTTAATTAATTCATCAATGATACAGAATGATTTTCTAACTGTACGAATTTCATCTAATTAAAAAGCGTTACATACCTCGATTTATCTTTTATAATGATTTTTGTAAATGAACATCTGTTATACTAGAACTTTCTCAAACAGTATTCGAAACACTTCTGTGGTTTCAAACTACAAATTTTCTATTACTCTGTTAGTAATAGAAAATTTAAGTAAGTTATATAGTTAGTAAGTTAATAACTAATAGTAAGTTAATTAATAATAGTAAGTTAACTCTGCAGCTTTTAATGAACACGTGAAAAGCGTCTTCAAATTTTAAGTCATATATGCGTCACTTTCTTTTTAATTTCAATGACTCACGTCTTGAGTCAGTCATGACGAAGGATTATAAACAGTAGAGATGGGCAACATCGTTCCTTTTAAGGAATCGTTCCAGCCGGAATCGTTCACCGAAAGGAACGAGTTCTTTGGAGTCGTTCATGTTGGAATCGTTCATAAAAAGGGAACGATTCCGAGAAAAAGGAACGACTCCGAGAAAAAAGGAACGATTTTGAAAAATAAAGGCTTCCAAAGGAAAAAAAAACACTTCCGAGATAAAGAGAACCACATGCAATCCATAATATTTATTACTAATTTATTTTCTTATGTACCCATCCATTTTCTTACGCATTCAGTTGCCTTAATTTTGCAATGTTTTGGAAAGATGATTTTTTTTAACCCTTTAAGACCGGACTGCTTTTTGTGTTTTTTTTTAAAACAATGATATAACTGAAATTTGTAACTGATAATTCACTATCTGTTGACAAAATTCATATAATATAGTTTCTGTTAACCAGCACAATCACTCGATTCCGGCATTTATGGAATAGATAACGCAGGAAGGTAGAATTTTAGTTAATGCCTAACCCTCACGATCGTGCGCGTCCGGTCTTAAAGGGTTAAGAGTTCATTTCATTGATGAGTGTGTGCAATTAATTTGCAGTTATTTCTAACTTTATGATTTATGGCATTAAGCATAATTTCTCTTGAAAATTTACCCCTGGTTCCTGGTTCACCTTTCATTTACCGCTGTACTCTATCAAAGAAATTTTACTGTAGCTTCGGTTTTGGCGATAAGGGCGGCGTTGCGGTCTATTCGATTTTCAGTGTAAGCATTGGTTTCTCATGAAAATATGTCGTCAAACGACCGTCCATTTATATTATTATTTTATACGGTGTGTCTTTACTCTCAACGGTGTCCAATGGCTAATTCCTAAACCTTTAGTCATAGACCTATAGTTCCAATTACAAAAATGTTTTAAATAAAGTAAAAAATTATTCTGAAAGTCGTTTGGATCAATAAGAATATTTCTAAAAAAGTTACGAAATTTAATTTTTTATACGGTCCCCCGGCCCTATAAGTGATATTTAGCAAAAATTTCTTGTTCCCTTAAAAAAAAGACAAAAAAAAGTACCATTCATCTAACACTAAAATTGACGAAAGTATACGAAACGTTGAAATGCAAGACTTATGCCACTTTTCTGTATCTGAATAAACATGAGTTTAGCCATGCTTCTAGGGGTCGTAAACAAAGTGCTTAAAGTATTTTAAGGATTTATTTCATGTGTATCTGCGCTTTGAAAGAAATCGTATTACGACAGATTTTTGTAAGGATTTGAAGCTGTTTCTTTTCATGATTGTTTTTAACAAAAATTATGCTATTTTTATAAGCCTTTATTTAACCCATTAACCGCCAAAACTATAAAGTAGGAATTTTCAAATTTCTTGTTGAAAGTCGCTTGTCACCACAAATTCAGAAAGGTCATTTTCGCGTTATTAAAATATTAAAATTTCTGCCAATAAATAAGGCAATTTTTTTAATTCTGAAATAGCGGTGACAAAGTAATTAATTTAAGCATGAGCAATTATTTTGACCGTTGCGTGAATGCAACATCAGCGGGTAATGGGTTAACTGGAAACGATCGTATGTATGTCTTTCCAGTTCAAAATTTGTACTCGAAATTCAACTCACTTTAAAATATCCGATCGAGGTTAAATTTTACATATTTACGTAAATCCGATGACAATGTAAAATTATTATGATTTTCAGTGCTTAGCATTTGTACTTATTTTACAGGGTAACACAAAAAATTTCCGATAGATTACTGTCAACAAGTTTACTGAAAAGGTTTAGATTAGATAACACAAGACTGCGATGGTTGTGTTTTTTTTATTTTTAAAATTGATTTTTATGTATTTTTTAGCGCTGAATCCGAAAGTTACTTTCATTTTTAACCATCATGTCAGGATTTTTCGCAAATAGTAAATTGAAAAATTGAAAAAATAGCTGATACTATAAAATAGAGTCGATGGTTGTATTTTTTAACTTTTACGATTGATTTGTACGTGCTTTTGGTGGAAAATGTGAAAATTACCTTCATATATAACTATCATGTTAGACATTTTTGCAAATGGTAAATTTCAAAGTTAAAAAATAGAGAAAATCTGATACTATAAAATGGTTGTAAAACTTCTTTTATTCACATTAATTTTATTTAATTCAATAATTTATTCAATTTTTGGCTTTTACTGGGATTCTTACAGGTAAACAGCTCGGGGATCCGATGATGTGGGAGGGGAAGAAGTTCAATTAAAACTTTGAACTTTGAAATTTACAATTTGCGAAAAATCTTGACGTGATGGTTAAAAATGAAGGATTCAATAGTAAAAAATACATAAAAATCAATTTTCAAAAGTTAAAGAAATAACAATCACATCTATTTTATACGACCAGATTTTCGTTAATTTTTCACTTTTTAGCTTTCAAATTTACGATTTGCAAAAAATCTGTACTTTGTGATAAAAAATCAAGGCCATTTTTGGATTCAGTGCTACAAAATACATAAGAACTAATTATGAAAAGCTAAAACACATGACACACAAAAATTTGCATCCTAGTGTAATCTAATAACATTTCAAAATATGTGTCATTTTGTAAAGAATCAAGGTTGTTGCTTTTCAACATTTTATTTAACGAAAATTCTATTATTTTTTTCCTGTTATGTGTTTAGTACAAGCTGTATATTTTGCATTAATATTTCAGAATGATTATAGATTTCAAATTTATAATGCAATATTAAATTTACTATCAACTATTTCTTTTATATATATGACGATTATTTATATTTCTAGTAAATTTGTAAATGACCCCTATTTCGCAGCAAAAAATATGCTCAGTGTAATAGGAAAATTTTACTAAATATTACTTGAAGGACTGGGGGACCGTATAAAAAATCAAACTTCGTAATATTTCAAGAAATGATTTTATTGACCCAAATCACTTTTAAAATACTTCTTTACCCCATTGAAAACATGTTTCTAAATTGGAACTATATGGCTATGACTAACGGTTTAGGAATTAGCCATTGGACATCGTTGAGAGTGGGCGTCCTGTATAGGAAATTTTATTATTGTTTTGATATTTGTCATCAGGGTCTAGGAATGTTTAGTCTGATAGATTCCTCTTCAAAATCTACCTCTAGGTAATCTTAATTTCCTTTTCATTCTGAATCTCATTTTTCATTTGGATGGCCCTACTGTTTTGGATATATATCTTGTTAAAGTAGATTGCATTTTTGTTCGTTTTGTTCCAGTGTCCGTACTTTCAATAACTTTATACCTTTTATCGTCTTTCTCCCCAGTCCCCTAACTTTACGCAAAGAGGATATTTTGCATAATTCATCAACATTATTATCACTGCCTTCAGGATCTGGTTCAGAAGTGGAAAACCCTATTCTATAGCAATCATCTTGTAGTGCAATTCAGTGATATATATCAATTTTAATGCATTTGAAATAGCTTAATGTCATTAAAATACACAGCAAACGATTTTTCATTTGGATGGCCCTACTGTTTTGGATATGTCACTTGTTAAAGTAGATTGCATTTTTGTTCGTTTTGTTCCAGTGTCCGTACTTTCAATAACTTTATCCCCTTTATCGTCTTTCTCCTCAGTCCCCCAACTTTACGCACAGAGGATATTTCGCATAATTCATCAACATTATTATCACTGCCTTCAGGATCTGGTTCAGAAGTGGAACACCTTGTTCTATAGCAATCATCTTGTAGTACAATTCAGTGATATATATCAATTTTAATGCATTTGAAATAGCTTAATGTCATTAAAATACACTGCAAATGATTTTTCCCCGTTGACCATAATGTAACGGAATACTTTTGAGTGCTTCTGTAAATGAACTATTAATGCTACACTCTTCATATTGAATACCAAACATCCCATGGTAAACATCATTAACATATATCAATTGCATGGGAATCCGAGTATATTTATGGGAGTTAGGTAAATCACACACTGAAACGACAGAGCGACATGAAGCGCAACATGAAGTGCAAAACCCGGTCGAAACAAAGAACGGAGTTGTTTCAAACCTGTTTTAAACCAGTTTTTCTAGAGAATTCAAGCGAAATGTCTTATGTGTCCCCTTAGTGTGTGACATGCCTTAGAGCGTGAACAGACGGACTGACGGACAGACAAACCGCATTCATAAACACTAACTTCGTTGGAAAGTGTTAAAAAGTAAAGCACATTTTTGCACACTGTCCTTCCTGAGTGACTGATGTATGTCTTGTCTTATACTCTAACATCGCTATTTGTGAACTGCTGTTAACTACGTAGAACTTCAGTAAACTTACAACTCTTTTTGAATCTCCAATTTCACGAGAATCTACAGGAGTTTCTCTAATTTCACACCCTCATCCGCCGCCACCCTCTCTCCACTTATATCATAATGAACCTCAGTTCGGTGTGAGTGAATTGCGATGCTAATATGTTTGTTTGGATTGGGATCTTTGGAATGTCATAACTCATGAAGTCATGGAACACTTGTATCACACGAAAGGGTAAAAGTTCCTTCAGATGATTTGTAAACAGATTCATTAGCTGCATGGCTAGTGATATATATATAAGATAATGATATATATATATTAATATTATAATATATATATATATATATATATATATATATATATGTAGTAATATATATGATATTATACATATATAGTACATATTATCTCCGCCAAAATATATAGTGATTCACTAAATTTCAAAGTTCTATTTCTTTAAATTTGAAATCTCCTAAATTTTTAACTGAAAAACGGTTGATTCGTTTAATTAAATTAAACAAATTAAAAGTATGTCCATTATTATTAGAGAGTGTAGTATTATTTAAAGAAATATCCTTTTGTTAACATCCTTTTGACGATGTTTCGACCGTTGAATGAAAGACATCTGTTGTAAACGTGTTATAGATAACACCAACCTTAATTTTTTGAGAATTGACTATTTTTTATTCGGATTTAAACTTTTTATTGTCAAAACTATTTTAAATAGATTAAACATTTTGTTTAATTCAAACTTTTCAGAAAACTTTATGTAATTGAAAAAAGTGAAAATAAATAAATAAATGTTCTAAGTGAAAAGAATAACAATAAGAAAGGAAAATACATAAAATTTAGTACCGTATTTGCAGTAAGTTTTACCTCAATAAAAAGGGAAGTTTGGTATTAGGTTTGAAACGCTAAATTTAGTTTGGCATGAAGGAGCCTCACTCGGATAAAAATTAAACTGAGATATGTATTATCCATCACCACAGTAACAGGCATTAATCGTGGTATTGATTTCGGGATTTGCGAATATCAATCCCGATCGAGAAATCTGAATTATTATAAGAAATTATCACGATAAACAATTTTTTTTGCTTTTATTTTACGTTGAATTAAAACAAAGTCACAGTTATTTAAATTCTAATTCTTTAGCAAGAAATAGAAATAAAATAACAAATGAAAAAACTGTACAAAATCACAACTTGCATTCTTTGGAAACCAATAATTAAATTCGTATATTGTAAAACCTTTTTAATGCACTATTAACCTTCCGCATACCAAACCGGTGCATCAGATCCGATAGGTACATTCAAATTGATTTTTCACATACAAAAAAAAAAAAAAAATAGAAAAAAAAATTGTAAATATGTGACTTTTTCTGGAATATTCTGCTCAAAAGAATAAAACATCCCATAAAAAAATCATATATTTACAGAAATTTCAGTTTAAAAAAAAAAACCCCTGAGAAATATTATAAATGTACATGTCGGGGCCATTGAACACCTCTGGTAGACGGAGGGTTAACATAAATGTATTAAACCAGAACTAACATAAAATATGCAGCTTTACATATTTGTCGCAATGTTGGAGAAAGTCCGATAATCTATATGTAGCACGTGATTTTTCTTTCCCATTTTTATACTCAAAACGGCCATTAAGAGAGCAAACCGCTGTTAAATTATTTGAATCCCACCCACCACTGTTACTGTTATATTATTATTATTATTAGACATTATGTTTTCTGAAATATTAATTATTTTGAGAAAGAAAGAAATGTTTTACAAAAATTCTTTGTTCGAACAGATTTTACTCTATGTAATAAACCTCACTGTAAGTTAATTAAAACAACAATCTTCGAGAGTTTCGAGAATTTTTGAATCATTTTCGTCAGGAGAGAAAAACAAGACGCCAAACTGTGGA
Organism: Maratus speciosus; assembly: GCA_963932465.1. NCBI lineage: Eukaryota > Metazoa > Arthropoda > Arachnida > Araneae > Salticidae > Maratus > Maratus speciosus. The sequence goes on from OZ010791.1 coordinate 419,813,149, forward strand.
AATAAAGTGGTACTCGAGCGCTCGTAGATGGCCATATTTTTCTTTTGACAAAGATGATTCTCAAATTGAAATTATGCTCGAGGAAAAAACATGAAACAGTGAAATATACATGAAAGTGCGCAACTCTACATTTATTAAAATAATTGAAAATCAGTTATTATTATCCTATTAAAATGTAATTTTTATGGCATAGTGATGTATTTCTTATATTATTCAAAATTGTTTCTAATCAGATTTAGAAAAATATTTTTCACTATTTTTTAAGCAAGCATTTTCTTTGTTTTTCTTAAGACTGTTCTTAAGTGATCTTCTCAACAACTTTTGACACATTTACAAATTCATTTTTTAACGGAAAGATGTAAAATTGGAAAGTTTGACCAGGGAAGCGATTTGGAATCGAAATGTGTTTTCCATTTTTTATCAATAAGTTACCTATTGAGTTATAAACGACTTTGATCACGTGACAAACAAGTTTTTCACCCATTTTTGAGCGATTATGCCTCTTTCGCGCGGAAATTCGGTTCAAAACGCCCACTTTGACACTATTTTTTGAAAGATCTATTGCGTTTGCAAAAACAAACAGTAAAAACATCTCGATTACATAGTTTCTGAACAACAACATCTGGTCATTTCATGCATTTTCGAATAAAAATAAATTAAATTTTTTGTCACAAAGCTACCCTTTTGGATTTGAGAACAGCCTTAAGAATTCATTTAGAAAAAAATAATTTCGTATGATATATTTACCAATTAGAAAAATTATTAGTGTTTTTAAGTACACATGGTGTTCCACTACCTTCGAGATCCAGGTACTCAATCGGTAAAGAACATAAAGTTTCTGGGTTCGAATTCCATCTCAGGCATTTTTTCACTCAGGTGGAAAAAATCTAATTCGTATAAAATATTTTTTTAATTATTTCTTTCAGATTAATTTAGCACAAGAAGATCCAATAGTAATGTAATTAAGTAACAGACGATAAGTAATTAATTTATAATAGACAATATTTTAATTGAAGTAAAATAATATACTTCTATTCATCTAAACATAAAATTTAAGAGAATATAATACGCAGTTGTAGTTTAATAAACGCCCTCCTCCGCCCCGCACTTCAATTTCTTTTTTCTTACTTTCTTTTCTTTTCTTTTTTTAAGGGGGGGGGGCATACACATTAGAAGGATAGTTTGACAATAAAGTCAGCTTTCATAGAATCAAAATCTGTTATTTTGAAACAAAATAGCGTATTTTAATTTATTAAAACTGGCCAGTCTACAAGAACAAGAACCGATTCCCAAGGAATCGTTCTTTTCGGAGTCGTTACATTTCGGACCGACTCCGAGGAATCGGTCCTTTTCGGAATCGATACATTTCGGAACGACTCCGAGGAATCGGTCCTTTTCGGAATCGGTACATTTCGGAACGACTCCGAGGAATCGGTCCTTTTCCGAATCGGTACATTTCGGACCAAATCCGAGGAATCGGTCCTTTTCGGAACGACTCCGTGGAATTGGTCCTTTTCGGAACGACTCCGAGGAATCAGTCCTTTTCGGATTCGGTACATTTCGGACTGATTTCGAGGTGTCGTTCCTTTTCGGAATCGTTCCAAAAAGGATCGATTCCGAGGAGGCGTTTCTTTTCGGAATCGTACCAAAAAGGACCGATTCCTTTTTACAGAGTGGAATCGTTCCTTCAGTTTCACTGCCGGAGTCGTTCCTTTGGAATCGTTCCTCAACAAATGACACATTTCTAATAAACAGTGAAGGTCATAGCAAAAAATAAAGAGTGTCTCATTTGAGCCGATACAGTTCAAATCAATGAGTAATGTTGGAAATTTTCGTAAGAAGAAAAGAGATTTTTGGAATACAGATCGTTTGGGTCGAATTTCGTCCTGCCGAATTTTCGACAGCATCCGAATTTTCGGAGAAACTGGGATTTTGGACCGAAAACGAATTTTTGGTCGAACTCTAAATATAATATTCCTCGATTGTATATATTTTTCATACGGAATATTACTTTTTGCCGTTTAAGCATAAACCTAATAAACTTGTAACTTGTAACATATTTTTGAAGTTACATGAAGAAAAATCATTAGAGTTTGTAAGGGAAAATTCAATTATTCAAAGTACATTAATAACATTCGTTTTAATTATAACCAATTTAAATATATTGAGGTATAATGAATAAAAATATTTCTATTTTTAAAACTGAACATAAAACAGTAAAAATTAAAAATGTTTCAGAACATATTCAATTCATGGAAAATGCAGAAAAATAATTAAGTTCCGATAAAGAAGAAAATAAAAATGTATAATTTATTCATCAAACAAACGTACAAAAAATCGACATATTTTAATAAACTTCCATTTTATTAACATTTTTTTTTCTTCAAGCGAAATTAAATGAAAATCCGACAGCCGAAACAATAAAAAGTCTAATTTAAGTTAAAGAAATGAAGTAAAACAGAAAATATCTCTTTCGGAGGGGTGGGGACATGAAAATAAAGATTGAAAACAAAAGCCTCTAGCAAAATATTACATGTACAAAGTCAGTGATATAATTCTGATTAAAGAATGAAAAATGATTAAATAAATCTTTCATATATGTAAAAAATCGTGAAATTATTATTTTGTTGTTGTTGTTTCGAATAGAAATTATTTTAAAATATAAATGGGAAATATGATATGTTGCAAAAAATATTAATTTACTATTTAATAATACTACTATTTTTTTAATTTAAATATTTTCAAATAAGCAATTTAATGGCGACAATTACTTGTTTGTCACGAGACTTATTTACAAGGGAACCACCGTTGGTGCTGCTCGCACCTAGCATTGAGACCTGGTGTATTTTAAAGTCATATATTACAAAGTTTGAGAGTCGATAAAATTTTTCTGTTAAAATCATATTTCTGATTTTACAACAACGTAACTTTCTGAAAACGCAATTTTAGAAAACCCTTATCGGACTATTAACATAGAAGTTTTTTTTTTTCTTTTTTTTTTAAGCTTTTAAAAATACAAACTAGTCAATAATAATTATAAAATATTGAAAAAAGTTTAAAAATTCCTTCAAGAACCTACGAATTTGATTTTGAAAAAGTACAACATTATAGGCGGTGAAAAAGTTGGCGGTTTTTTTTTCAGAAGATTTTTCCGGCAACCCTAGCCAAATGTCATATCTGCTTGTCGTGTGCAAGCAATGGTTTGAACTTCACTTGAAATAGTAATGTCCGACCTAATATAACTCAGTAAACTTTCTAAACTACATAAAAATGTTAATTTATAATTACTTTAACCAAAAGACACATATTTAATACAATAAAATTTTATTTTAAACATTCGAAACTTTATTACTTCCGACTTCAAAAGAAAGTAGGTTGCTTTTATTGTATTTCAATAAAAAATGTTTTCGATGATCATAAAAATTTTAACAGAAATATATTTACCATTTATACACTTATTGTCGGCACAGAAAAAACATAATTATTGGTTCTTATGCTATCAATTATGAAACAAATCGCATTCTGATTTAATTCTAACACGTTCCGTACATACAAGGTGTGCTCACAAAATTTCAAAACTGGTCTGAGAAAAAAACAATTATTAAACGTTTTTGTACAGCGAACTAAAATTCTTCGAAATGTAACCCTTGGGCATCAACACATCGCTTCCAGCGTTTTTTTCCATGGTTCATAGGCTCTCTGGAAGTCGTCACGCGCAAGGACCTCGTCGAAGCTGCCTGGATCACTGGAATCGTGTCGAAACACTTCCCTTTCAGGTCTTTCTTGATCCAAGGGAATAAAAAAAGTCACTGTAGCGGGTTTGCGACAGTATTGCTTCTCTAAGTATTGCCACGTTAAACTTAGCCAAAACTTCTGCGGCGGCGAGCGGCGTGTGAGAGGGCGCATTGTCGCCAAGGGGATGTGCCACTCCGCACTTTGACATTTCGTATCAGGATCGTACTGGTAGACCAACGTCTCATCACTAGCAACAAATTTATCAAAAAAATTGGGATCGTCTTGCAAGCGAGTCAACTAGTTTTTGACGGGGGTCGATGAAACACATTCACTCCACTAGCGATCTACTTAGTCCAACATCTCGGAAGGCAATTGACGCATGTGCGCTCTGTTAGCTGACAGATCACACTATCTCACTCTGTCGGTGGAACGGGTATGCGAGCGCAACCCTATTTAGGAAACAATCAGTCTTGAAACTTTGTGAACACTTTTATATTGTTTTATATTCCAGAGATAAAGCTGGCGAAAAATTTGTCGCGCCATACTTGGCGATTTAACTCACTTTTGGCCTGAAATGAACAACTAAAAATCCAATAATATAACTTGGTAATGTAAAAGTATAAAAAATATATAAAATATGATTTTAACAGCGAAATTTTATCGGTTCTCTAAATTTATGTATAGGACTACAAAATGCACAACGTCTCGATGCTAGGTGCGAGTAGCAACAAAAGTGCTTCTCTCCTTAGTATCTGTCCCCGTATTTCCCACTCTAATTTAAATAAAGCGAAGTCGGTTATAGAGATAATAAAAGAACCAGAAAAGCTGTCATTATAACCATGTTTTCACAATAATAATGTTTAAGACTGAATATTATAAGACTCGGAAAGAAAAAAAGAAGTATTGGGGAAAAAAATGTAAATTTGAATCCTGAATCATTCTTGCAGGGATAATTGTTAAATTCCTAAATCAGCAGATTAAAAGTAAGCTACTAAATGTAATTTAACATTTATGTTTATACGTTTTCTATTCCGAATTTATACGTAGGAAAATATTTTTCAAATAAACCGAAAAACGCAAAAATGTGTTCTTTTTGTAAATTTAAGAAAGTTTAAAATGAAATTTAGTTTTCTTTAAGTTTTTCTTGGTTATTTTCAAGTCACACATTTTTTTCTTCTAATTAAATCAGCGAGCTAAAGCGAAATTAATTAAGTAAAAATTTAATTAACAAGTGCTTAGTTTGTTTTAAAGGAGCTAATTCAAATAAGACGAATAACTGTACACGGCGTAATCTATTCGAAATGTCCAACTTAATCCATATTAGATTACTCGTATAAAACCCACAGAAAAGCTTTTAAAACTTTAAAGACTTAATTAATGTGAAAAAAGTAACATATATAAAACAAACAATTTGATATTTTATTTTGCATTTATTACACTGGCTTTAAATAGTTAGGAAAGAACGGTTTTTGTCAGAAATATAATTATAATTAGTACACAAGCACCTACTACTGTGAGTCATCAAATAGCAACATATCAAGAGGAGAAGAATGTAAAACTTTTGTTAACATATACGGTAGATCAAAAATTGTCAAAACATGGAACATCATATCATCTAAAATAGGCTAGTTGGTATAAAGAGTGCACACTCAGAAGTGGATATTCAGATTTCACGAATATTTCTTTGTTTTTGCAGAAACAGTTTTCCGGGAAATTCTCCTAGCGGACATTTCGTCAAATTGAGGAAATTACTTTTAGGTAGCTTTCTTTACAAAAAAGCTACCTATTGCAGCCGTTCGGAGGAAAGCGATTTCAAAAAATTTTGGTATATTTTCATCGATCATGACCCCCAGACCCCGAAACCACCCTCCGTTCAAAATTGATATATATATATATATATATATATATATATATATCTGACCTATGTCACACTGTAACTCCCGTAATTATGAACCGATTTCGATGTAATTCGGTGTGTACATAGTACATACCAATGTCTCGACCGAGTTCGTTGGCCAGCTTCATCCGCCGTTTTGTTTCAAAATGGCGGCCATTTAAAATTTTTAAAAAAATTTAAAACTTGAAATTTGGTACCAAAAAATTAAAAATGGAAAAATATTTTTTTCTTATGTATTTGACCTTTATACAAAGATTCCGGAGCAGTTTTTGTTTCGTCTATATCTTAAAAAATGGCTGAGTTATAGCATTTTGAATTTCTAGCGTGGCTGACATTTTGAAACGTCCTGAATTTTGTCACGCGATAAAAGGCGTATTTATGAACCGAATTGGATGTAATTCGGTGTGTACATAGTACATACCAATCTCTCGACCGAGTTCGTTGGCCAGCTTCATCCGCCATTTTGTTTCAAAATGGCGGCCATTTAAAAAAATTTTAAAAATTTAAAATTTGAAATGTGGTACCAAAAAATTGAAAATGGAAAAATATTTTTTCTTATGTATTTGACCTTTATACAAAGATTTCGGAGCAGTTTTTGTTTCGTCTATATCTTAAAAAATGGCTGAGTTATAGCATTTTGAATTTCTAGCGTTGCTGACATTTTGAAATGTCCTGAATTTTGTCACGCGATAAAAGGCGTATTTATGAACCGATTTGGATGTAACTTCGTTTATACATAGTACATGCCAATGTCTCGACCGGGTTCGTTGGCCAGCTTCACCCGCCATCTTGTTTAAAAATGGCGGCCATTTAAATTTTTAAGAAAAATTTAAATTTGAAATGTGGTACCAAAAATTGAAAATTGAAAAAATATTTTTTTCTTATGTGTTTGACCTTGATAAAAAGATTCGGGAGCAGTTTTTGTTTCGTCTATATCTTAAGAAATGGCTGAGTTATAGCATTTTGAATTTCTAGCGTGGCTGACATTTTGAAACATCCTGATTTTTCTCACGTAATAACGGGCGTATTTATAAACCGACTTGGATGTACCTTGGTGTGTACATAGTACATACAAATATCTCGACCGAGTTCGTTGGCCAACTTCATCCGCCATCTTGTTTCAAAATGGCGGCTATTTAAAAAAATTAAAAAATAAAAATATTTAAATGAGATACCAAAAAATTGGAAAATGAAAAAGATTTTTTTTGTATGTGTTTGACCTTAATACAAAGATTCCGGAACAGTTTTTCTTTCGTCTATATCTAAAAATAAATGGCTGAATAATAGCATTTTGAATTTCTCTTGTGGCTGACATTTTAAAACGACCTGATTTTTGTCACGCGATAACAGGCGTATTTATCAACCTATTTGGATGTAACTTGGTCTGTACATAGTACATACCAATGTCTCGACCGAGTTCGTTGTCCAGCTTCATTCGCGATCTTGTTTCAAAAGGGTTGCCATTAAAAAAAGTGTAATTTAAAATTTAAAATTTAAAATGAGGTATTAAAATATTGGAAAATGAAAAAGGTTTTTTTTATGTGTTTGGCCTTGATACAAAGATTCCGGAGCAGTTTTTGTTTCTGAAAATTTGTTCTTTTGTTTATATCTTAAAAAATGGTTGATTTATAGCACTTTGAATTTCTAGCATGGCTAACATTTCGAAACGATCTTGTATTTGTCACGCGATAACACACGTATTCGCCTATTTCGATGTAAGAAGGCATGTGGATAGTATACATCAACACCTCGACCAAGTTCGCTGGCCAGATTCATCAGCCATCTTGTTTCAAAATGGCGGCCATTAAATAAAAAAAAAATATATATATTTAAAGTGAGGTGCAAAAAAATTAGAAATTGAAAAAGGTTTCTTTCTTAAGTATTTGATCTTGATATAAGGATTCAGGAGCATTTTTTGTTTGTCTTTACCTTAAAAAATGGCTCAGATATAGCAGTTTCAATTTCTATTGTGGGTGACATTTTGAAAAATCTTATTTTTTGCATGCGACAGCACTCCTATATATTAACCGATTCCGATGTGAGTGAGCATGTGCACAGCAATTACTAAGGTCTCGACCAAGTTCACTGCTTAGCCTCATCCACCACGTTGTCTTAAAATGACAGGCACTTTAAGGAATTGCCGAATTTGGCAAACAAATATAAGTTACTTTAAAGAAAAGCAGCTTGGATAAAGCTGACTAATTTCGCGAAATTCTCATTCATTATATTGATAAAAATTAGTATTGAATCTCCTATATTCGGTTTCCACTAAATTGAGCTCCGTGTGTTTGCATGATATAAGTTGGCTTTTTTTAAATAAGGATTATGAAAGCTACCTCTTCCTCCCGGCACTGGCCGGAAGGACTTTTTTCACTTGTTTGAAGATACGAATTTCATCAAAAGTGCTTGTTCAAAAAGTACAAAAAAAGCGCCGGTGTTGCCATCTATTGGTCATTTTTGAAGCATCTGTACTTATTGTTGGTGGAGAATTATGGTGTTTATCCTTCCCACAAACTTCTAATATAAATAGACGCAAAAACGGTGACCTTTTCTTGGAGCCGAGATCACGCTTCCCACCATCACGTGATGGTGAGAGGATAGTGCACCCTCCGCGGGTTTTTCCTCCAAAAACAGTCATTGGAATTGCCGCTCCCCCCGAGACTGGTATGTCGTCTGCGTGGATCCGGACCTTGACGGCAGAAACAGAAATTTGCCAACGAAGGGTTCATCACCAAAAAATGATGATGAAATCAAAAACATGTTACCTTCAAGTATCTGAGGAGAGAACAATGGGATTCGTTCTCTACGTAATTCCTCCTCTAAGATCTTTCCCTTCAGAGTAGGACCGAACTCACTACCTCGGGAGTGGCAGTCAATCGCGTGACCTATCTTACCATTGGGCCCTTGCATGGATGTGATTGTAAATGTAGGTAATGGATTTTGCTGTGTGTTTATATTTTTATAAGGTAGATCCAATAAGGTAGATCATAAGGTAGTAATTTTATCGGTGCTGTTTTAATTAGTAAGGCTAATTTATTATTATTTTTTATGGTTAATGAATAATTAAATATGGCTTGATTAATATAATTCATTAGAGAAATTTTCTTTGATCAATGAATGGTTAGAATATAGTCTGGTTAATTTGTTGCTCAGAAAAAAATGAAGTGCAAATTGGGGGAAATTTTATCAATTTGAGATAATGGTTAAGAATTTAACGCCTTCGAACGAGAGTTTTTTTACAGAATTTTTAATCTTTTATCACCGGTTTTTCAAAACAGAAATTTTTGCCTAATTGAATCGGGAAAACAGTTTCGTCAAATATTTGAGAGTTTCCGTTTCGTTAATAATCACATGATTTTGAGAAGAAATGATTGATAAAAATAATGAAATAAAGCTCAAGGATTGCTGAATCGTCAAAAGTGAGAGTTACATTTCTGAGAGTAAGGCAAACCGCACAGCTATACAGGTGTTGCAAGAAATCTTCATACTCTTAGTCATAATAAGTTTGTTGATGACAGCTTATGGCAGTAAATCACACTCATTTGAAAACGCACTTTTAAGTCCTGGAGTTTTCCGAAATGAGATTAACGTTATGACCTGGTATGAATATCACATATTTGCTCTATGGGATGAAGTTTCTGATGGCATTGTGGGATAATCCATAGAACGGCTATGCTCTCCTCAAGAAAATTCTCGACAAGTTGTGCTTTTCAGGGTTTCGTATTATTGCTCATAATACGATTTTGTCCGCCAGTATTTTGGAAAAATCTCACATGAGCTTAGAGAAAACCATCTCTATAATAGTGGTGGTCATAGTTTTATAATTTTTATTTAAAGTTGTTTAATATAGCTGTCCTACTTATAATCTATATGGCCAAAGATGACCGGTCACTTGCGATTTTAGACGTATTCTTAAATATCTAGAATACGTCATATACATGATACATGATACGTCATATACATGATCATATACATGAGGAATTATCCTGAAACTCCAGGTGTGTAAACAGAATAGCACGGGTCATATATTTCCGTGAAGGTTTTTTTCCGAAAACCCTTAGGGGGCCGTCAACAAATTGAAAAGAACGAATATCTTTTGGATAATCCTGTCAAAACTAATGTCGCAAAAACATTCAAGCTGTAGATTATGATTACGTGGCTTATTGTAATAATTTGAGTTCATTTTTATGAGGATAGTATGTATATTTGAAGAAAAATTCATGTTTTCATAAAAACAGTCTCAAATTTTGCCGTTTTTTGCTTATAATTTGCAGAATTCTTAATATATAAAAAAGTTCTTTGCGGAAAATATGACAAACAACATTGTACACAATACCCTTCAATCATAATTAAAATATAGTAAAAATTGTATGAAAAATGAGTAGATTTACTAAATAATGTTTCCTGCGCATGCCCGAACGCAATCAAAATATAATGTGCATAATGTGTTAGCTAAATGTATGGAGTAAAGTTTGTGAAAGTCTCAAACACATAGCTTGAAAATTTTGAAAATTATCATTGATAGAATAAGCTCAAAATCCGTTGTTCCGAAAATGAAGTAAAAATATGAGGGATTGTATCCATATACTTATTGATTTGTGCCACCATAGCTACACACGTACTCTGTATTTGATACAGCCCTCATCTTTTTACTTCCTTTTGGGAATAACGGATTTTGGGCTTATTCTCTCAACGATAATTTTCAGACTTTTCAAACTATGTTTTTGAGACTTTCACAAAAGTTTCGCTATACATTTAGCTAACTCATTATGCAAATTATATTACATTAAGACATGCGCAGTGAATCATTACTTAGTAAACCTGCTCAATTTTCATCTAATTTTTATTATTTTTTAATTCTGATTGCAGGGTATTGTGTACACTGTTGTTTGTCATATTTTCTGAAATGAACTTTTTTTTAATATTAAAATCTCTGCAAATTATAAGCAAAAAACTTGGCAAAATTAGGACTCTTTTTATAAAAACATTAATTTCTCTACGAGTATACATGCTATTCTAATAAAAATGAACACAGTTTATTTCAATAAGCCACTTAATCATAATCTACAGTTTGAAAGTTTTTACAACGTTACTTTTGACAGGGTTATCCAACAGAATTTCGTTCTTTTTTAATTTGTTGACGGTCCCCTATTGGGTTTCGGGAAAAAATCTTCAATCAAGTATATAACCTGTACTATTCTGTTTACACGCCTGGAGTTTGAGGAAAATTCATCGTGTATTTTTCTAGACATTTAAGAAAACGTTTAAAACCGCGAGTGACTGGTTATCTTTGGCCATATAGTGTAGGCCAGTGATTTAACATGGGTTAATTTCAACAAATATCTGCGACGAAAATGAAGCAATAAATGTTTTTTTTAGTAAAAATTAGGGTATTTGTTTTCTTAATGTGCACAATTTTTCTTCGTTATTTCTGAATTCTTTTTTTCGTTAAAACAGAGTTTTCATTAATGTATTTATGTAGAAGACCCTTTACTCTCTTTTTATTACTTGCAACTGGTTTCTAGTAATATTTAAGTTCACTAAAATTGAGTCTGTTTTCATTTTGTTACACATTTAAAATTATTTCGTAAATATAGTTGCTAAATCAAACATATGCCTAACATTAGAGTGCCGTTCCACGTAGTTAAAAATATCCATAAAAGAGAGATGCCCCAGAAAGATTAAATGACAATTTTAGTAGAGTAATATCCTTTAATATCAGAATACATGATTACCGAGTGGCAAAATCATCCCTTCATACGGCTGAAGAGTTAAATTATAATGAAGTGATGCTTAAATGTATCGAGAGTTAAGGGCATGAAATCTCGCTTAATTGCACTTATTGAAACTTTATTTTACATATCATGGAATGCCAATTAATGTTCTGAAATGGAATATCTTTGGATCATATACTGAACTCTTTTAAATACAGCGATGCTTAATTTCGAATATCATGGAAATTTCAACAACAAAATTGTAAAAGTTTCCTTAATAATCTATGTTATTCTGTCAATAATTAAACTAATATCAGACTCGTTAAAACATTTATGAGAGTCATTTAATAGATTATTTTTGATACTATTTAAACCAAGTGAATGTGCTTGTAAATTGTGTTTCAAAACGTTATGCATTTAAAAAGTAAATACAATTTCCATATTTGATGGAATTCTACCGTTTTACGTCTGTTATTAAAATAACCAATGTATCTCAAATAATTTTATAAGGTATCGCATTATATTAAATAGGGATATATGAGCTTTTTGTACGGATTTATTTAAATTATGGTTTATAAAATTACATAATGAAAATAGTTTTTTATGTTTAGGTGGTTGTAAAATATACTAGTAGCAACCAGTTATTGGTTATATTAGGGACCAATAGTGCGCAAAAATTACATTCATTGGAAATGTGCCCATTGAAATATTAACATTGATTAAATATCAACTTTGGATCAGAAATATATAAAATGCAATGCCCCTGTTACGGAAGTATTGGCTTTGAAACGAAACAAAAATGCTATGGGAGTATTGAAAATACATTGTAAATATTCACAGCGAAATCTTTCCTAATAATTTTTTCCAACGGCAAAATATAAGCACTCCAATGTTGGGACGATATTTTATGGCCCAATTGTCAACATTGGTCAAGAAACAACTATCATTGTCAAAAATATAATGTATACTACAACCGTTCAATATTGTTTTGTTATTATATTGATAGTTCGTTGCAAGAAATGAATAGTAATCATGATATTTGTCATACATTGAAGTTGTTAATAAGCGTTATTGAACGTGAAATATAATTTTTGAAATTATTATTAATTAAAATTATTATTGAATTGAAATTATTATTAATTATCAATTTTAATATTTCTCGACTTTGAAAAGTTTATTGTGAGAGTAAAAAAACATTTTAAGTGTGAGAGGTGTACAATTTAATATATAATATATGCTTCAATGTTATAAAGCGTCTTATAATCGAACAAGCAAACCCCGCGGCTTTATTCGAGTAATAGTTGAAATGTGCTAAGTGATATTTCTATGTCTAATTTTTATTAGAAGAAATTATACTTTTAGGAATAATTCAAAAATTACTAATTAAGTCACAGTTTGACTAAACTTCATTATTACACTCACTGCATTAGGAGGAAATAAGACTTAAGTTAATAATAAGAACTAAAACTAATTCTAAATAAATGATAATTTGGAAAGTATTTTGATACTTTTATGCTCATTTCATATGCTTATTTCAGTATTCATATGAAGTTTTGAATTTTTTAGAAAGCGTTCTTAGTGCGCATTTACAATTTAAAATTAACCATCATGTCGAATTCCAAGCTTCTTATATAACGGTCTATCACCTCTATGGTGGCAGTGGCACCAATATAAAATGTCTATGTTGAAATAGGGACTACCACCATTAATTTGCCAACATTAAATTGGTTTGATATTTCTTAATATTTCATAGAAAACATAATTTAGAGAGTTTTTAAAGGATTTTTTAGAATGTTTGTAGTTCCTGCCAACCCAAAGTGGTAGTGGCACCGGCATCCTGTGTAGGATCAGGAACTGTCACCATTGATTCGCAACCATTATGTTTGCAATCGTTTCATTATTTTTTGAGATTGCATAGAAATCGTAATTTAGGACTCTTTAGAAAGCTTTTCACTCCTTCCCTTCGCTTCATGAATTCTCGAATTCACGAAATTTCGAATTTGTTTTCGACTGTTCTTAGAGGGCATTTATATTTTATAAGTAACTACAATAACATATTTCAAGTTTCTAGCCTCTTCAGTATCACAGAAATCGCAATTTAGAACGTTTTTTGCTCTTACAACTCCCATGTAGAAGTGCAACATAAAATGCAACATAAAATGTAGCCTATGTTGGAGCAGGAACTATCACCATCAATTTCCAGCCATTACTTTTGAAAGTGGTTTGTTATTTCCTGTGATTGGGTAGAAATCACAATTTAGCACGATTTTAGAACCCTTTTCACTACTTTTAAATTTCGAATTTTTTAAAAACTGTTCATACAAAGCATTTACATCTTATAAGTAACTACCATAACAAACTTCAAGTTGCTAGCCTCTGCAATATCACAAAAATCAAAATTCAGAACGTTTTTGCTCATGCAGCTGCCAGACGGTAGTGACACCGGCATGAAATAGAGTCTATGTTAGATCAAGGGCTGTCACCATTAATTTCGAACCATTACTTTTGAAATCGGTTTGATACTTCCTCAGATTGCATAGAAATCGCCATTTAAAACGCTTTCTAAAACAATTTTCGCGCATTTCACTATTTTTAATAAATGTTCTTAGAGGTAATTTATATCATATAAGTAACTACTATGACAAATTTCGTGTTTCTAGGTCCTTCAGTAACGCAAAAATCACATTCTTAGAATGTATTTTGCTCTTGTACCCTCTTTGGGTCGTGACACCGTTATAAAATACAGTCTACGTTGGAACGGTGACTATTACCATCATTTTCTCACCATTACTTTTGAAATCGGTTCGGTAGTTCCAGAGATTAATCCATACAACTAAGCAAACAAACAAACTTTATTTCTTTATAATATTAGTATAGACTAGCAGGAATGACCGAGCTAAGCTCAGTCAAAATTAGCTTTTTGTTTATCTCGATATATTATTTCCACTGAATCATTCTTGCTGTTTTAGATACAATTAGCTTGACCCTGAGCCATAGTGACCAAAAATGACCTACTAATCGAATTTTTTTGAACATGCGATCTAGCCCTATGCCTTTCTCGAGGCTGAAAACGACGGAATATAAAATTTAGTGAAAATCGTTAGTCATTTTCTAAATAAAATTAGCTTGACCCACATTGATTCAAAAATGACCCATTAATAGAAATTTATCGAACATGTGACCTATTCCAATGTCTTCACTTACTGGGAAACGGTATAATATAAAAATTGTGAAAAAACCGTTTGAACCTTTTTGAGATACAGTTAGCTTGACCCTCACCCATTATGACCCAAAATGACCGACTAATAGAATTTTCTTCAGCATGCGACCGAGCCCAATGGCTTTCTTGTGCTCAGAAACGGTACAATACTACAAAGTTTAGTCAAAATCTTTTGAGCCGTTTTTTAGGTACTGTTAAGTTAATCCTGATCCATTAGGACTCGAAATGGCTACTGATTGAATTTTCTTGAGCATGCGACCTAGCCCAGTGGTCTTGTGCCCGGAAACAGTATAATACAAAATTTTATCAAAATATTTTGAGCAGTTTTTTAGATACAATTAACTTGACCCTGACCCATTGTGACCCAATATGGCCCACTAATCAAATATTCTTGAACATGCGACCTAGTCCAATGGTCTTCTCGAGCCCGAAAGGGATAGAATAGAAATTTAATCAAAATCGTTGGAACAGTTTTCTAGATAAAATTAGCTTGATCCACAGTAACCCCAAAATGATCCATCGAATTTTCTCGAACATGTGACTTAGCCCAATGATCTTCTCGTAATCCAAATCTGAAGAATACAGAGTTTAGCGAAAATCGTTAGAGCAGTTTTTAGATAAAATTTTCTTGACCCATAAGACCCAGAAATGACCCCTAATTGAAATTTCTCGAGCATTTAACACAGCCCAACAGTCTTCTCATACTCGAAGACGGTTGGATACAAAATTTAGTCAAAATCGATTGAACCATTTTCTAGATAAAATTATCTTGACCCGCAGTGACCCAAAAATGACCCATTAATCAAATTTTCTCGAATATGGGACTTATCGCAATGGTCTTCTCGTAATCCAAAACTGTAGAATATAGATTTTAGTAAAAATCGTTAGAGCCGTTTTTAGATAAAATTAGCTTGATACGCAATGGTCCAAAAATGACCCACTAATTGAAATTTGTCGAATATGTGATCTAACTCAATAGTCTTCTCCTATCCGAAAACGGTTGGGTACAAAATTTAGTCAAAATCGATTGAGCCGCTTTTTAGATATAATTAATTTGGCTCTGACCCATAATGACCCATTATGACCCAGTAATCGAATTTCCTCGAATATGTCACCCAGCCCAATGGTCTTTTCGTGACCGAAAACGGTAGGGTGCAAAATTTAGTCAAAATCGTTAGAGCCGTTTCTAAGATAAAATTTACATACATATATACATACACACACAATTTTTGCTCGTATTATAATATAAGACTAGCGGGCATGACCGAGCTAAGCTCAGTCAAAATTAGCCTTGTGTTCAATTCGATATTTCATTCTCACTGTATAATTCTTGTTGTTTAGATAAAATTGGCATGATCCTAAGCCATAGAGATTCCCTAAACGAAATTTTTCGAACACACGACCTAACCAATGCTCTTCTCGAGCCCGAAAACAATGAAATACAAAATTTAGTCAAAATCGCTAAAGTCATTTTATAGATAAAATTAGCTTGACCCACAGTGACACAAAAATGACCCACTAATTGACTTTTCCTCGAATATGTGACTTAGCCTAGTGGTCATCTCATGCCCGGAAACGGTATATTACAGAATTTTGTCAAAATGTTTTGGGCCTTTTTTTTAGATTCAATTAGCTTGATCTTGACACATTGTGACCCAAAATGATCCACTAATAGAATGTTCTTGAACATGCGATCAAGCCCAATGGTATTCTCGCTCCCGAAAACGACAGAATACAAAATTTCGTCAAAATCGTTAGAGCCGTTTTTTAGATAAACTTTGCTTGACCCACACTGACCCAAAAATGACCCACTAATCGAATTTTCCTTAATATGTGACTTAGCCCATGGGTTTTCTCGTAATCGAAAACGACAAAATACAAAATTTAGTCAAAATCGTTAGAACCGTTTTTTAGACAGCGATGACAGCGATGACCACCTCGGGAATTCAGCTTTCGCTTTAGAGTGTTAGTGCAATCCCGAGGGGTAGACCACATCCACTCCTCCCGACTCTCAACCAGAGTCTGAGAGGGAGCGTCGGGTCCCTGATCAAGCTGCTGAGATTTATTTCGGTTACTGTGAGATTTACAATTACAATCACAATTGGTTACCCAATTTTTCTGGGCGAACCGAAGATTTCACATCGAGATATATGACTGTATGTAGTGATTACATGAGGATCATTTCACCTAATGTGATTGCATAATTGTTTACAATTTTCTTGGATATATATACGTCACAGTACATTTAACACACAATATTTAACATGACAATTAGAAACACATTACAACACAATATCAAATACCTACTATTTACATGACTGTATGTAGTGATTACATGAGGATCATTTGAATGTGATTGCATAATTATTTACATTTTTCATGGATTTACAGGGATTTCACAGTACATTAAACACACAATATTGAACATCACAATTAGAAACACATTACAACACACCTACTATTTACAATTTGCGCATACAAGAGTTTGGAGAGATGCACAAGATAAAAATTCAAAAGTCATAGAAGTTCCTGGCACCCGCTAATAACCGGTTTCTCCCTCCATGCTACACCTTAGTGATGGAGTCGGATTAGAATGGCTCTGGATTTGAAAAGATGTACTCGTTTGTTTCTATAAACCTCATGCATTGTATGATCTTGTTGAGTAGTTGTGGTTTCTCTTTTACATCCCGCCACCAACTTGCTAAATTCATACGTGTGTGTTTTTTGAGATGATAATGCGATGTTAATGTACAGTATAATACATAGTGTAATGATGTTGACGGCGAGCCACAAATGCATAGTGGGGAGTCTCTTTTGTTAATTTTGTATAAGTGTTCCTGAAAGGGGCCGTGATTTGTTAAAAATATGTGTAAGTATCTGTTGTTTACGAAATACTTGTGGTCAACCAATGGCAAGAATTCCTTCGTATATCGGCCTGTGTCTGAATCCGTCCAGCGTTTTTGCCAATTTTTTTAACAGATTCTGCTTTGTCTGTGATTTTAGTGAAGAAGCTGGATATGGTAAAAATGTATGTATTAGTGTTTCATCCGTTACTGCCGATTTTGCCAGTTGGTCAGCGGCCTCATTGCCCTCAACACCTGAATGCCCTTTTGTCCAATTGAAGTATATGTCTTTTACTATTGTTTGTAATTGTTGAAGAATTTTTAGTATTAAATAGTTTGTATTGTCAAAATTGTTTAATGCTTTTAAACTTGATAGGCTATCCGTTATGATTAAGTATTGAGAATGTTTGTCCGACTCTATCCACTCTAATGCTGAAGAGATCGCGAAGAGTTCTGAATGGAAGACGGAGTTATCCTGGGACAGTTTCGCTCTCCAAGTATAGATTTGCTCGTTTTTTTCGTACACACAAAATGCCGAGGCTGTGCCTTCGGACATTTTGGAACCGTCCGTGAATATTGTAATTTTGCCTACATAGTCGTTTATTTCACAAATTTGTATTTCACTTGTTAGTGGTGATGTTTTGTATTTTGAGCATTTTGGATAGTATAGTGGAGCAAAAAAATTGGCTTGACTAATAGTGACCCAAAAATGTTCCACTAATCGAAATTTCTCGAACATGTGACCTAGCCTAATAGTTTTCTCGTGCCGAAAAACGGTTGGGCATAAAATTTAGTGAAAACGATTGAGCCGGTTTTTAGATATAATTAGCTTGACCTTGACCCATTACGACCCAAAATGACCCACTAATTGAATTTTCTAGAACACGTGACCTAGCGCAATGGTATCTTCATGCCCGAAAATGGTAAAATACAAAATTTCGTCAAGATCAGTCGTTTTCTAGATAAACTTTGCTTGACCCACAGTGACCCAAAAATGACCACTGATCGAACTTTCTCTAATATGTGACTTATCCCATTGATCTTCTCGTAATCCAAAATGAGAGAATACAATATTTAGTCAAAATCGTTAGAGCCGTTTTTTAGATAAAATTGGCTTGACTAATAGTGACCCAAAAATGACCCAGTAATCGAAATTTCTCGAACATGTGACCTAGAACAATAGATTTCTCGTGCCGAAAAACGGTTGGACATAAATTTAGTCAAAACGATTGAGACGTTTTATAGATATAATTAGCTTGAACTTGACCCATTATGACCCAAAATGACCTACTAATCAAATTTTCTAGAACACATGACCTAGCTCAATGGTATCTTCATGCCAAAAATGGTAAAATACAAAATTTCGTCAAAATCGTTAGAGCCGTTTTCTAGATAAACTTTGCTGGACCCACAGTGACCCAAAAATGACCCACTGATCGAATATGTGACTTAGCCCATTGGTCTTCTCGTAATCGAAAACGACAAAATACGAAATTTAGTCAAAATCGTCAGAGCCGTGTTTTAGATAAAATTGGCTTGACCCATAGTGACCCCAAAATGACCCACTAATCGAAATTTCTCGAACATGTGACCTAGCCCAATAGATTTCTCGTGCCGAAAAACGGTTGGATATAAAATTTAGTCAAAATCGATTGAGCCGTTTTTAGATATAATTAGCTTGACCTTGACCCATTATGACCCAAAATGACCCACTAATCGAATCTTCTCGAACACGCGACCTAGCTAAAAGGTATTTTCGTGCCTGAAAATGCTAAAATACAAAATTTCGTCAAAATCGTTAGAGCCGTTTTCTAGATGAACTTTGCTTGACCCACAGTGACCTAAAAATGACCCACTGATCGAATTTTCTCTAATATGTGACTTAGCCCATTGGTCTTCTCGTAATCGAAAACGACAAAATACGAAATTTAGTCAAAATCGTTAGAGCAGTTTTTTAGATAAAATTGGCTTGACCCATAGTGACCCAAAAATGACCTACTAATCAAAATTTCTCGAACATGTGACCTAGACCAATAGTTTTCTCGTGCCGAAAAACGGTTGGATATAAAATTTTGTAAAAATCGATTGAGCCATTTTTTAGCTATAATTAGCTTGACCTTCACCCATTATGACCCAAAATGACCCAGTAATCGAATTTTCTCGAACACGTGACCTAGCCCAATGGTCTTATCGTGCCCGAAAATGGTAAAATACAAAATTTGGTCATAATCGTTAAAGCCGTTTTTAAGATAAAATTTACACACACACACACACACACATACACACACAATTTTTGCTCTCCGTATAGTATAAGATAAAGATTGGTATAGTTCTGACTGTAATTTTGTTATTTTCACAGCAGGACAGTAATTGTCAGAGTAAATTATTTAAAAATGGCTGTATAATCTTGCATCTTTTAATAACTGTATTTTTTTCTATGCACAACGTTAGACATATTTTACTTGTGCCCAGCGGTGCTTCTTAGCTTTGGGTTGAGAGTTCCGCTATTTGTCTTGAATTTAGCGTTTTGACACT
Source organism: Maratus speciosus (assembly GCA_963932465.1). Taxonomy (NCBI): domain Eukaryota; kingdom Metazoa; phylum Arthropoda; class Arachnida; order Araneae; family Salticidae; genus Maratus; species Maratus speciosus. The sequence goes on from OZ010791.1 coordinate 419,833,093, forward strand.
TATAAATATCAATAAAAAGTATCATATACCAAAATCAAAACATTTCCGTAGAAACTTGATTTCGTATCAATTTGCTTTACAAAACATTCTTGGGCATAGAACGTTACATCGCAGTTAGTATCATTTCTCCCACGGAGAAGCGTTTAAATTTCGCTGTGCTTGTAGCAGACGGGTTAAATCTTTTATAGCGATCCTTTAATAAAATTCCCTTTTGATTAACCAGAACGCAAATTTATCAAGAAATTAACTTTTTAATAATCAGTTTGTAGTTTATATCTAACACATATTTAAAATACTGCAATTAAACAGCACATTTAAAGTTATTCGCCAGTTTTCCATTAATCAGATTTTTTTTTAATGTAACGCATCAAAAAAAAAAAAAAAAAAAAAAAAAAAAAACTTTTTTGTACAGCAGATAAAATGGCTAATAATTATTTTAACTCGTTTTTTAATAGATTCAAACGAAACGAAACTATTTGGGGAATACAAGTTTGATGCAAGCGTTCTGAAATTCGTGTTATCTTATTCTTCTTTTCCATTGTGACTTTCAGGGCTGCCATGGCCATGAATTTTAATTCTATCTTGCACCACTTTCTCAACCCAAAAGCATTTTTACATACACTTTGACAACATGTGCAAAAGAAATATACTACAAAATGTATTTTTCTTAAATAGTGGTACGAATAGAATTTAAAAATAATCGCCAGTGGCAGACCTGGATTGTAACCTCTTCGCTACCTGGGTTCACATATGTGGACCTCTATTCTTTTCCTCTTAAAAACTTAACAGTTTAATTTTTTTTACATTTTGTCTTCATTTCATAATAGCTGAAGTTTTTTTGATTTAAAAACAAACCAATAAATGGCAACATCTATGCTTATTTCCTCTTAAAATAGATGTTATTTTCATCTGAGTTTGCAAAATGACTTCAAGACAGTGTGGCCAAGAAATAGAGAATTTTTCATAATTGTTTAACTTAGACCCTTTACAATAAAATGTTTTGAGGATTTATATATCATTCATTTGTTTAAAAGCCTTAAATTTATGATTGTGTGAATTTATGTTAGTGATAATTAAATTGATATTTTAAGGAGATTTGTAATTTTAGATCCCTATTTGTAAACCTAAATGACTAGTCACCCAACGGATGAATTTCCGAAAAGTTCCTTTTTCTGTCATCTATGATGTCATTTTGTTTGTTTAAAACCAATGAATGAGTATTTGTAGTATTATTTTAACTTCGGGAACGAAGAGGTTATACATAATTTTAAAATTACTAAACGATTTTAATTCCCAAGAGTTTTCCGTTCATTTTATTAAAATATGCATAAAGGATGCCTCATAGGAATGGATTCGTAAAAAATACTACCTATTACATTCTCCCCTATGTTTGAATTTCTGAAACATTTTTGCAGATCTGCGCCGATCATGACCCCTAGAACACAAAAACACCCCCAGTTCAAAATTTCATCTATATATCTATATATACAGTGAAACATCCCTGAAAGACAACCTCTATAAGGAGACCACCTCTCATAAAGACTGTTTATTTATGGTCCATAATTTTTCGCTATAGGTTCAATGTTAATTTTCCTCCATTAAAGGACCGCTATTTCTTGTCTCCCTCCCTGAAAGACCGATTTTCAAATTTTCAGTCGAAGAGTAGGATTACTTTCCTTTGTATAGGGAAATCTCGAAATTCTTCGAGAAAACACTTTTATCCAGAATACACGCTCAGCTAGGCTACTTCCTCAGACCTGGTGAATGAGGTCATCTCTCCCCCCACCCCCTCTGTTTAGGAAAAGAAGCTGGTTTTCCTGCATTGCCACATTTAATATCACTATGGTTACGGAGGGATAGACTGTGTTGAGAAGGGCAATTGTACCGAATTGGAATTGGCCTAGTAACAGACAGAGGAAGTGGGGTGGTCCAGACTCCAGTTTATCTGAATTCTGTTGCTTTTCTTGAAGAATTTGCCACTTGTTGTTATCAATTCAGTTTTTTTTTTAACAATGGAAGTTATAACAGTGTATATTCGCATCGAAGTGCACATCTGTTTTTCTTGCTGTGTGCTTAGTATATCAATTTAGATGATGTCTGAGAGAATTGCGTTAACATTGAAAGACAAAGTGAAAGTGTTAAGAGCACACGAGAATGGAACATCAGAGAGGAAATTGGCGACACAGCTTAATTGTAGCAAAACTCAAATACGTTGAAAAACAAAGATTTTCTGTTAAACGAGTATGAGGAATTCAAATCTTGCGGAATTAAAAGAAAAGGGAAGGAAAAATTTAGCGAGCTTAACGAAGCCGTATTGCAGTGGTTTAAGCGTGCAAGATAAAAAAAAAATATTTCATTGAGTGGAACTTTGCTGAAAGAGAAGGCCATTTAAATTGCAGAAGCTATAGGGAAAAAAGGTTTTTGTGCAAGCAATGACTGGCTGAAGAAGTTTCTCACAGAAACAACATTATCTTCAAATCTGTCTGTGGAGAATCGGCCGATGTATATCAAGATGTGGTTGTGGAGTGGAAATCTCGTCTTCCAGTGATTTTTGCAAGACATTCAGATCGGGACATTTATAATCTGGATGAGACTGGATAATTCTTCTATGCTTTGCCCACTAAAACTCTTATGGAGAAAACAGATGAGACAAAAGGATAGAAACAGGGTAAACAGCTACTTACTGTGATCCTTGTGGGAATGCCACTGGAAAGAAAGAAACACCAATCATAATATGGAATGCTCAATAGCCTCATTGCTTTAAAAATGTTGATGTGACTAAAATATGAGTGATATGGAAAACTAACAGAAAGGATAACATCCACCATTTTTGAAAATTTGTTACATGCCTTTGACAAAAAGATCACTAAACAGGGCAGAAACATTATCCTTATTTTGGAGAATGCTCCATCTCACTTGTATGATGGACAGTTGAAAAGTGTGAAACTTCAATTTCTCCCTCCTAACACGGCATCCAAAATTCAGCCACTAGATCAGGAAGTTATTCATTGTTTCAAGCTGGAATACAGACGTTTTATTTTACGAAAGCTCATTTCGCTAATCGATGAGACCAAAAATGTGTCCGACATTGTGAAATCCATCAATGTACTTGATACTACTTGATGGATAAAATGTGCATGGCATAACGTAAAGACACAAACAATTATCAATTGCTTCAGTACTTGTGGACTAAGCAATGAATCCATAGAAAAATCCATTGATGATATCAATGCTTTAGAAGATCAGCTATCAAACACAGCTAAAGTTGATTATGACCCCAAATCACATAAATATGAGGAAGCTCTTGAGTGTTACAATAATTTATCTCAAGACAACGAAAATCGAATTATAGAAAATCTCGACGCAGGTAACACTTTAAAATTTTTATATTAAAAAATAAATTCTACGATCATTTATAAAAATAAACGATACTACAATCGAGATTTTTTAAAAATCTATTTTAGGAGCTCATTCTGATTCTGACGGCGAGCTTCTGCTAGTTAAAACTTCTATTTCACGTCAAGAAACACTTGTTGAAATCAATAGATTGATAAAAAGTTCGATACCTGTAAGAGATGATACTAAAATAAATGATAAAAGAGATCAAAGAATGTTTAGAAAGAAAAATTGCGTTAATGATAAATTGTTAAAATAAAAGCAAACAACAATTAATTCCTTCTTTAAAGCTGTATAGAAATGAAATATAATAAACTCATTGAATAATATTTTTTTTGTAGTATGCATTTCATGAAACTTTGCTTTACCTATCATCCCTATTCAGAGACCACATCTCTGAAAGACCGATTTTCTACGGTCTAATGGGTGGTCTCCTCAGAGAGGTTTCACTGTATATTACTTTTTTATGGGCATGATAATTTCCATAATTATGCACAAATCTCTTCCGAACTGATACTTAAAATCAAGGGGCAGAAAATCTCGGTCAAGTTCGTTAATGGGCAAAATCAGAGGAAGGGGGTGGGAATGGGGAGGTTCTTGTAAAAACAGAAAAAAAACCAATAACTTCTTAATTATGATACATATCCGAATCAGTTTAAAGGGGTCCGGGACTCATTATCAAATAATTTTTATTTATTGAGTTAAAATTTCGAAATTTTTTGTGACGGTCAACCATATCATTTGTAAATAAAATCACATAATAAAACTTCTCATAATTTTTAAATTTTTTTTTAATTTAAATTTTATTAAAAAAGTGGGCTAGTTTAAAATCGTTATAACTCGAAATATTATTCGTAGAATTTCAAATTTTTTGCATTTAAATAAACAGAAATATATAAGTTTTAATTTAGATTCAGCATTTTAAAAAACATTAATTTAAATAAAAATTAAATATATTTAAAGTAAAAATTTGAAAAAAAAAATGACGCAACTTTAAAAAAAATCATATTTTCAAAAGTAAATATTTTTTTCAACTTTGAGGAATTAAAATTAAATCAAAACAATTGAAAAATACATGCTCCAAATTTGAACCATTTATCTTTAACGGTTCTTGATTTAAAACTATTTAAATACGAGAAATGGTGAAAAAACCCATCATGAAGAAAAAAGCATTTTCGCAAAAAGTCGTTTTAATGCCAATCATTGCTTGAAAGCTAGATTTTGAAAACAAACCAAAACTTAAAAATGAATATTTCCTGTTCCAATTAAGATTGAAACATGATTTGAACTTCATTTTAAGCAGAAAAAAATAGAGAAAATTTTAATGTAATAAAAATTTTAAAGAAAATTTTAAGATTTTTGTGTCTTGGACCCCCTGAAAGTTGTTATTACTTCTAGAAAAAGGGCCACAAATTTATAAATTTTTCATATCATTAAAATGACGTCAAGGAAAAAAAATACGGGTTTCAGAAGTAAAAATTCATTACTTCGTCAATTCACAAGATGTCAAATCCACTTAACTTTATTATAAATCTTCTTAATATTATCTAGAACTTTTATATTGACAAGTTTTTCATAGGACCAACTCTTACAGAAAAAGAGGGGGGAGGGGAGGGATGTAGAAGAAAAAAATCATCTCTGTTAATCCACCACTAAAGCAATATCATTGGCATGTTGGAAATTTTTGACAACCAACAGAGATGCTGTGTATAGGGTTGCATTATTAATCGCGCGCATGTCTCAATAAAAAAAAAAATCAGAATTTAAAATATAGTGTGTGGTTATTTAATGAAAGAATCACTACACGGTTTAAAATTATTATATAAATCTTCTTAATATTATCTATAACTTTCGTAATTACGATTTTTTGATAAAATGAACTCTAATAATGGATGATATTACTAAAAATATTTTCAAAGGACGAAAAAAGGGGTTAAAGAAACAATTATAGTATTAACATGATTCTGATCAAACAAACTCTTATAGAAAAATGAAATAAAAATCTCGTCCAAAGCGGCCAGATAATCTTGATTTAGTTTTTTTCGTGAAACTAGTACTTAACATCGAAATGTACCTTTCTCTTTAGGCCGAGTCGGTAGGAATTTCTCTTGTTTTAACCTGTTTGAGATATGTAGTTGCTATACAAGGGTGGCCAAAATTGTGGACACTTTTAGGTAGCTTTCATTACAAAAAGTAAAAAGCTACCTATTGCAGCCGTCCATATGCATAGTACATACTAATGTCTCTACCGAGTTCGCCATCTTGTTTCAAAATGGCGGCCACTTGAATTCTTGAAATTATTTTATGTTTTCTAACATTGTATACTTATAGAAAATGTTACGTTTCACAATATGCAAACTCTTATGTATCATTTTAAACAGAATGTTAGAAACATTAAAAGATATCTTAAAGAGTCACACAGCGTAAGTTAACAACATAGGTCATTTTAAAGAGAAAGTTAGGAAACCTAAAAATTTCCAAAAGTATCCACAAAATTCAAGTGGCCGCCATTTTGAAACAAGATGGCGGATGAAGCTGGCCAACGAACTTGGTCGAGACATTACTATGTACTATGTATATGAAAATTTTCATCCAAATTGGTTAAAAAATTCGAGAGTTACAGCTTGACAAAATTCAGATATACATATATATATATAACCATTAATTAAACATTATCGACCATCATCAAAAACCGCAGTATTGTGAATGAAATGACAATAAAAATACATATAAAATACATAACTAGAAAGGTAAAAATCATAAAATGAAACTTTGCGATGGTAAGAATGAAAAATTTAATAGAATTTCCTAAGAGAGATATCAGATAACTACAAGGTAGAAATCATATAGATAATACACAAAAATTATGCGCTATTGCAGCAAAGATCTAAGAGTATATTTAAAAATTGCTAAAACATTTAGCTACCTAGGTATATATATAAATATATATAAGATACCAATGTTAAGGAAAAAATAATTCAAAATGAAAAGATATCATAATAAAAAACATCATAAAAGCTTACATTTATAATTACATGCGCAAATGCAGCATAATAATTTGAATGCTAATATATAACCATTAATTAAACATTATCGACCATCATCAAAAACCGCAATATTGTGAATGAAATGACAATAAAAATAGATATAAAATACATAACTAGAAAGGTAAAAATCATAAAATGAAACTATGCGATGATAAGAATGAAAAAAATTAATGGAATGTCCTAAGAGAGGTATCAGATAACTACAAAGTAGAAATTATATAGATAATACACAAAGATTATGCGCTATTGCGCGCAAAGATCTAAGCGTATAATACTTAAAAGATTTCTAAAACATTTAGCTACCGAGGTATATATATAGTATATAGCTCTATCAAAAGTACATGAATTATGAAATCTATGAAAAAGAGGGTGCAAAACAATTAAACTAATGAACATTTATAACTGAAAAACAATAAACAAACGACTCCTTGCTCGTCTGAAAGCATATAACAAAATCATTAAGTAATTAAAAACATAGACATGTAAGAAGGCCTATATACCTTGACCCGCGAAGACTTGAAAAACTTGATACCTCTAAATATCCACTACGCTCTACATCTCTCTAGCAGCAGGAGTTGCAAGCAAGGCCATAAACCAAATTAGACCAGCGTCAACCAGATATGTCTCTCCGTCATCTTAATATTCATAAACTTCAATCCATATCACTTCAGGTCCAACTTGAAATTCATCAAAATGTAGACGTTCTTGAAAGACATTAGTCCACACCTTTCATATACTCAAGCAGTTCCATCGGCGTCCATTACGGTGTTTGGCCGCTTAGCTGTTGCCACTTCAAAAAACTCTTTTTAAGGTGATTTACATAATGAAAAATAAACTGATATGGAAATAAATTATTGTAAAAAAGATTAGCAGTAAATTTAAAAATTTCCGAAATCAAAAATTCTTCACTGCTACAAATCCTATAAAATCTGATAACTTGCCACAAAATAATGTTGATGAAAACCCTTGTACTTAAATTTGATAACCAGTGCGGCATTGATTGAGTATCAAAATTTAAAAAATCCCGTTTATCAAAAAGTTTAACTAATATATTATTATCTTTAATTAATAGATCTAAATCCAAAAAATTAACATGTAAACTATAAACAGAAGCCTTATTTAATTTTAAACATGGAGGATACATATCGTTAATTGATACCAAGAGTTTGTCATCGAATACGATTAGATCATCGATATATTTTAAAACTGCAAAACTGTTATTACTGTTTAAAACATAGTTAAATTCATAATAAAATAGAAAAAGATTAACAGCAGAACTCGAAAAATTAGTACCCATCCCAATGCCACATACCTGGTAAAAAAGCGAGCTATTGAATGTAATAAAATTATTAAAAATCAGAAATTACATAAACTCAAGAAAAAATCCCTTTTTTTCCAAGCTCCCCCTCAATGAAAAACAAATCAAATATATTTTTAAATGTATCATAAAGTAAATCTATGGGTATATTAGAAAAAAGATTTTAAAAATCAAAAGTATACAAATTAGTAGGCATTATAGTCGATTTTTTAAATTTTATTCAAAACATCATTACTATTGCCAATACACAAAAAATAACCAGTATTTCTATACTTAAACTTCAAAAAACCATAAATACGCTTCAAAAACTCCTGTAACTTAACATTTAAACTTTTACCAATATCTCTTGAATTACAACATATGAATTTGAATTTAATAGGTGTTTTGTAAAATTTAGGAGTCAAAAACAAAAATGGAAAATTATCATAATTATTCATAGCAAAATTATATGAATACATTTTTTAGCCTTTTTGGTGTAAGCATAAAATTTGTTAATAATAACAGTGTGACTTAACTTACATTCCGTATAAAATTTACTATTATTTAGCTCATTCTTAACTTTGTCAATATAAAAAAGCTTTCATATAATTGCATAATTTGAAGCCGCTTAGTCCACAGGTACTATTACAAAATTCTTATGCAAAAATTGAATATAATTTAAATCCTCTTTGCTAAGACTATGATAAACATAATCCTTACTGTTTAATTCACTATTAACAAACAAATCAAATTCCTCCGTTATATGCCACTCCCACTCAAAAAAAGATTCAAAGGGGGTGTTAAATGTGTAACATAATTGCAGAATGAATTTTCTCAAATCCCTCTCAAAAATCTGGATAGCTGTTTTCTCGCTAATTGTTTTATTTAATCTAAACTTAGTACCCAAGCCCATCATAAAATGCAAATTTTTGTTCTGTATAATATTAATTTACCAGTAATAACATGTTTATGGAAATCATTAATAAAATCTAAGAAATCTGTATCACATTTACATGTTTTAGGAATTTCATCAGAAAAAGCAAGAGATCTATAATTGAACAATTTTTTACTAAGAGGAATGTTATATTTATAAGCAACAGCAATATCAATATCTCTAAGAGGGAAAAAAGTGTCATAATACTTTAAAAAATCTTTAATTTTAAAATCATCGAAAGAATTCTGTTGAAATTTCAAAGTAAAGAAAACCCTGTCAGTCTTAGAATCCGAAAAATTCTTTAACCTAAAATTGATAAAGTGACAAAGCAGGTCCCTAAAATGCAAATTAGAAAATTAAAAAATTCCACAAACCCTTTTAATTTTATTTAAAGTTTTAAGCTTAAGAGTGAAAACCGCTCTCTTTACAGCTTTAAATGCTAAAATTTGCAATAAAAACTTTTTCAATATCACAAATCCACTCATCTGGCTCTAAACAATTTAATTTACTGGACAATACACGTGAACCCCTCGTATCACTTTTAATTATTTTCAAATTGTTAAACAAATTCAAAAAAACAAATTCGCTATATCATTATTATTACTATAATACATCGTTAAACAAATTCGCTATATACATTATTAATACTTTTTAAATTATAAGCATTCAATACTGCATTGAGCCCATAAGGATACAAAATCTTATGCTTCAAAATGAAGTCATTTTCTATTTTCAAACACTCATTCTGATTTTCAACATGTGCCAAAATTTCAATTAAAATGTTACCAAAAGAATGCAATTTAAAATGTAAAATTTCAAAAGATGGGTACTGTAAATCATCATTATTGACATTAGACCTATGATTGTTAATTCGAACATTTAGAGAACCGTAAGTTTCACCCACATAAGCCTGAGAACAAGCCAATCATGTAATTTTATAGACATCATTATTAAATTTGCAAAATGTACAATAACCTGATGGTAGAACAACAGCCTAGGCACGACTCACCAATCAAGTTTTACAACGTTTATCCTTTCACTTAATGTATTTCATAATTTCAATAAGGAATTTATACAAAATTCCATTTTTTTAAAATTTTTTATCATAACATTTTGTAGGCGCTTACACACAATTGTATAACAAAATACACCCAATTCAACATATGAAAGATGAAATGAATAGTTGAATACATAGCAAAAGAAGCGCAAAGCAACTTATCATATTGCCAAAGTATATAATGCTTATAAAAAGGTGTAACACAAACAACTCAGTGCATCAGGCGCAACGCAGCTTCTTATATGCACTAAGTAAATATAGCTCTATCAAAAGAACATGAATTATGAAATATATGAAAAAGAGGGTGCAAAACAATAAAACCAATGAACATTTATAACTGAAAAATAATAAACAAACGACTCCTTGCTCGTCTGAAAGTGGGAGGAGTAAAAAAAAAAACAGGTACCAAAAATAGAAATTAAATACTCTCAGGTTTCGCAAGATATGGCGAACCCCTATATTCCAAAAGTGTAAAAAATCATCAAAGAAACTTAAACTTTCAAAAACTTATCGAAAGAAAACTGCTTTAAAAACATAAGCAACCAACCAATTCAAAATCAATAAAACTGAATTTAATCAAATAAAAAATTCTTATATAACTAAGTCATTAATTAAAAACACTGAACATGTGAGAAGGCCATATCCCCCACCTTGACACACGAGGACTTGAAAAACTTGACACTTTTAAAATATCCACTACGCTCCACATCTCTCTAGCAGCAGGAGTTGCAAGCAAGGCCATAATCCAAGTTAGACCAGCGTCAACCAGACTTGTCTCTCCGTCATCTTAATATTCATAAACTTCATTCCATATCACTTCAGGTCCAACTTGAAATTCATCAAAATGCAGACGTTCTTAAAAAGACTTTAGTCCACACCTTTCATATACCCAAGCAGTTTCATCGGTATCCATAACGGTGTTTGGCCGCTTAGCTCTTGCTACTTCAGAAAACTCTTTTTTAGCTGATTTACATAATGAAAAATAAACTGATATGGAAATAAATTATTGCAAAAAAGACTAGCAGTAAATTTAAAAATCTACGAAATCAAAAATTCTTCACTGCTACAAATCCTATAAAATCTGATAACTTGCCCCAAAATAATGTTGATTAAAACCCTTTTACTTAAACTTGAAAACCAGTGTGGCATTAATTGAGTAACAAAATATAAAAAATCCCGTTTATCAAAAAGTTTAACTAATATAGTTTTATCTTTAATTAATAGATATAAATCCAAAAAATTAACATGTGAACTATAAACAGAAGCCTTATTTAATTTTAAACATGCAAGATAGATATCGTTAATCGATACCAAGAGTTTGTCATCGAATACGAGTACATCATCGGTATATCCTAAAACTGCAAAACTGTTATTACTGTTTAAAACATAGTTAAATTCATAATAAAAAAAGAAAAAGATTAGCAGCAGAACTCGAAAAATTAGTACCCATCCCAATGACACATACCTGGTAAAAAAGCGAACTATTGAATGTAATAAAATTATTAAAAAATCAGAAATTACATAAACTCAAGAAAAAATCCCCTTTTTTCAAGCTCCCCCTCAATGCAAAACAAATCAAACATATTTTTTAATGTATCATAAAGTAAATCTATGGGTATATTAGAAAAAAGATTAAAAAAAAACAAAAAAAAAACAAATTAGTAGGCATTATAGTCGTTTTTTAAAATTTTATTCAAAACCTCATTACTATTGCCAATACACAAAAAATAACTAGTATTTCTATACTTAAACTTCAAAAAACCATAAATACGCTTCAAAAAGTCCTGTAACTTAACATTTAAATCTTTACCAATACCTCTTGAATTACAACATATGAATCTGAATTTAATAAGTGTTTTGTGAAATTTAGGAGTCAAAAACAAAAATGGAAAAGTATGATAATTATTAATAGCAAAATTACATGAATACATTTTTCTAGCCTTTTTGGTGTAAGCATTACATTTTTTCACAATAACAGTGTGACTTAATTTACATTCCTTATAAAATTTATTATTATTTAACTCATTCTTAACTTTGTCAATATAAAAAAGCTTTCATATTGCATAATTTGAAGCCGCTTTGTCCACAGGTACTATTATAAAATTCTTATGCAAAAATTGAATATAATTTAAATCCTCTTTATTAAGACTATGATAAACATAATCCTTACTGTTTAATTCACTATTAACAAAAATATCAATTGGTTTTTGTTTTCAAGTTTATGTGTTGTTTGTTCAATTTGTTTAACAATTTGAAAATAATTAAAAGAGATACGAGGGGTTCACATGTATTGTTTAGTAAATTAAATTATTTAGTGCCAGATGAGTGGATTTGTGATGTTGAAAATGATTTTATTGCGAATTGCAGTATTAAAGCTGTAAAGAAAGCGGTTTTCACTCTTAAGCTTAAAACTTTAAATAAAATTAAAAGGACTTGTGGAATTTTTAAATTTTCTAATTTGCATTTTAGGGACCTGCTTTGTGACTTAATCAATTTTAGATTAAAGAATTTTTCAGATTCTAAGACTGACACGGTTTTCTTTACTTTGAATTTTCAACACAAGTCTTTCGGTGATTTTAAAATTAAAGATTTTTTTAAATATTATGACACTTTTTTCCCTCTTAGAGGTATTCATATTGCGGTTGCTTATAATTATAACATTCCTCTTAGTAAAAAATTGTTCAATTATAGATCTCTTGCTTTTTCTGATGAAATTCTTAAAACATGTAAATGTGATACAGATTTCTTAGATTTTATTGATGATTTCCATAAACATGTTATTACTAGTAACTTAAATATTATACAGAACAAAAATTTGCATCTTATGATGGGCTTGGGTTTTAAGTTTAGATTAAATAAAACAATTAGCAAGAAAACAGCTATCCAGATTTTTGAGAGGGATTTGAAATAATTCAATCTGCAAATATGTTACATATTTAACACCCCTTTGAAACTTTTTTTGAGTGGGTGTGGTATATAATGAAGGAATTTGAATTGTTTGTTAATAGTGAATTAAACATTAAGGATTATGTGTTTATCTTAGCCTTAGCAAAGAGGATTTAAATTATATTCAATTTTTGAATTAGAATTTTGTAATAGTACCTGTGGACAAAGTGGCTTAAAATTATACAATTATATGAAAGCTTTTTTATAGTGACAAAGTTAAGAATGAGTTAAATAATAGTAAATTTTATACGGAATGTAAATTAAGTCACACAGTTATTATTAGCACATTTAATGCTTACACCGAAAAGGCTAGAAAAATGTATTCATATAATTTTGCTAATAATAATTATCATAGTTTTCCATTTTTGTTTTTTACTCCTAAATTTCACAAAACACCTATTAAATTTAAATTCATGTGTTGTAATTCAAGAGGTATTGGTAAAATGTTAAATGTTAAGTTACAGGAGTTTTTGAAGCGTATTTATGGTTTTTTGAAGTTTAAGTATAGAAATACTAGTTATTTTTGGTGTATAGACAATAGTAATGAGGTTTTGAATTAAAAAAAAAAAAAAAAAAAAAAAAAAAAAGGCCATAATGCCTACTAATTTGTTTACTTTTGATTTTCAAAATCATGTTTTCTAATATACCCATAGATTTACTTTATGATACATTAAAAAATATATTTGATTCGTTTTGCATTGAGGGGGAGTTTGGAATGAAAAGAGATTTTTTCTTGAGTTTGTGTAATTTGTGTTTTTTTAATAATTTTATTACATTCAATAGCTCGCTATTTTACCAGGTATGTGGCATTGGGATAGGTACTAATTTTTCGAGTTCTGCTGCTAATCTTTTTCTTTTTTATTATAAATTTAACTGTGTTTTAAACAGTAATAATATTTTTGCAGTTTTAAGATATATCGATGATCTAATCGTATTCGATGACAAACTCTTGGTATCGATTAACGATATCTATCCTGCATGCTTAAAATTAAATAAGGCTTCTGTTGATAGTTTACATGTTAATTTTTGTTTTTAGATCTATTAATTAAAGATAATAATATATTAGTTAACATTTTTGATAAACGGGATTTTTTTAAATTTTGATATTCAATGCCGCACTGGTTTTCAAATTTATATAAAAGGGTTTTCATCAACATTATTTTGGGGCAAGTTATCAGATTTTATAGGATTTGTAGCAGTGAAGAATTTTTGAGTTCGCAGATTTTTAAATTTACTGCTAATCTTTTTTACAATAATTTATTTCCATATCAGTTTATTTTTCATTATGTAAATCATCTTAAAAAGTGTTTTTTGAAGTGGCAATAGGTAAGCGGCCAAACACCGTAATGGATGCCGATGGAACTGCTTGAGGATATGAAAAGTGTGGACTAAAGCCTTTTTAAGAAAGTCTGTATTTTGATAAATTTCAAGTTGGACCTGAAGTGATATGGAATGCAGTTTATGAATATTAAGATGACGGAGAGAAAAGTCTGGTTGACGCTGGTCTAACTTGGATTATGGCCTTGCTTGCAACTCCTGCTGCTAGAGAGGTGTGGAGCGTAGTGAATATTTTAAAGGTATCAAGTTTTTCAAGTCTTCACGGGTCAAGGTGGGGATATGGCCTTCTCACATGTTAAATGTTTTTAATTACTTAATGATTTAGTTATATAAGAGTTTTTATTTGATTATGTTTTATAAGTTAAATTCAGTTTTATTGATTTTGAATTGGTTGGTCGTTTATGTTTTTAAAGCAGTTTTGTTTCGATAAGTTTTTGAAATTTTAAGTTTCGTTGATGATTTTTTACACTTTTGAAGTATTGGTGTTCGCCATATCTTGCGAAAGCTGTGAGGATTCAATTTCTATTTTGGTACCTGTTTTTTTTACTCCTCCCACTTTCAGACGAGTAAGGAGTCGTTTGCTTATTGATTTTTAGTTATAAATGTTCATTGGTTTTATTTTTTTGCACTCTCTTTTTCATAGATTTCATAATTCAAGTACTTTTGATAGAGCTATATTTACTTAGTGCATATAAGTAGCTGCGTTGCGCCTGATGCACTGAGTTGTTTGTTTTACACCTTTTTAAAAGCATTATATATAGTATATATATATATATATAAGTTAGCATTTCAACGGAAGGTGGTTTTTGTATCTGGGGCTCATGTCGGCGAAAATGTAGCAAAAATTTCCCGAAGTGTTTTCCTTCGGACGTCTGCAATAGGTATAGGTAGCTTTTTACTTTTTGTAATGAAAGCTACCTAAAAGTGTCCACAATTTTGGTCACCACTGTAGATACTATAAAGTATTCAAAATAAGGCATGAATTAAGCTAATGCTGGGTAAAATAATGCCGTAATTAATTTTGAAATTGTTGCACTTTCTAAATTTTTATAAGGTGTCTTACTCCTAAAAGTAACAATTAGAAAAATATTATCCATGCTCTGAGAAATAAAAAAGAAAAAATTACATTTTTCTATGTTCAAAACTAACCGAATTATGATGCATTAAATTCCATAAAACGTCGGAGCTTCCCAACACTTAAAATAGAAAACCTCAACTTTTATACTTTTTTCTAACGAAAATATTCATCAAAATATTATATCTGTATCAAATGCGTTAGGACATTCGATTGATAATATTATTTAAATGATTGCAAGTTTTATATAGGGTAGAGGAGCACATAGTGAGCCATTGTACACAGTGAGACGGCAGCCACTTTGACATATAGTTGTAACTTTTTCTTCAAGCTGGCACACACGACCTCATCTTATGCAACACGTGGATGTAGTTTCAGCACTTCAATTACTCGTCCGACAAAATAGTAAATAATTCCTTATTTTATAGTGGTTAAAGTTACATAAACGTCTATTTTAGAGTTTATTTCCTTCAGTATGACGTATATTTACTTAACCAAACCTACCTATATCTAATAATAGGCTATTTCGGTAATATGACATAAACTTTTTAAACCGATGAAATTGATGCAACAGATGTGGCATCCATTTTGTTACAACGTAACGAAAGTACACAGTGAGGCACACAGTGAGACGTGTCTTATTGTGTACCTACTATGCGGTTATGATGTTAAAAAAGTTATTTATTAATAAAAGAAGGTTTTTCCCTCTCTTTCTCTTTCTCTCTCTGTGTGTGAGCTTGCGATGGCTAGGGAAATTTACTAAACGCAAGAGGCTGAAAATTTGCATGAAGGCATTGTCCACCCGAGGCTCATATTTTTAATATTTTGAAGATCTAGAAATATTAATTAGAAATTATAAACTGCAGAAAATTATTGATAGAGTGTAAAAATGTATGACTTTTGAAAATATATACATTGTCTCACTGTGACTCGTGGTACACTGTGAGACAATTTTCGATACTCCGTTATGCTGCTTCTGTGCTTTTATAAATAACTTTTTAAAAACCATTTATACATTAATGTGTAGCGCATTTGAGTATCTTATAGAAGTAGCAAAAATTTTTTCAAAAGAATAAAAATCGTCGCCATTTGTTAAGTAATAATAAATTTCGTCTCACTGTGTACTACCGTTCCCTACTCATTTTGATTGCTACTTGAAATAGCATCATAAATAATGTTAGATTTATTTAGAATATTAAAATTCTGGAAAAAAGCATTTAAAATATAAAGTTTTCTGAAAAATAATAACCGACGAACGTTTAATCCCTGCTTCTAACCGATATACAGAGAAAAATAGTTTTGGGTACACAAAATTTTGCTTAATAAGGTTCTTTCATAAGCATAATTAACCGAGGAGTCAAAAACTGACTTTTTAAACGCTTTAAGCGTATCTAAAATGATCTATTTCAAAATTGTTGTCCAAAATGTAATAAATACAAAATAAAAGCAAAACAATTCCATTTAAAATTTATTTATCTTTAGCTGCTAATATTGTTGCCTATAAACTAATGCACCAGCTTTTTATTTCATTAAATATCGAACATCTCGAAAATGCTTAACAACAAACGGATTGGTTTAAAAATTTCTAGAACAATGGAGCATTGTTATCATATCATATTTAAGATTTAATTTTAAGTGGCAACTGTAAGTTTACTATCGTGTTAACCTGTGTATCCGGCAAACGCGATATAACGAGAGGCCATTATATTATAGCCTTAATCTGTGCTTTCAGTTTAAAGTTTATATTGATTCTTTCCACAAAATCTGAAAGTAGAAAAGTAGCGACTACTTTTAAAAAGTAATTTGTAGTTGTTACTACATGTAGTAGTTGTTGTTAATAACTACATTTTTGATACAGTAATTGAAGTTTTCTATACAAAAAGAAAGTAGTTTTACAACCACAGCATATAAATTAATTACATTATAGACGGCTTGCACATGACGTCACATGTCTGACATCGCTTCATATGGCGCCCAAATATAAGGCGAATGTGGTGATGTCCATTTGACTTATTAGACTTATTTGCACTATAACAATAAAAATAAGAAAGATATAAATTAAACAGAAAGATAACACGTGCTTTTCATGGCAAACGGGGAGTTCTGACGTTCGGTATGTGCTCCAGATGCAATAGTATCAGTCGTTACTCATAGCAACGTGACGTCAATGCAAGCCGTCCCTATATAAAAATACAAAAGAAACATAAAATTTGAGTAATCCATGTAACAAAATTATTTTCATACTCTTAAAAGATTTTATCAAAAATTCATAAGAAATTATTGAAGATTTCAAAAAATCTAATTTTTTAAGACTTTTTCTACTTCTGTAAAACATCATAACATTACACTTTATGTAGCGTCACATCAAGAAAAATAAATCGATTGTCTTTAAGTAGCGAAATGGGTGCTCTTTTAAAAAAAGTTAATAAATGATGCTTTTGAACTTTTCCATTTTAATATTTTGGACACATAATATTATTGTTATTTTTGTTTTTAATTAATAAGCCTCATTCTAGGTTAATTCACATTCATGTCAGGCTGACAAGTTAATTTTTTTTCTATGTTTCTTGTCAATTAACATTTTTTAAATACAACGTAATTTACATAAATGTCATTGCTTGAAAAAATTGATATCTTAAAGTAAATTTCGAAATTGTCCAATTCATAAAAAAGCTAAAGAGTGCTTTAAATTTTAGATTTTAATTAAGAAGATTTTTAATGATATTTGATGTATATTTTTAGTTAATGACAGTAAGTTTTCATACAACCCGAAGTAAACAAAATTATTTGACATATGATTTTAATAATAAAAAAACAGTTGATATTACGTTTTTATTAAACAGAGGAAAATAATATTTCTCATAAATTTTGATATTTTTTACTTAAGCTGATTTTGTTAACATTAAATATTTATAAATAGATTTTTTTGCTGATTTTAAAATGCTTATAATATAATAATATTTTGTATTTTATTATATTCTACACTTTATATCAGCATGTAAAGAAACTCAAAAAAATATGAGCCTGGTTCATAAAAACGTTAGTAAATCGTTTCAAATATATTTTCATTTAAATATTTTAAAGTGACAACATAATACGATTATTAGGGATCCTGTTTTTCAATAAATAAACTTCATTTAGTTACAAAATGAAAGCTGCAATTCTAATAGGTTAATTTACATACATTTCTAGTTCCCAAGCTTATGTTTGTGCAATGTTTGCTGTCTAGTACCATTTTAAACCAAATGTAATTTGCGTATATGTCATCACTTGAAAGAATAAAAAAATAAAAGTAAATTTCGAAACTGTGCAATTCCGAAAAAAGTTAATTAAGTTTTAGATTTTAATTCCGGAGGAGTAGAAAATGTGCTATTAATTTTTAACCAACAACTGAAATTCTGCAGCTTTTGTATAACACAAATAGCATAAAAGCTTTTGATAAATAATAACAATAATAAAAAAGTTTGATGATATCTTTCAAGAATGCATGAAAATATTTTTCTCATTAAATATTCTGATATACAATTTTTGTTATATCGGGTTTTACATTGAAACCTTGTAAATGTTTTTCTAATTCATTTTATTGCTTAATAAAATATATCGTTAGATTATATTTTATCTTTCATGTAATATCAGCATATAAAACTCAGAATCTTTAGTGTTTTGTGTAAATATTGGACCGTAATGCCACTCAGTAAAACCTGAGCAGCATACCTCATTCCAGAGTGTTAAGAAATTTTATTATATGTTTATGATAAAAGATATAGATAATTTATGGATTACTAAAAATATATATATACTAGCTGACCAGCCTGGCGTTGCCCTGTCCCGTAATAACATTCTTAAACGAATCTGAAATTTTTATCGCAAGTCCGTACAAAGGGGGGGGGGGAGACGGTGTAAATTATCAGGGCCCGACTCTTGTTCAGTTCCAAAGTTGTGTAAAGTCACAGGTCAAGTTTTTAAATTTTTATAAGTCTCATACTTTAAACTTTTTTTCTCCAAATTAATTGATGAAGTCAATTAAAATTTAATTATATTTTCAATAATTTAATTTTTTATTTAAAATCTTTAGATGAAAAAGCAATTACAAATACAACATAAACTGCAATACTGAGAAAGAAATAATAAAATTGTAAGCAAATATCAGTACCCTCATAGCATGCATGGTCACAGTGACGTCATTGTGACGTCACTGTAAGTCACTGTGGTCACGTCACAACCACTTATGCCACCACTTAGTGATGTCACA
Organism: Maratus speciosus; assembly: GCA_963932465.1. Classification (NCBI taxonomy): domain Eukaryota; kingdom Metazoa; phylum Arthropoda; class Arachnida; order Araneae; family Salticidae; genus Maratus; species Maratus speciosus. Next base: position 419,852,435 of record OZ010791.1, read on the forward strand.
TTGTGACTGATATGTGAACTGCTTAGAAAACTTTAAAAAATTACAAAAATTCTTCAAAACATGTTATTTACTGTAAAAAATATTTTTCTGGCAATTAAAAAAAAAAATTGTGACGTCAGTGTTATCTCACTACATGTAACTTACGTCTCATTATGTGAAAAAAAAAAAAAAAAAAAAAAAAAAAAAAAAAAAAACCCTACCATATTTTAAACTTACAGTGTGACAAAAAATATGTTATGATTAAAACGTTTTCACTTCAAACAATAAAAATAATTCAGTGTTTGTTTCCGGCTAATATTTTACAACGAAATTAAAAACTTCAGCAAAAATGCACATAAATAAAACACAAATTTAATAAGACATGCAATCAAACTGCTCGCTTAGACTACTAAAACTATTTGAATTTAAAAAACTGCTGTAGGTAGTAAAATATTTGGCGACTCTTTCGACTATTAACTCTTGGAATGTTGCTAATATGAAAGTATCGCTATTGAATTTTAAAACTTTATTTGAATACATAATTGATATATTTCATATAAAAATGTTTTTTGGTGTTATTAGTGGTCAATCTAAAAAATGTATTAACTGTAAATACATATTAGATATTTCAATAATAAGAAAATGTTTTCCCCCTGTATCCTATGATCCGGGGAGTTGGTTTGTTATTTATAAATTATTCTTATCAGCGGAAATGGCAGAAATTAATACACAGGTGAACAATGCAAAGATTTGTTTGTGTGTAGGTATGGGAAGGGACGGAGTTTTGTAATAAAGCAATGCTTTATTATAATAAATAAAAACACTTGCATATTTTCAGTAATAAATTTTTCTGCTAGTGTTTAATTATTTTAAGTAATTCTTAAAAAAAAATTTTTTTTGCTCCTTGTGTCACACTTTTGAAATAAATTTAACTTTTTCCGAATATAAAATAAAATATACAAAATGTATGCAAAACGCATGGCATAATTAATTATTCATATTTATATAATTTTTTTTGTTTCTAGAAATTCATTTCGAAAAATACTGTTATTTTACAAGCTGTTTTACTCTAGAGAAAATTAAAATAGAAAAAAGAGTAATGAGAGCATGATTCTCCCCCCTTCCCCACTAAAAACATTATTTCGCTAGTTATTTTATTTCTTTTTTATGCACATATTTACGTTTACTACGTATAATATAAACTTTACTTTTCTATTTTCAAAAGATCTTGCATTATTGCATATTAAAATGAATTTTAAATACTCTAAAAATGTAAACATTGTTTACTTTGTTATGCTTCCCGTATTACTATAATTATTGTCATATTTGGCAAAAAAGTAGCTTTACAAAACTTAAAACATGAACTATTTTGAAACATACCGAAAAAAAGTTAAATGCATCAAAAAATTCTTGAAACAAGAAATTTGAATTGGAACTATGCTTATAAAAATATTACGTCATATAAATGTATAAGAACGGAAAAGACATCTGTTTTTTGCTTTGATAAAAAAAGAGCGCTAAACCGCAGACGATAAAAACAATTAAAGACAACATATTGCGTTTAATCTTTGGAATAGACGGAGAGAGTTTTTTTTGCTGGACAATAGTTAGTGTTGTGAAAGTGCAGTCTGTCAGATATAAACATTTAACCTAAAAAATTCCTAGGAATAATCAATCCAAGAACTTTAGACAAAAATATCTGTTCGAGATAAGTACACTAGCTTTGGTGTGGTTTAAAATGATTCCCATCATTGCTTTTGTATTTATTATTGGAGATATTTTCAACTACCAAAATTCGTTCTTTCTAAAACATGGATTACATCGGAATTTAAAGAACGGCGTCAAGGAAAGAAAAAGGTATGAAAAAATATTTTATCTCAGAGTTTGCTTTTCTTTAAATTATAACGATTTTAGTATTTTCTTATAAACATTTCATTAACCTAATAAAGTTTAGTAGATTTATTTTTTAATTTATTGATATAAATAACTGTCTATCAACAATTTTAATTAGATGATTAAAATCAATTATATAAATTTATTTTACTCAGATTTGTTTTCCTTTAATATATTATAGGTTAAAATCATATGTTTTCTCAAACTTTAAAATGACGTAGAAAAATATTATAATCAAAGTTTAACATAATTAGCAAATATTTAAATGTCTTTAACGTGCTAAATAAAAAGGCCTTTTTATAGAATAAAATTTTTTAACGGTCTGAAACAATTTGCGTTGCACATTTTTATTTAAAATTTAATATCTGTTCAGAAAATATATTTAGAAGAAATAAGAATTTTTTTACATAATGGAGAAGTACAATTTAAAGGATATCATGCACTTGTAGTATTAAGGGGCGAAAAATCAGTGTCAATAAATATTATTCGATGTGAGAAAAGTTATAAAAATTTATAAAGATATATCCTTAGCTGCTAAGAACCTTTCAGTTAAACATTATGAACGAAAAGTTTTCAAAGTAAACCGGTGTTTCAATTTGTTGACAAATATAGAAATTATGCTACCCAGTGGGAATTTAAATATGGTTTTATTGAAAGATTTTAATTATTAAAAAACATATCCATGTACTTGAATGAATGAAGCTAAAATGTAAAATATATTTCATTATTTATTTTTTTTTATTCTGGATACTTTTAATATTTTATTTCCTGAATGATTTTATACGCATAAACTTCAAAATATCTATACTATACACTCTATTAGAAAACATGATTAAAGGGGCTTGTTATTTATAATTATCATCTAATCCTGTAAATAAAATAATAATAATGATTCAACGTGTGTTTCTATTTTGTGCTTATGGTTTGAATTTTTATACTTTATTCACATAAAAATGGCTAACTATTTTATATTATTTTCATTATTTTTTATTTTACTGTGTCATATAAAAGTAAATAGGATTACCTGCATTTGTAACAGACTGTATATAAAATTTTCACCACACGTTATTCTAAAACCTTTATAGTTAATTAAAAACTTCATCAAAAAATGTACATAAATTAAACACGAATTTTATAAACATGTAATTGAACTGCTCGCTTAAACTACTAAAACTATTAGAATAAAAAAAAAACTGCTGTGGGTAGTAAAATCTTTGGCGATTTCTTCGACTATTAAGTCTTGGAATGTTGCTAATATGAAAGTATTGCTATTAAATTTCAAAACTTTATTTGAATACATAATTGATATTTTTCATATAAAAATGCTTTTTGGTGTTATTAGTCGAGTGTGTTAATTGTAAATGTATATTAGAGATTTCAATTATAAAATAAACGTTTTTCTCCTGTATTCTATAATACGGGAAGTTGTACTGTTCTTGATAATATCACAGCTATAGTGGTCTTGGCAACGGACATCTAGCCAGATAGATCCTAAACGAATTGTATAAAAAATTTCACATTAGACTCCGAATAGAGTAGCTGCGGTGCATAAACATTTAATGATTGTTGTTTCCTAAAAATCTTAGACAGTAAGAGTTGTTATTATTGTTACTATATAATTTCATAAATAAAAATGTAATTTTGGAAATCAATTTTTAAAGTTATTTTTTAATAACTAAAAGATGTTTTTAAATATGTGTTTTACTGCAAGCAGACTTTGATATAAAATCAATTAACCTTTTGTATCCCCTCACCGTGCTGCATATTTGCAACATACCCTAAAGTCAAGGTGAATTATACATATAGTGTTAAAAAAAAAAAAAATCATACTTAAAAAAAAATTGAATTTTTAAAAATTTAAATTAGATTTAGATTTTTAAAAATTTAAATCGGATTTTTATGATTTTTTTCCTGCATTAAAACACGACTAGCTTTCAATACTTTGGGGTTTCTAAAACAATTAAACCTCTAATTGCTAAGATAATCTATGTTTTAAACTTTAATTATAATTATTAGTGTAATTAGAGTGATTATAAAACACCATTAATTTTCATTAGTAGTATGCAATAATGTTACATACATTGATATATTGTAATAATTATCTAAAACTGTATTAAATACTATTCATATTTACAGTTATTAAAACTATTAATCTCTGCACTTAATATCAAATTGTTGACAATGTTTGAAATTAATCATTTTTTCAACAATTAACTTTCTAATTAGGAAAAAAAATTATTTTTATGCTTTAATTCCTAAAATGATAATTTAATATTCATTATAGAAAAAAAGGGATGCTAGTTCAGTTAAAACAGAGCATTACATCACGAGTAAATGTATTAGTAATGTGTTTAGTAATAATATAAGAAAAAACTATATAATTTGTTAATATGATGTATAAAGTGACATTAATTTTTAAGGATTTTATAAATTACAAATTGAAAAATACAATTAAATAGCGACATGATTTAACAATAGCTTGTATTTTCTAAAGAAATAAAGTTCTATAATTTTTGCAAGGTCTTGGGCACACCGGTTTAAAAATACTGTGATATGGGGAAGTTTTTTACAAGAAATCTCTGATTGCAACTAAAGGTGAATTTTACTATTTTTTTTTAAAAGGGTGTATTTCGCCTATGTTAAAAAGAGCAGGGGGCTGCAACTTTAAAAAATGGCCTAGAGGGAGCAGTAAGTATAATTGCAAAATTAATAAAACCTGCAAATAAGCATCATTTAGTTAGTGGCACAAATAAGCATATATCTATATATCCCTGTATATGGCATAATAAAACGTGTGTATATGATATATACTGTGCGTCAACTGTTCAGGGCTCGCATTTCCCCTAAAATTCGTAAATTTCCTAACTGTTATTTTACTCCATAAAATTCCCCAAAATCTCCTAAAATTTTCTTTTTGTTCCTAAAAATATACATTAGATCGTTAACTCCGTAAATCGCAAAATATTTCGAGATCGCCAAAATTTGACCGAAAAACATCGTGAATTTTGGCAAATAGTAACCGAAAAAGACGCGTATTTCGTCAAAAGGTCGCTAAAAAAAACACGAATTTCGTCAAACGATCGTGATATAAACACGAATTTAGTCAAAAGATCGCGGAATAAAGCGAATTTCCACAAAGAATTGGGGGAAAAACTCAAATTTCGTCTAAGGGGAAAAAGCGTCTCTTTCACTGGGGAAAAAGCGAATTTCGACAAAGAATCTAAAAAAACACCCGGATTTCGTCTAAGGATCACGGGGGGGGGGGGGACTAATTTCTTCAAGGGATCTCGAAAAAAAAACGCGAATTTCTTCAAAAAATCCCGGAATAAACGTGAATTTCGATAAAGAATCGCGAAAAAAAACCCTTAAATTTCGTCAAAAAATCACGGAAAAAAAAGAATTTCATCTAATAATCGCGAGTAAAAAGTGAATTTCGTCAAGAGATCATGGGAAAAACGCGAATTTCATCTAAGAATCGAAAATTTTGTCAAAAGATTGCAGAAAAAACGTGAATTTTGTCAAAAGGTCGCGAATAACACGCGAATTTTGTCAAAGGATAGCGAAAGAAACGTGAAATTGTGTTAATAAAATCGTGCAAATACGATGAATTTCGATTAAAGAATCGCAGAAAAAACGTGAATTTCGTCAAAGGACCGAGAAAAACGCAAAACTTAATAAATCTCGCATTTAAGGTGAATTTCGTCAAAGGAACGTGAAAAAATGCAAATTTCGTCAAAAGATCGTGGGAAAAAAGCGAATTTCATCTAAAAATAGCAAATTTTGTCAAAAGATTGTTGAAAAAATGCGAATTTCGTCAATGGACCGCAACAAAGGCGAAATTATGTAAATAAATCGCGAATAAGGCGAATTTTGTCAAAAGATCGTGAAAACAATTTTCATTTCTTCAAAAGGTCGTGAAAAAAAACGTGACTTTCATCTAAGAATCGCAATTTCATCAAAAGATTGAAGAAAAAACGTGAATTTCGTCAAAGGACCGAGAAAAACGCAAAACTTAATAAATCTCGCATTTAAGGTGAATTTCGTCAAAGGAACGTGAAAAAATGCAAATTTCGTCAAAAGATCGTGGGAAAAAAGCGAATTTCATCTAAAAATAGCAAATTTTGTCAAAAGATTGTTGAAAAAATGCGAATTTCGTCAATGGACCGCAACAAAGGCGAAATTATGTAAATAAATCGCGAATAAGGCGAATTTTGTCAAAAGATCGCGAAAACAATTTTCATTTCTTCAAAAGGTCGTGAAAAAAAAACGTGACTTTCATCTAAGAATCGCAATTTCATCAAAAGATTGAAGAAAAGACGTGAATTTCGTCAAAGGATCGCGAAAAAAGCGAGTTTCGTCAAAGGATAGCGAAAAAACGTGAAATTTTGTCAATAAATCGAGCAAATAAGACGAATTCCGCCGAAGGATCACGAAAAAAAACGCAAATTTCGACAAAGGATCGTGAAAAAAACATTCTGAAATTTTTCTGTGAACTTCAGAATTTTCTTTTACTCATAATTACTCCTGCCTCCATTTTCGAGGTTCATTGATTGGACTCGAATAGCGATTTCATTTTTCAATAAATGTCTTGCATCTTAACGCTGTCACAACATTGTCATTGTAGTCACATATTCGTCACAAAGTTAATGACAAAATCGTCACAAATCACACAATTTTCACAAAATTGTCACAATGTGACTTCACAACATTGTCACTGTCGTCACAGAATCATCACAGTGTTAATGATAATTTCGTCACAAATGACACATATTTCACAAATTGGTCTCACCGTGACTTTGACTTCACAAATTGGTCACAATGTGACGTCACAAATGAGCTCTAAAACGGCCATAACGACTTCACATTCAAGTCACTATGACTTCACATCGACGGTCACAAAGTAACAGCGTGACTTCACATCGACGTCGCAGTAACGTCACCATGCCATACGGGTATATAGATTTTTTTAAAAGTACCTTCCAGCAAATGTATTTTCTAATAGAGTAAAGCCTGTTTATAACGGAATCCTGCAATAAACGAAAAAAAAGTTCCAGCTCTACCCTCCCCCCAAAAGTGCTACTATGCTTTGTTCAATTTAAATAACCTGCATATAACGGAATTTATCACTGGTTGCTTTCGTTTCCGTCTAAGCAGGTTTTATTACATCTTAGTTCTGGTTGGCCCGTAATAATATTGTTAAATTAACCTGAAATTTATATCGCAGGTCCGTACAGAGTGGAGAAGAGACACCGGAACGTTTAAATCAGTAATTTCGATTTCAGAAGCAGCGCGTGCATGCTACGGTTATTAAGCCTATTGTGGCGATCGCTTATGCTCTGTGTTCTCGATCAAATCTATTTCAATTTTCTCTTCTTAATTCGGCTTATTCTTAACTTTCAAGCATTTATCGAGATCTTTTACGGGCATTTCAAATAATATTTTGAAGCTCCGTAATTGCAGGGTAAGAGATTGCAGCGAAAGAGCGAAACGCAAATAAACCCGATCGCACTATATCCTGCCAAAGGACTTTTACACAATAACCAATGAGATGCGTTGCCATTAAATAATATCAAATAATCGTGATTTCTGTGCCACGTACGTTAGAGTAATATATATATATATAGATATCCTAGCAAAGAAAGAAACAATGGGCCATCAGCTGGAAAAAAGATGGCAGCCAGCAGTGCCATCAGCGGTAAAGTGCAAGGGCACTATTACTTAAACCTGTCGAAAAGTTTCCAACCCGATTTCAGCTGGCCCATCAGTGATGGCCAACAGCAGGGCCAGCATTGGTATGCCATCACATTACTTCAATCTGGCACTTTTCGTGGAGTGCGAGCACCTATCCCACTGCTATTCCTTTGCTGGCCCAGCACTTTCCCTTACAAAAATTTCTTATAGAATTCTATAAAAAACAAAGTATTATATAATTATGGCTCTTTTTTCACCAAGAGCTATAGAAATATCTGTAGATGTGCCTATAATAGAAATGTCTATAGAAATATTTGCACTGCATGTGGTCACCCTCACAAGTACTGACCGCGCTCGATGCTGCTTGGTTTTTGTGATCGGACATGAACAAGTGCTTTCAGCGTACGCTACGACTGCTTGTAGTTTTCAAGCTCTCATTACATTATTTCAAGTTTGTTTCTTTTGTGATTTACGTTCCCAATCATTAAACTGGTATAGAAATTATTCTATTGTATAGAAATCCTACGTATTTTATAAGCTTTTTTTTATTATTGATTCTGAACTGCGTAAATAATGAAAACCGAAATCCTTTGTAACCTAGTAAAACCAGATTTAAGGAGAAAAAAAAGTGCCTTGAAATAAAGAATTTATTTATTTATTCATTTATTTATTTATTTTGTTGGTGGCAGTGGTGCTATATTTTTTACAGTTTAAAAAAAAAAAAAATTAGCTCCACAGCTTAAATTGTGTTAAGATATTCATTTCAGATTTCTGTTCAAATACTCAATGTCTTCGATATTCGCAGCGCCACCTAGCGTAAGGGTTCCCAGCAATAATACTGCAAAAGTTCGTGCACTTCCATGTAGTGGTGGGCCAGCCCATGAGATTAAATGGATGCCGACCAGAATTTTATCTGATGATTTCCAACAGCAAAGTTGACTGAAGGTGTCCAGCAGTGGTCATGCAGTGGTAGACCATCAGGCAGCACTTCCCCATCATTGCCAGCACCTATCTTGCTGCTGGCCAGCAATTTCCTCTTTGCTGGGATATATTTCATTAAGTTTAAATATCCTTTTTTCTCGATCGGAATATGTAAATGTCTTCGCCATAACAAAAATTGCACTTTTAATAGCAATAAATAAATAAACATAAATCAGGAAAAATAAAATAAGATGAAAGAAAAAATAAGAAAAAAAAACTATACTAATAAAAGTAAGTTTCATTCTGTGTGTCTGCGTGTGTGTCCGCGATGGCTAGCGAAATTTACCGGGCGTACAAAGCTGAAAATGTTTGTGAGGGTAGGCTTCTCCTAATGCACCTGAGACTCAGAATTTTAATTTTCTTATTATAAACTGAGTTATTAATCAAGGGGCCTCACGACTCTTAAATCTTTAAAATTTTCGAAATTTTAATTTTTCTTCTGTTAAACTTCTATTTTTTCTGAACATCTTCATATAATTGTTTCCTTGAAATTCCCATTAGAACAGAAGTTATACATTTTAGAATTATGCTCACAGAATAGCTGAAGCGTCGTTTTCGAAATTTTGAAGTAATTTTTATCCAAATGACGTTTTTGGGGATAACGCGCAGATTATCTCAAAAACTTCTGAATAATTTTTCATGAAAATTTCAAAACATATGTTTCACGCTAGTCTATATAAACTGAACCTAAAATTTCATTTTTATTGTTAAAAAAATATTATTTTAGGTGATTATATTCCTGAAATTTTCTAAATTTTGCATTAGTTGAATACAATTTTGTATTAAAAATATAAAAATGTTTTAAATATAAATTTATTTAGATTCAAGGTAATTATTATAATCTGAAGTATAATTAGGCACAAAAAATTTCATTCTAGTTCCAAAATTTGTTTTGTAACCCTGCGCGTAATCTATTATGCCGATTTCCTCCTAGTCAAATGGCTGACAGTTTGGAGCACTTTGTAAATGCTAATTCTGCATCTCTCAATTTTTTAAATATTTGAAATGAAAGAACATACTTATATCTTTAATCCCAATTAAAATTTGTGTCTTAAAATCAAATACATTTTAAGATATTAAATGTTGAAAATGGTCTTTTTTTCCATTTTCTCCAATTTTTAAGACTCCCGAGACCCTTTAACAATTGCAAGGCACTCTCATTAAAAATTCATCTCGGTCCTTTCTAGATGGAAAAAACACAAGCAAATGCGCAGAAGCCCCATTTACGCATTGGGAGAAAATGAAGGTCGAAAAGAAGGATTTTCGGGGATATTTTGTCATTATTTATTAACTTACATCGGCGAACAGCTTAGTAAAGTTAAAAACAGAAGGAATATTATGAAAGATCGTACTTCTTCTTCTAAAAGGCCACAATAGATTAAAAAAAAAAGCAGTTACGTCTTTGAAAAAAAAAAAAAAAATTCTAAAAAGGGTCGTTTTTACAAAAAATGTTTTTCTCCCTTCTTCAGACGCCCATCCAGGGCGAAATTTTAGAAGTACCAACAAACAAAAACGCGTTCTTAAAGCTGAAACCTTCTTCTATTCGATGATGCAATCGGTTTGAAAAAATATAAATTTTAACCCTTTCAAATATACCGGCGAAATCAGGTCACTTCGCGCGTCTCGGAGACAATATTTTTTTCTATGCTAAAAGTAACTAAACGAATCTTTTAGAGTCGGCTAGATTTACATCATCTACAAAATTTTTGATATGATTGGACGGGTTGAAATATTTTTTACAAAATAAAATGTGTGAATATTTTGACGAAATCAGTAAAAAGTGAGTTTTTCGTCGCGATTTCGCTCAACTGCAAAAATCAAATTATGCAGGAAAAAAAAAACCAAACAGCATATAAATTCAATTGAATATTTTCCCGCAAAAATCATAGAAAATCATACAAATTTGAAGCTCATTTAAGGGTCATTCATCATGTACCCGTTCAACTCCAGGCAGCTCAACTAGTAATTAGTAAGAATAGGAAATTGATGCTGCAATTTTTCTGTTTTAGTTTTTCTAAAGAACATTATTAATATGACAGTTAGAATATTTCTAATAAATAAACAATTAAATTTAAAAAATCAAAAAACCCGGCTGCGTAAAAAGCGAACTAATTAATCAGTTCTCCTTATTTTGTTTTCAATTTCTACTATTAGCTCACACTCTCGCTATATATATCTTGTTCAAATTTTCAATCGTTAATAAAATACTTATTATTCATCCAATCAAGCTCAAATAATTTTTTTTAAACATGTAGTGGATGACATTTGATGTTAATCCAGTTTTTTCCCCAATATTAATTCATTAATTTAATTTAATTAATTAATTTTCAATAATCGAGAGAGCTCTCTTCTTGATCAAGATATTTTAAAACCGTGAGAGCCCCCTTCTTGATCAACGCATTTTAAGCGCCACTCAAGAGGAAAGAAGAACGGAAGAAAAAAATATTCTCTTATTAACCTAAGTAGGAAATGACTTAAAATACTTTTTTATATTACTTGTTTATATTACTTACCTATTTTTTTTTTACTTACTTGTTTTGATGACTTTTAAGTTGTGTTTAATTGTTAGTTCCTATCTATAAACACTGTTTTGATGAGGTCTATAGATGTCTATGATAGTTAGGGTTGCAGTAAAGCTAGAGATCCTACCTACACAACATTCAGGTTGTATAATATTTTAACGGAGCTTCTGACTGTAATATAGTCAAAGAAATATAGTCCTCATTTTGAAAGACCTATCCAATGATATGCCACTCAATAGGGTGTGTAATTCTTATTTAGTCTCTACCGCCCTTTTGTATTTTACGGCCGCCATTTTGCATTTATAAAAACAAAACCTAGCCTATAACCATCACGCCGTTAAGACGAATCGATAGAGACCTCATTCATTAAAATCCATCCAGCCGTTGGGATGTTTCGAGGGTATAAAGAAATTTACATACCCAGATACGCATGAAACACATAACCCTTCTTTTCAGTCGGGTAATAAAACCACATTATATTTAAAATACTTAATGAAACAACCGTTCTGTTAGATTAATTGTTACTCATTTCAGTTTGACAAAGTAATATTGTAAGACGTTTGCTGTCAACTAACTTTTTAAAACAAATAGTACTGTACGTATCTTTCGCCATTTGGAAAAAAAAAAAAAAAAAAAAAAAAAAAAAAATTGAAAATCTAAAGGGAATCTAAATGATGCAATTCATATAAAAAAAGAATTAGTTAACTACGATAGGGGTTTCATATTTCATATTTAATTTTAATTCAGTTCTAATTCATTCATAATGCGACATGTACAAAACTTTTTGACATAGGATTGTATTTGAAAACGGTCGAGAATACCTTCACCAGGAACAGAAGAAATTAATTAATTACTTATAAATTTCGATATCAATAAACATTTTATTCTAGCTAATTCTGTTAACATCCAAACATTATACTTATTTCTCGTTTGGTCAAAAAATCATTTTATTATCTCATAAAATTTTTCGTTAGATTATATTGCGAATATACTTTAAAATCAATATCTAAAAATACTTAATAATTGGATGTTACGTATAAATATTGGGCTACAATGCCTATCAATAATGGTTTAAATTATTTGGTAAAAAATTAGTAGCATTCATCATCGAGAGTGTGCAAAAGTGTTATTTAATTTTGTGTGGTAGAATTTCTTACTGAACAATTTGTTAATATCGAACGGATTGATATGTTCGAAAGATTTTTGAGCAACATTTTTGTATAAAAGTACATTTGTCATTTTATTAGGAAATAACACATTTGTATCAAAACTGAAATAAGATTTTATTTAGTTTTTAGGTTGATACACTTACAAAATAGGATTATCAGTTTAAAAAAAAAAAAGAATAAGCAGTGTTATATTTTTATCATGGAATGAAAGCTTCCGTTCAGTTTGGTTAATTTCCATCCTTTGCACGTTTGCAAGCTTATAATTTAGCATTTTTGTTGGCAACTCACTTTTTTAAACAAAATATGAATTTGTGTAAATTTTATTGATAAAATCTAGAACTGAAAGAAATTTCATAATTCTTCAATTGATGAAAATATCTATATATACACTCATGTTCAAAATGAAGAGAATTTGCATATTTTGTTGAATTTTATGAAAAGTACTGAACGAAAGCGAAAACTAATGCTTCGAAACAAATATGCAACTCGTTAGTGTCAAATATGTAAGCGTACACGTGTGTATGAGTGAAGTGGATAGAGGAACAGGTTTTATAAGCGAGCCTGGCAATTTTCGGGTTTTGTTCGCTTGCACACCTCGCTCAATATCTTGTTACTTTTTGCAACATTCGATAAAACTCAAAAGAAAACGGTAAAAATGAGTAACCGCCAAAGTTTGGATGATGGAATGAGATGTCAAATCGCTGGGAGACTGGAAACATGACAATCTAAAGTGCAGATTTTTAGAGTCTTGAATGTGACGCCCACCTTCGTGTCCAGCTTATGGAAACAGTTTAAGGACACTGGATCCATAGAGGGAAAGCCTGGGCAAGGTCGTCCAAGATCCACGACGCCAACGAAGATAACTATTTATCCATTACAGCGACGGGTAACAAGAGTGCGACAGCTTCTCAGCTCTCTCGTGACCTTTATGCGTCCACAGGCAGTCAAGTTTCAAGGATTACTGCTTGCAGAAGGCTACATGACAGAGGGCTGTTTGCAATAAGACCTGCTTCTTGCGTCCTGCTCACCTCTATACGCAGGAGAACATGTTTAGCTTGGTACAGAGATCATAGACTTTGGACCAAGGATCAATGGGGTACCATCACATTCACTGATTCGTCACTGGTCAGCCTAAATACAAATTTGATTAATTTTTAACACAATTTTTATTCAATTGGTAAATAAATCATATCAGTTGTAAATTTCCAAATGGGTGTAAATAGTCCGGGCCAGGATTCAAACCAGGGATGTCTCAGCTGGAGCCGCCAATGCTCTATTTACTGAGCCATCCCGGACGAATCTGGAAGACTAATTCACCCAGCTATCCTTTAATGGCCACAGCATATGGTCTGATATCTGAATCAACTCGACAGAATAACATGCTATTTATTCTGTTGAGCTGATTCAGGTATCAGACCATATCTTGTGATCGTTAAAGGATAGCTGGGTAAATTAGTCCTCCAGTTTCGTTCGCGATCGCTCAGTAGGTAGAGCATTGGCGGCTCAAGCTGAGACATCCCAGGTTCGAATCATCCGACATGCCTGGCCCGGTCTTTTTCAACCAATTGGAAATTTACAACTGATATAAATGCAAATTCTCGACGTACTTTCATCTGGAGAAAACCAGGAATCCTTTACCTGCCTTCCAATTTCCGAGGAAAAGACCACTATGGCAGGGGAGGTTGATGGTCAGGGCAATCATCATGCTGGATGGGCGCACACTACTCCCTGTGTTTGGCAAAGACTATGACTGGTGTGGGGTGTAGGTATGATATCTTGGTACACTATGTTCATCTTTCAGAGATCCAATTGTCCCTGATTTTATTTTAATGGAATACAATGCGCGCCCAGATAGAGCTTATCTGATCGAAGAATTTTTGGAAAGTGGGGATATTCGCTTGATGGATTAGCCAGCCAGATCTCCAGACCTAAACCATATAGAGGATGTTTGGCACGCTCTGGGGAGGAAAATTGGAACTCGCTTTTCACCTCTCAGAACCACCCAGGACCTGAAAACAACATTGCTGGAGGAGTGAGACAGAATGCTACAGGTACCCATAAACTGCCTGATTTTCAATATGAGTTCACATTGTGAGAGCTGTATAACTGTAAGAGGGTACCATATTCCTATTAAGCCTTTTTTGGTTCAACATGGTAAGCTCTGTTTATACCTTCCGATAGTGATGATTCTTACGGACGATCGTGCGTGCGCATTATAACTGCTGCTTGTTTATTTTTTTTGCATTATATCAACCGATGCACATACCAAATTTCATTTAAATCTGTCCGGTAGTTCTATAAATAATCGACAGAACCTGAAAATTCTCTAAATTTTGAACATGAGTGTATTTTAAACGCAAAGAGGATTAGTTAAAATCGATTTCGTCTTTTCTGAGCGCATATGCAATAATCATTTCAGGGTGCTTTTCTGTGGCTTCTGTGAAATGGGGAAGCAGTTTTGAACGGATTTTATTTCAGAAGGGGAGTAAGCAAAGTGCAGGTGGCCCAGTTGTCTAAGGCACCAGACACAGAAATTCTATAAAAATAGCAAATAAAGCCTTTGTGCAACAATATTAAAAAGCAGAAAAACCAACGTTTAAAATGCACAAATAATATATGAAAAGCCGCAAACAGCTGTTTCGAATCTACTAGCGAGATTCTTCTTCAGTGCAAAAGGAACAGCGTGCTAGAAAAAGCAAAGCTGAGCAAAATCATAGACAGAGACGCGCTGGCTTTTATACCCTATGCGGGTGGCGAAGGCGCCGAAACAACCAATGAGAGAGAAGCAGTGGAAACGACTGGGTGGACAAGTAGCGACATCTACCGGAGAAGTAGAGAAAAGAAAACCATAAAAGGGGAATTAAATTAACGCTTTCCAAATACTTGGAAAATCTGGAGTACTAGATAAGTCATTGACTAAAGAGTGAGAATTTTTAATGATATGGTAAGCTTCCCAAAAATCAAGATCAAGGTTAGAAGAACATTTTTGGATAATGATGGCTGAGGAAAAATCGAACCTATGTTGAGAAGACCAAGAATGTTGAGCAATAGAAGAACGTTTGAGCTCCTGATTTTTAACATAACCTTCATGCTCTTTTAAACGAAATCTAAGAGCACGTTTAGTCTGACCAATATAAGAAAGACCACACTGACAAGAGATCTGGTAAATGCCCCAATTATCTAGGCGATCAACGGGGTGGTTGAGATTTGAAAAAGGGATTTTATTAACAGGAGAAAAAATAACTTTAAAATCAAACCTTCTTAGGATTTTAGCAACTTGCTGACTGATTTTGGGAAAAAATGGTAATACAACTGAAGTATTAGAGTTGGAATTAGAATGCTTTTCAGAATGGTCGGATTTCGTCAATTACTTATAAATAGAATCGATAATATTAGAGGAATAACCACGATCGATAGCAATAGCTTTGAGGTAATTAAGTTCAGCACTAAGTAACTGAGGAGTGGAACAAATATTAGTAGCCCGAAAAACAAAAGTATTGAAAGCAGCGAATTTCTGGTTAGGGGAATGAGAAGAATACCTGTGAGGTGGGAGACTGACAGCAAAAGGTTTACGAAAGACGGTAGTCTGAAAGCCATTTTCACAACGAATAACAAGGACATCCAGGAAAGAAAGACAGTTATTGGTCTCAATTTCAGAGGTAAATTGAATGCAGGGATCAATGGAATTCATAATAGAGAGAATATGATTAATATCCGAATTCATTTCAATCAGGACATAAACATCATCAACATAACGAACATAGAACGGAAATTTTAAGATTTCAAAAAGCTTGACCTCAAAATAGTGCATATAAATATCGCATAAAATTGGACTAAGAGGATTACCCATAGCCAAACCGTCAATCATACGGAAGAAATTACCATTGAAAACAAAAGTATTTTGCGACAAGCAAGCGCGAGTGAGAAGTATAAGTTCCTCGATTTCAAAATAAGAGAAATGGAATTCACAAAGCCTTTTCTTGAGGCAATCTAAAGCCCCCTCAACCGGAACGTTTGTAAATAATGATTTAACATCAAAAGAAACCATCATGTGACCCTGCGGCTTAAAATTATGAAGTTTTTTAACAAAATCAAAAGAATTCTTAACAGTGAAACAGTTACTGCTCAAAAGTGGGGAAAAAACATAAACTAAATATTTGGCAAGCTTATAAGAAGCTGTACCGATACTAGAGACAATAGGTCTAAAAGGAATGTCAGGTTTATGGACCTTGGGTAAAGCATAAAACCTGGCACAATGCGCAATAGACGGAATAAGGGACTTCTTAAAGTTAGCAGGAATAATGGAAGAAGACTTAATGGCAGACTTAATAGAGTTAATTTCACTAGTGGAAGGGTCTTTGCGGATATCCACATACGGACCATCATTAATTAATTTATGGGTTTTTTTCCAAATACGTAGATTTGTCGAGAAGAACAATCTGACCACCTTTGTCGGCCTTAGTAATAATTAAGTTTGGATCAGAACGCAAATTTTTCAGACATTGTTTAACAGGATGTTTAAGATTGGGTTTATAAACATTAGAATTGAAATCAACAGTATTGGCAATGAGATGCCTAATAGACTCTTTTTGAGAAGAAGATAGAGCGCTATGCTTAAAGGCTCTTTCAATAGGAGCAATAAGATTAGGTAAGATGAGGGGTTCATCTTCCGGTCCC
Organism: Maratus speciosus; assembly: GCA_963932465.1. Taxonomy (NCBI): domain Eukaryota; kingdom Metazoa; phylum Arthropoda; class Arachnida; order Araneae; family Salticidae; genus Maratus; species Maratus speciosus. The sequence goes on from OZ010791.1 coordinate 419,869,347, forward strand.
AGGCCCTTTTCAGGCCCATTTGTCAACACAAGGAACCACCCGTGAAGCAAACCCCGCGACGCGTCCCGAAGGTCGCCGCCAGACAAGCTCCAACAGAGCGGAACCCCGCGCCAACTCCGGTCAAACCGACACCGCTGCCCAGCGCACACGGTGACGGCTATTCCCAAGAAGAGACGAACGGCCGCTACGACAGTCCTCACCACCCAGCTAGAAAAACCAAGTGGTCCCTAAACTTGGTTACTCGAGCCGGTAGACCCCGCAAGCCATCGCAGGAACCAGACGCCTATAAAGACGCTGGGCCCACGGACTGAACCGAGGCTTCCCGACCCGAATTTAATTTACGGACAGGCCCCCAAGATCAGATACCATTTTCCGGCAGAGACATTTTTGTGGGCCAGCCGATCGGAAAGTTAGTGAGGAGCCCCTAGCTTGAAAACCAGGGAGGACGGGAAAAATCCCTCCGGCCGTAAAGCGACCCAGCTCCTGGCTTTTCGCCCAGACCACCCGGCTCAACCGACGGAACCCCTCGCGGATCACGCCGAGAGCCAGTTGGCCCAGACTAGGTGCCGTTAGCGACCCCAGGCGGACACGGAAAGCTCCACCTAGACGGAATAGACTCCGCCTCGCTAGGGGGTTGGACGGAACGGAGTCCCGCCAGCCCCCACCGACTCGACTCCATCCTAGGACGGAGAAGCCAGCGGAGGCCGACAGAAGCCCGCCCGCCACTACCTTACCTCACGGCCGTCGAGGGTACCCAGGCCCGAAGACCCCTGACCCCGTGCAGTGACCGACCGCTACCTTTGTTAGTGCGTTCGAAAGTTAGGTGGAGACACCTCTAGGTCCTCATCACCAGGCGAGGCAAACTCCGGTACCGCATAGACACGGAGGACCTGGATCGGACCAAGAGTTCACCTGAGGCACGATGAGCCGCCGCGTTACCGGCGAGCCTCCGGCCCGTTTCCCTGCGGGAATAGCGTTCGATGGTGGACCTGCCGGCCGACCCCCTCCCAAGGGTCACGGCACGACATGGAGCAACCAGAGCCATACTGGCCTCCCCACGCGACCGCTCCTTGGTCGACGGGGGCACCGCCAAACCCTACCACCCTGAGGGTCGGCTCCCAACTGCTCCAGCTGAGGTCCTCGGAGGGATGAGCCACCCAAGTCATAAAGTAACCTGGGCGCTGTCCGAAACCCTCGCCCTTCGGTTGCTCCGGGAGTCCCTGCATGGCGTTCCCGCGAGCCCCGTCGTCACTAGCGAGCACCGAGGACTTTCCTCTACAAAGCCCTCACTCATACTTCAGGCTCCCTCTTAGTCAATTGGTGGATGGGGTCCTATCGCCTTAGCTAGTCTTTGCCCGGTGACACCGTCCGGCACCGGGATCGACCTATGGAGCGTCGCTATCCGGCATTACCCAGAGAACCTGAGCGCCGGGGGCTACCGAAAGAATTCGAACCCGAAGGTCCTGCAACCCATGCACAACGTCCGTTACCCGTGGCCACCGGACCCTTGGCCTGTCGACCGCAGGTCTCTCTAGGAGGTGGCGAATCGTCTCCATCCGGCCCCCTCGCATTCGTACACAACGAACTCTGCCGAGCTTCCGGTCGCCTCCCCCACTCAAGGGGTCGGATCGGAACCACCCGGAGGGGCGGCCACAATAAGATTAGGTAAAGAGGGAATAGCAGAGACAGAAAAATTGTTATTCAATTTGAGAGCATCGAGCTGATTGTTACTTAATGGAACACTAGAAAGATTGACAACAGCATTTTGGTTAACAAGAGGCAAATTACTGCAGTTATTAGCGACAGAACTTCCACAAAGCGCATTAAATTTCTTCTTTAAAACCGAACAATGAACAGAAGAAGCTGTGAGAACTCTGCTCCATGACCTTCTGTCAAAGGACTGAAAATCAGGAGTAGAATTAGCGAGTCTGATATGTAAAGAATATAACTCGCGCTCTATATGAGCAATTTTGTGGCGAGTTTCTTGAATCAAAGCTCTTAAAAGAGCTAATTTAGAACGAAATAAGACCTTCTCAATCCTATTTGAAGAAAATAAATTACAACGAATGGAAATGAATTTAGGAATAACCTTCTTACGCCTACAATCAAGTAGGAAATGTAAGTGTTCCAAAAACCTGTACCTTTTTAATCGTAAATTACAAAACCTATTGATTTGAGACATTGCGGAAAAAAAAAAATTACAGAAGAATAAAGGCCCGTTAACGCCAAATACATAAAAATAGCAAATAAAGCCTTTGTGCAACAATATTAAAAAGCAGAAAAACCAACGTTTAAAATGCACAAATAATATATGAAAAGCCGCAAACAGCTGTTTCGAATCTACTAGCGAGATTCTTCTTCAGTGCAAAAGGAACAGCGTGCTAGAAAAAGCAAGGCTGAGCAAAATCATAGACAGAGACGCGCTGGCTTTTATACCCTATGCGGGTGGCGAAGGCGCCGAAACAACCAATGAGAGAGAAGCAGTGGAAACGACTGGGTGGACAAGTAGCGACATCTACCGAAGAAGTAGAGAAAAGAAAACCATAAAAGGGGAATTAAATTAACGCTTTCCAAATACTTGGAAAATCTGGAGTACTAGATAAGTCATTGACTAAAGAGTGAGAATTTTTAATGATATGGTAAGCTTCCCAAAAATCAAGATCAAGGTTAGAAGAACATTTTTGGATAATGATGGCTGAGGAAATATCGAACCGATGTTGAGAAGACCAAGAATGTTGAGCAATAGAAGAACGTTTGAGCTCCTGATTTTTAACATAACCTTCATGCTCTTTTAAACGAAATCTAAGAGCACGTTTAGTCTGACCAATATAAGAACAGAAATTCTAGTTCTCTAAAGGGAGAGTGAGTTGGTACACTGAAACTGGCATAAGATGTTTCTTCAATATTATTTGTGTTCTGATACCTCAGTTTAATATTGTAAATTATATTTTACTTCGGGGGGGGGGGGGGGAATTTATAGAATTCGTTTTCTCCCCTTCATTATTATCAAAGAAAATTTATCTTCCCCAATACTTTTTAAATTAATATTTTTGTAATGAAAATTTTAAATTAAAACATTTAGCACGTAATTATAGATTAAATACATTGAAATGATGTACAATTTTTGAAATATATTTTATTACAATGGATCGATAAGGCATATATATCGGGAAAAGTAAGTAATTATTTATCAAAAAAAAAAATAAATAAAAACAGCAAACAGAAAGTAGGAAAAATATTTATATAAAAAACTATGGTGTTATCTATTGGTACTGTAATGCAATTAGTAAATTCTTATATTGAAGAAAAAATGATCAAATGTACTTTAATTTCTTTATTTGTAAAATGTTTATGAAAAACACAAATAAACTTGGAGTTGCTCAGATCCGAAATCTGAATTCTCTGAAAAATGTTCTATTGTTTGTATCCGCGTAAAGACAGATAATATGTAGTCGGTCCCTATTATTATAAAAGGAGATGTTTTTATTATTTTAACTGTTGCTAACACATATTTTGTAAAAATGTCTTAAATTTTAATGATGTTATGGACCTTTTTCCTGTGGAACCTTTCAGTTGCTTTCCGTCAAGTTTTGACAGGTACTATCTAGTAATGAATTAACATGTTAAGTTTGAAATTTTCATAGAGCATAGACAGCGTACTTTATGTTTAGTTTTAATTAACAGCGTAAAGTTTACCTCAAGTATCTTTATATACCATGTACTATAGTTTTTGCTTTTCTAAATTTTTTTAATATAAAACATTTTTAAATAACTCTCTCTGATTTGACATTTAACTATAGTGAGGTAACAATTATTTTAAGGCTGATTTTAGAAAATTATAAAAGCTTAATGCTTTTATATTTCATTTAAAAATTAGACATACTATATTAATATATGTAAATTAATTTTCCTTTCTAATTAAAAAAGTCCGATCTTTTCGATAATTTTCATAATGAGCGAGGTTTCTCCATAACCATAAGTCCATAAGCACTTTTTCGACATTTCAAAAAATCGTATTTTGTAATTTTTTTTCTTCTTCGATAAAGAGTCAAAATTACTTACACTCAAATAATCTAAACTTACATAAAAAATACCGTTTTTTAAATAGACACGAGTCATCAAAAGCTCAAACCACTTTACATTTTAACATTTTCTATTATTAAGTTAAATAAAATAAATATAAAATCACAGCTGATACTTGGATTAGTAAAATGACGGAAATTTACTTTATTAATTTCTATTTCTTTTCAGATGAATGCATAAATCTCCAAATCTTAAAAAAAGTGTACATCATATTAATTTTAATATTTTTAAGTGATAACAAGATGTCATTGTTACATGTTGTTCATTAAATAAACCTCATTGTATTTTTATTATAATATGAAAATAGCTGTTCTCATACATATTTTTTTATTTTATGCTGGCAAGCTTAAATTTTAAAATGTGTATTTTCAACTAGATAAACTAGATCCACTAACAAAGATTTGTAAAAGTAAAAATACAATTTTATAAATGTCCTCATTTGAAAAAAAAAATGAAGAACTCAAATTTTAATTAATTTTGTAAAAAAGTAATTAATTAATTGCATTGAGCTTCGTATGTTAAGGCAGCATAGATTACACATTTGACGTTTGATTTTAATTGACACGAGTTAGTTTTTGGTTTTAATATAACACGAACAGAACAAAGCTTTTTGACATATAATTTTAATTAAAACGGTAATTTTTTTTTTGAAAAATAGAAGAACGTAATCTCCTCACTTATAAATATCTGTATTTATTTTGTCTTATAGTTGATTTTGTTAAAATTGAAGTGTTGTAGTATTTTTAAAAGCCTTGTTCAAATTGTTTTATTGTAAAATAAAATTCTATACTGTTCGATTCTATTATATATGTGGGGCTTTCTCACAATCTTTTGACTTTTGGAGAAAAAAAAATCTGACAAAATTAAACTTGCTAAAATAACATTTTAATCTGATAGACAAATGCCTTAATGATTCAAAATAAAGAAAAAATGGTCAGCAACGAAATTTTTTTTATTTAACTGAAGTTTAAGCTAAACTTACGAGTTTAATTTTCCTTACCATTTTACCCCTATAACTTTTTATTTCCTTCTAAATTTTTACTTATAATGAATTTGCATAGTACCAACAGGACATTCAAATAAGAAATAATAACAATATAGTACTTTTAATACAGAATTTTTGTATAACATTGTCTTAAAGGGATGTTACAGAAGGGACGGTAAGGTAAAAAAAGAGGATGGTATTGGAAAAAAGGGACGAAATGGTAAAAAAAAAGAGACGGTAAGGATGGAACGGTAATGAAAATTACCACCTATTTTCAGGAAAATCATGTTAAGACTAAGTGATAGCCACAATGTTCATTGATTTTTAGAAGCAGTTGTTAACATTGGATTAAATTATTTTTTTTTTATTTTATTTACCTCGAAAAGTGCCGGAATATAAACCTTGGGGACGGTGAGACTACCAATAAAACCACGATGCTTGAAATTGATATTTAAATGCTGATTTAAATTATACAGTAGGTTTACTGCCAAAGAATTTTAGACATTATTTCTCTAGCATACTTCTGCATGAGAAAAAACTTGAAAAAAAAAATTCTGTGGCTGCATCTGAAATAATTTTCTGTATAATTTTAGAAGCGGAATGGTAAGGAATCTAAAAAAAACCCAGGGACAGAATTTAAAAAAATAATAACAACCTTAAAAATGTGTGCAGGTTAATTTTTAGCTACATATTTATAATAAAAGAATAGTTCCAGTTTCATAAAAAAATTACATCGAATTATTTTTATTGAAACAATTTTATACAGACAGCTCCAAACTTAAAAGTCAGCATCAGGGACACGGGAATGTATAGGAGTTTTCCTGGTATTTGGACCCCCAACATCGTCCAAAACTTATTTATCTCGTTAATATTGTTGTGCAATTATGCAATGGGATGCTCCTTAGTATATGAAAAAAAAAAACACTAAAAAGTGTATTAAAATAAAAATTATTATTCAGGGAAATGAAAGTCAAAAGATTGTGAGAATGCCCCATATATATTTTTATCAAATATCATATAATATGTACAAGAAATACCTAAATGTTGATCCCCAAATTATATCAACAATGATTTATATTATTTAGTAAAATGTACATAGCACTTATCGCTTAAGAACGTACAAAGATTTCATTTGATTCTATGGGATAAAATATCTTATATCATTATTATACAATAATGAATAATGAATTGAGAGAAATTTTCCAATCATCACTGATTAAAATTTTTATATAAAAACTATATATGCTATTTTTTTTTTAAATAATATTTTTATGAAAAGCAAAACGGATTAGAATTCAGTTCTCAGTATTAAGACTGATATTCGGATACTATTTAAAAAATTATTTTTATATATCAAAATATGAAATTAACTTTCTAAACGACTTTTTTTTAAATCAGGCATTTTTAATTTTTCGGAAATTTTTGTAAATATTTGGATTTCTTATCCATTAAATATCTAATATTTATTTGTACAACTCCATGATTTTATCCACCTCTCTTTTTCATGATTATTAAAATTCATTTTCCGTCCAAAACTGATAAAACAATAAGGAAGGGTTTGTAGTTGGATATTTACGATATACTTTGCAGTAATGTTTAAAAATATATTTTGTATAAAATTCTGATATATAACCTGTTTAAGTAGGAGTGAAAAAGTAAACAAGAAACACAAATAACGTAAAAATATTTCCATATCTATTCTGAAAATGCTTATTAAAGAAAAATTATTATTATTATTATTATTATTATTATCATTAAAGAATTATTGAAATGCTTATTAGAGATACTTTTGGAACCAGAGCCCGAAACATTTTGTGACATCAGAGTCCAATACTGAGTGTACGTCTGTAGAAATAACATTTTAAAATTGCTACAACATTATTTTTCTCATTTTAAAATATTTTCTTTCATACAAGTAAGTATAAGAGCAAGATACTCCTTGGTGATTTTCATGTCCTCCAAAATTCGTTAAAAATATCAAACTTGTCATCTAAACGCAATCACTGGCAGAAATCTGCAAAAATTACCACTGTTATTCTTTTAAAATAAAACTATCGCAGAAATTTATGAGTTCAATCATCCAGTATTTCTGAGAAAGGTCTTAAAACAGAAAGTGTGGATAGACGAGTGGTATCCCACGGCGTCTGTTTGTTATTAACCCTGACCGTGCAAAAGCGTCCAAATTAGATAAAACATGTCTATTTATATTCCATATATATCAATTAAACTGCCTTTCAAAATGAGTTTTAACAGATTGTTAACATATTAAATAAGAACAAAAAATCACGAGTCAATAACAGATTATGAAACACTTTCCAACACTTCCTTAATGCTTTAACAAAACTCCACCGTCTAATGAGGTGAATGATGATGGCTCAGTGAACAATTTGGAAAACCCACTATAACCAATTTTACAAATATTCAGATCTTGGTGTAATAGCTGTTGCACTCTTATGGAAAAATGCATGAATACGAAATTTATAAAGTTCAGTAATACGGACATAATATGACTCCATCTTAAACAGGTCGTCATCACCATGGCAACACAGAAACATTATCTACAATGGGATGTCATTGACTTAATTACGCAATTTAATTTTATGTTTTGATTCGATTTTTATAAAATTTGAAATCACTCGCCAAAATTCTGAAACGATTATATATATATATATTAAATTTCAAACCAATCGGTTGGATAGTTTTTGCGCTGTTATATGCGGACAGACGGATGGACAAAACAACCACTGTAGGTGCTATGTATTTATATAATTACGAACGCACCTAAAATCGTTGTTGAAACCAGGCTTTGTCTTCGTCTGTCTCATCTGTAGTGTTTAACACTGTGCACTTCATTATTGTTTATGACTCAAAGATTGGCAAAACAAGCTTTATAACATTAGTACGTAATATGAATATAATTTAAGGGATTTTTTAGTGATTAATTTTAAAACTGCAGTAAGTTTATTTTCTATGTCACGAACTTGTATAAAAAAAGATTTACAAAGCGTTTTGAAGTTTCATTATTCCTGTCAAAAATTTTCACCCATGAATGTTTTCATAAGCACGTTTTCTTCTGAACATAAAACTAGCAGTTTAAAAATATTTTATCTTTATTGTTCATGGATAATATTGTCTTGTATAAGAAATTGTTTTATGAATTATAAATTCTATTTAACTTTACTTACTCTTAATTTTAATATTATTTTCTACCAAACGATTGTTTGTGTGCAAATTGTAACAAAAATTTCTCAAGATAAAATTATTATTAACAATACCATAAACTTTTTCTGATAATTAGTTACTATTCGCTTAAGGAAGCGATATTACATACTCACGGTATTAAAAAAATGGATATTTGTAAAGCTTTAAAAGAAATTAAATAAATAAATATTTCCTGTTAAGTAATTTTTCATATTGTTTATTCTAAAGTTTTGCAAAATTCTAACAATACCCCCTTTTTTTAAATTTCTTTATTTCAGATGCCCGTTTCTACAATCAAAGTATTATTGTAAAATATTGCCCAGCATGCCGTATATCTCAGCAGCTTTTACCCATCACTTCATCATAAACAACATCTGCAAAATTCCGCCTTTGTCTGTAGTTATGCGCACTAAAGGGGCATCAAACAGTAAGTATTACAGAAAACCGATTCTTTGTTTATTGGTTGTTTTCTGTAAATAAAATGCTAATTTCAAGAGGAAATACGTCCATTTTTTCTATGACCGTCTTTTTTTACACGGCTGCCAGGAAGGGTTATGTGTTTCACGCGTATCTGGGTATGTGGATTTGTTTATACCCTCGGAACATCCCAACGTCTGGATGGATTTTAATGAATGAGGTCTTTATCGATTCGTCTTAACTGTCTGATGGTTATAGGCTAGATTTTGATTTTATAAATTCAAAATGGCGGCCGTAAAAAAAAAATGGCGATGGAGATGAAAAAATCTTTTTACGTACCATATTGAATGCCATATCATTGGATAGGTCTTTCAAAATGAAGACGATGTTTCATTGACTATTTTGCAGTCAGAAGCTCCGTTTAAATATTACACAATCTGGAAGTTGTGTAGGTAGGATCTCTAGCTTTACTGAAACTCTATCCTTCATAGACATCTATAGGACTCATCAAAATCGTGTTTATAGATAGGAACTAACAATTAAATACAACTTAAAATTCATCAATACAAGTAAGTAAAAAAAAAAAAAAATAGGTAAGTAATATGAAAAATAGTTCCAGATCGATGAGAAATAATTAATTAGTTTACTTTTTACGCAATCGGGTTTTTTGATTTTTCAAATTTAATTTTTACTTGTTTGCTTTAAAATATTCATTTTTAACTTTATCGCTTTAAGAAATTAATGTTAAATAACTTTATTGGATAATAATATTACTAAAAAAAAAAAGGAAACCTCTATTGTCCATGTGAATTACATTACATAATATAATTATACTTACTAATTTTTATATTATCATTATACATCCTTAATTTATTTATTGTTACTCTTTTTATTAAGTATCTAATGAGGCAATCGTTGTATCTATGTGTTTAAATACGTGTCGTAATGTAAATTTCTCTGGAATAAATATTTCTCATGGTTGCACAGTAAAAAACTTCTATTTATGCTTTTATTTATTTATTATTTTTTAAATCTTTAAACCTACTGAAATAATAATTATTTATTTAAGACAATGTTACTAAATATTTACGGTATTACAGTAATGAATGTTCATAATGTGCTATGCAAAATAGGTGGATTTTTCTATACAAAGCAATCTGATTTATTCCAACAATATTCCAAGAACTCGATTTTCGTCGATCTCGTCTTTTCGTTATTTCGCACGACATTTTTTTTACAGACGGTATAGTTATACAAATTGAACAAAATATAAAATATCTAAGCAGATTTTCCTCATCTTTTCACCATAAGCAACATCTTCAAATCATCATCTTTATCGGTAGACATGTGCACTAAAAGAATCTCAAGCAGAGAGCAGAAATGAAAATCGATTTCTTGTTTATTGGTCTTTTCTCCGTAAATGAAGTGCCAGCTTTTAAGGAGAAATACATCCGTCATTTTTTATGATCGTCTTATTTAGCTGTAAAATATTATCTTTATCTTATTTTTTCCTTTGAAATTTCATATTACATTTACTTTTCTTTCGTCTAACTTTAATGGCTAACACTATCAGTTTTCTAAGTCGTATAATCATTATTTCCCACCAGAATTCTTTTATGTATTAAGACTTTTGTATAAGATTTTTTAGAGTAAATCATAATATCGGATACATTTTTGGTAAAATTGCCTATTAACAGTATATATAATAACATTTTACACAAGGTTTCGAATGTGGTTCATTGCATCAAAAAATTAATATTGGTAACGTACTAAGCAGAAACACTGATTTCTTTTTCCGTTCAATAAACCTGTTTTATTGTTTACTACTGCCTAACTAATGATAAAAATTCCGTAAACATATTACGATAATTTTTTAGGTAGATTTCGTAAGAAATACTACCTACTACATTTTCTCCTATATTAAAATTTCTGAAAAAGTTTTGCAGATCTACGCCTATCACGACCCCTAGAACCCAAAACCACCTCCATTTCAAAACTTTATATACATACCGATCTATCTGTCTCTTTATCATTCTGTATCACTTTTTTATTGAAACGATGCCTTTCATAATTCTGCAATTAAATAAATTATACAATTGCATAATTCGTTAATGGGCAAAATCAGACTAAGGAAGCGGAAATAGGGAGGATTTTTGTGAAAACAGAAATTCCCCCATAATTTCTTAGTTATAATACATATGAAATCAGTTTAAAGTTATTTTTACTTTTAGAAAATGTGCCAAAAATTTATGCATAACAGATTTTTGATAACATAAAATATAGGTTCAAGGGGCGAAAAATAGGGTTTTAAGAAGAAAAATGTTCATAACTTCGTCAAATCACAAGATATGAAATCCACTTAACCCGGGAGAACTCGCTGCATGAGATTTTCTCTCAGAGTCGTACTTTTTTAAGACTCTTATTTAAATCATTTTCCATTTTAATTAAAATTTCAAAATGCTTTATAATCATTTTACCTATTTTGTGAATAAAAATACTAAGCCAACCAAAAAAAGTTGATATTATATGAATGTAAAGTAAAAGAAAAGCAATTGGGCATTCTCACTAGCGAGTTCTCCCGGGTTAAATTTATTATAAATCTTCTTAATGTTATCTGCAACTTTTATAATGACAAGTTTTTGATAGGACCAACTCTTTCAGCAAATAAATAAATAAATAAATAAAATAAAAAACAAAAAATGGCGGGTGGGGAGTGAAGAAGAAAAAAATTCACAACTTCGTCAATTCAGAAGTTATCAAATCCACTTAAATTTATTATAAATCGTCCTAATATTAGCTACAACTTTTATATTGACAAGTTTTTGATAGGACCAACTCCTACAGCAAGAAGAAAATAGGGGTTGAAAAAAAAATTATTGTATTAACATGATTCTGATGAAATAAGCTCTTGCAGAAACATGAAATTAAAAACTCGTCAGAAGCGGCCAGATAAAATAGTTAAACTGGGGGTTACCTCTAATCTTGATTTAGTTTTGTTAGTGAAATTAGTACTTAACTTCGAAATCTACCATCTGTAGTTATGTAGCTGAAGGAGCCTCAAACAGAGGGAGCATAACTTAAAACTCATTTCTTTTTTATTGTTCGTTTCTGCGCAAATAAAGTGCCATATTCAAAGGAAAAATATATCCATAATTTTTTATGATCATCTTAATTTTAAAACACTACATTTTATACTTTTTTTTGTCTTGGCTCGTTCAATTTGCTTTTCCACAGGGAGCGATAATAAATGATACTGTTTCTGAATTACGTCATCGTTCAACAAAATCATGCTTATTTTTACATATTTTCCTTAAAAACAGGAACAAATAATAAAAGAACTTGAAGATATACCTTCTTTTTCACAATACCAGTAAATGATAAACTAATCATGCCAACCACAATCATAGAGTGTTCTCTTGAAAAATACCAAAATTTTAAAAAGCAAATTTTGCGTGTTAGAAAATTGAAACGTTGGTAATATAAACATAAGTAAAATTTTTTCAAGCGCGGGTATATACATTTTTTTAATCCCAAGGTGTATTATCGGCATAAAATAACAGTGAATGAATCCAGTACTCGTTATTACAAAGCTATTAGGTTGTACTAAAAGTAATTTAATTTTTTACAATCAAATCTTTGTTGCAACATTTCAACACAAAATAAACACATTTAAAAATCAAAATATAAACTAAGAAATTATATGGTTTCTTTCCAACTTCTTGCAAGTTCAGCAATACCATTTTGATACCAATCTTTGGATTTGGAATCAAAAAGTCAAGACAATCGCGTTTCAGATCACCAACATTAGGGAAGTTTCTTCTCCGAAAGAATGCTGCCATAGAACAGAACATGTCATAGCCCAAAGGAGCAACATCCGGAATATATGGGAATAAGGTAAAAGATCCTTCAAGTTCTTCTACTATATTGCGAATGATGCGAGAAGTTTGTGGTCATGCTTGTCTTTTTGGAGAAGAGCTCTCTCCCTGTTGATCAATGCAGGTTTTTTGTTTTTTAAAGTAGCATACATCCTGTTCAACTGTTCACGATAAATTTCAGAGTTAATAGATCGACCTGTGGAATGATTTCAAAATGAATAACTTCTTCACAATTCTACCAGATGCTGATCATGGACTTGTTTTCAAACCACCCTTGTTTTGAAACAGGTTGGGCTTATTTGCCCACATTAAACTATTATTTTCGATTATTTGGATTTCGTAGATATACTAATTTTTTACCATATGTCACTGTGCTTTTCAAAAACCGCACATTCTGTGGGTTTTCCAGAAGAGTTTTGCACGTTTCCATTCTGTGATTTGCTTGTTGTGTAATTAATTCATGAAAAGCTTCTCTAGAGTTTTTGTACGTTTTCTCTACTTTATGTAAATGTCGCCATATAGTGTCCTTGGACGGTCCTAGCTACTCCTCAGATTTCCGAGTGCTGGATTCATCTTCACGTTTTTTGTTCAAATCAATCAGATTAACAAGCGATGGCCTCCGATTTCTGGATTTAATTTCAAGAGACTAGTCACATCTCTTAAAACGCTTGCAGCATTATTTAGGCTGTACGATCACTGATCCTATCATCTCCAACTTCTCGAATTTTACGAGTTGATTCAGCAGCTTTATGATCCACATTAAAATAATGTCTTAAGATGGATAACGTTTCAATATTTGTATCAGCCATTGTATAACCTAGAAATAGATAAAAGAATAGGTATTATTATAATAAATATAATATGGAAGAACACGTACTCTTTAATATAATATTTTGATTTTGTCATTACACTGTAAAAAAAAGACATTTTTACAGTACAAAGTACTGTTCATCTCGCGCACAAACTCGATCACAGTGAATTTTCTGTATCTTTCTTTGGTTTCCTGACTATATTAACATGGAACTTGAAATTTGTCAGTAGCAATACACAATTTTTAGACAAGTAAATTTTGAATTTAATGCTGTTCGATAAAAAAGTTTAATAAAAAAGAAAAGTGCCCAGCTAAACTGATGGCATTGAGCTCACAGACTATTCACACTAATTGTATATTATACTCTTATTTTAAAGAATAATGCCACTCAAAAATATAAGTGAATGGGAATTTTCCCCCGTTTCCCCCTTTATACTTAACCAGTGAACCTCCAAATCTAATCAGGAAAGCTCCTTATCATAATAAACCGGTATACCAAATTTGGAGCAAATCGAATAATCTTGCAAAAAAAAAAAAAAAAAAAAAAAAAAAAAAAAAAAAAACATTTATCTAAATTAAGGTGGTGGACTAACCCTTTATCCTTAACCAATGAATCGCCAAAACGAATCAGGGAAGCTTCTTAACATAATAAACCGGTATACCAACTTCGGAGCAAATCGAATCATTCTGCATGAAAAACCCATTTATCTAAATTAAGAGGGGCGGTCTAACCTCCCTTTTCCCCCTTTACCCTTAACCAATGAACCCCAAAACTAATCAGGGAAGTTCCTTAACATAATAAACCGGTATACCAAATTCGGAGCAAATCGAATCATTCTGCATGAAAAACACATTTATCTGAATTAAGGCGGGTGGACTAACCCTGTTTTCCCCCCCTTTATCCTTAACCAATGAACCCCCAAAACTAATCAGGGAAGTTCCTTAACATAATAAACCGGTATACCAAATTCGAAGCAAATCGAATCATTCTGCATGAAAAACACATTTATCTGAATTAAGGGGGGTGGACTAACCCCGTTTTCCCTTTTTATCCTTAACCAATGAACCCCCAAAACTAATCAGGGAAGTTCCTTAACATAATAAACCGGTATTCCAAATTCGGAGCAAATCGAATCATTCTGCATGAAAAACCCATTTATCTGAATTAAGGGGGAGTGGACTAACCCCGCTTTTCCCCCTTTATCCTTAACCAATGAACTCCCAAAACTAATCAGGGAAGTTCCTTAACATAATAAACCGGTATACCAAATGCGGAGCAAATCGAATGATTCTGCATGAAAACCCCATTTATCTGAATTAAGGGGGCGGACTAACCCCCCTTTTCCTGCTTTATCCTTAACCAATGAACCCCCAAAACTAATCAGGGAAGTTCCTTAACATAATAAACCGGTATACCAAATTCGGAGCAAATTGAATGATTCTGCATGAAAAACCCATTTATCTGATTTAAGGGGGATGGACTAACCCCGTTTTCCCTCTTTACCCTTAACCAATGAACCCCCAAAACTAATCAGGGAAGTTCCTTAACATAATAAACCGGTATACCAAATTCGGAGCAAATTGAATGATTCTGCATGAAAAACCCATTTATCTGAATTAAGGGGGGTGGACTAACCCCGTTTTTCCCTCTTTATCCTTAACCAATGAACTCCCAAAACTAATCAGGGAAGTTCCTTAACATAATAAACCGGTATACCAAATTCGGAGCAAATCGAATCATTCTGCATGAAAAACCCATTTAACTGAATTAAGGGGGTGGGGTGGGGACTAACCCCGTTTTTCCCCCTTTATCCTTAACCAATGAACTCCCAAAACTAATCAGGGAAGTTCCTTAACATAATAAACCGGTATACCAAATTCGGAGCAAATTGAATGATTCTGCATGAAAAACCCATTTATCTGAATTAAGGGGGTGGACTAACCCCGTTTTTCCCCCTTTACCCTTAACCAATGAACCCCCAAAACTAATCAGGGAAGTTCCTTAACATAATAAACCGCTATACCAAATTCGGAGCAAATCGAATCATTCTGCATGAAAAACACATTTATCGGAATTAAGGGGGGTGGACTAACCCCGTTTTACCCTCTTTATCCTTAACCAATGAACTCCCAAATCTAATCAGGGAAGTTCCTGAACATAATAAACCGGTATACCAAATTCGGAGCAAATCGAATCATTCTGCATGAAAAACTCATTTAACTGAATTAAGGGGGTAGGGTGCGGACTAACCCCGTTTTTCCCCCTTTATCCTTAACCAATGAACTCCCAAAACTAATCAGGGAAGCGCCTTATCACAGTGAACCTAGGAAAAAATTTTGAAGCAAATCGGATGTTTCTATCAAGAGTTATCGCGTTACGTACATACGTACATACATACATACATACATACATACAGAACGGGCGGGCACATTAGCTCTCAGGCTTTGATAGCCTGTGAGCTAATGCAATGTTTTTCAGTATACTTGATGTCTCGTGACATTGTTTACCATGTTGTTTTTAAATTATGTGAAAATTAATCCACGCTCGCAAATAGCTAATTTAATTTTTATTTTATTTTATGGTTGCAATATTTTCATTATGCTTCATGTCTCGTGACATTGTTTACTATATTATTGTTTTTAAGTTATGTGAAAATATTTTCTATTATGATTGATTTTGAAAATGTCGCCGATTGTGCGATGAAACGATCGTAAGTCTTAATAAAGATATTCTATCACTTTTTATAGCATTATTTAACTTAATTTGTTTTCTTTTCTTTTCTAAATAAATGACAGGAATTTTGAAAAATACAGACTTAGTCTGAATGATTCATAGAATTTCAAAACACTGTGCAATTAGAGGTACTAGCGAATCGTACCCGGGCTTCCCGGGTTAAAGAATATAGGTGAATGTATTTTTATTTTAATTGAAAACTAATAATTTTTTTATATGCAATAAATTTTTTAGATTGTCCACTACATTAAAAAAAGTATTTTTCATATGGAAATACGAATTATACAATCAAATAAATTTTTGAAATTTATCAAAATCGATATTTTCTTATTAGCCGCATGGTAAGAGTTATTTGACCAAGATTTTGCTACTTATGGCATCCTTTTATATTCTGATAATTTCAGAGCTTATACAGGTCTGTTAAATTTGTGTATTATTTATGTTATTTTATATATTTATTCATAGGGAAGGTTTTTTTTTTAATGAATATCAGCCCTAAGAAAATTATGAACTCTTTATTTTGTTTTAAGGGGAAATTGATTAATCTTTCGTAATCGAGCTCCGCGTGATATGTATAAATTAAAAAATATTTCATGCTTTAAAATTGTTTTTAAAACTATAGACAATCAGCAAACTGAGATGAACTTTGCTAACAAATTCCATTAAAAAAAAAAAATCCTATTTGGTGATCTAAAAATTTAAATTGTACGATTACAAATATGTTAGATTTGTGTTTTTTCAATATTATTATTTTATTTGTTTATAAAAGGAGTATTAATTTCTTTAATTTGTCTTTCACAAATATATTAGATTGGTGGTTTTTTTTATATTATTCTCTTATTTTTTTATAAAGGAAGTATTAATTTCGTTATGCAAAAATAGTCAAAAACAAATGCTGAAAAATGTTTGTTGCTTTATGTGCAAAATGTTTATTATTATTATGTATTGAAACCGGCACGTGATAAGATAAACTTAAAAAAAAAATCATGGGTACTTTTCGGTTAGCCGGGCGCCAGTGTTATATATACATATCTATATACATACATATATGTAAATATACATATATATTATATACATATACACATATTGTCCACACATATATATATATGTATATATACATACATTTATGCATACATATATATGTATATATAACACTGGCGCCCAGCTAACCGAAAAGTACCAAATCATGCTTAAACATTATCTTAGAAAATATAATACAACGGTCAATTAAGATACAGTTTTTAAACAAATTTCATTTGAAAGTAAATTTTTTCCCTATGCGACGAAAATTGAAAATGTGCGATGGTCAGAAGATTAAAAAATTGCAGTAGCAAAAATTTCAAGACAGAAATTTGATCGTGAAGTGTTGCCATTCGCAAAATGACGCCAGCGTTACGCACAGAAACGCGTCTTCTTTATAATATAGATACTTAATCAGTAAAATATAATAAAGATCAGTTATTAGGATGTGGTTATCAATTGAGGCTCTTATGATTGGTATTCCTGAATGAAAAACAGCAATTTTCACCTTCACAAAATTTGCATGCGTACTTCTCATTCATCATTTAAAAAAAATTGTACTTTGTTTGATCATTTAAAATCATTTTAACTCAAAACTTGAAGTCAAGATTGTCATCAGCATCTTTTATGTGAACAGACGCACTCTTTACTCGAGATTCTAATAGCAATTCCGGAGAGTAAAAATTTCCGTTATTTATGTTTTTTAGACGCATTTGTGTCAAAATGTTTAGTTTTATCTAAGAAAATGATCGTTTTCCTTTAAATATGACTTCATTTTCACTTAAATAAGCATTTCGCCTAGTGCCTGAAATTTATTATCAGTACACATGCAGAAGGAAAAACAATATAGAAAATTTATGAGGAAAAATACGTGTTTTCAAAAGCAGTATGTTACTTTGCGTTATTATGCCCCTAATATAATATTCTGCTCCTAATGGGATATTGTGACACTACACTCTATACAACAATTTTTATCAACAATTTTGAATTTTTATCAGAAAATAGCATGAATAAAGATAAAAATACCTCATTATTTCTCTATTGTCTGCAATAATGAAAGGTATCTAATTTTCACCATTTTGAAGCAATTTCATAAAATGCTTTTAAAATTAAAATATAAAAGTGAGATATTTAAAAATCAAACAAACAAATAAACAAACAAATAGTGCCACATCTACAAATGAAGAGCTTTCAGTTTAATATATATATATATATTAGTAAAATTGGTTCAGCAGAAAGATCCGGGCAGATGACTAAAAAACACTTGTATTCTTAATATAGATTATATAAAATTAGGAAAAATTAAATTAAGCAAATTATGTTATTTTGATATAATTATAGTAGAATGTCCTAAAAAATAGCATTAAAATTTTATTATTCAAGAGAATTTTGGACAAAATTTCAAGAACGTATTATTTTAAACCACGAATTATTTGGTTGCTTGTCTTACTTGGCGAAGCAAATCCATCCAGGCGAGAATCATCAATTTCTGTAATATAAATCGCTATTATTTGCATGTCACCTCTCTTTTATAAAGACTAGGGGATCGTACCCGGGCTTCCCGGGTTAAAGAATATAGGTGAAAACATTTTTTTTTTATTGAAAACTAACAATTTTTTTATATGCAATAAATTTTTTAGATTGACCACTTACATTAAAAAATCATTTTCATATGGAAAATACGAATTACACAATCAAATACATTTTTGAAATTTATCAAAAGCGATATTTCCTTATTAGCCGCATGCTAAGAGTTATTTGCCAAGATTTTACTACTTATGGCATACTTTTATATTCTGATAATTTTAAAACTTATACATGTCTGGTAAATTTGTGTTTTATTTATGTTATTTTATTTATTCATTCATAGAGAAGTTTTTTTTAATGGAAATTAGCCGTAAGAAAATGAACTCTTTATTTTGTTTTAAGGGCAAACGGATTAATCTTTCGTAATCGAGTTCCGCGCGATATAGATAAATTTTAAAGAAAATATTCCATGCTTTAAAATTGTTTTTAAAACCATAAACAATCAGGAAACTGAGATGAACTTTGCAAACAAATTCCATTTGAAAAAAAATCCTATTTGGTGATCTAAAAATTTATATTGTACGATTACAAATATGTTAGATTTGTGTTTTTTCAATATTATTCTTTTATTTGTTTATAGAAGAAGCATTAATTTCGTTAATTTGTCTTTCACAAATATGTTAGTTTGGTGTTTTTTTTTTAACATTATTCTTTTATTTGCTTATAAAGGAAGTATTAATTTCATTATGCAAAAATAGTCAGAAACAAATGCTGAAAAATGTTTGTTGCTTTATGTGCAAAATGTTTATTATTTTATGTATTGAAACCGGCACGTGATAAGATAAACTTAAAAAAAAAAATCATGCTTAAAAATTATTTTAGAAAATATAATAAATCAGTCAATGAATACAGTTTTTTAAACAAATTGCATTTGAAAGAACACTTATTTTCCTATACGACAAAAATTGAAAATGTATGATGGTCAAAAGATTGAAAAAATGCAGTAGCGAAAATTTCAAGACCGAAATTTGATCGTGAAATATTGCCATTCGCAAAAGGACATCAGCGTTACGCACAGATACGTTTGTTCTTTATAATATAGATACATAATCAGTAAAATATAATAAATATCAGTTATTAGGATGTGGTTATCAATTGGGGCTCTTATGCTTGGATTTCCGGAATGAAAACAGCATTTTTCAACTTCTCAAAATTTGCATACGCGCTTCTCATATCCATATTCATCATTCTTTTAAAAATTGTATTTTGTTTGATCATTTAAAAATCATTTTAACTCAAAACTTGAAGTCAAGATTGTCAGCAACATCTTTTATGTGAAAAGACGCACTCTTTATTTGAGATTCTAATCTCAATTTTGGAGAGTAAACATTTCCATAATTTATGGTGTTTAGACGCATTTGTGTTAAAAGGCTTAGTTTTATCTAAGAAAATGATTGTTTTCTTTTAAATATGACTTAATTTTCACTTAAATAAGCCTTTTGCCTAGTGTCTGGAATTTAGTATCAGTACACATGCAAAAGGAAAATCACTATAGAAAATTTATGAGGAAAAATTCGTGTTTTCAAAAGCAGTATGTCATTTTCCGTTATTATGACCTAATATCATATTCTGCTCCTAATGGGATTTTGCGCCACTAAACCCCATACAACAATTTTTATCAACAATTTTGAATTTTCATCAGAAAATAGCATGAATAAAGTTTAAAATACCTCATTATTTCTCTCTTGTCTGCAGCAATGAAAGCTACCTAATTTTCACCATTTTGAAGAAATTTCATAAAATGCTTTTAAAATTAAAATATAAAAGTGGGGATATTTAAAAAAAAAACAGATAGTGCGACCACATCTACAAAGGAAGAGCTTTCAGTTTAAATATATATATATTAGTAAAATTGGTTCAGCAGAAAAATCAGGACAGATGACTAAAAAACACACTTGTTTTTTAAATACTATAGATTATATACAATTAGGAAAAATTAAATTAAGCAAATTATGTTGTTTTGATAAAATTATAGTAGAATATCCTAAAGAATAGCATGAAAATTTTATTATTCGAGGGAATTTTCGACAAAAACTTCAGAAACACGATGTTATTTTAAACCACGAATTATTTGTTTGCTTGTCTAACTCAGCGAAGCAAATCCATCCAGGTGAGAATCATCAATTTCTGTAATATAAATCGCTATTATTTGCATGCCACCTCTCTTTTATGAAGACACTCTACATTTTTGTAAAGCATTGCGTTTATCAGTGTGTGCTTTCGATTACATTATTTTCAAAAGTGAAGCATTTTAAATCAGCTGGGTTGTGAAAATGACGCACTTCTACAAAACATAATTCAGGTTTAAGAATTAAAATACACGCTTTTTTATAAAATGACGTCATTTGCATCCGCTAAAGCAATCTACTGTTACAACACAGTCTTAAACTTCGTCTATAGAAAAGTGTGCATATGACATCATTATCACGGAATAACAGACAATATTTTTGACATAGCCCATATGTTATTTTCAACTATTTTTTCAGGTTTTATGAGAAAATGGCAACAAAAATATACAGTATCTCCTATTTTCAACTATTTTCCGTTTACTTTCAATGACTTTCAATAGAAATGAGGTACTTTTGTTGCCACGATAAGAAAAATGGTATTAAAAACTGCTAAAAAATTAATATCTCAAAAATTAATTTAGATACATCTTTCAAACAAATTGCATTTAAAAGAGCATTTTTTTCCTTATACGACGGTGTAAAAATTTAAAATGTGCGATGTTTAGAAGTTAAAAAATTTGCAGTAGAGAAAATTGCAAAGCAAAAATTTCATTTCAAATTTCAAAGTGTTGCCATTCGCAAAATGACGTATGCGTTACGCACAGATATGTTTGTCCTTTATAATATAGATACTCTAAATTTTTGTAAAACATTGCGTTTTATCAGTGCGTGATTTCGATTACATTATTTTCAAATTGAAGCATTTTAACCTGTGAAGAATTTCAAAGCAGCTGGGCTGTGAAAATGACGCACTTCTAAAAAACATAATTCAGGTTTAAGAATTAAAATACACGCTTTTTTATAATATGACGTCATTTGAATCTAAACTTCGTCTATGGAAAAGTATGCATATGACGTCATTATCACGGAATAACAGACAATATTCTTGACATAGCCCACATTTTAATTTCAATTTTTTTTTCCGGGTTTTATGTGAAAATGGCAACGTAAACATAGAGTATCTCCTATTTTCGACAATTTTCCGCTTACTTTCAAAGATTTTCAATAGAAATGGGGTACTTTTGTTGCCACGATAAGAAAAATGGTATTAAAAACTACAAAAATATTAATATCTCAAAAATAAATTGAGGTACAGCTTTCAAACAAACTGCATTTAAAAAAGCATTTTTTTCCTTATACGACGGTGTAAAAATTTAAAATGTGCGATGTTTAGAAGTTTAAAAATTTGCAGTAGAGAAAATTGGAAAAGCAAAATTTCATTTCAAATTTCAAAGTGTTGCCATTCGCAAAATGACGTATGCGTTACGCACAGATATGTTTGTCCTTTATAATATAGATAGGATCTACAGAAACGGGTGATACATGACTAGATACATACACTCACCAAGTTTATAATCCTGCCTCGTGGCTTGCGAGCAGGAACGCATCACTGCTGTTGTGACGGACATTGACAGAAACGTGCTATTAAACGTATGGACGGAACTGGATTACCGTTGGGATGTGTGCGGGATGACTAAGGGCGCACACATTGGACATTTTGAAGTATGTACCAGAAACTTGGTGAGTATATGTATCTTTTCATGTATCAGCCGTCTTTGTTCGTCGTATATTTGTAGATAAACAGTCCTTTGAAATCTGATAGAGCATTTAGGCTAACCCTGTATATAGAGAAGCTTTGACCAATAATGTTTGGGAAAAATAATTTTGTTCATTATTTTAGAATGATAAAATGTGAAATTTTCTCGCACATAATTATATAAAGTAGGTGCAGAGTAGATATCAGCACATTTTTAAGCACACCTTTCTTATGAAGGTGGTTTATGTCAATTCTCTACAATTATAATATTTTTCTATAAAATACATCCTTAAAAATGTTTACATTCGCATTTTTGATTTATATAAAACATGTTCTGTTCTAAATATCAAACAGGAAAGAAAGTGAAAATTTCGGAACTGAAATTATACAAAATATTTATGCATCATATTTGATGAATATGTAACAACGTCCTAGCGAAATAGCAATTTTCGTAGATAAGGGAATTCCTTTCTTTTGTAAGTAAACAAATAAATCTATGTCCACATCTTAGGGGATAAGCTATGGAATGTCCGGAACGAAGAGGAATTTAGTCTAAACCCGGTTAGGGGAAATGTAGAGAAAAGTCAGTCAGTGCTTCGAAGAGTTGGGAGAAGGTTGTTCTGGTAAGAGCTCTGAACTAAACGGAGATAGTTATAATTTGAGCTATGAGCACGTGGCAAGTGCTATGATATGCTAAAGCCAGGATTGTGGCTTGTTGATTGCCCGTGTGGAGAGCTGAAGTAATTGATGTATTTATACATAATATATTTTTTGTTTCTTAATTAAATTTGTTTTGTTTTTAAAATTGTATTGAATTTTTGTTAAATTGTTTTACGAGCTATGGTTATTTTTTTATAACATTCACTACCCAGTCGAGTGCCGATATTACAAATATTAAAAATACCAGTAAATAAAGTAAAAATACCAGTTAAAGAAAAATTTTAAACTTAAAAATGCATAATTAAAAAAAGAATCAAGAAATGTTTTAGAAATTATATTTCTTGATTGAATATATGGAAACCGTCGTGATATTGACTCCAGCATAAAGATCTAAAAATGAGAACTGGAGAGGAAACAGACTTTAGTCTTTGATCTGAAGCTAAAGTTCATTTCAAAATAAAATAATAGAATAAAATAACATTTTTAAAATAACAGGTATTAATTTTGTACGGAAATTTTAATAACTGATGTTTGTGAAATATCATGCAGTTCATAATTCTCTAATTATGAAATGAGAACTTTTATCTGCGGAAAAAAAATATTTGAAACTCTTGAATAATCAATGTTATTAACGTTTTACTCTAACAACTTAATTTAAATCTTCTGTTACAAGCATTGAGTTCCAATATTTATGCATAACACTCCAGTTTAAAAGTTTTTTAGATGCTGAGATTAAATGAAATGCCAAATATAATTTCATAGAAAAAGTTATTATGCATTAAAATGACTTTATTTAAGAAAAAAAAAACATATGCAAAACTTGAATATTAGCAAAATCAGGTATATTAAAAAATATCAAAATTTAATTGAAAACTGTATTTTATTTTGTTTCTTGAAAAATGTATTTTCAAACATATTTAATTAAAATTATCTGTCAAAAGCTTATGCTGTTCGTGTTTAATTAAAACAGGAAACTCACCGTTGTCAATAAAAAATAAATATCAAATGAACTACTAATCCTGAATCAAAATCTAAAGCTTAACGAAGTTATCTTTTTTCTATGAATTACACTTCTTGAATTTTTTAAGCGATGACGTTAATGTAAATTATTACATTTTGTTTAAAAAATGTTAGGTGATATCAAACATGCCAAAATATAATCTTGTAAATCTCAAATTAATGTAAATTAACCTAGCAAAACGGTAGTTTTCATTGAAAAAAAAGAAAAACGATATATATATATATATATATATATATATATATATATACATATGTATACATAAAAAAAGAAAAACTAACAGTCAGATTTTGCTGTTATTTCAAAATATTAAATAAGGTCACGTGCGAAAATACATATACATACTTGCCAACTTTTAATTTTTTTTTCCTACCACTATTTTTGAAACAAAAAAAATTACCTTATTTAATCTAAAATTTCGATGATTAAATAAGACAAATATTTCCGACAAAAATAGTGGATGGTAAAAAACATGAAGTTGGCAGTTATGTGTAAGTATGTAATTTGTGCGCCATTTGTATTTATACAAAAAAAAAAAAAAAAAAAAATATTTATACTTGATGAAGTGAATTTTCAGTCTTTATATAATTCATTTGTCATATACCACTTGAAATCTATGTTATTATACTTAAACAAATCAAACACTTTTAAGCTTAAAAAATAAAATTTAGGCGTAAATAAGACAAATATTTCTGATGAAAATTAGTGTAAAAAATGAATTTCCGATCTTTTTAATAATTCATTTGTCACATATAATTTTAAATATATTTTACTATACTTAAATATAACAAACATTTTTAAACTTAAAAATAAATTTTAGGAGTAAATAAGACAAATATTTCTGATAAAAAATAGTGTAGGAAAAAACAAAGCATGAAGTTGGCAGGTATGTATATGCATGTAATTTTTTGCGAATTATGTATATGTATAAAAATATGTATATGTATATGTATATTTAAACTTGATGAAATGAATTTTCGATCTTTTTAATAATTCCTTTGCCAGATATAAATTTAAATCTATTTTATTATATACTTAAATAAATTTAACATTTTCAAACTAAAAAAAATAAATTTGAGAATTTCTAGTAATTTATCTTCAGTTAAATATATTAAAAAAAGGAAGTATTTCGAATATTTCACGGCTCAGTGAATATGGAAAAGGATTTATAAATTCGGTTTTAAAGCATTAAGTATTAAGTATTAAACTTATAAACTTCCTTAAGCTTTCAATAAGCTCATTAACTTTTCATAAAAATTTTTGACCGTATGAAACTAATCTTTTTACTCAGAGATGCTCGAAAATCTTATTTTATTTAGTTTTTTAGATAAGGCATAGTGCTATACTATTGCACACAGGAAAAAAATATTAGTTATTTTACATACAGAAAAGTTATTTTCTTCAAAGTGTTCTACTTTTTTTTAAGAAAAATTTAATTTAATATTTCATTCGACAATTAAATCACCTTTGAAATAATTCCCTTAAGTTATTTCATAAATTCAGAGAAAAAAAATAATAATGCTTGAACAGGTTTTAGATACACAAAGATTAAATAAGTCGAAAATTGTATATCAAACGTGGCAAATGAGGTGCGTTCGTACTATAACTAGTTTTATAAATATTCAGATCTTGGTGCAATAGCTGTTGTGCTCTTATGAAAAAATGCATGAATACCAAAATTTAGTACGATTATACTTATTAAATTAAAAATACGGAAATAATATGACTTCATCTAACCTATAATCATTACCTATCATGGGATATCATTGAATAAATTGCGGATGATAGGATTTAATGCAATGAAAAAAACTTTTGTTAATATCTTTTTAAGTTTTGATTCGATTTTCATAAAATTTGAAATGGCCCGACAGAAGTCTGCAATGATCATATATATTAAATTTCAAAACATTCGGTTGTGTAATTTTTGCGCCGTTATATGCAGACAGACAGACAGACGGACGGAACAGACGACGACTATAGGTGCTACCTATTTATAAAATTACGAACGCACGTAAAAAGTGGTTATTATACAACATGGTACAACACAAAAGACACTATGAACCCTACAACAAATGAATTAATATTTGTTGTATAAAACAGTACTATTAATCCTAAATATTTTTTAAATATTGACTACCTTTAATTCTGTTTTGCTTTTACTCTAAATTAATTTGGAAATATTAAAAGCTGATTTTTTTCATTAGCATTATATATATTTTTTTATGATTGAGATTTTTATGTATTCGTGAGATTTTTTTTTAACAGACTTTATATCATTATGAATTTTGTAGCAAATCGATTGAACGTCTAGCATTTAGCATATATGTTATTAAAATGATATATTATTTTTGAACAAAATAAAGTAAAGCTTATATTTTTCACATACTCACCTCTTTAAAAACATTAATTTTTTTTCTTCCTATAAGTTTAGATAATTTTTGTTGCTCACTAGATATGGAAAGGGATTTAAAAAATCCCTTAAATTACCCCTGAAATTTTGAACCAATACTTGTAAACGTTCGATAAAATTGTTTATTGTGAAAATAATCTTATTACATCGATAAATTCGATATGTTTTGGTTACTGTCGTATTTTTTTGATAAAATGTAATTAATTTACATTGTTACGTATGGAAAATAATTTTCTCCGATATTTTCTTTTTTAAAACAAATAGAAAAATAAGAGGATTATTATTTTTTAAAAAAGAAACGATTAAATTAGCCTTGAAATAATTTTCACGAGTTAACTCATAAAGTATTAAACAAAATTAAATTATATAGTAAGTTCTCTATGGAAAGATTAAAGAAAAAAAAAGAAATTATTCTGCATAATGAACTCTGTTACTGTCACAGGTTTTAACTACTGAATTATTATCAGAAAATTTTTACATATGAATTTCGCCTGATTTCAGAAAATTTCCAATTATTTTTAAATGACTGTTAGGAAAAACTTTACGACACAACACGACAACACCAGCGATCATAGACACAGGCTCGAAACAAAACTAGTGAAACATGCAAAATTTGACACAAAATATTAAGAAGTATACATAATGTACAGGGTAAATACATAAAAGAATATAAAAGAAGCAACAAATAAATATCAGCTAGACAATATAACGTGAGATACGATGCCCCAATTTGGCGTCATAACCTGAGCACGCGAAGTAAGCAAGTATTTGCAAGCTGTTAGAGGCGCTGGCCATAGTTGGCTTCGTACTGGCCATAATTAGGGCATACAGCCCCAACCTCGAGATTCCTGGTTCCTCTAGTTTGATTCTAGATCGCATCCACGTAAAACATGAAGATGCTTAAGGTACGGTATGTAAGCTATGCAGAGCAGTAATTATACATAGCACAAGAATCCACTACACGAACTATGCGAAAAAAAAAATCAACATTTGGAAAAAGCAACCAGTAGAAAATATAGAACCTGGAATCGGACACAATGTCAAAGACGTATTTGTATGCACAGACCGCTCAAAATTGGAATCAGGCGCTACGTGTTAGACTTACGTTGTATACGAAAACGAGCGAAAAGTCAAGACATGGTCAGTGCCCTAAAGAAAATGTAACAGTATTTTCCAAGCAGAATTACTGGCCATACTAATTCCAGAAGAATGACGTTACATGACAGGGCAAGACTACAGTATTCGCTCGGAGTACATGTCACCAATACAAGCTCCAAGCAAAACTTTTAACTTAGATAAAACAATTGACACCACTCAACAAAAAGTTAAAAATTCAAGGATAGCCTTCGAGCTAATTTACAAAGAAAATAATCAATGTGAACAAAATATTGTTCATTTATCATTCTTCTCCCCACCGTAGAATATTTCTGTTATCGTGTCTAGATCTGTTCTTATATTAGCTGTTTATTTTTAAGTATCTTTAAACTAACCTTATTAGGCCAATTAGTTAACTAATCCTTCGTTTTTTGTACATGTTTTTTTTTTAGTATGCGTGCTTCTCTTTCCAAGCATGTTTGTATGTATGAAGGATAGTATGTATTTCAGTATGTAAGTTCGCAAATAGGATTGTAAGTTTGTAGGACAGCAAGAAGGTATACATGAAAATGCGCAAGAATGTTAGTATACATCGATGCTTTATTTATAAATATGCTTTATTTTTAATATATTATGTGTGCCTAACAAAGTAACCTCTGCTGCTAAAGGATACATTTGTTTTTATATGGCCTAATAGTATTATTTTAAATTGTAGGACATTCCAAATATTCTCGTGCTCTTTGATTCACGACACTTTTAAATTATAGAAGTTTTGTGATTGCCACAGGGTAGTTCAGGAAAGTGTATTTACCACCTATAAAGTTCAGGCGTTTTGATTAATACAGAAAAAAATAATAAACCGTTGAAAAAAGGAAAGAGTTTTAACCGACAGATTCTATGTAGGAAATGAGGGATTAAACTAATAATTATAATCTGTTGTGGAAAGACACATTATTTATCTTATCATTTTATCTACCCTAGCATTCTGTGAGGTGTATGTAGAATAAACGAAATATATAATCTATCTATATTAGAAAGCAGAAACGTGTCCTTCAGTGAGAATGCTGACGTCATATCGACGGTGACAACGATCTAAACAATCAATTTAGTCTACTAGCAAATTTAACATCTAACCATCGCACAATTTTCATGACTGCGAAATTCTGACACTTTTTCCAATCAAAGAAACATATTTGAACCAGAAATTGTATTTAATAAAGAAAATAAATATGTACTATGTTTCATGAAATAAATGTAGCCCGCATTTTATTAATATAGGTATATTTCCAAAACATGATTTTATGATTTGAAAAAACGTAAATGTTGGCAGCTATGAATTTGAATTTTTACACATCAAATAAAAAAAATGTACTTTAAAATTCTATTAATTCCTTTGAAATCTATATCTCGATTAACAGATTTTTTGTGGTCTTAAAAATAATTTTGAAACGTGAATTTAAAAAAACAAATTATCGCAAAAAAGAACGTGCAACACAATTGCGGAAGATTAAGCGATATGCACTTAAAAAAATGTACATTATTCAGCACTTTTTTATGTAATATTTCGCGACTAAATTAACAACAAAAATTAAATTTCACAAATAAATAAATGCAACTCGAATTTACCAAGCAAATAATCGAAACGCGCTTAAACACCGAAACAATTAAAATAAGAAGATGATATTGATAATAATAATATAATAATATAATTCTATATAAATATAGAAATCATTCGCGATTTACCGCTGAGATGTGGCTAATATGAAACTATGAAAAATGCTTTGTGGTGTATTAAATTGGGCAATCTACGAAAATATGCTAAATGTAAAAAATCTACTGCAGTTTGCAATTAAAAGTGATTTTTACATATGTAGGACAATCTGGATAAAGAAGATTACATCTCTTGTTTATTTTAAGAGTAAAACATGTTGATTTTAATGAAGTAAAAAATTTTACCGCGAAAATAAAAGTACTTGCCAGGTTCAGCCAGGTGGGGAGGCCTACCAATTGGTTTGAGCTCAACTAGCCCTACCCAAAGTACTTGCACAAGACAAAAATCAGTGTACAAGACAAAAATCAGATTTTCAATATAATCATGAAATTAAAATGATAAAAATGACGCTTTTTCGAAAACCCTAGTTTTAGATTTTGTTTATTTTTAAAAAACTTATATTATTGCTATAGCTTAAAAAATGAAATTTGTGTGAGGTTAAATACAATAATTAACAAAAATAATAACGAAGGGCAATTCCAAGCGAATGTTACCATTTTTAGTATTTTATTTTTTACATCAAACAGGTAATACTCTTATTTTCTGATAGTATTAAACGTATATTTTTTATATTTGCAAAGTATTTTATAAAAGTTTGAATAGTCGAAATCAATAAAATCCATTATAATCAGCATAGCTTCTTTTTATGTGCTTATTTGTTTCCCTGTTACATATTGGATGTTGGTTTGTTACAGGTAATATTACATATTTTTTATAACTATATTGTGGCGACAATCAAATTTATTGGAAGTCGAATGTTTCTGAACTGCATTTGAATGAAAATACATTTTTGTTATAAAAAATTGTATGTTATTTTATAAATAATATAGATAAACATTAAGGTGTCTGAAAAGCATTTTAATTCCTGTTTGTCTGTTACAATATGCCACCTTTTAAATAATAAATATTCACAATAAATAGTTTATTCATAATAACTATATTAATTTATATTATAATATCATATATTAAGTGTAACCATTTTTTAATTACATTATTATTATTTTTAAAATAATGTAAGGACATATTTTCCTCTATGACTGTTAGTCTATTACAATGGAATTGCCCGGAAATAATAATTGAGGAAAAGTAAAATAAAAGTACTTCACAAGACAAAAATCAGATTTTCTATATAATCATGAAATTAAAGTGAAAAAAATGGCGTTTATACACAACTCTCATTTTAGATTTTGTTTATTTAAAAAAAAAACCTATATTATTAATATAGTTTAAAAAATGAAGTTTGTGTGAGGTTAAACACAATAATTAACACTAAAGAATTAGTTAAAAAAATCAACAGAAATCCGAACACAACGGTAGAGAGTTATAAAAAAGACTTTTTTTTTACGTCAAACATTTGAGTTTTATAAACCGCCACATTGTATGCCCATCAACAAGTATGTGAGAAATTACCTGATTCAATTTTACTTATATAACAGGCGTATGTTTGCACAACAATTTGACTTCATTAATTTTCATAGTATGAATAAAAGTTGTATTTAATTTCATTTTAATTATTGTGATAGGAATTGTTTTAATGCTATGCATATATTTTTTCGTATGTTTCTATAAAATCTAGAAAAAAATAGAACTGTATGCTTAAAGTGCGAATATCTCATTTTCTCGCAAATGCAATTTAATAAAAATACACTCAAACTATAATGAAAAAATAAATAAATATCTAACTACATATATACAATTGAAAGCAAACACATTAAATTGCTTTTTAATTTCAGCCTTTTCTTTTCTTTTCTGAAAAAATAATGTAAAATAGCACAAATAAAATTTAAAACTTGTTTCCATTTCTCTTGTTTGAAATTTTATTCTCCGCCTTACTTACCTCATCCTCATGAGCCCACCCAGGTAAAATAATTTGCTTTTATTCGTTATTCATAGATGGCATCACACTGAATAGAAAGAGGTATTTGTGTGGTTTCATTATAAAATTTTAAACGAATTAGAAAACAAGGAACAAAAGTTAAAAGAAAAAACTCATCATGAGAAAGACTGATTAAATTTGAAACAGAAGTAAAAAGATACCAAAACTAAATTTTAACGAAAAGAGATTGGTGATGTTTTATTTTCGATGAAAAGTAAAATATTTTAACTATAAGTATCGATTAAGAAAATGATACATCTAATATTCATTGTATTTTATTTTATTATCAATTCTAGCAGGGATGACCGAGATAGGCTCGATCAAAATTAGCCTTGTGTTCAATTCGATTTTTTATTATTACTGTATCAGTCTTGCTGTTTAAACACACTTGGCATGATCCTGAGACATAGTGACCCAAAATGATCCACTAATCGAATTTTTACGAACATGCGAAAAAACCGATGCTCTTCTCGAACCCGAAAACGATAGAATACAAAATTTACTCAAAATCGTTAAAGTCGTTTTATAAATAAAATTAGCTTGACCCACGGTAACTCAAAAGGGACACACTAATCTAAATTTATCGAACATGTGACCTATCCCAATGGTCTTCTCGTGCTGGGAAACGATGTAATAAAAATTTTTGCCAAAATCGCTTGAGCCGTTTTTTAGATACAATTAGCTTGACGCATAGTGACCCCAAAATGACCCACTAAACGAATTTTCTCGAACACATGACTTAGGCCAATGGTCTTCTCATGCTCAGAAACAATATAATACAAAAGTTTGTCAGCATGTTTTGAGCCGTTTTTTAGATACCATTAGTTTGACCCACAGTCCAAAAATGACCCAGTAATAGATTTTTCTCGAAAATGTGACTTAGCCCACACATCTTCTCATGCCCAGAAACGATATAATACAAAATTTTTATCAATGTTTTGAGCCGTTTTTTTAGATGCAATTAGCTTGATCCACAGTGACTCAAAAATGACCCAGTAATCGATTTTTCTCGAAAATATGACTAAGCCCATAGGTCTTCACATGCCCAGAAACAGTATAATACAAAATTTTGTCAAAATGTTTTGAGTCTTTTTTTAGATACAATTAGCTTGACCCACAGTGACCCAAAAATGTCCCAGTAATCGATTTTCTCGAACCTGTGTCTTAGCCCACACATCTTCTCATGCCAAGAAATGATATAATACAATATTTTGTCAATGTTTTCAGTCATTTTTTAGATATAATTAGTTTGACCCACAGTTACCCAAAAATGATCTACAAATCGAATTTTCTCGAACATGTGACTAAGCCCATAGGTCTTCACATGCCCAGAAACGGAATAATTCAAAATTTTGTCAAAATATTTTGGGTCTTTTTTTAGATACAATTAGCTTGACCCACAGTGACCCAAAAAGGTCCCAGTAATCGATTTTCTCGAACCTGTGACTTAGCCCACACATCTTCTCATGCCAAGAAATGATATAATACAAAATTTTGTCAAAATGTTTTGGGTTTTTTTTTTAGATGCAATTAGCTTGACCCACAGTGACCCAAAACTGTCCCAGTAATCGATTTTCTCGGACCTGTGATTAGCCCACACATCGTCTCATGCCAAGAAATGATATAATACAAAATTTTGTCAATGTTTTCAGTCGTTTTTTAGATACAATTATTTTGACCCACAGTGACCCAAAAATGACCCACAAATCGAATTTTCTCGAACATGTGACTTGGCCTAATGGTCTTCTCATGCTCAGAAACGGTATAGTACAAAATTTTGGCAAAATCGTTTGATTTGTTTTTTAGATACAATTAGCCTGACCCGCAGTGACCCAAAATGACCCAGTAATCGATTTTTCTCGAAAATGTGACTTAGCCCAATGATCATCTCATGCCCAGAAGCGGGATATTACAAAATTTTGTAAAAATGTTTTGAGGCTTTTTTTAGATTAAGTTAGGTTGACATCTAACCCATTGTGACCCAAAATGACCCACTGATCGAATTTTCTTGAACCTGCGACCTAGCCCAGTGGTATTCTTGTGCCCGAAAACGATAGAAAGCATAATTTCGTCACAATCGCTAGAGCCGTTTTCTAGATAAAGTTAGCTTGATCAATAGTGACCCACTAATCGAATTTTCTCTAACATGTAACTTAATCCATTGGTCTTCTCGGTAATACAAAACAGTATATTACAAAATTTAGTCAAAATCGTTAGAGCCGTTTTTAGATAAAATTAGCTTGATCCGAAGTGACCCAAAAATGACCCAATAATCGGATTTTCTGGAACATGTGACCTAGCCAAATAGTTTTCTCGTACCCAAAAAAGGTTGGATATAAAATTTAGTCAAAATCGATTGAGCCGTTTTTAGATATAATTAGCTTGACCTTGAGCCGTTATGACCCATTAATAGAATTTTCTCGAAAACATGACCTAGCCCAATGGTCTTGTCATACTCGAAAAGGGTAAACTACAAAATTTAGTCAAAATCGTTAGAGCCCCTTTTTAAGATAATATTTACATACACACAATTTTTGCTCGTATTATAATATAAGATTTAATTAGACAAATGGTTCTTGTAACTGTTTTGTATTTCAGCTTAAAAATAAATAAATCTATTAAAAGTAAAGTTTTTTTTTTGATAGTGGAATTTTATATGCTCTAAAACGAGTGTAATTTATACATGGTTTAGATTAAAGAAATATCATCAAGTAGTTATGTATGTAAGTCTATTTTGGGTACAATATCTTTTTAAATAATCATATAAGTCTTGCAATATTTCATGAAATATTATGAAAGTCTAATAACATCTTGAGAAAACGCGTGTGTTCATTTATAAATTTCTTTTGTAAATAACACTAAATGAATCTTTAGTGAATGAATTTGCAAGTCTATTTTTAGTATAATATCTTTCAATATAATTATAAAAGTCTTGTAATATTTCATGAAATATTATGAAAGTCTAATAATATCTTTCTGAGAAATCGCGTGTGTTCATTTATTAATTTCTTTTGCAGTAAATGAACAGTAAAGGAATGTTTTGTAAATGAATTTCTAAGTCTATTTTTGGTATAATATCTTATAATATTTCATGAAACATTATCAAAGTCTAATAATATCTTTCTGAGAAAACGCGCGTGTTTATTTACAAATTCCTTTTGTAAATGAACAGCAAACGAATCTTTTGTAAATGAATTTGGAAATCTATTTTTGGTATAATATCTTTTAATATAATTATAAAAAGTCTTGTAATATTTCATGAAACATTATCAAAATCTAATAATATCTTTCTGAGAAAACGCGCGTGTTTATTTACAAATTTCTTTTGTAAATGAACAGCAAATGAATATTTTGTAAATGAATTTGGAAGTCTATTTTTAGTATAATATCTTTTGAAATAAACAAAGACATAATCTTGCTTAATGGTACACAAAATATGAACTTTAATAAGCTAAAAGTAAAATACTACGTTTCGAGCTGTTTCTACAGTCGTCGTCAGGAAAAATATGATGGTTAAATCGCTAAAAAGCTGAGAGATGAAGGTTTCCTGTGCGAGGGATAGTTTGTCAAACACTCACTAAAGATATGAAAACAAAAACGTAGTGGTGCCATCCAGTGAAAATAAATACTTATTAATGAAATGAGTCCAAATAAATCAAAAGATCGAATGAAGAAACTACGAGTGTCTTCATGTATGCATGAGGGCCAGAACCACATTCAATAAAGTTTTCAGTCAAGTTTTTGGCAACATGATTTAAGTTTAAATTGAAATATTGCAATTAGATACAAAATTATAACTTTATGATATTATGCCAGATTTTTGGAATATCATATATATTATAAAGCAGTAAGCTCTAAAAGTTCCGCTCGAGTGTTTTCAAAAACTACCCGGTGGGTTTCTTTGCAAATTGTGTCATTCGATGGAGAATATCCCCCCGGTGGTTTATGAGTCAAATGTATAGGGGTAACTATGTTTTTTTTTATAATAGATTTCGTATTTTATTGATATTTTTGACGAAAGGGTTGCCAGTGGTCATTTTTTAACGAAAAGTTTGTTGATTAAAGATTTGAAAAGGCTATATCCGGTAGAAAATAATACAAATAAATCGCAAATAAATGAAAAAAAATACTGATATTTAATTTTTTTTAAAAGTTTTAATGAGACATAATATTATAAAATGAAAATATTTAATTTAAATATGAAATAAATATTTGCAATGTTTAAAGTATAATTTATTGTGAAATTTTATAATTGATACAATATTTGGCGAATTATTTCTTGTGTTAGGTTAAAAAATGAACCTGAAAATTTGGTTAGACTAATTTTGAATGACATATTTTTTTTTTTTTATTCTTTTCTTTTTATTTTTATCTAACTGCCACATCATCTAACTCCTGACAACGTCTGAATTCCAATATTATTTTATTATTATGATTATTATTACTCGTATTAGCACAGATGTCATATACGAACCGTGGTACCTAACTGACACCAAAATGGCGTTATTTTGCCTGATATTGTAATACAACTATTGTTTTTTATTTATTAATAAATTGTTTATTTACTTTTATTTTCTTTTTTAAATTATATAAATAGTTCTGTTCTATAGTTATTAATTAAACTTTTTTATTTATTGTTATTTATTTTTTTAACTAATAGAAAATAATATAAACATATATAAGTAACTGGTATTCGAAACGAGGTTTTCGCCAAATTGACGTTAGAAAAAAATTGCGCCAAACCACGGTGCGTAGATGACATCTGTGCTTTATTATTATTAATTATTATTATTATTATTATTATTATTTATTTTATAATCTTCGATAATCAAGTCACCGGCAAATTTAATATTTACTAAATTTTTGGAAGTTTTGACTGCTCAGATGCCATATACGCACCAAACGGGTATCTAATGATGTCCAAAGTGGCGTTATTTTGCCCGACATGGTAACCCGGCTATTGTTGTTTATTTATTAATAAATTATTTATTTACTTTTATTTTCTTTTTTACAATAATATAAATTGTTTTTTTTCTACTCCTTGGTTATCCCGTCGACCAATTTCGCCACATTATATAACCTGCCAAACCACTCGCCAAATTATATAAATTGACATAATTTTTATTTTAAATAGCGAAAGAACAAATAAATGAGTATAACATTAATAAAAATACAAATAAAACATCGAAATAAAAATCATTTGATGACGTAAACACGTGTAACTTGCTTAAAGTCAAACGAATGTGGCATTTACGATAAACCATTATTGGCATTTAATCTTATAGTTTGGCGATACATTTTTGATCGACGGGATAACTAAGTAATACCTTTTTTTTCTATAGTTATTAATTTTTTTTTATTTATTGTTATTTCCTTTTAAAATAATAGAAAATTATTAACTACATATATATAATAAAGACAAATCTCTGTAACATTATTGTCAAGAGAGTACTTTTCAAACTGAGAATCAACATTTTCGTTTAAAACTGATCAAACATCGATAAAAGAAAAATATTAACTCGTGATGAGCTGCGTAATCGCAAAACTTTTTGCACATTTTACAATTGATAAAATAAAATAACGAAATTCACTGATATTTTTCACATCTTCAAAGCGGTTTCTGGGCCAAGTACTCAGAAAATATGAAAAGTGGTTTCGCGTATTTTCTATAATTTGCATGAAAATGAGGAATTTGTAAGGCTTTCTATGAATTCTCAAAACTTTATTATGCAATTCCTTTGCCTGATCATCGCTTATCTTCACAAGAATTGTTCAAGAGAATCTATTCGTAAGAGTTTTGTTGAATGCTGATTATTTTCAAACTTATGATTGTTGAAGCATGTGGTTGGTTATTTCTTCTTCTTCTTCATGTTTAGTTTTAAAAATATTTGCAGTCTTTGTACAAATACGGAAAATTTCATCGACTTTTACTGTTATTATTGTACCATTACTATAACTTTAAAATTTCGTGCTTTAAATAAAGGAGATTGTTAAGTAAGTGTTGATTTTTGGCCCACCGATAGGGTAAAAAAAAAAAAGTCCTAAGATGTTTTGATTTTTTTAATGATTTACATTTACCAGTTGTGTGATTTATTTTTTCGTAAAGATTGTTCATATGTGTTATAAGACAAGATCAAACCACATGGGTTTATACAGGGTGTCCCCTCTCAATGATGTCCAAAGGCTAATTTCTGAACCGTTAGTCATAGACATATAGTTCCAATTACAAAAAAAAAAATGTTTTAAATGAGGTAAAAAATTCTTTTAAAAGGCTTTTTGATCGATAAAAACAAATCTTAGAAAGTTGAGAACTTTAAATTTTTATACGGTCCCCCGGTCCTATAAGTGATATTTAGTAAAAAATTCCTATTACACTAATAAGTGAAACAAAAAAAGTGCCATTCATTTTACACTAAAATTGACCAAGTTATGAAACTTTGAATTGCATGACGTATGCCAATTTTCTGTATCTGAACTCAAATGAGTCGGGCCATGCTTCGAAGGATCGTACACAAACTGCTTATAGTATTACAGGGATTTATTTCGCGTGTACATTTCTGCATTGCAGTCGAAGGGAGTCACTCTGAGAAAGCTTTAAGATAACTTTATTTTTTATCAATTAAGTTTTAGATTAGATAATCCAATAGAATTTAAAAATGCATGTCATTTTGTAAAGAAATGCAACTGTCTCTTTTCCTCCTTTCATTTAACAGAAATTCTGTTATATTTAAACATATTTTTAGTACAACGTATATATTTTTCATTAATATGTCAGACTGAAAATAGATTTCAGATTCATATAGTAATATAAATTTTACTTTCAACTATTATATTTCTTTTTATCTGACGATTATTAATATTTATAGTAAATTTGTGAATGACCCCTATTTCGCACCAAAAAAGATGCTTTAACTTCAAACAACTATTATTCAGTCAGTTTTAATCGTAGAAGAATGGGACTTTTTTGTCTTACATCTTAGTGTAATTGGATAATTCCGGGAGACCGTATGGAAATTTAAATTTCGTAATTTTTTAAGAATGTTTCTATTGACTCAAATCGCTTTTTAAATACTTCTTTACCTCATTTAAAACATTTTTGTATTCGGAACTATATGTCTATGCCTAACGGTTTAGTAATTAGCCATTGGACACCGTTAAGAATGGACACCCTGTATAATAAATTTTAATCTATATTAATTATATCAATTTCACATTTTCTTCGATATGAAGCACTCATAACACCATAGTGCAGAGCTGCCACTAATGACTGCTTTTTTTTTTTTTTAAATACTATTATGTCTACCACTGTTTCAAAACAATATTCTTCGAGGTACATTTCTATTAATC
Source organism: Maratus speciosus (assembly GCA_963932465.1). Classification (NCBI taxonomy): domain Eukaryota; kingdom Metazoa; phylum Arthropoda; class Arachnida; order Araneae; family Salticidae; genus Maratus; species Maratus speciosus. The sequence continues at coordinate 419,908,002 of OZ010791.1, forward strand.
CTTGAGATAGATTATTACTGTATAGAAAAAGGTGACATAAAAAATACTCGTCATTGAAAACACTGATAGTACATAGAAACTTTTGTATATGTATGTTAATATCTGAAAAATAAGTGAAAACATGTACAAAATCTACGATGATGATATGAGCGCTTCCCATAGAAAATAAAATCAAATTCTTGTAGTTAATCTAAATTAAAATTTCTTAACCCCTTCGGGACGAGTGCCTTTTACGAAAATTTTAATATTTTGTCACCGTTTTTTAAAGACAGAAATTTGTGTCTTGTTGAATCGAGAAAATGCGTTGATTAAATAAGGCAAATTTTACAGTAAAATTTTACTGGTGAGGAAAAACAAGGATTATGAGCGCTTCATGCGGCACGTATACGTTCCACTCGTCCCCAAGGGGTTAAATAAGCCTATCTTTGTATAACACATTACAACATTTACAAAAAAAAAAAAAAAAAAAAAAAAAAAAATCAATCAGAGATGCAATAAAAATGAGTAATATATTATATTAAAATTATATATTTTTCTAGAAAAGATAATTTTTCAAATCTATCGGGAGGGGGGGGGGATGGAGGGCGAAAGTCATTGCTTATCTACACATCTCTTTTTAAAACGATAATGACGGAAAATACAAAAAATATCGATTTTAGTTAATTCCCTTTTTAATAAAAAACAGGCAGAAAAAAATCTTGCGTCAGAGTTAGATTGTGTAACACACTCAGAATACAGTAACAAAATTTCACCATTTGATAAGGTGAAGAAGTAAAACCTATGTAAACAATTTGGAAAATACATAAAACTTTTGTGAACTCATTTTCGGCATTTGACATGTATAGTCGGAAAATAATTCAAATTTTGTCGTGAATCTCTGTATATGATCTATGGATTTGTAAATTTACTACATATTGTGGTAAAATTTAGTTCAGTTAGGAAACGCTTAACACACTTGAAATTTCCTATCCAGTAATTTCCGTCAATAACCGGAAATATATTCGAATTCTTTTGTGCAGTACTGCATACGATCTATATAATTTCAACACATCAAGTAATATGCAAAAAGTTTATTTTTTAATTTAAAAACGCATACCACTACAGAAAACAAACTTCCAGCAATTATCGCTCATAAACAGTACTGTAACCGAACACATTCGCGTGTGCCTGTACATGAATGGTAAATGTTATGCCCAATTTCAATATGCTTAAAATAGTGTAACATTAATAAAATACCCTGCAAACAATTTCCCCCATAGACTATATTGTAATGGAATACTTTTGAGCGTTCATGTAAACGAACTATCAATGCTACATATTCTATTTTGAATACCGAACTTGCCAGAGTAAATCTCAATAATATATATCAGTTACATAATCCGACTATATTTACTGAATTTAGAGTTCAAACAATCAGATCGAATTCATAAACTCTTTCCAACTACGTTGAAAAGTGTTAATAAAATGAACAAGGTAGAAAAATCATACGTCAGCATAGATTATAATACACTTTCCGATAGCAGCGTAAAAACTTTCCGATACTTCCAGAATACTTTAACAAAACTTCGCCGTTTAATAAGGTAAAGAAGAAAACTTAAAAATTTTAGAAAACGTATAACACATTTTAAAACCAGATTTCAACATTTACCACCCATACACATAAAGGTACTCCAATTCTTTTGTGCAGCTCTGTATATGATCTATAGATTTGTACAAATTCTATATAGCATGATATAATATAGTTTACACCAAAAACGTATAACACTGTTGAAAATTCACCTTCAGCAATTTCTACCAATAGACGGAAACTTGATTCTTTTGTACAGCCCTGTACATTACATACAGATTGTTATACACGTCACATATAAAGCAGTAATTTAATTCAGGCAAAAAGTGCTTAAAACTACTGAAGCCAAACTTCCAGAAACTACTACTCATAGGCGGCTATGTAACCAGTTATTTACATAACCATGTAGATGGTATTATTTTTATGCTACAAACGTCTCTTAGTATACTAAATACAGTTGAGCTTAAAAATGCATAAATCAAATACAAAAATACTCTTAAGCAATTCACGCTCATTCTCAGTAATGCTTATGAATTCTTTCGTGTAGCCATGTACATGGCCTATGGAACTTACGCACGCCACTTAGTAAGGCTAATATTCTACTGCACGCATCTTGTAGTAAACCTCTGTAACGTATATGAATTTAACAATGTTTGAAATAGTGCAACGCAATTGAAATACACTGTTAACTTTTTAACAGGTTTTCCCCGTAGACCATAATATAACCGAACTCTTTTGTGTGACCCCATGAATGAATGATGAATGCTTTGCATCCCATACTCTTCAGAAAGCACGTATTACAGCACCTCAGAAATTCATATCAATTTCATTATGTTTGTAGCAGAGTAACATCACTAAAATACGCCGTTCTTTATAGACCATAATGTAACGGAATACTCTCAAGTGTCCCCGTAAATGAATTATGATTGGTACACATTTACTTTTCAATATTGAACACGTCATGGTCAACCTCAATAACATATATCAGTTACCTGGCAATCCGAATATATTTATGAGAGTTAGAGCATGTAAAGACAGATGGCAAGACAATTTACCAGATAGACGACCAGATAAACTGAATTCAAAAACACTTTAGAACTATGTTGGAAAGGGTTAAAAATGGTTATTTAATAAAATGGAAATTATGCACCATCCTCAAATTATGATGCGTTTTCTGGATTTTGTGTATGCACATATGCATAAATTAATATATATATATTTTTTAAACTTCTTTAATATAAAATATTTTTGCATCATGGGCACTTTGCTCTTTCAGCAGAAAACTGCCCTAATCCTATAGGGAACCACGGGGCACAGATCTAATTTAGGGCTCCCAAAAAATTTTTGTAGCTTCATTTTGTATTCATTTTTAGACAAAAAGAATTACTAATATTTGTTTTAGAGATCCCTCGTAGAGGTGGGTGGGTGGAGTATGGGCAGCTGCATCAAGCGCTCTTGCAATAATAAGGCGCTTGAAAACAGTTATGCATAAAATTTAGAAAAATGTAGATGATAATTTTATTTGCGTAATTTTATAATAATGATAATTATAATAATTAGATAATTATATAATTAGATAATAATTTTAATATAGCTACGTTTTCATATATATTTTTAACAAATTTTCAAAACTGGGTGTTTCCATTTAAAAGCGAAATTTTGAAAAAAACAAATATAGATAGACGAACAATATTTAAAATTTTTTAGTTATATTCAGATAGAAGACAATTCCCAGTCAATTACCAGTACCTCTCACATCTCTTTGTGATAATTTGTGAATAAAATAATACTGAGTGTTGATTTTTTCCCTTTCTGTACGGTTGTACATAGAATGTGCGTATGCATCTAAACAACATTTAATTCTCCCTCGTATTCAAGTACTGCTTTTCGATGGTTAAGACTCTAATTGATAGTCAAATGGAATAAATAATTTTAATCTGAGTTATAAAAGAAATTTTTTCTATAAAATAGTTTGAAATAGCTTTTAAATCTATTTAAGCAACCATCATATATGTTTAGGGAATATAAAATTTTTATTTTCCTTTTAACCTGACACTTATGTAGCATAGAAAAATATGGCTGCTTACACAGAAGATTTCAAGTTATTTCCAGACTTATAAAGTTAAAAAGCTATAAATATGCATTTTTCTTCAATAAAATTAAGTAGATGAAAGCATTAAAATAAATTTATGGAATTGTAAAAAAGAAATTTCTTATCCGTCTGGTACAGTATTAAAATTATGATTGAGGCTTAGAAATATTAAGTTTTAAAGAATGGCTCTTTCTTGAAATATGTAATAATGAAAGTAAGAATTTTCCTCTAAGTATGTACTTAAGATAAAACGTGTGGAGTAAATCTTTTAAAAAAAATCTAATTTAGCTTATTTTCTTAAAATTTTAGGATATATCTATTAAAACTGGATGAATTCTATGCTAAAAATATGAAGTTTGAATAATTATATCGCACATTCTTGTCTGTTTCGGATTAATATACAAGATAGATGGTGTATTAGTTGCGGAGCCATTTAATTTAGGAACGGATGTAGTTATTGTTATAAAATGAACGTTTATGCACAGGCAAAGAATATAAAACAGAGAATCAAACCACTTGCAGTGCTCCTAGTTACAAAATATGAAACTTTGCGGCCCTATCTTGAAAAATATAGGAGATATAGTCAAACAGAAAATTGTTCAGAATCATAATAAACAATTAAATTTAAAAAATAAAGAAAACCCGACTGCGTAAAAAGCGAACTAATTAATTATTTCTCATCAATGTGAAACTATTTTGTTTTCAATTCCTATTATTAGCTCACACTCTCGCTATATATATCTTGTTCAAATTTTCAACCGTTTATAAAATACTTATTATTCATCCAATCAAGCTCAAATAAATTTTTTTTCAACTTGTAGTGGATGACACTTGATGTTACTCCAGTTTTTTCAAATATTAATTAAATTAAATTAATTAATTTTCAATAATCGAGAGAGCCCTCTTCTTGATCAAAGCATTTTAAGCGCCACTCAAGAGGAAAGAAGAATGGGAGAAAAAAATTATCTTATTGACCTAAGTAGGAATTGACTTAAAATATTTTTTTTATTTTACTTGTTTATATTACTTACCTATTTTTTATTTACTTGTATTGATGACTTTTAAGTTCTGTTTAATTGTTAGTTCCTATCTATAAACACTGTTTTGATGAGGTCTATAGATGTCTATGATGGTTAGAGTTGCAGTAAAGCTAGAGATCCTAAATACACAACTTCCAGGTTGTATAATATTATAACGGAGCTTCTGACTGTAAAATAGTCAATGAAACATCGTCTTCATTTTGAAAGACCTATCCAATGATATGCCACGCAATAGGGTACGTAATTTTTTTTTCGTCTCTGCCGCCATTTTGTGTTTTACAGCCGCCATTTTGAATTTATAAAACAAAACCTAGCCTATAACCATCGGGCCGTTAAGATGAATTAATAGAGACCTCATTCATTAAAATCCATCCTGACGTTGGGATGTTTCGAGGGTATAAAGAAATCCACATACACAGATACGCGTGAAACACATAACCCTTCTTTTCAGTCGGGTAAAAATAGTAGAAAATGACACTCTATGTGCATGGATAGCTTAACCCTTTGTAACCCAACAACCCCGATTTAAAAAATTCTTACACAGGTATTAAAATACGTCATTTTAAGCATGAAAAAATATTCAGAGCAGAAAAATAAAATTTTATTAGGAAAAATGGGTTTGTTGCATATCTGTAACATCTTGCCAAGTGGCACAAAAACTGAACATGTTTAAAATTTTAACCCTCTGAGCGGTTTGGACGTATTTTTCCGTTTCCCAAAAACAACTTAAATCTGTTGTAGAGAAAAATATTTTAAACACAATTGCATTTTAAAATGTAATATCGAATAAAGGGGCATGAAGTGTATTTTAGATACAAACAGGGAAAGAAAATGTACATTAAGATTATTTTTATAGGAATTTTTATGAAAATGCAGGAAAGCCCTCAAGACGCTCGGAGGGTTTTACATGAAAATTTTTGAAACAATTGTTAATTTTGTTGTAGCTAAGTCCCACACCATATTTCGCGCAATCAGTTTGAGTAAAGCTTTTAAAATCAGTGTATTTATAACAAATTACTTTATTTGCCCAATATGGTCGGCGCCCAATTTCGTCTAGGCGCACTTCTTTTGGTGGAATATGTTGAGATGGCGCTCTATGCTTTTTCTGTTGAATTCTTTTTTCTACAAGACCTTTCCCTTTTTTGCTAGCTTTGGACATTAATTTTACAGAAGGGGGGGGGGGGAGATCCCTAACTTACCCTATAGCAATTAAATAATATAAAAACAGACTAATGTTTCCCCTTTTCAATAATTTTGCTCTTCCGAAAGAAATGCAACTTAAATAACCATTAAAAGAAATTTTCGATGCTCTTTCGGTATTTAAAAAAATCCATTACAAGAAAAGAAGACATGGTGCGTTGTTGCAGATCTGCAACAAACAATAGTTTACGTTTATCTTATACATATTATAAACTTTCTAGCTCGAAAATCGTCTTTAAATAAAGAATTTAAACTTACCTTTGTAAACTGTTTACTTGTAAACGTCTGCAGACTTTTTTAACTGCAGTGTTTCAAAGTTTAATTCAGCAAAAATCACGTGTAGCTGATCTGATCAAGCAATAAATCAAACTTTAGCGCGAAAGAAATCAGTATCGCCATCTGTTGCGGATTTAACGAAATAATTATGTTAATAATAGTGTAATAGAATAACAACAATCAACAAAAACGTCTTTTGAAGTTTACTATTGAAATAACAATGACAATTTGGGTATCTCGCAGATCTGCAACATGGTGATACAAAGGCTTAAATGGGAAGCAAAAAGGGCGAATTTAAATTTGCCCGTTTCTCGTCGATACGGTAGTGTGGATTTCATTACAGTGAATAAGTGTGATAAAATTGTCTGGAAATTATAAACAAACAGCATGACTAACTCACTTATGCCTGACTTTTTGTTTTCTAAAATTTGCTGGTAAAATCAGTTTAAAATGTTACCGAATGAACTAGAAAAATTCTAAAAAAATTACGCAAAAAGATTTTGTATTTATTTGGTAAAATATAAACGCCCTAAATATTGGAATATGTAAAATATTTTTGATGGCATAATATGCATAATTATACGTTTTGTCTAGATTTATATAAAATAGATTTTTAAATTGTATATTGCATTGTATACTGCAAATTAGTATTTTTATGTACTACTAAAAAAATATACGTATTTATTTATTTACAGAGATTATAATTATTATTACTAACAAACTTAGAATAATCGTATTTAAGGTTTAAAAACATTTAATTCATAATTATCCCGAAAAAACTTTTACATAAAAAGTGTGCTCTGAATGACTAATAAAAACAAGTACTCATTCATACTTAGTGTCCTGTATTTGGGACATTACAAACATGCATAAAAAATAGGTTAGAACACACAATTTAAAAAACACATATTTCAAAGAATATGATCTATGATTATAACTTATTTATTTAGATATTTGATAGAAAAATATAAATAAACTTACTTTTCACATTTCGCCATCTTGAACAATGAAAAATATATGAACACCGAAAAAGGACTTCATTTAATATCAATATCGTTCTGCCATCTCTCCAATATATGCTGTGTGAAGATTCTTACCACAAAACTGGCAAATCCCCATAAAAATAATTCGACCATGACCCTTCCCCACTTCTTAAAACAAAATCAACATTTATTACTATTGTAATATCTAAAAGAAATTCAAATTTTTGATCTCCTGAAGACAGCATTTGGTTTCTATAGCCGTGACAAATTTCATGTTTATAGCACTAACAATTCGAAACGAAATTCGAGTTTTTCACTCATTTCACTATTTTAAAATTTGAATTTAACAGCACTTAAGAGCATTTGCATTTTAAAGGAAGCAACCATGGCAAAACTCATGTTAGCCCAGCAGTATAAAAACACATGGCAATTTTAGAACGCTATAGATAAAGGCTTTTATAGCTAATTATTTTATGCAGTTTTCGTGTTACAGGGAAAAAAAATAATGCAAATTTATAAAAATTCGAAGCGTCCTAAATATGGGACGTTAGGCATAAATGGGTTAAGACAGAAGAAACAGTACATGATTGTATATGCATGAACTGGCATAGAAAAAAAAATGCCAGTTTAGGTAGAGAAAAAGAAAAATTTAGAGGTGTTTCAATATTTACAATAACTTGTATAAACTTTCTTTGAAATTGATAGATTTGATGGAAAGAAATAGGTACAGTGTTATATTCGATACTATGTCACGAGCTACCCCAAACTTTTAGAATCTCTAGTGTGCGTACTTGTGACTCATTCGTGCATTTGCAACTGCTCTCTGTAAATAGTGGTATAGTTGTTGACATGTGTTTGAATTTATTTTTCTGTCGCAGAGTAACTTCTTACAAGTAAGTTAATTATTTTACATTTTTTGATTTTTCAATTTTACTAATATTATGATTGGTAAAAGAAATTATCATAAAATAACTATATAATGATTGTTCTGCAAACCTGATTTCTGTTAGAAGTTGTTTAAGTCTTTTACAGGGTTGCTATAAAAAAAAATATATATATATATTATGGATTACTTTTAATCAGTTTTCGAATAAATTAGATTTTTCTTTGGTACGTAGCAAATAACAAATTTTAAATTATTTTATCAGCAAAGTCCCGATGACTTCAGAAAACAAAATTTTTAAAATTTTAAAACAAGGATTTTATTAGTTTCTCTGAAGGAAATTGTAAAGAAAGACTTTATAAGTACACATAATTATTAAAAATAATAAACATTCGTGACTGTTGTGGAAAAGTTGTTATTTTTGTCCACCTAAGTTAACATTTTCTGTGCGTTTTTCTACCTGAATTAAATTTTACCTTAACCTGTGCTACTGGGGAGGTTTAAATACCAAAGTATTGGTTACGATTTTATTAGCAATCCTACACATTTATCTGTGTTTACTTTGCCTTCAGTGGTTAACTTAGGTAGCCGGTAAATAACTTTTCGTGATTAGGGATTCTAGCCTTGATTTTAAACAAGCATTAAAAATACTCTACATAAAAAAGTAAAAGTATGTAGGTTTCCATTGGAAATATTTAGAAGTAATACTCCAAATTAAAAGTCATTAACCCGACAGTTACGCAAAAACTAATCTAAATAAATAGTCAACATGATGCATAATAAAAATTTTACACTTAATTAAAAGTAATAAGACGTTTATTTGTAAGTTTACGTATATACAGAAACATAAGAAAAGAACAAAATTCATTAAAATTGATTCGCTAACTTATAGCGTAATATTAGGATCGGTAGACACAAATATTTATTGAAATTAACAAATTCCCAGCAGGAATTCTTTGCACCTTACATTAATATCAATTAATGTCATAATAAAAATCCTTTTCTGTCTTACAATTATCATCTTAATTACTAGAAATACAATACACAGATTATTTATACTTAATTATATCATTTAAGATCCGTGCCCTCCCAATCAGAACTATACACTATTAATATACATTTACAATACATGAATTAATAAGAAAAATCTTAAAGGTACCTAGTCAGAAGATATAGGGTTAGGAGTCACCGCTGGATGTCATCATCCAGAAATATGAATCCATTCGTTGTTAACTGCACGTGCACAAATATGAAATAGAATTTCAGTTACGAACCCGGATGTCAAACTTTATTTCTCTCTCTAATTTCATTAGATAATAAAAAACTGGAACAATCGGAATAATGCTGTCTCGTTCTGGATTGTTTATTAAGAGCAAGCATCACTCTACGTGATGAAGAGAAATACTATTTAAAAGCTCTCTGAATTAGTAAATTGCAAACATCGGACAGCAGAATTCAAGAGATAGTGCAAAGCTAGTGGTCGTGTAAGAGCAAGTCATACCCAAAATAATGTAATAGTGAGTGATATTTAAGTAAGTGGTAGTGAATTCTCAAAGTCACTATATTTTATTGGAGAATAACTTTGCATTAGTCCCTCTCCCAGAAATACATAGCCCCTCTTCCCAGCGGACGTTATTGACTGCCCCATATCTGTCCCCATTAGCCAATCCGTTAGACTCTTTACAGTGATTGGTAACAGATAGGACTTTTAACTCTCAGGCTGCCTTTTCATCCCTTGAATCCTTGCCTGTGTTCCAGCTGTGGCCCATGGCCCTATCATAAATCTACAGGCCATAAACCTTTCCAAATAATTCTTCTAATAAAATAACTTGTAGAATTTGGTACTCCATGGTTGAAATAATTATTTTCACTTTACATTACGTTTCAATCAGAAACATAAAAATAATACTAAAAGCATAGTTATTATTAATTAAATTAAATAAAAATTAAATAAGACATGCAATTTACTGTGTACATTAATATACTGTATATTTCATGTAAATGCATACAGTGTGCGAAATAATTATTGCACTTTTGGTAATTTTAAGAAAACACAAAAATATAGTTATAATTTAAAAAAGAAATATGGAATATAAAAGATTATACTCGACATTATGTATAATGAACAGTCAAATCTCGTACGTTCTAAAAATAGACTTATATTGGCTTTGCACATGTTTAAAGGATACATAAATTGCTAAATAATTATGGTCTCTTTTAGATTAAAGTCGCAATATTTGGCCACCAACGTTTAGCCTTGTAGTAAGATCCAATTCGACGTGGCAAGCTTTCATATAAGTCTTGAATGTATTTCATATCAGTGGAGTTCCATGCTTCAAGAATAGCTGTTTTCAAATTCTCCTTAGATATAAAATGTCGGCCATTTGCATAAACTTTTTTTTGCCAAATATATACTAAACTTTCCCTGTTATATTAAAATCAGGCTATTTGGTTGGCCAAGGTTGTACCAGTTTCATTTTTTACTTGACATTAACTTGAACCAATCGTTGGACATCTTTGACCCATGAATTTTGCAGTTGTCCAGCTGAAAAAAACAATTTCTTCCGGTCATTTGGACATTTCGAGAAAAATGCTTCTTAGCATGTTCAGGTAATCAGAACTGTTATTCATTGACCCATGTAAAAATTCAATATTGTTTTTTATTTTTCATGCTATTGCGCCCCTTATCACTATCGAACTCTCTTCTTGTTGTCTAGTGGAAAAAAACTAAAGGTTTTGTTTTCTTATTCTTCTAACAGCTGTGCATCTGGACTATCTATATTAAACATTTTCTTATTAAAAAAATAATTTTTCTCCATTCAGCACTCTAACTCATACGGCTGAGAGCGAATTTTTTCCAGTTAGCCTTATGAATTAAAGACAGCATCGTTTTTTTCTGGAGTTTACTCTATCTAACTGCAACGAAACAGGGTCCTTAAGCCGTGTTTGTGACCCATGACATAGACAAAAATTCGATTTTGTTACACTGACTTAATTATCTCACTTTTTAATATTAGAAGGCTTATTCTGTACGATTTCAACAATAGTTTTTCTATTTTGTTCGGATTTACATGACTTATACAAGCTCAAAGTTAATATTATTCGTAATTTTGATAAAAAATACACAATTTCTCCTAATTTTACCTCAATTATTTGTATGAGCGCAATCGTAAAACACTTTCTACTTGACATATATTATAAAACACATGAAAATATACAACATATGTCAAAATAAAAGTGTTGAAAAAGTTCGCTTGTAGTAAAATATTAAAAATAGAGAGTTAAGTAAATGCATTCCTTCACGTCACTAAGTAACTTTAGGATGCAGTGGCGTGTTTAAACGTGTTTAAATGAACGTAATTATTGCTAATAATAAGACTTGTGTTGTTTACGTGTGATATTACTACGGATAATATTTTTAAATTTAACGTGATAGAATATATTTTTAGAAAAAAATAGTACTGTGTTGTACATCTACGATTCAACAGGTGTTCATAGTAAACAGCGACTTCTTTTAGTGCGAATGAAAAGTGTATCGGGATTTTTTAATAGTAATAAATTAATATTTACTGGCAATAGTGAGAAATGAAATAAAATGAATAATAATATATTATGTGTTGGCTGTTCGAAGAGAACGAGATGGTAAAATGGAAGACGTGTAATGAATACCTATGCCTTTCAGTAATTGATGGATATGTTCGGGTTTTGTCAAAACTTCTAAAGTTTGTTATAAATGATATACAGAAGCGTATATGCATAAACAATTGCATCAAGAAGCAATGAGTGCTCCTGTATTAGTTTAAGAAATTTGCAAGATGACTAGAGTTTATCATCCACATCAGGTAATGACATAGATGCAGCGTTATCTTTGAAACAATTTCTACCAATATAAGTGCAACAAACATAACATTAACTTTAATAAATAATTCAATTTAAAAAATCAAAACACCTGACTGCGTAAAAAGCGAACTAATTAATTATTTCTCATCAGTGTGAAACTATTTTTTTTTCAATTCCTACTATTAGCCCACACTCTCGCTATATATATATATATCTTGTTCAAATTTTCAATCGTTAATAAAATACTTATTATTCATCCAATCAAGCTCAAATAATTTTTTTTTAACTTGTAGTGGATGACACTTGATGTTAATGCAGATTTTTTTCAAATATTAATTCATTAATTAAATTTAATTAAATTAATTAATTTTCAATAATCGAGAGAGCCTTCTTCTTGATCAAGGCATTTTAAGTGCCACTCAAGAGGAAAGAAGAATGGGAGAAAAAAAAACTCTCTTATTCACCTAAGTAGGAATCGACTTAAAATATGTTTTTATATTACTTTTTAATATTACTTACCTATTTTTTTTTAATTTACTTGTATTGATGACTTTTACGTTGTGTTCAATTGTTAGTTCCTATCTATAAACACTGTTTTGATGAGGTCTATAGATGTCTATGATGGTTAGAATTGCAGTAAAGCTAGAGATCCTACATACACAGCTTACAGTTTGTATAATATTTTAACGGAGCATCTGATTGTAAAATAGTCAATGAAATATCGTCTTCATTTTGAAAGACCTATCCAATGATATGCCACATAATAGGGTGCGTAATTTTTTTTGTCTCTACCGCCATTTTGTATTTTACGGCCGCCATTTTGAATTTATAAAAACAAAACCTAGCCTATAACCATCGGGCCGTTAAGACAGATTGATAGAGACCTCATTCATTAAAATCCATCCAGCCGTTGGGACGTTTGGAGAGTATAAAGAAATCCACGTACACAGATACGTGTGAAACACATAACACTTCTTTTCAGTCAGGTAAAAAGAACAAGTAGCACTCACTCAATCTGTATAATATACAATTCTACAAGGATCACGTTGAGGGCACGAAGTCATGCATTTCTTAACGCCAATGTTATGATACCGCCTGGAGCTCGATGCTGTAAGTCTCATTTGACCAACGATTTGCTATCTGATGGTGCTATGGGAAAATTGAAAATTGTCTCCGAATCTGCAACTATATCTAATATGGAATTGAAAAGCATATTACAAGAAATACGGAAAATTACTCCCAGGAAAGACCTCGATTTAAATAATGTTAAATTTTTATCTGAATGTGATTATTATCAATTAACAGGTGCTACTAGAAATGACTTTGATACACTTGCTAAACGTATTAAGAACAAAATTCACTCTACTTCTACAAGTAGTTACAGAACTTGTTTAGCTATACTGTTAGTTATACTACGCATTAGTCTTTCGCATTCAATCCTATCACTTCTGTTTAAGATAAGCAGGAGAGTCACCAGAAAATTCATTCGTACAGCTACTAAGGCACGAATGTCGGAATTCGTTCCATTGCCCCTATGCTTGGAACATGTAAGTCGTGCAGATTTCATAAATAAGCACACAAAAAGAGCTGTTAAATAAACCTTTTGCTGAGAACAAAGATGACATTGCTATTCTAGTAGTCGATGGAACCTACATATATATCTAGAAAAGTGGCAATTATCTTATTTCAGCCTAAGACATACAGCATGCATAAACACAGATCTCTTCTGAAATCAATGATTTTCGTTAGTATAACGAGATACGATACATCTTGTAAGTTTTAGAACCATACTACGCTGATGAAGAAAATAATGCAACACCTTTACTGAATTCGGTTATAGTCCAGGCAATAGAGACCGTATAGGGACTCTACTTAGCAAAATTAATGGTAGTACTGGAAATCGGCTTTCTAGATGTTTTTTGGGTCGCTGAATCCGAATTTGTAACTTCCCACCAAAATTTTCCCCGACAACCTCCCCAAATTTTGATAAAAAGCCCCCCAAGAAAGGTTTTTATTAAAAAAATCATTTTTTTTTTATTGTTTTAGAGAAAAAGTATCTAGAAATTCAGAAAGTAGACAAAATTTCCAACAAATTAGATATATGACATTATGACTTAGGATGAAGGGGAAGGGGGGTTCTGCCTCGGAACATGCGCCGCAGTGCTGCGTGGACTAAGTTGCGCAATTCCACTTAACCACTCACACGTTTACATTGGCCCTCCCATCTTCCCTCCGAACTTTCTCTATAAGGTTTACTTTAAGTTTTTTGGGTTGCTGAATCCGAATTTTTAACTTACCCCCAAAAATTCCCACCCCCGAACCCCCCCACAAATAGTTGTTTTAACTTAAATTTCTTATTGATTTAGGGGAAAAGCATTACAAAATTCAAAAACTAGACAAAATTTGCAACAAATAGGATATATGACATTATGACGCAGGATAAACGGGGAGAGAGGGGGCTGCATCGGAACATTTACCTCGCGCTTTTCTCAAAAACAAAATTTTTTCAAAAAATCAATTTTTTGGGGGGTTGCCGGGTGAAATTTTGGTGGGAAGTTACAAATTCGGATTCAGCGACCCAAAAAACATCTAGAATGCCGATTTCCAGTACTACCATTAATTTTGCCAGATAAAATCCTCTATTGCATGGACTTCATCATTTAGTGCACGTAGCGCCGCAGTGCATGTTCCGAGGCAGCCCTCACCCTCCCCGTTCATCCTAATTCATAATGTCATATGTCATCTTTGTTGCAAATTTTGTCTAGTTTCTGAATTTCGTAATGCTTTTCCCCTAAAACAATAAGAAATTTAAGTTAAAAATAACTATTTGGGGGGGGGGGGGTTAGGGGGGGAAGTTAAAAATTCGGATTCAGCGACCCAAAAATCTTAAAGTAAACCTTATAGAGAAAGTTCGGAGCGGAGATGGGAGGGCGAATGTAAACGTGTGAGTGGTTAAGTGGAATTGCGCAACTTAGTTTACGCAGCACCACGCGCATATTCCGAGGCAGATCCCCCCTTCCCCTTCATACTAAGTCATAATGTCATATATCTAATATGTTGGAAATTTTGTCTACTTTCTGAATTTCTAGATACTTTTTCTCTAAAACAATAAAAAAATTGATTTTTTTAATAAAAACCTTTTTTGGGGGCTTTTTACCAAAGTTTGGGGAGGTTGCCGGGGAAAATTTTGGTGAAAAGTTACAAATTCGGATTCAGCGACCCAAAAAACATCTAGCAAGCCGATTTCCAGCAATACCATTAATTTTTCTAGGTAAAATTCTCTATTGCCTGGATCGCGGATTTCTAGGAAGATTCGGGTCTGATTGGAAAGATGTCACATTTTCTGCAAAATAAAAATCAGTATACTTGTGAAGAGGCGAATGAATCTAGATTAATAACATCTGTCCTTGTGGGTCATTGGAACCGTAAATGATTTAAGAAAAAGATGGAAATCTTTTGACCAAGTAATGCCTAATTCGCAAATACCATTCATAGGTGACTTCGTGAGCGTTATCTGTGCCATTTTTAATGCTTTTCGACCACATAGAATCAAGCAAAATAATGATTATGAGATTGTTCTGAAAGAATGTTGAACCTAGTAAATCAACCCGATCAATTAAAAACATTAGTAGAGAGTCTGAAAACTGGATGAGACGACGTGTAGTTTGCCAGTGAACAGAAGCGCAAACAGTGATGAATTTTTCTAGATTAACGATGAATGAATGTCTTCACTTAATACTTGGAGAGCGTCAAATAAAGCAAGGAAAATCTTATACGGATGAACGCCTCAGTGATTCCGGATGGCACGTGTGCCAAAAGGGCACGTGAGCCAAAAATGGCACATTTTTTGCAAAATGGCACTTGACACGTGTCTGGCACAGATTTTGGGCCGGCTAAAGTGTCTGTCATTTTCAAAATATTTTTTTCTAAGCATAAATATTATTCTGCCTCAATCTCAGCGTGCCTCAAATACCTTTTTTAGGTAGTCAAAAAATGGCACTTGACACGTGTCTGGCACAGTTTTTGGGCCACGATCCTTCAGCCAGACATTCGATTTTGTATTCAGGCATTACAAAAGAAGTGTTGTACAAATTTTCATGGTGCCTCAAATACCTACTCAAAAATGTTCAACAGCTCTCCTACTAAAAGTGTTTATGAATTCCGTTTGTCTGTTCGAATGTTCGTGCGCTATCTCGCGTAAATATGGCCCGATTGCCATGAAATTGATATATGTTATTGCGGTTTACTATGGAATGTTCAGTATTGAAAATGAAATGCGTAGCATTTACGGTTCGTTTACAGGGGCACTTAAAAGAATTCCGTTACGTTCGGGTCAATAAGGAAAAATTGTTTGTGGTGTATTTTAATGATATTACTTTAAAAATATTGAAATTAATATATATCATTGCAGTGTACTATAAGGTTCTTACTATAGAAAGTGGTGAGCATTGGATTTATCTTTCATTTACAGGGACAGACCAAAGAATTTGGCTACAGAAGAAAATGAACAATAATTGAACTATTGGAGCCTACGAACAATAATTGCTGAAAGCGTCCATTTTCATATTTGGTATGCGTTTTTAGATAAAATCATTTTAAAAATATTACTTGGTGTGTATAAATTCTATAGATCCTAAACAGGGTGCATAAAAGTTTTCAACATCCGTTTATTGGCGATTTTGCTGAATAAAACTTTTCAAATGTGCTATGCGTTTAACAGAACTAACTTTTAGTATACTATGTAGTATTCATACATATCTATAAAATATATACAGAGCCGCACAAAAAATCGTATATTTTCCCGAATATTGATGGTAATAGCAGAAGTTGGGTTTTTAAATGCATTATCCGTTTTCCAAACTGTTCATTTAGGCATCATGTTTCACCTTAGTAAAGTGTAAAAAAAATTTCAGTATTCTGAATGTGTTGGAAAGTGTTTCATAATCTATGCCGTACGAATGATTTTCCGTTATTGTTATTTGAAGGTTAGAATGTGCATATACAGATTAAAAAAATAATATTTAGATATATTTGAGCGATGTATTTTTACGATAAGATGAAACAGATTGTGAAATACAGAATTGAAGGACTTGCAGCAAGAAGGAGATAGCTACATTTTCAGACATCCAATTTCTTGTTTAAAAAAATTGTTCAGCATAGTTGTTTTTGAATATTATTTGCTGCAAAACATGCGTAGGTGTATGGACGAATACATAGGTTGACTTTTGACTAAAAATGAAATGCAATTTTTTTTTTAATTTCCCAAAAGAGCAAAACGGAGCTACTTCCTTTTTGTTGCAAGCCCTTCAATTTTAATCTGTGTTAGAAAAATAAATACCAGTCTAAGAATCTAAAGTAGTGTTTAAATGTTCTCACACTTTAGATTTTTTCAAGCAAAAATGATATACAGCGAATATAAATTTTTATTTATTTTATAATCTGACATTTATGAAGCATAAAGAAAAATATACTAGGTATTTCTCCAGATTTTAAATTATTTCCTAGCTTATAAAGTTATAAAACTATAAATATGCATTTTCTCTTCAATAAAATACGGTAGATGAAAGCATTGAATGAAATTTGTGAATTTCAAAAAGAAATTTTACATTACACGATTTTTTTCTTAAGAGTTATGTACCTAAAATAAAACTTGTGAAGTGCATCTTCTTTTTGAGAAAATCCACTTAACTAACAGTTTTTTAGTCTAGGATATTTCCATTAAAATTATGTATAGATGGATTCTTCGCTGCAAATATGAATTTAAACGCGTCTGGGACACAAAAATCTTGAAAAAAAAAACATTTTTAGTTTTGATCTTGATTGGACAAGAAAAGTTTGAATTAACGAAAATATCTGTTTATTATAATTGTTATTATATTATTATTATTATTATTATTATTATTATTATTATTATTATTATTATTATTATTATTATTATTATTGTTGTTGTTATTAACCATTTGGAACCATGGTTGTTGTTTTCGGTCGAGGATGGAGCCAAATGATGCTCGCATTTCATTTTTTTTAACGAAATTCAACGATGTTCTTTACTTTTAGAAGAATTTTTATTTGAATAGGTAATAGAAAGACAATATATAGGTAATATATAATAGAAAGGCATAAAATCGTTAAAAATTGTTTGAATAGGTAATCGAAAGGCATAAAATCGTTAAAAATCAGATATGAAAAAATCCAAAGCCAAAGAGCGACGCCCAAATGAAAATCGTCTTACAAAGCAAAAATCGAGGTCTTCAACTCATAATGTAGGCCATGAAAATCGAGGTCTTCAACTGATTATGTAGCCCATGAAAATCGATTACAGAATAAAAGACGAACGCGAAAAAGGAAACAATTTAATGTTTAATCGATTAATAGTAAAAGGCCATGTCTCGAGGGGCTCCAATCCACTAGCCACGGCGTTTTGCAATCTGGAAAAATTGAGCTCAAAGTAGGTAATTTGTCGTAATCTGTGGATGATTCGGTGGAACTGCTTTCGATTTGTAAACTGTTTTTCTTCTCGAAACGGGACTTGTAGAGTTTATCGATGAAGGTTTTGGTCATCTGAAGTTTGATCTTTGCGATCTGCTGTTGAAGAGGATGCGACGGAATTTGGTGGACGAAATAAATTCCAAATGGTCGTTGTAATCTATTAAATTACAATTTTATTAATATTATTATTTTATTTAACCTTTAAAAATGTCGTACAGTTGGTCCGATACCAAAATTCCTAATATTACGGTACTCCAACAGCATAATAATAAAGACTTGGATTGTGCAGGGTATAGGAGAAGGCCATTCAATAATGATATTTTAACGCGTTCGGCCCTGGCGGTCACATATGTGTTTCTTATTTTTAACATACTTTAAACTATAAATAACGCCTTGCAGATACGTAAAAACCTCATAATCACATATGTGCATTCTACATTTTGACTTTTTAGTGGGCAAGTAGTGCCATCTAGCTTTGAAGTAGTAAAAAAACAAACAAAAGAACTTGACAAACGTTTTCATTTTTTTTGTTCTTTTACTTTAAGAAAAAGCCAGGGACGAAAGGGTTTAAGCTTAAATTAGGGACCACTTTTCAAAATGAATAATTTGTAATAAACAATAAAACATACTAGTATGTTTTTATGTCTGTTAAATCTTATTGTAATACGACATTTTCCAAATGTCTTCAACAATTCTTCCTTCGACTATTGTCATGCGCAAAGGACGCGAAATAACTACATTCGTTAGGTTTCAGAAACTAACATATTCGTTAAATTTCATGGCTTCTTCTGACCAACTTCTATGATTTGGTTAGTTACTTTTAATTTTATTAGCGTAAAAGTGATTTTTACCCCAAACTGAAAAAAAATTCAGGCCCGAAAGGGTTCAATTCAATTTTACTTTGGCAAGGTGGCTGATATATGAAAATAATTATGCCTCAACGCCCCATCTGAAATTAAGAATGATATTTTACGTGTGTTAGCTAGACAAGGCAACGAAGTACAAGAGTGAAGGTGATGACCCTGAATTTTGCTTTTATCCTCCGCCGTCATGGGACAGTTTACGCGTACTTTTTCTAGCATGTGTTTCAAGAGGTGCGTTTTAAACTTTCAGGCACAAAAAGCGGCAGATAAGTCTAAGTTTACCGATCTCGAAATATTTTTTCATCGGTTTTGCTATGATTTGATTGAATTGCAATGCTCTGATTACATTTGAACAAGGTAACGGATTTAAATCTTTCTTTTCTCTTCTCTTTTTTTTTTTTCAAAATTAAATAAAGGGAATTAAATTCTCTACAAAAAATATCTTAAAAACAAACAAAAAAAGTTCCTTTTTCAAGCTATAATGATAAAGTTATAATTTATAAGTTTCGTTTTACATTTTTCATTGTTTTTCAGGTATAAATGAGAGGTGAGATAATAAGGAGTATAAAGAAGAAATGGCGGCTCTAAAATAAGGAACATGGACTTCAAAATCATGGCAAAACTACTTTTGCAAGATTAAATTTGCCGCACAATATTAATACAGACATCCCTCGACTTACGTAAGAAATGCGTTCCGTAAAGTTTTACGCAACTTGAAATTTACGTAAGTCGAATTTGTAAGTTGCTTAGGTAAAATTTTGTAAGAAACTTCAATATTAATTATATATATATATATATATATATATATATATACGTGTATAAAAACATATATACAGTGTGTCCACGTCTGACCGACCTTTATTTTCGCAATCGTTGGTCCTAGATGCATACTTCTAATTACAAAATTGGTCAAAATTAGGTGCAGGGTTAAGGTAAAAAAAGTTTGAAGCGAAAAAACAATTTAGTGAAGAATTATAGAATGTAAATTTTTATACGGTTTCCCGGTCCTATATGTTATATTTAGTAAAATTTCCCTGTTACTCTGGCAAGTAAGGCAAAAAAAAGTCCCGTGATTCTACGATTAAAATTGACCGAGTAATAGCTGCTTACAGTTGGAGTATATTTTTTGCTGCATATTAGGGGTCATTCACAAATTTAGTAGAAATATAATTTCGTCAAATATATTAAAAAAATTTTTGAGAATAAAATAAGCATTGCAATATAAATTTGAAATCTTTAATCATTTTGACATATTACTTCAAAATGCACAATTTGTACTGAACATTATAAGAGGATAAAAATAACAGATTTTTTGTTAAATAAAAGGTTGAAAAACAACAGCCTCAATTCTTTACAAAATGATACATATTTTAAAATGCTGTTAGATTATACTGTCTTTCAAATTTTGGGTTTCGGCATGTTTTTTAGCTTTTGAAAATTGATTCTTATGTATATTTTAGCACTGAATCCGAAAATGACCTTCATTTTAAACCATCACGTCAGGAATTTTCTCAAATCGCAAATTTCAAAGTTAAAACTAAAAGTTAAAATTGATCCCCCGTCCCCTCTCAACCTCATCGGACACCGGAGCTGTTTAACTGTAAAAAACCCAGTATAAGCCAAAAAATCGAATAAATTATTGAATTAAATAAAATTAAACTGAATAAAAAAGTCATATCTATTTTATGGTTTCAGATTTTTCGCTATTTTTTAACCTTGAAATTTACGATTTGCGAAAAATCTTGACATGATCGTGAAGTTGAAGGTAGTTTTTTGATTCAGCGTTAAAAAATACTTAAAATGTAATTATAAAAGTTAAAAAAACACAACCATCGCAGGTTTATGTTATCTAATTTAAAACTCTTTCTTAAACATCTTGACGGTAATCTATCCGATTTTTTTTTGTGTTATTCTCTAATATAAGTATGTATAAGATGGTAAGAGTCGAAATTCATAATAATATCGCATTGTCATCGGATTTAAATCAGTATGTAAAATTTAACTTCGATCGGACATTTCAAAGTAAATTAAAGTTCGAGTACAAATTTTAAACTGGAAAGACGATCATTGCAAGTTAAATAAAACCTTATGAAAATAACATAATTTTAGTTAAAAGAAATCATAGCCTCAAATCCTTACAAAATAAAACATATGTTAAAATACAATTATTTTAACTAATCTGAAACTTAACTAATAAAAGTTAATCATAATATTAGTGCGATTTCTTTCAAAGCGCAGATACCTTGAAATAAGTACTTTATACACGACCCCTGAAAGCATGGTCGAAATCATCTGTTTTGAAGAGCAAAAAAGTGGTATAAGTCATGCATTTCAAAGTTTCATAACTCGATCAATTTTAATGTTAGAGGAGTGGGACTTTTTTGTCTTACTTTTAAGTGCCACAGTAAATTTTTAGTAAATATCACTTATAGGACCGGAGGGCCGTATAAAAATTTAAATTTCGTAATTTTTTAATAAATGTTTTTCTTGACGCAAAACGCTTTAAAAATAATTATTTACCTTATGTAAACCATTTTTGTAATTGCAAGTATGCACCTAGGACCAACGGTTGCGAAAATAACGTCGGTCAGGCTATACGTGGACACACTGTATATTACTTACAGTGTATTATTTTATAAATAAAGCATCAGGTGACAGTATTTATTCGTATTTAAACTATTAAAGTATGAAACAATATAAAAACAAACTTAAAGAACGGTTTTCAGATATCTTGTGGAATACGGGATTTATAAATCTAACATTGGTGAATTGATTTACAACAATTTTGAATCTACATCAAACGACTATAAAAATAAGAAATAATTAACGAGGTCTAATTTAACCTATTTTCTATGAATTTTTGATGGCAATCCAAATGAATAGCACTAAAATAAAATTTCTTGATAAGCACAAACTATATTTATTATGAATTAGACGGCTACTATATTATATGGCCAAAGGTGACCGGTCACTTGCGATTTTAGACGTTTTGTTAAATATCTAGAAAAATACATGAGGAATTAACCTGAACTGCAGGTGTGTAAACAGTATAGTCTAGGTCATATATTTCGCGAAGAGTTTTCCCCGAAACCCCATAAAGAACCGTCAACAAATTGAAAATGAACGAATATCTTTTGGATAACCCGGTAAAAACTAATGTAGCAAAAGCGTTCAAACTCGAGATTATTAATAAGAGGCTTATTGTAATATACTGTGTACATTTTTTTTTTAGGATAGCATGTATACTCGTAGAGAAATTAAGGTTTTTATAAAAACAGTCCCAAATTTCGCCAAGTTTTTTGCTTATAATTTGCAAAGTTCTTAATATAAAAAAAAAATTCTTTTCAGAAAATATGACAAACAACATTGTACTTAATACTCTGCAATCAGAATTAAAAAATAATAAAAATTGGATGAAAAATGAGCAGGTTTACTAAAAAATGTTTCACTGCGCATGCGCGAATGCAATCAAAATATAATATGCATAATGTATTACCTAAGTATATGGAGAAACTTTTGTGAAAGTCTCAAAATCTTAGCTTGAAAATTTTGAAAATTATCGTTGATAGAATAAGCTCGAAATCCGCCCGGCAACTTAGTCGTAAAAAAGAAACAAAATATAAAATTCAACAGGTTTCTAGAAAAAAATTACAATTTTATTAAAAAAATATGTATTATTTGATATCCAGAATCTAGATTTTTACAAATTTCATAATATACTTAGCAAAACCCATCCTAAATATATTTCCACTCGAAGTCCCCCATCAAAATCTCGTCCGCAACACATAGGTCTATATACTGCTTCATGCGATTAATGATTTTTCTGCCTATCTTAATAATTCACACTTCTGAGGGTTTTTTTCCATTCTGGAAATTCTAACAGCACTCATTTAGTAGTTCATATCCGTCGCTAGAGGTTTGTCTTCTTCCACTGATCTTATATACGGTAATTTGGATCCGTATAACATGATCCATTCCATTAAAGCATTAATGACAGACAATAATTTATAATTGTAAGTAATTTTCTAGCTGGTTGTAGAAAGATAAAGAGCTTGCAAAATAAAAATTGTGTACCCTGAAATTTGCTTTACAGCTTATTGACGAGATTTTGTAAGAGAGAAAATCCAATTGGGTTGGTTTATTTCCGTGGGTTCATCTGAATGCAACATTTTAATGGTTACGCTGCTGTATAAGTTTCATAGTTCACGAAAGATATTATACCAGCTACAGCTGTTCTTACTCAAAAATTCTTAAGGGTTAAATATATTCTATATTTTTCGTTATACTGAACATATAATTAAAAAAGATATGTTTTAACGAATTATGTGCATATGTTGTTTTTCATGATACCTATTAGGTAAGTTTTAAATAGTAATTTATGATCAAAGTAACCATTATTAATTAGTCCGTTTTATGCGCAATATAAATTTATGCAGAGCAGTTCTGCTGCAAACATATTAAGTCAGTTATAAATATGTAATTCAATTATAGTGCTAAATTAGTTACTAATAAATGAAACTATTTGGCAATGGAAACTAAAAAATCTCAAAGAGAGACGAATAAATATTTTTAGACATAGAAAGTGGGCTGTGACATGTAATTTATTTCACCATTAAATCTCACATCTGCATTATTAAATTCCAGTAATGTTCAGAAGACACAATATTACTCACATATGAAGTAACTGAAATTTCTAATATTGTTTATGAAAGGAGCACCGTGGATCATTTTTGCTTATAATAAATAGATTGGCAGTTGATTTATTGATAAATTCATAATTAACATAGCAGTATTTATTCCAAGTTCCATTCAATTTAAAGCAATGAAATGTTTCTACTACATATTTTTTTAATGTTGTAGAAAGGTTTATTACTACTTAATGTGTTTGGTAATATAATAATGTGGTTTTTACAACAATATGAAATGGTTGTCATAATACATATTTATTAATTTTTATTTAATTTTATGAGAGTTACATTTAATATTTCGAAAGATTTAATAATACACAGAAGCTGCCAACCCACAATACTTTTGAATACCGCTTTTTCCGAAAAATAATCTAGATATAAATAGCCCAACATTAAATAGATTAAAATAAAATAAAATATAAAAACAGTTTGTCTTAACCACTTAATTGTAAGGTTCATTTGAAAGCTTTAACTCTGTCGATTAGCGACAGCGAAAGCCTGTGAAAATTCTTAATAAAACAAATTCTATATAAGTGGTTACTTATAAATCATACAGTAGAAAAATGGTTTTTTAATTTTCTTTCATTAAGTAATTATTATTTATCTCTGACTTCATTTTTATAATACAATATTTAACGGCAATTTTGGTATATGTTATTTAAAACAAAACAAAACAAATATTGTTGAAGTTATTGCCACTCTTTTGATCGGGTCTTTTTTCTTTTCAGAGTAGCGTTGACCTTAGTAGCTTAACCCATTTGTGCCTGAATTTTTGTTTTCTCAAATTTGTTGGTAAAATCACTTTAAAATGTTGCAAAATGAAATGGAAAAATACTAAGAAAAAATTACACTAAAAATTTTTTGTAATTATTTGATAAAATTTAAACGTACTAAATATAGAAATATGCATATAATATAATATGCATAATTATATGTTTTGTCTAAATTTATATAAAATGAGCTTTCAAATTGTATATTATATACTATAATTAGTATTTTTATGAATTACTAAAAAAGTATATATTTATTTCATTACAGAGACTAATAATATTATCTTAGTAATAGTAAACTAAGAATAATCGTATTTAAGGCTTAAAAACAATTTGTTTCATAATCATCTTGAAAAGGACTGTATATAAATAACAGTACCCTAAATGGCTAATAAAAATATGTATCCATTCGTGCCTAGCGCCCTATATTTTGTACGTCACAAAAATGTATAAAAAAATCCCTGCCGGCTCGGGCCTACAGGCGGAGGTAGATTTCGAAGTTAAATACTAAATTCACCAACAAAAATTAAATCAAGATTAGAGATTAACCCAGTTCCTTCACTAAGAATGTGCTCTAGAGAGCTAAACATTTTGTGAAAATTCTAATATACACGAATACACACACGCATGTATATGGAATAGATTTAAAAATGGCTAAAGCAAATTCAGAGAACCTCAAAGTGTTAAAATATGTTAATATTTCCATAGTCGGGTTTTTATCATGTTTTAATACGTTTCTTCAAACTCACATGGCGTTACATATTCTCCTGCTGAGGTCCATTATATTTCCAATATGACGCAATATTTTGTTTGTTTTTAATTCGTCAAACAATTTATTTCATTTTGAGTTTTCATGCTGAAATCTTGCTCTTGAAAACTTATGACGTAATATTCAATTTGTTTTCAATGCGTCAAACTGTTTATTTAATTCAATTTTTCACGTGAAATTCTTGCAATAGAGAAGTAATTCTTGTGGTGAGAATTTTATTGCTTTTTTTTTAATTGTTGGCAATCGCTATAACGAAAAATATTTATTTTTTCCTGCCATTGTTGTGTAAGAGCTGGTTTTATCAGAATCTTGTTAAGACGGAATTCAAAATTTTGAACCCTCCCCATTTCCATTCCCTAGGGCCGATTTTGCCCATTTTCAATCCCCGCCGAGATATTAGCCATCTCAAAGTTGATGGCGAGTTTGAAGACGATCCGTGAATAATTGCGACTTTTATCGTGCGGACAAAATTTGGTACATACATACATATATATATATATATAAACTTTTTAGGTGGGGGTGGTTTTGGGTTCCTGGGGTCCTATAATGAAAAGTTATGAAGGAATTTTTCAAAAGTCGCACCATGGTAACGACTGCAATAGGTAGTATTTCTTACGAAATCTACCTAAAATAGGCTTGAACATAAAATTTCACATTTAAAAAAATACACTCTAAAAGCGACATTTTCAAAACTGAGTAAAAAATACTCAAATATGAGTGTGTCGCATAGTCAAAATGGCTCCGAAACAAAGTTACTCAAGTTTGAAACATGTATGTATTCATTTCTGAAAACATGGACATACTCAAATACGAGCAGATAACGCTTTATTCGTGATGTTTATCCACGATTATACATGATGTTTGTATTTATATATTGTTGATGATTGTCAAATCTCTCCGGCGAAGTCTTTACGAATTCGTCCATTCTTTGATTTCGAAGGTTGAAAAATAAAATTTATGCTTTCGCAATTGTATTATGACGGCTTTTAAGTGTTCGAACACGATAAAAATGTAGTTCGCGACATTTCATGTTATAAATTATTTCTGAAAAGAGCGTTTATTTCGAAATCATAACAAATGATATAATATGAATAAATTCAACTACCCTGGTAAAATTTACTACGTTTAAGGAATGAAAAGTAATTTCGTTTGAAACTGAGTATTTATGGTATTTCAGAATTGAAAGCATTGTGTGGTCATATTTGAAACAAAAAGTTTCAAAACAAAATGAAAACATAAATTTACTCAGATTTGAAAGTGTCATTTTTCTCAATGTATGTATTTCAAAGAAATATACAAGCTAACATTATGACTTATGTATTTAGATCCTTAGTAGAAAACACACAAAAATACTTACTTTTTACATTTTGCCATCTTGAAAAATGAAAAATCTATAAACTCCGAAAAAAGCTTTCATTTTAAGCAAATAAATGTCCATCTTATGCTGTCATCTTTCGGTAACACATAAAGACATTTATAGATAATTATTTCATACAATTTTTATGCTATAAAAAAGAAGAAAATTATTGAAATTTATTAAAATTCGAAGCGTCCCAAAATGGAACGCTAGGTATAAATGGGTTAAATTTGGCTTACCTGGAATTAAAATAAATAGCAGTTTTAATGAAATACTGTTTATTAGAGTGGCTGGGCGAAAGAATTTGTGAAAAACTGATTTTCTTCAAAATGTCAACTGTCTGAAGAGGAAATTGAATTTTTATTTTAAGATAAAAAAAATTGTCTTGATGATAAAAAGAAATGGAAAATGGAAAAGAGATCTTTCCTTTAAACATTGCATAATTATATCAGAAAACAGCTGAATTAATCATAATCAATTCAGTAATTTTTGATTAATCAGGGGCACCGATTTGAAAAATACACTTTTGAGAAAAGTGATTATAATGTTTTTTTTTATAATTAAAGTACGATACTTATTATTTTTCTATTACATAGAATCCTCTATTCCAGCACCATGAAGTAGTTGATTAGTCTATCAATCTTCAACTAATGAAGACTGTAAAAAAAAAAAAAAAAAAAAAAAAAAAAGAAAAAAAATCGAAATTTATGAGCCCTTAATGTCTTTCACATTCATGGTCGATTTTAGTATATATGTAATCCCGAGACCGATAAACCACACACTTATGTGTATTGTTTCTATTTAGCTTTTCCTTTTGCTTTCTTTTGCCCCGTCCCTTGCACTAATTCCCCTGAATATTTTTTTCTTTCTCCCAAATGTATTGTAAAATGTTTGAACTTCAAATTGTTTTAAAGAGTAAAAATATAAATTTAAATATGAAAGTAATTATAAAAAGGAAAAAAAAAATCACCTAATTGTAAGAAAATAAATACATAACATGTATGTAATAAATATTCATGTAAATTAATATTTAGCACGAATTCTACCGGTGTCTTGACAACTTTTAAAGTTTTAATTTATACAAATTTTACTTGTAATTTTTAAAACTATAATAAGGTTAAAAAGAAGTTTTCGATTTATTAGAAGTTATTTCTGAAATATTAATCTAAAAATTACATATAAAATAACCGTAAATCGAAATATTTTAAAATGTGTAATTCGTGCCGGTACAAATAACCCTTTACATCACGGAGCTTCAGATATACTACTTACACAATCGCTTTATTAAACTGAAAATCGCATTTTCAAAATTATGCTGCTTATTGCTGTATTTCCGTAACGTTGCAACCAATCAAACAGTTTAGTAATTCTCATGTTGCGATGTTGTTCAATTCAATCTTAAGTTTCATATATATATTTTTTGCTAAGTAATATTTTCTTAAATTAAAATTTTGTGTTTAGATTAATTAAAAACTTGATACAACTGCACTATACGAAAAAATTTGTTGATTTTACAAAAACAGTCAGCCAGGACATCAATATTTAAGATTTAATTGAACGATTTGAAAAATATTTAGATGGAATATTTCATGATTTTCGGAGTGCGGAATATATTTTGTACCGCATTATCTACAAATTTCTCTCCAAGGCAAAAAAAAAAAAAAAGTTAAAAAAAAAAATGGTTTCCTTCTCAGTACACATGCAAAACCCTTTTTATTTTACAGAAAAAGATTGTGAGCCAGGACGACTATAAAAAAACAGCTTATTTTATGAAAAAATCTATATTTTTTACGAACTTTCAGTAACTTTAACAGATTTTACTCGTAAAATAAAAAGTTTACATATGATGGTAAGTCAGTAAGCAGGTTACAAAAGCTTTTTAAAAAAGGGAAACGAAGATACATACTTGAAAATCATGTTTATTTTTCCGTATAATCGCCATTTACATTTGTTCCATCTCTTTATGGGTTTTTAAATACCTGCTGCATAAAAGTCATTAGATTGCTCTCTCAGCCATCCGTGTACCTCACGTTTAACGCAGTGTTGAATTCAGACACTTTTCTCCGGGAAGGATTCCTGTGGCTCCGAGGGGGACAGTCTAGAGTTCCGGGGGAGGGGGGGGGGGATTGCACTTTTTGACCATTGAAAACACAAAATCTCAAATCTTACGGGAGGTACATCTCATTGCTTCAGGGGGAATGCCCCCCCCCCAGGCCACCCCCTGAATTCAACACTGATTCAACGTCTGTATCAGTCGCGAAGCGCTTGTCACCCAGATGCAATTTCAGCGGACCAAACGGGTGATAATAGCTTGGAGCTGAGTCTGCGCTGTAAGGAGGATGTTGAAGAAATTGCCCACCAGAAACATACAACCATAGACTTCTCATATAACTGGACTCAGAAATTGCAACCATTTCTTTAAGACGGGATCACTGCTCACTGTACGTGATGGTGGGCAGAAAAAACGTATCAAACCGATTTTTCTCCTGCCAAATTCGCTTCGGAATTTCCCTCCGGTTCCCAATGAAACTTTTTTGTGTCGGCGTTTCTCTGGCATGAATCAAATCCGACAGTTGCCAATAAGAAGATCACCACCAAAAAAGACAACCTTTTGGCGATGAAAGCGGAAACAGGCTAGCTTCAAGTTCAGACCGAAAGAACAATGGGACTCGGTCTCTACTTTTTATCTTTACTCTGAGCATATAACGCTTCGCTGCTCTTCTAGTGTGCACTCCTCGAGCACAGTCACCATTTTCAAATGCAGCTGTTCATCTTGTACAACTGTTGTTTCATAAATTTGAAATTAACAACTTACAGTTGGTTAGTGCTGTCACCTATTGGCATATTTGGAAACAACGTACTACTAATTTCCGACCTCTCTTATCGATTTGTAACCTACTATTGACTTTCACTTTTAGCTCGTATTTTCGCAAAATAAAATCTGTATTTATTTCGAACTTTTTGTTATCTTAACAGATTTTGCAGTAAAATAATGAACATAATTATGTTTTTCTTTTGTTAAATAAATAGATTTTTTAATGTTTAACCCTAGATCTACCGGGAATTTTATTCAAGTTTTAATAAAACGTTCTACACCAGAATTTTTATTTAAAACTATTTAACTTATTTATTTACCTTATTTTTGTCTGGTTTATATACTTAGTTTATTTTAAAGAAATTTCTGGTTTGAATGAATATTTTGTATGTACCTGTCGGGTCCAATGGACCCGTCTGGTAGACGGAGGGTTAAAAACGTTTTTTCCGGTAATTATTATAATTTGTAAACGGCAGAGTGTGTCTACATCCTTTTGTGCAATCCTGTAAATAACTATATTTACACTATGTGCTCGCCGTTAATTTAGTAAAATTTCCGTTTTCCTGCTGAACGCAGTAAAAAATGAATTTCAATAAATCGAATGCATTTGAATATCCCTGCATGTGATCTACAGAATATCTACAGAACATACAATACAGTAACATTTAATTAATCTGAAATCTACAAAACGCATAATAGAACATAAAACGCATTCCTTGCTTTTATAGCTCATAAAAATAATGTATCTGATTTTTTTGTGCGGTTCTGTAAAAAGAACTGAAATGTTTTATTCAATATTTATCATAGATAAGAATTATGAACGCAACTCAATAACGTACATTAGTTTCATTATGTTAAAAACAGTCTAGTATCATTAAAGCAAACATCAAATAGTTACTGCCTATAGACTATACTGCAATCCAATTATTTTATGAGTTCCAGATCAACAATGCAAATCAAATTCGTAATATTCGAAGGATTATAAAATCATTACAGTGTATACTTCAGAAAAATATTATCCATAGATCATAATACATCCGAATTCTTCAAATGATCCTATAAGCATTATATTCTACATACTTCATATCCAGGAAAGAACATGTTGCAGTAAACCGCAATAATAAATGTTAATTTCTATATACATTTTGTTGTAATGGAAAGGAATTTACAGAAGTTAGAGACAGAAAGATGAATAAACGATGTCAAAAACATTTCAACTGTGTTGAATGTTTTAATAAACAAAACATGTTTTCATAAAATGTATAATATTTTCAGAAAATAAGTATGAATTTGTTAATATAACATATTAGTCCTTATCACAATTATTTTGACTTTGATTCATCTCTTTGAATCAAACGCTTTAATCTACAAAATATAATCAGATTGGCATGCGTCTTTGTCTTAGTAATGTTACCAAAAATGTATAAATTTATAAAACGTGAAAGTCCAAAATTCATCAATTTTGCGGTATTTAGGGTTTCTTTTAAAAAATAAATATTTGACGGATACGTCATTTACGCATTTTTAAAGTGTTATGTCATAAAAACATAACATATTTTTTTCCCTTTATAAAACAATTTAAATATTTTAACTTATTAATAACTACCCCTAAAATTTTAATATTTCAAATTATGAAATCGCCTATGACATTATTTATCTTTCTAACGATCTTTATTTACTTTTTAAATTCAAAGTTTCGTTTTCGTGTTGCCAATCTTTAAAAAGATATTTCAAATATAATTTCTAAACTTTTTCAGCTATCAAAAATTAAGAAATAATACCCAACTTAATTTATATTATAAATGAACAATGTTCTTCCAATTTTAATAAAAGTTTTATTTTCAATATCAAGATCGTTGGGAAATAATAAATTTATCAGAATTAAAATAATCATCTGAATTCATTTATAAAATAAATTTACATTTTAAATTAATTTTTCCCATTTATAATAAATTTTATCACTTCAATTTTCATTCAAAAACAATTTATTTTGATTCATTTTTCAAATAAGATTCCTTTTGAGTTCGTTTGAGTACGTTGTCAAACCAGCCAATCACAGCGCTTGCCGCTAACTTTATTTTCTCCCCAAGCGACGCGTTTCTCTCTCTGTTCAGCGTTAGCTCTGAGAGTGAGAAAACATAGGAAGCGGCCGGCTGGTGGTGCCGTAATGAAATAATCGGCACATCGGTCGGTTGGCTTTCCTATAAATGTATTGTCTGAAAAAATAAATTAATCTTTTTATTTTATAATAATTAAAATACAAGATAGTAATATTTGAAACGATTTAGCATTACTTATGGATCTTTAAAAGAGATGTCCTGTCCAATTGGCTCGAAAGATGGAGAAAAGGCTGTCTTCATATGCAGACCGTTAGAGATTTTATATCTCGGAAGCGGATGATATCTAGTGTATCACTAGATATAGCAGATGGTCAAGATGAGATTTCATAAAGATCGATTATTAAAAGTATCGCAACTTCCCGACATGATACGAGTGTCTTCGTTCCTTGGAGGTAAAAGATTTTTATTTTCCTTAACTTCGTCACGGAAGAAAAAATTAGTGATTTCATGATTCACACCTTAAACAAAGGAAACTGTGAAATCGTCGTCTCCATGATTGATCAAGCTAATTGGCGATATGTGGAATTAAAGCAAAATAGATTTTGACTCCTTTGATGGGAACTGTGCTTATCTTTTAGCCACTCTTTTCCTAGTGACTCATTCTTTAAAGTTTGAACATTTAAGTGCTGCAGATCGCAATTTCAAAACAACCTGATCTATTTTGTATTCCTAGTAATTCTTTTATTACATTTATGTTCTCTGTTATTCATAAATGAAACTCAGAAATTTGCATTTCATAATGTCACTGTTTATTGCTTATTAATACTTTAAGATATGTTTCATGTTCCAAAAGTTTGTCTTTTATTTAATCTGGCCAGATATTTTCCTCATATATATAATTAATTGTATGCATACTAAATAAAGAAGTATTAAAATTTATTTTTCTGTGTGTTCTTTATATTTGAATATTATTTATTTTAAGTTCATCATTTCAGGTGTAATTTGAAAATATACACTGCAAATAGAAGCGTCTTAAATTTAGACACATATGTGACTGAAAAAGAATTTTAGACACTTAAGTGTCTTAATCTGAAAATTAAGACACTATAGATGTCTTAATTTAAGATACATAAGCGTCTTACTATGACCATGGTGTAAACGAACTGAGAATAATGTCTAAAATATCCGCAAACGTCTTATTTTAAGACACTTCATTGCTTTAAACGTGTCTTAATTTTTGATTCTTCCGACGCAATAACCACCAGGGGGCACTAGCACTCCCAGTTGCGCATGCGTTTTAGATGTCTTCGTTCGAAGTGGTATACGTTGTAATTCAAACAAAGTTTGTTTTTATGTACGCGTGTATTTTAATTCGTTTTTTGCGAAATGTGAAGTACTGTGATTTTAATTCGTATTAACTTGGATTATGTATTTATTGAATACATACATCTGACGTGTGTGCTCGGCATCAAATGTCTCTTAGAAGCTGTCGTCGATACAAGGGCGGGATAGACACAGAACAGAAGTAGACAACGGTTGAAGATTACACCCGGAAATTCTACAAAGCGTGTGCAATGGGCTTAGTGTTAACTCGTATCAATTTATATCAATAATATTGTGTTATTCATCTTCGTCCTGTCGAAGCTGGCAAAAAAAAAGAAACTTTTGTCTGGCGGGTCCTGTTTTTAGGATGAAACATCTCATCCTTTAAATATGGCTAGTCGGATGTATTATGGATTACCTTTTAAACTGATGAAAGTCTTTCTCCCTCACTGTGGTTGTGGTAGTTTTTAAAATTTCAAATCGAGGAATATTTCTTACCTCTTGCAGCAACTCAAGTAAGTTTCTTTATAGTAGTAAAATTAGTGTATTTTATGATTTTATTTATTGTACTAAACAAAATCCTGCATGAAATTTAATTAGTTTTGAATCTGTTCGCAAAAAACCCCACTAATTCTAGAAGTATATATTTTTAAACTTATGACGTTCTTTTTTATTACGAATTATATATTCAATGTCAGTTCTTAGTTTCAATGGATAATTTTTATCTCGCAGTAAATGACGGCCACAAGGAAGTAAAGATAAAAAAAAACTTTGAAAGATGACCTAATGCTTTCTTACTTCCTGGCATAAAACCGCAGATTAAAAAAAGATAAATAAAGTAAATGAGACTCGTCTATTATATGAAGCTGCCTGTAAAAATATACATATGTATTTGATTTGCAATCAACTCTAATACTGATTTTTTTATTATTTTTAATAAAAAATTAATTTGAAATTTATAATGGGAAAAAGTAAAAACCTCTAACTAGATTTCGTATTTAAAATTGTGGTAACTTTATTTATATGCACTTATACGAAAAATACAAAAATGACAGATGTTACTGTATATATTTAAGACGAAAGAAGTTTGGAAATCATAAGTTATTTTTTCCTCATGTTTTTAATATAGAATATGTACTTATTTGTTTTTATTGATAGTTGAATAGCTTTTGTGAGTACCCTCTGATCTACATAAAAACTTGCCCATGTGGAAATATAAATTTTTTAAAAACATAATTTTTAAATAAGTATTTTCATTTTGGGGGGGGGGGGGGGGGGATTTTGCATGAATTTTTGTAAAGCTGATATCTTAAATCTTGCACTGATTATAATGAAAGTTTTGAACTTTTAGAGTAGGACAAGTTTAAAAACGCAAATATATTTAACAAAATACCAAAGTAATTTTTTCCCCAATGTTATTAAAGTAGAATATTTATTTATTTATTTTCATTATTCATAGTTAAATGGCTGTTGTGATTATCAAGTGATGTATATGTAAAATTGCCTATGTGGCAATATATTTTTTTATATTTTCATTTTTTTTTGGGGGGGGGGGGGATTTTTGCAATTTTCGTACATCTGATATTTTAAATCTTTTTCCACATTCAACCGAGTATAATAAATATTTTGAACTTTTAGAGTAGGACAAGATTATAAAATATATATATATATATTTATCTATGTACCTTAAAAGCCCTTAATAGCGAACACTTCGGGAACGCGGAATTTGTCCGATAATTGGAGATGTCTACTTTTTTGAGGTAAAAATATACAAATATGTATGTCTGCTGATTAAAAAAGTATTCGTTAAATAGAGGTGTTCGCTATTCGAGAATGTTCATTAACCTCCACAACGGATACTCCCGAATATCGGACATCTCAATTTAGACAACTATAATGCAGGGTTGCGTTTTTTGCAAAAGTACTTCTTGATTAAAGGAAGGGCAAACTGGGAAGTGCCCCGTCCCCCTACGACTGTAGTGCCCCCAAATTTGATGTGCAATATTTGTAAAGCTTATATTTTAAATCTGTTTCGAAATTGTACTGATTATAATCAATATTTTGAACTTTTAAAGTAAAATAAGGTTAAAAACAAAATAAATTTAAAAAAATCTAATATTTAGATAAATATTTTTTGTTTTTTAATCTTGTTCTACTCCTGAAGTTCAAGATATTGATTATAATCAGTACAATGTCGTAAAAGATTTAAATTATCAACGTAACGAAAATTGTATACCAAAACTGAGAGCACCAAAAAAATCAGGCTGTATTGGGGGGGGGGGGGAGGGGCAGGACCACAGCCAAATATTTTTCCAGGATTCAACGTGGTCAAACATGGCTACGTATGATGCTTAAAAAAAAAATGGATGCGATTCAGACGTTTGAAGTGTCTGAAATTCAGACGCAAAAAGTGTCTGAAAAAATTCAGACATTTTAAAATGTCTGAAAATTGAACACTCCATTTCAGACACTTAAGTGTCTGAATTTCAGACATTTTAATTTAGAGTGTATTCGAAGGGTGAGATTAATTATTTTAACGTTCTTTATTTCAGCTAGGATTCTTATATTGAATAATAGATAGAAGGGATTTAATATTAATTGCAATAACTTTAAATTAACTTTTCACGGCACGATGTACTGCTACTTTCGCTCCGGCCAGAGTGGGATGTTGGGTGTGTGGATTTTGAGATTTCAAGTATAAATTTGGGAGATTATATATGAATTAATTACCTTGAATTCATTTCATACTCTCGGAATTCACATACCCAGCACCTCACTTAACATTAATGGTGCCGTCAGTGGCAATTCTTACCTGGGTGCTTTATGGTTTAATTTTTTTTTAAAGTTTGATATTTCTCAAAGCATTTGTTTAATTTTTTTTAAATTCTTCATGTGCTTGCCAGAAATTATGACAGATACATTTCATAAATTATCTTATTCATATTGCTATTATATTATTATTAAGAATACATGTTATTTTATTTCTGATATACATTTATTTCATTTTTTTTCTTTCCTGATATCATCCTTGTTAATTTATTAAAATATAACTATTATGTTGCCTTGATTTTGTGTATGGTGGACAGGAATTGATCCCTCCTGCTCTATATTTTTATATAATTTTGCCCCTGATCAGGACAATCTTACTTTTACACAAATTCAAGGGAAATACATAATAACTACTTGGTATTCACTGTGTTTACATTTGCACTAAATCTGGTTTAAAGTGAACTTTGATAAATTTTGTTTTTCTTTTATATACAAGAGATACTTTGCACTTATCAATTTATAACAATTTTAAATATTTATTTACTTGTTAAATTTAATTTAGAGATTTTATTACTAAAAATAAATATGAGTATTATATTAATTTATAAACAAAATAATGATAGTTAACAGAATGCAATATTTTATTTATATCTCATGCAGAATTATTTGATATTCTTCTGGTGACTCTCAATGTATATTCTTAAACAAATAAATTAAAAAGTGCTGAAAATTAAATACTTCAATAAATATAACTTCTGTTTTCATATAAAAAACTATTATTTGAATGAATTGGTAGTATTTTTCTGTTTCAGTGTTTACATATTTTGCAGCCAAAATACGTAGGGTACTAAGGTGTGCACTCATACTCTGGAATTTCTCCTGATTGATATTATTTAATTATTCAACTTCAAAATTTTCTATACATTTTACAATCATTAAAATAAATAAATAAGATTATAATTTAAAAAATATTTAAGCACAATTACTATTCTAATTTACTTTGAAATTACATTATTCCACTATATAATTTCTTTTTTATTCATATTTTTGCACTAGAATAAAATACAAAATTTATATTTCATTTCTAGGTGGTTTTCCACCTCAGGAAAATTCTTTGCATACCAGAAAATTTATTTACTTTTGTTTTATTGCAAAATTTTAGTACATGTTATGGATTTTTTACATTGTTCAAAAAATTACTTAATATATATAAAAAGTTGAAATTGTATTTACTTTATTTTTACATTTTATTGATAAATTATGATCAATTAAGAGTGAGTTTATAAATGAATAGTCTGTATTGCTGGCAATATAGACAGTGTGCTAGTACGTAAATAGCACACTGAGAAATATTTGTTTTTGAAATTCATCATTCTTGATTTGACATAATTTGAGCATTTACAATCACCATAGCCACAAAATTAAATAATTTATTTATATATATATTATATTTAATCTTGGAAATCAATATCATGTTGCCATATTTTCTTCTATATATACATTTCAACTACATTTATGGCTTTTAAACTTATATGTACTTTTTATCATTTAACTTTCTAAATATACTCGTTCATTCCTTGACATACAACCTTAAATTTGTTTAAAAATTTAATAATTTATAAAAAAAATATAGATATAAATATATGAAATTTATACTATTTTCCTTATTATTTATTAGACGTTATTAACTTGCAGTATAAGCAATTATCTCATGTCGTTTTGAATAATACCCCTTAAAATTCATTTATTTTTTTTCCAAGCTATAGCATATTCAGTTTTACCCACCGGTTTTTACTTAATATTTTTTTTTGTAGTTCTTGTTATACACAACGGTTTTGTGGATTAGCCTGTGCATATTAAACCGAAAAATCCAGTGTTTTGTGGCAACAAACTACTCTTCATTTGGAAATTCGAGGCTCTTTTTTCTGTTATGAAGTCAAGTTAACCCTGTCCTTGTATTTCTGAGCGCCACCAGATTTCTGGGTCTCAGACAGTATAGAGAGTCCAGTCGCAATTTCTGAACGCAATAAATTAAAATTTTATTCATATTTTATCGATTTTTTCTTGCCATGATTGTTTCGTTTTGCGTTTCAATCCAGAGCAGTAGAATCTCGTAATTCTCGCTGGCATTTAGTTAAGGGTCGCGACACAAGGGAATATGACATTCCTCCGCCTTCCAGTAACGTTCTGCGGTTTAGGAAACTTCGGATAAAATCCATTTAATTTTATAATATTTATTTGATGCTATAGCTAAAGTTCAAACTTATTTATTTATTATTCACTTACAATAGCAATTTTTGGACTTTGAGAGAATATAGTGTTGTTATTTTGCTGAGGAATTTATTTTAATGATAAAGCTAGTTAAATTTAAAGGGTACCCTATAGCTTATAAAATTGAGATAGAAATATATAAAAATGAAAAATAAGAAAATGAGAATATGAAAAAATATTAAAATGAAAATAATGAAATGATAAACAAAAATATAAAATGAAATATAAAAATAAAAAATTAAATGAAATGAAATGAAAAAATTGAAAAATATAATAAAACAAAATGTATATAGAAAATATATATTAGACTGATCTAGGCGAATGACAGGACTTTGTTTATTTGTGATGTAGAATGTTTGTTTTTTCCCTCAGGCTGGTTTGGTCTAATTCAGGCATGATGAGCACACACAGAGGGTAAACTTGGCTTAGCTTGGGTTTGTTAACCTTCCAATAAGTCCCTCACGGTGCAGTTATGTTTGTTTCAGACATCACAGACAGGAATTAAAAAATTGAGAGGGATAGTTTTGTTTGTTTTTGTAAATATTTTTGTTGGTATAACGCTAGGAAACTTAGATCAGTCATTCCATTGTTGTCGAAGGTCATACTATGAAGCAACTGCTTTACGTTTTTGACCTGTGTACACAATGAAGAGATTGTATATTGCAATCTATTTTTGCTGTTAGAATTTTGCTTTATTTCCTCAGCAATTAACACTTCAATATTA
This sequence comes from Maratus speciosus, assembly GCA_963932465.1. Lineage (NCBI taxonomy): Eukaryota > Metazoa > Arthropoda > Arachnida > Araneae > Salticidae > Maratus > Maratus speciosus. The sequence goes on from OZ010791.1 coordinate 419,946,781, forward strand.
TTAACTTTAACATTTAATAACAATCAATATAAAATATGTGATAAATACTAATTCAAAGGTCTCATTCATTTGATGACATTCAAATTTTATAAAATAAATAATTTAAAAAGATGATGAAGAAATTAATCATCATTATTTCAGTATGTTTAAAGCAACGATGGGCATAAATTCTGTTTGATTTTTTTTTGTCATGCATTTTGACTTCTAAGTAAATTTTAATTATAACACTTATTGTCACTGAAGAGTCATAATAATGATTAATAAATATTTCGTATGAGAGTCACACAGAACTTACTTACCATGCTTTTCAATCTTCATCTTGAACTGTCATTGTCTTACCTTTGACGCATATCCACAGCAATCCTATTATCTCCTGATATCAATCTAGTTATGGTGCAATAATTCATTGATTCTATATGCTGGTATATTGCTGCTCAATAACTCATGTATAGACAAGATGATTATGCTTAGGTGCAATGCAATGCAGTGTTTTATTTAATTTTATGTGCAATATAGTGATAAAAATCTTGGTTTATTGATATTAGCACAATTGCAAAAAATATATCTTGGTTTTCAAATTATGTTTAAATAAAGATTATTTTGATGCTCAGTTATCTGCATAACAATGCTGTGATGGTTAGCACATGAAGGGGACTAGTAACTTGTATTTTAATCTCGTCCTTTTTCTTTATCAATGATGATAATTTTTATGTGCTTTTGTATGTTTATTCAATTTGTTTCTGTGTTTATTAATTTCTATCAGTGTATTGGTATTTTGCAATTTTAATATCTTGTGTTTGATTTGTTTTTATTATGCATTTGGACTTATACTCAAACAACAAAGTTAGATCGGTTAGTTTGTTTACAACATTCATAATTTAAAACTTTTGCAAAAGAATTTGGTTTAGCCCGTTGGCTCAAACATTTTTTAAACATTTTTTTCTTCTATAAGCCGTAGGTAAATGTTATGTCATAAAACCATAACATATTTTTTTCCCTTTATAAAACAATTTAAATATTTTAACTTAATAATAATTACCCCTAAAATTTTAATATTTCAAATTATGAAATCGCCTATGACATTATTTATCTTTCTAACGATCTTTATTTACTTTTTAAATTCAAAGTTTCGTTTTCGTGTTGCCAATCTTTAAAAAGATATTTCAAATATAATTTCTAAACTTTTTCAGCTATCAAAAATTAAGAAATAATACCCAACTTAATTTATATTATAAATGAACAATGTTCTTCCAATTTTAATAAAAGTTTTATTTTCAGTATCAAGATCGTTGGGAAATAATAAATCTATCAGAATTAAAATAATCATCTGAATTCATTTATAAAATAAATATACATTTTAAATTAATTTTTCCCATTTATAATAAATTTTATCACTTCATTTTTCATTCAAAAACAATTTATTTTGATTCATTTTTCAAATAAGATTCCTTTTGAGTTCGCTTGAGTACGTTGTCAAACAGCCAATCACAGCGCTTGCCGCTAACTTTGTTTTCTCCCCAAGCGACGCGTTTCTCTCTCTGTTAAGAGGCTACTTCAGTCAAATGAAAAGACCCGTTCGCTAATGCTAATCCTATGGAAGAAATTTATAACGATATCTCGGTTGCATTTCAATATTTTTAAATGATTTTTTTTTTGCATTCGATAGCTGAGATCGATCTGTATGCAGGCCGTTTTTTACTTGTTCGATTTTGATTACAGATTTTTTTTTATGAGCATGCTTTCAGTTTCGAAACCGGTTCCGAAAATTAAAGCGTCCTCATTAAAAATATCTGTAAACAAAATCGAAAAATTAAAAAACGGCCTTTGTACAGATCGATCTCAGCTATCCAATGCAAAAAGAATCATTTAAAAATATTCAAATGTAACCGAGATATCGTTATAAATTTCTTCCATAGGAATTAGCATTACTGAACGGGTCTTTTCACTTGACTGAAGTAGCCTCTTAAGCGTTAGCTCTGAGAGTGAGAAGACATAGGAAGCGGCCGGCTGGTGGTGCCGTAATGAAATAATCGGCACATCGGTCGGTTGGCTTTCCTATAAATGTATTGTCTGAAAAAATAAATTAATCTTTTTATTTTATAATAATTAAAATACAAGATAGGAATATTTGAAACGATTTAGCATTACTTATGGATCTTTAAAAGAGATTTCCTGTCCAATTGGCTCGAAAGATGGAGAAAAGGCTGTCTTCATATGCAGACCGTTAGAGATTTTATATCTCGGAAGCGGATGATATCTAGTGTATCACTAGATATAGCAGATGGTCAAGATGAGATTTCATAAAGATCGATTATTAGAAATATCGCAACTTCCCGACATGATACGAGTGTCTTCGTTCCTTGGAGGTAAAAGATTTTTATTTTCCTTAACTTTGTCACGGAAGAAAAAATTAGTGATTTCATGATTCACACCTTAAACAAAGGAAACTGTGAAATCGTCGTCTCCATGATTGATCAAGCTAATTGGCGATATGTGGAATTAAAGCAAAATAGATTTTGACTCCTTTGATGGGAACTGTGCTTATATTTTAGCCACTCTTTTCCTAGTAACTCATTCTTTAAAGTTTGAACATTTAAGTGCTGCAGATCGCAATTTCAAAACAACCTGATCTATTTTGTATTCCTAGTAATTCTTTTATTACATTTATGTTCTCTGTTATTCATAAATGAAACTCAGAAATTTGCATTTCATAATGTCACTGTTTATTGCTTAATATTTTAAGATATGTTTCATGTTCCAAAAGTTTGTCTTTTATTTAATCTGGCCAGATATTTTCCTCATATATATAATTAATCGTATGAATACTAAATAAAGAAGTATTAAAATTTATTTTTCTGTGTGTTCTTTATATTTGAATATTATTTATTTTAAGTTCATCATTTCAGGTGTAATTTGAAAATATATTCGAAGGGTGAGATTAATTATTTTAACGTTCTTTATTTCAGCTAGGATTCTTATATTGAATAATAGATAGAAGGGATTTAATATTAATTGCAATAACTTTAAATTAACTTTTCACGGCGCGATGTACTGCTACTTTCGCTCCGGCCAGAGTGGGATGTTGTGTGTGTGGATTTGGAGATTTCAAGTATAAATTTGGGAGATTATATATGAATTAATTACCCTGAATTCATTTCATACTCTCGGAATTCACATACCCAGCACTTCACTTAACATAAAGAAAATCTAAAACAGTCTGTATACTTTTCACCTCAACAAGATTTCATATCCTAACGTTTTTTTAAACGGAAAATGCAGGAGTGTTCCAAACATTTGACAACTATTTGCAATAATGAATGTTATTTATTTGCAATCACACTCTTATTATAGTCTAAATTTGATGACGTTATTATATAAAACATTAAGGCCATTCTTATCTGAATTTAGATGTGAACAACATTCTATTTTTATTTATCTGTCTATCAAAGCTTTTCATAATGACCAATACAAACTGAACTTAACATAAATTTTATGCTTACTTCAGAAAACGTGTTTCTTTTAGAGTGTTGCTCTCTAATTAATTCCGTTTTATTTGACAAATAAAAAAAAACAAAAGTCGTTATTTGGTGATAAAAGCAAAAGAACATGAGAAATAAAAGCCTATAAAACTATCTCTTTACACTTATCTCTTGCTGAACACTGAAAAGATCTGTCTCGGTGTTCGGCACATAAATAAAGATAAATTCAACATTGTTCACATACATCAATCCCCATTGGTTATTTTACTCAAATGTTGAAATAAAAGAAAAATCATTCAATAAGAATAAAGACGAATAATGAAGAAACTACTAGTATGCCTGAATTAGATTTAGAATAATTTATAAGGACTAGGGGGCTCGGCCCCCTACGAGCTACGCTCGCCAACCCCCGTCCAGACACCGCAGACTCTAAATGCACGCTAATTTGATCGGCTTTAAAAAGATTTCGAAAGATTGAATTATAATTTAAAAAACAGTGGCGATCTCCCTATAAACGAATTTCTATTCATTTCTCTTTGATTGGGGAATTTTAACGCCAAATCCGCTGCGGTACTACTTGATTATCCTGTCGACCAATTTCGCCAAATTATATAAATCGCCAAATCACTCGCCAAATTATACAAATTGATATAATTTTTATTTTAAATAACGATAGAACAAATAAATTCGTACAACATTAATAAAAACACAAATAAAACGTCGAAATAAAAATAACTTGGTGACGTATACACGTGTGACAACATTTCAAAATAAGCTAATATAAAAGGAATTAAGTAAAGAGAGTCTTTGTCTCCTGGTATTTTTTAACAAAGCGAAAAGAAAGTTCTTTTAAATGAGACATTTTAAATTAATTCTCAAAATAGCAAATAAATGTCTGGCGCAATTTCTAAATTTAAACTTTTTTGCAATATTATTTTGTATTCATTTTATGTAATAACTAAAATGTGACGTAAATATGACGTAATTTCTCCTAAGACTTCGAACGCATGTTAATGAATTTATTATTTTACAATATCCTTTCTCTTTTAAAATTCACGTGTATACTTTTTATGACGTAATTTTTAATAAGTTCCTGCTTTTTATACGTAATTATTTAATTCTAATTTGAAAGTTTTTTTCCTGTTTATAATAGTCACGTGTAAATAAATTTTTAATTTGAAGCAAACATTATTGCTTGCGCTTTTTATACAGTTGGCAACAGTTTAAATTAGTACAATTTTCTGAAATCTGTAAAAAATATCTCTAGAAATTCTGAAAATTTGAATTTAAAATAGAAATAAAACCTGAAAAAATGAGTCAAAATAAAAAAATTAATGCAATCTGCACTCCGGCAAATTCTAACGCATAAAATGATCTAAAAATGATTACACTGCGATGTATAGATTTTGCTGCTATAAAACTTTTTTAGTGGAACGATTTTGTCTAACTTTAGCATTAAATAACTCTTAAAATAATTCTTCGATTTGAAAACTGTCTGCATCAGCGTATTTATCAAACATTTCTGTATAAAATCACCGATTTTCATATTTTTGTATGCATATGTTAATATTAACGAAGAAAGGCCTCCGGTCACAAAAAAATCAAAACCGGCGGCGGCGGCGGCGGCGGTGACAGCGGTAGTTACTTTTTTTTAGAATAGAGAGACTTTTTATATGAGAATACTGAAGAGAAAAAACTCAAAATAAAAGTAATGGGGATTATCTTTTTAACCGCTGCTGATAGAAACATACGCTGTAAAAAAAGACAGAAATTTATAAATCTACGAAAATATAATATACCCACGAACGAAAAGATACAACAACCTCTTCAGAGTTGTTAACAATTCACAATTCTTAAAAAGCTTTTCGTAATAACCAATACAAACTGAAATTAACATAGATTTTATGCTTAATTCAGAAAACGTGTTTATTTTATATTATTGCTGTCTGATTAATTCCGTTTTATTTGACAAATAAAAGAAACAAAAGTTGTTATTTGGTAATAAAAGCAAAAGAACATGAGGAATAAAATCCTTTAACACTATCTCTTTTCACTTATCTCTTGCTGAACGCTGAAAAGATAAGTCTCGCTATTCGGCACATAAATAAAGATAAATTCAACATTGTTCACATACGTCAATCCCCACTGGTTATTTTTACTCAAATCTTGAAATGAAAGAAAAATCATCCAATAAGAATAAAGACGAATAATGAAGAAAGTGCTAGTATGCGAGGATTAGATTTAGAATAATTTACAAGATCGTTTTTATATAAGAATACTGAAGAGAAAAAAACTCAAAATAGAGGTAAAATGGTGATTATCTTTTAAACCACTGTTGATAGAAACATACACTATAAAATAAATAATATAACCACGAACAAAAAGATACAGTAACCTCTCCAGACTTACACACGATTCCGAAAACAGACCTTAGCTTTAGAAACCACAAACACCATTAATTTTCGAGATTTAAAGAAGCATTTATAAAATAAAAGTTTCATTTGCTGTCACGAAATGTTGTGAAATGTTTCCGAGCAGTTTTTATGGTGTATTAATCAGTTTTCTCAAACCGAAATATCGGTTTCCTGGATCCTATCAATTCTCAGTTAAGTAACTGAACTCATACATCCAAGAATAACAAAGTAATATTAATTTTAATGTTAATGTTGTTAATGCATCATAGTTTTCTGTAAAACATGCTTCTTATACATGAAGATGTTTTCTTGAGAACCGATAGTATGCGGCAAACCTATATTCTAGGTTCAAAAAACTGTTTAATGCAGTATAATAACTACCCTGAAACGTTTCCAAAGATCCTTCGCAGAAAAAGAATCTTTGTCTTCATAAATGATTTTTTAAATCTCGAAAATATATTGGTTTCCGAAGTTTCTAAATATAAAGAACGGTTTTCGGAATCGTGCATAATTCGGAAAAGGTTACTGTATATATTTTTAGCAGTTATATTATATATTCCTCGATTAAAAACTGTGTTAAATACATATAATTAACATTAATATTAAATTTAACTTTATTTTGTCATTCTTAAATTCTGTTTTGCAAATGAAAATTATTAGTTTAGAATTGATAGTAATCGAAAAACCAATATTTGTCTGTTGGCATACGCTGTAACACACTGTAAAAACTACTCAGAAATGTTTAGGTTTTACCGTTGTCTTTATAAAATGTCAGTAAGAGAAACTTTTGATTGATAAATGTTTTTTTAAATGTTGGAAATCTATTTGAGGATTCTGAAGATAAAGGTACGTGTTTTAAAATCTTGAATATCTCATAAAAGGTTGTTATATTTTCGCCAAGTTTTGCTACGATTCGTTTCAACACTTTAAATATAATGAAAGATAATTCTGTGCAAAATCAGGGTTCTTACGGGTCCTGGGATTTCCAGACCAGGAAATTCTCCGGTACCAGTATTTTCTTATTGGAAAATCTTTCCCTGAATAAAGCGAAATTTCTCGCGTTTGAACTAGATTTATTTTTTTTATAAGAAAATACTGACATATCTCCTGGAAAATAACGAGACCTGTACGAACCCTGAAAATTTTAAGGTGACAAGGGACCTTCAAACTCATTTTTTTCAATTTAAATACTATCTAAGGGCAAACTATATACATTATGGCATATATTTATCACGCAAGAAATTATTTTTGTTTTCGGATAAGGAATTTTCCTGAATATTTTAAGCGTTATGAAGAACTTTTCAAAATGCCTTTCACCATGCGCCTTTCATATCCATTATAATCCCAAATATTTTTTTATGCAAATTTGGTTTATATGTACAAATAAAACTGTCCATCGACTTTTTGTATTTGAATATAAAGGTAAGAAAAAAGTTTTTTTTCTAAATTTTATGAAAATTTCAGCATTTTTGCATCATATTTCTGCAATCAAATACCTTTAACTTTTCCAATTATATTTAGTTTCAAAAAACTTTTTTTGAAAAGTTCTTCATAAAACTTAAAATATTCAGGAAAATTCCTTATTTTTATGGCCCCATTTAAAAAAAAAATTCTTGTGTGATAAATATATGCCATAATGCACATAGTGTGCTTTTGAATAATTTTTAAAGTGAAATAAACAATTAATAAAAAAATGAGTTTGAAGGACCATTGTCCTCTTAATTTGATAAAAGTGAATGAAAGAAATTTATATATTTTATGTGATTTGTTTCTTTTGAAGATATTCAATTTTTTTTCATGCAATTTCAAAGAGAATAGAAGTTCGAATAGGAAATAAATATATAAAATAATTTAAAAGTGAAAACTAAGCATCGACTGCATTCACCATTTTACAAAATATTATCCAATAAAAACATAAGTGAAAACTTGTGGAAACATCCCGAAATACTCACGCATTCTTGAACTGTGACAGTACGAGTGTTGTTCATTTTATAGGATAAGGATTTTTTCTTCTAGGTACGTAGTTTTCCTTTCTTTTATGACACATTTCTAAACTTTTCCATTTTCGAAAACTAAAAGATTTGATTACTTATGAGAAAACAATAATTAAAAGTTTACCAAATGAACTTATAAATAAAAAAGTATAGTCAGACATAAGGAAAAAACACTCCATCTTCAACTTTTCACAGGAAAAAAAAAAGGTGTGCGTAAAAAACTACTCCATAGTGCAATATGTTTTGTAGGAATTATAAACGAATTTAACATTAAGACTTCATAATCCCCAAACTACTTGACCAAATTACTTCTCGTTTGATATAGTAAAGTAAACTTTATCGAAAAAGTCTGATATAATGACAAAATTAGATATACGTATCGAAAAGTTCAGAGTGTGGTACAATTGTTGTATGAAAACGACTCCTCAAGCTTCTTTTTTAAGATAAAATGAAAAAAGACAATTATCGTGACATAATGAATTGATATTTCAGTTTGTTTCTCTGACAATTTAGCGATTTAAATGTACGGAATATTCTCTTTTTTTTTGTCTACGGTATACTCTTTCTTGGCATCATATAAGATATAAATTTTATACTGCCAACTTACAAGGAAGGTCTCCATACGAGCATACTCAGAAAAATCTGAAAAAATACAGAATGTTTTTCTTCCATGGGTATATATGTTTATAAAAAATTTTGGCGGAACCTCGGTAGAACGTCCGTAAAAGAGTAATAAAAATTTCGCTTATTTGGCGACTTATCACCGTTTGGTGAAGAAATTAAGTTTAAAAAAAATACGCTTGTCGAATACTTCTTAAGGAAAAAACTTTTTATGTTGAATTTGTTTAAATAAGTTTAATTTAAATAACTTTAGCTTTGTCATTTTTATTTGTTTTAACTATAGTTTTGTCATATATATTTATATGTACTTATAACGAATTTTAACTATCATATTTTACGATTTAAAACAAAATTTAAATTGATTAAAATTATTCCAAACTCAAAAATACGCCTCATCGAGCACTGTCGATTCAACTCTGTTGCTATGGAAACAACTTCTTCCGTATGGAAATGTATTATGGCAGCATTATTCATCTGGCGTTAAATGTTATTTTTATAACCGATGAAGCCGTTTAAATTAAAAAAATTGTGTTTTGGAGAATAAAAAAAATGGCAAAATTTCGTTCAAATCGGCAACAAGCAACAAGTATAATACAAAATGTAATAATAATAATAATAATAAATTCTTTCATGGTTTACGTTTAAATTCATTAAATACCACATATTCTCAAAATCCATTAACAAACAATTTTCAGATTCATTAAAATCGTTTGCTTTTGGCAAGGAAAAGTGCTGCTCGCCAAATTGCGTGCCGCTTTCGTCTTTTCACGCCAATTATTGGAAAGTATTTTATTTTTCTACAGTTTTTCTACTGTAATTCCACCGCTAATTTTAACTGATCCTTTATTACATACATGAGTACTTTCACTAGCATTTTTTTCAACATATTCTGAGTATGCCCAGTATGGAGACCTTCCTTGTTAGTTTATATGTAAAGGTTTTAAATTATTTAATATCAAAAACTATTGGGACCCGAAACTATGACAATTCTATATTTTTCTTTTGCAAAAACAAGATGAAATTTTCTTTTCCTTAAACATAATTTGTTTTGATCGGATTTTTAATACACTACAAGTTAGTTTCCTTTATACATTATATTCTTTTGTATAGTTATTTACTTCTTTTTATCAAATCTAAGGCAATTTTTTTTTGTTTGATAATTAAATAATTTTTGGGTTCACATTTTATCTTTTCGAACGAATTAAAGTTTTTTTTTTTAAATATATTTTTTTTTCATTCGTTAATCAGAATGATAATAATAACTACCCAATTGCAATATTTTGCTAGTGGCTTTTCTTTCGAATCAAAATTTTCATGTTATTTTTTTGCCCCAAGTAATCACAGCTGTTTTATTTCTATACTTTAATCTAATACAGTCTTTCTAGTGTTTCTTATTTAACTTTTTTTAGTTAACTTTGGTAAAGAAAATAAGAAATCTTTTTTATCAAAAAAGTCTAACGTAATTAAAACCTCTCCATTTTTATACTCTTCTTTGTAGTTAATTTCGTTCTTTTTACACGTTCCGTGTTTGTTGTCTAAAGTTAATTAATTTTTTTTCTTTATTTTGGGGATGGTTTCAGATCCCTTTAAATTTTAAGTGATTATACAGGATGTTCATAAAAGAATGCGGCACTTATAAATTTTAATAATAACAACTGTAAGCATTGTAGAGTGTTGATTCAAGCTCACAAATGAGAAGTAACTCAAACAGTCCTAGATAAGCGCGTGCGCGAGTATTACTTTGTTATTTACTCGCTTGTAGTGCCAGATACGCAAAATAGCGACTCCTGCGCTTAAAGCGTTATTGTTGGGCTGAAGATTTGAAAATCATTTGAGCCATGCGTTGTAAATAAGAAAATAAAAAGTTATAGGTGTAAAATGGTAACGAAAATTAACTTAAACCTCAGTTAAATAAAAAAATTTTCGCTCCTGACCATTTTTCCTTTATTTTGAATCATTAAGGCATTCGTCTATCAGATTAAACCTTTTGTTTTTTTTATTATAAAAGATCGTGTCTACGTTCCGCCGCTACCTAATGATTTGCCAGAGTGAGACACAGAATTGGAAAGGCTATTGCTTCCATTACTCCGGACTTGTTCACGGAAGTGTATGAAGAATTGGGGTTTAGGTTGGATGTGTGCCGTATAACTAAAGGTGCACATAAGGGACATTTGTAAGAAAAATTAGGTTAGTTTATCTTCAGTTTGATGTATGAATTGTTGTAAATAGTCTAAATTAAACTATTTTAATATACCATTGAACCTGGGATATTCTTTTAATGACACCCTGTACTTCTAGAATTTCCAAAAATAAAATATTTATACTTTATATATCTGGATATATTCTTAGAAGCAAACCATATTGAACAATATATATATTTTTTTGTTTGTACTGGCTATATGGGGCATTCTCATAATCTTTTGACTTTCATGTCCCTGAATAATAATTTTTATTTTAATACACCTTTTTGTGTTTTTTTAAATTTCATATACTGGGGGACATCCCATTGCATGACCGCATAACATTATAAACGAGATAAATAAGTTTTGGACGATGTTGGGGGGTCCAAATACCAGGAAAACTCCTATACTGTTCCGTGTGTCCCTGATGCCGATTTTTAAGTTTGGAGCTGTCTGGATAAAATTGTTTCAATAAAAATAATTCGATGTTATTGTTTTATATAAATATGTAGCTAAAAATTAACCTGTATACATTTTTAGGGTTGTTATTATTTTTTAAACTCTGTCCCTGGGTTTTAGATTCCTTACCATCCCTCTTGTTAAAATTATACATTTCAGATGCAGCCACAGAAATTTTTTCAAGTTTTTCTCATGCAGAAGTATGCTAGAGAATTAATGTCTAAAATTCTTTGGCAGGAAATTTACTGTAGAATTTAAATCAGCATTTAAATATCAATTTCAAGCATCGTGGCATAAGTGGTAGTCTCACCGTCCCTAAGGTTTATTCCTGCACTTTTCGAGGTAATAAATAATAATTTAATTCAATGTTAACAACTGTTTCTAGAAATCAATGAACATTGTGGCTATCACTTAGTCTTAACATGATTTTCCTAAAAATAGGTGGTAATTTTCCTTACTGTTCCATCCTTACCGTCCCTTTTTTTACCCTTTCCTCTATTTTTTCCAATACCATCCCCTTTTTTTACCTTACCGTCCCTTCATAAACACCCCTTTAAGACAATGTTATACAAAGATTCTGTATTAAAAGTACTACATTGTTATTATTTCTTATTTGAATGTCCTGTGAGTACTATGCAAATTCATTATAAGTAAAAATTTAGAAGAAAATAAAAAGTTATAGGGGTAAAATGGTAAGGAAAATTAAACTCGCAAGTTTTACTTAATCAGTTAAATAAAAAAAATTTCGCTGCTGACCATTTTTTCTTTACTTTGAATCATTAAGACATTCCTCTATTTGATTAAAATGTTATTTTAGCAAGTTTAATTTTGTCAGATTTTTTCCCCCAAAAGTCAAAAGATTGTGATAATGCCCCATATACAGGTCAAACTTTTCTATATTCGAACATGAATGAACTTATTGGACTCTTTAAAATATTTTGTCTTCTTTTGCTATAAAAATTCACTCTGATTCTTATGATGCATACCGCACTCTAGAAAGAAAATCAGTTACATGTTTATGAATGTCTGAAGTTTGAATTTGTATGTTTCTCTAAATGCTTTTTTTTTTCTCTCGATTAAAATATTTAACTTTTTCAGAAGTCTTTATCCTAAACCCCATTTTGTTCTGACACGACGATTTCTTAATTTGGTATGATTTTCTCAAATGTGAATAAATTTATAGAACACCTTGTACATGCATCCATTTTCCATGCATGCTTCTGACAACATATTGACATCTTACAATGCCTCAACATACATGCAGATTGTTTCAACATCAGAGCTAATGCATTCTTTGCTGAGATACAACTATTTACATTTGGTAAATATACTTTGTTTTATCTGTTGTATGTAAAATGTTCATTGTATTTATTGTAATTTGTAGGTTTAAAATTAGGTGTTTGCAAGTATATATACAGGTTATATCGGAATCAGTGTTACAAAGCTTTAATAGAGAGATGAACACACTATAGCAGACAATTTTTATATACGAAACCATGGTCCCAATCCATGTATTTAGATAAGAAAAAAAATCGTGTGTATTACTCGAATCTGAACTCGATTTTTCATTGTTAACTTTAACAGTAAGGACGTTAGTATAACAATTTTTCCTACAAACTTACTTTATTATCTGTGACATATGATTATATCCCGATATAAGTTGCAAATGATTACCATTCTCATCAAAACACCGGGATATAGACGTTACAATATTTGGAATATGTATATTCGGTATCACATACCAAACTACAGTGCACCTCCTCTTTTAATGTTTTCACATTTCATACAAAACTAAATTATTCTGTTGAAACTTTCTCTGAAATATCTTTATCATTGTTTATAAAATAAAACAAGAACGAAAAATCATACATCCAGCATAGATTATGTAACACTTTCCAACACATTCAGAATACTATAACAAAACTGCGCAGTTTATTAACGTGAAATATGATTTCTAAATGAAAAATTTGGAAAACGCGTAATGCAGTTAAAAACACAATTTTTGCTATTACCGTGAATAGTCTGGAAAATATATGATTTTTTTGTGCAGCCTTATATATTATCTATAGATTTATACTACATAGTACGCTAAAAGTTAGTTCAGGTAAGCGCGTAACACAGTTGAAAACTTCCATTCAGCAATTCCCAAAAATAAACGGATGTTGTTTAAAACTTTTGCACTGCCCTGTATATAATTACTCGACTGAAAATAAGGGTTATGTGTTTCACGCGTATCTGTGTATGTGGATTTCTTTATACCCTCGAAACATGCCAACAGCTGGATGGATTTTAATAAATGAGGTCTCTATCGATTCGTCTTAACCGTCCGATGGTTATAGGATAGGTTTTGTTTTTAAAGATTCAAAATGGTGGCCGTAAACTACAAAATGGCGGTAGAGACGAAGTTTTTTTTTTACGTACCGTATTGAGTGGCATATCATTGGATAGGTCTTTCAAAATAAAGACGATGTTTCGTCGACCATTTTGAAGTCAGAAGCTCCGTTTAAATATTACACAACCTGGAAGTTGTGAACTTTGGATCTCTACCTTTACTGTAACTATAACCTTCATAATAAACATCCATAGGCCTCATAAAAACAGTGTTTGTAGATAGGAACTAATAATTAAAAACAACTTAAAAGTCATCCACACAAGTAAATAAAAAAAAGGTAAGTAATATAAAAAATAGTTTCATATTGATGAGAAATAATTAATTAGTTCGATTGTTACGCAGTCGGGATTTTTAATTTTTTAAATTTAATATATAATTATCTGTAGAATTTAAACACACCAAGTAATATTTAAAAAATAATTAAATTAAAAAATGCATACCGCAACTAAAAGCGCACTTCCAGGAATTATTGCTCTTAGGTACCAATCGTACATTTATTGTTTATTTTCTTCTGTAGCCAGATTTTTTGTGTGTCCCTGTAAATGAACGATAAACTATATGCTCACCACGTACTTTAGTAAGAACCTTGTGGTACACTAAAGTGTACTATAATCTGTAATATTCCAACTACAATCATAATTCAGTGTACTGCAATATCAATTTTAATGTTTTTAAAATAGTATAATATCACTAACATACTTCTCAAAAGAAATTTTCCCCATAGATATTAATGTAATATAATGCTTTTGAGTGTCTCTGCAAATAAACCGTAAATGTTACACACTAAATTTTGAATACCGTACATGCTATAGTAAACCACAATAACATATATAAATTTCATGGCAATTGGACGACCATATGTCGCGAGTTAGAGCACGGAGAGACAGACTGACAAACCGAATTCATAAACACTTTTCAACTATGTTGGAAAGTGTTAAAAAAGTGCTTGACCTACAGTGTTTTATAATGTTTCATTCCGTGTTTTTATCAAAATAAGTGGGTTACTATCCTGATTTTTTATAACATAATTTTTTCTTATAGTGTTTTTCACCACTTCTTAAAGCTTCTAATAGTGTTAATAAACACCCTACATCTATTTTCAAAGAATTATTTATAATGCATATAATTTACAACATATACCATACATATATTTCATATAATAGATTAAACAATTTTTTTTACAAATGAAAATAATAGTGCAGAGTCTGAAGGATCGTCTAATTGAGAAATTATCCAGAAATCCGATTCAACTTAAAAGATGAACATTTAAAATGAAGGAATTTCCTTAATCGGAGTATCTTATAATTTTTGACTACCATTCTTTTTCGTTAATCAAAAATAATTGTTATTCTGTCACTAATTAGCATTGACGGAAGTATTTTAGAATCATCCCATTCAAATTATAACAATCAACTCAATTTTAAACTAATTTAATAAAAGATCCTATGTGAAGTGAAGAGCGTTTAAAAGTTTTAGTAGGAATTTCAGAGTAATAATGTTATCTGATATATATATATATGACAATTTAAAATGTAATGTTTTTAAAATTTTAAGGCTTAATAAGTGAAGCGTTAAATTGTAGCTTTTAAATAAATGCCTTATATAACGATGTGAAATTGCATGGAATCTAATTTAATTGCCCTCATTATAACTTCCTTTTACGAACCATGCAATGCGAAATAATATCTAAAAAAGACATATTTTTAGATCATATTCAGAACTTTTAAAATATTACTATGCTTAAATTGAAATACCATGGAAAAGAAAACTGTAAATGCTTCTTTAATTTGCGAAGTTATCAAGCTAATAATTCACTTAGTATTAAACCCATTCTACTATTTGATGAGCTTCATTTAGAGAATAATTGCTAATTTTATCTGAATTAAGTGGGTGAACTTGTTAATAGTATTATAATAATGTTTCACTATTCTACATTAAATGGAATTAAAATCTTTCGCATTGGTGGACTTATTAATGTTATAAAATTAAAATTATTTCTATAGCTGTTATACTGCTTCAGGTGGCATTGTGCTATGGAAATACATTTATGTAGTTAGAAAATAAAAAACAATTATGATTTATTACTTTATATATTTTATACTTTTGAGGTGAAAAGCAACCCTTCTGCTAAAATGTTAAAATGTTAAAAATATCACCAAAATTTACATGTAAATAGCATTGAAAAGAAATAGTTTTCTTCATGCTTACGTTCTTTTCTTACGTAAGCAATATTTTATTGAAAAAACTTTTGTGTCATTTAAGAGTTTAGAAGTAAACTTAAGTGGTATATATTATATACCACTACATTTGAAAAGGTTTAGATGTTCTCAAGATATCGACATTGAACGATTTATAAAATTGATTAATTAAACATCGAATTAAAACAAACGTTTCAGAAGATTACATAAGTATATTAGAACAAATATAAATTTTCCCAATAAAAATTCGCGAGTGTAGATTTTAGGTAGATTTCTTAAGAAATACTACCTATTGCAGTCGTTACCATGGTGCGACTTTTGAAAAATTCCTTCATAACTTTTCATTATATGACCCCAGGAACCTAAAACCACCCCCACCTAAAAAGTTTATATATATATATATATATATTAATATATATATGTATGTATGTACTAAATTTTGTCCGCACGATAAAAGTCGCAATTATGCACGGATCGTCTTCAAACTCGCCAACAACTTTGAGATGGTTAATATCTCGGCGGGGATTGAAAATGAGCAAAATCGGCCCAAGGGAATGGAAATGGGGAGGACTCAAAATTTTGAATATACAGTCTTAACATGATTCTGATAAAACCAGCTCTTCACAACAATGATAGGAAAAAATAAATATTTTTCGTTATAGCATATGCCAACAATTAAAAAAAAAGCAATAAAATTCTCACCATAACAATTGCTTTTCTATTGCAAGATTTCACGTGAAAAAATAAATTAAATAAACAGTTTGACGAATTGAAAACAAATTGAATATTACGTCATAAGTTTTCTAGGGCAAGCTTTCCCCATGAAAACTCAAAATGAAATAAATAGTTTGACGAATTAAATATATATATAAATATTGCGTCATATTGGAAATATAATGGACCTCAGCAGGTGAATATGTAACGTCATGTGAGTTTGAAAAAACTTATTAAAACATGATAAAAACCCGACTATGGAAATATTAACATATTTTAGCACTTTGAGGTTCTCTGAATTTGCTTTAGCCATTTTTAAACCTATTCCATATACATGCGTGTGTGTATTCGTGTATAGTAGAATTTTCACAAAATGTTTAGCTCCCTTAGAGCTCATTCTTACTGAAGGAACTGGGTTTATCTCTAATCTTGATTAAAGTTTTGTTGGTGAATTTGGTACTTAACTTCGAAATCTACCTCCGCCTATAGGCCCGAGCCGGCAGGGATTTTTTTTTTTTATTAATGCTTAATTAAATGCATATTATTTTGAATCAGTGTATTAAAATTATCGTGCGTGAGAAAAATGAGGCATCCTTAAAAATAATCTGTAATTTGTCTTAAAAATAAAAAAATACTAGAACACAAGACTTTATTTTCCGAAAAACACAGTAATAATATTTTAGTAATTGTTATATGAAGGTCAGAATAGAATCAAACAATTTTAATATCCACAAAAATAGTAATAATTTGAAACATTTAGCCTAAACATAACATATTTTATAGAACTATAGCAAAACAACGAAGTTATAATAACTGTCATCCAGAAATATAACAAAAATGAATACAATAAACTCCCTCAAATCCGCAAACTCTTAAAATCCACACACCATCGCAGATGTAAACAATGAAACTTTAAGTTCAAATGTAGGAACATAATTACCGAGTTTTTTTATTTGTATATCATTCCATGTGTATTTTAATAAATAATTCTAGTTAATGTGACTGAACCTATGATTTTGCATGTAGAAAGTACAAATTTATTTCCTAAAATAATCAAGATATTGCTGATATCACTATTAATTGCAGTCTTTTTAGCAAATATATTTATGTATTAATCAAACTCTTTCAGTTATTAAGTTTGGCTATACCTGAAATAAATTATTTTAAAATTTTGTTGCGAATTAGTAGTGTACCTTTCTGAGGCAAGTTTCATTCAATAATTTAAGAAAAATATATCTCATCATTATTCTACATATTTAATTATTTACACTATTAATTATTTACTTGACCTCTAATTTTAATAAATTAACCCTTTTTAAAACTATCTTAAATTTTATTGTTTTATTTTATTACTTTACTTGATTAGTTTAATTTTTTACAATATTGTAAGCATTCATCATAATTTCGATTGCATTATTACATTCAAATTACTGTTTAAAAATATAAACAAAGCAATGACCAGGAATTTCACTAAAATCTAAAATCCGCACAACCTGTGGTTTTAAGCTGTGTGGATTTGAAAGAGTCCACTGTATTTAATGTTAAGATAAAATGTAGGGCAAATTTTAGGTTAAAACGTTTTTTAAAAAGCCAATTTCATATTTTATTCACAAAAAGCAGTACCGGAGCGGTGATTTGACGCAATTTAAAACTCTTAAGCTAGACTCTTAAAATTTTGCACTGTGTACTGCTGCGTGAATAAATATCAGGTGAAAGAGATTTTCATCGCTTAGAACTAAGACATTCTACTTTTATTTTTCTGGCGTTCTTATCGAAATTCAGAAACCTATTCCTTTTCCATAAATGGAGTTCTTTTAGCATTTTAGACTAGCATGTGAAATATATCTTTTAAAATAAAAATAAAACATTTCCAAAAAAGATAACTAACTAAATTGTAAAAAAGATAATAATCCGAATAACAAATCGAACCTGTACGTCAAACGTATCAAATGAGGTGCATTCGTATATATAGTTTTATAAATATTCAGATCTTGGTGCAATAGCTGTTGCACTCTTACGCAAAATTGCATGAATGCAAGTTCACTACGATTATATATATTAAATTCCGTAATTCGGAAATAATATGACTCCATCTTAAATAGGATATAATCACCACGGCAACCTAGAATCATTATCTATCATGGGATAGCATTTAATGAATTAGGTATGATAGGATTGATTAGAATGAAGAAAGCTTTTATTATTATCTTTAAGTTTTGATTCGATTTTCATAAAATTTGAAATGACTCAGCAAAATTCTACAACGCTTATATATATATATTAAATTTCAAACCATTCGGCCGGGTAATTTTTGCGCTGTTATATGCGGACAGACCGACAGATAGACCAGTGTTGAATTCAGGGATGGCACGGAGGGGGCATTCCCCCCCAGAGCAATGAGATGTCACCACCAGAAAATTTGAGATTTTGTATTTTTAATGGTCAAAAATTGCAATTTCCCACCCGGAAATCTATAATGTCCCCCTTCCCCCCCGGAGCGACAGAAATCTCTTCCGGAGAAAAGTGTCTGAATTCAACACTGAGACAGACGGAAAGACCAGACGACGACTGTAGGTGCTACGTATTTGTATAATTATGAACGCACCTTAAAATTTACCTAAATGAAATTACATATTTTATTTCAAATTTTAATTCATTGTTGGTGGGTCAGTTTGAATGTAAAATAAA
This sequence comes from Maratus speciosus, assembly GCA_963932465.1. Taxonomy (NCBI): domain Eukaryota; kingdom Metazoa; phylum Arthropoda; class Arachnida; order Araneae; family Salticidae; genus Maratus; species Maratus speciosus. Next base: position 419,965,920 of record OZ010791.1, read on the forward strand.
TCCGAATTCAGCTAAAATTTAATAAATATATACTTTTAATGAGGAATTGTCTATAATCGAAGTTTTCTTGAATTTTTAGTTATTTTTGTTCCTTCAACAAATGGAAGTAACTGTTAATTTCGGGTTGAAAAATGTAATAACAATCATAAAATTACTTCTTTTAAAAAGTATATTAATGAAAAGATGTAACTGGTATTAAAGGAAAATCAAAAATAAACATCTAAATAAGTGCTGCTAAAAAAACAATATGCTACGAAATTTTACTAGAGGCATTCATTAAAAAATCATTTGCAAAATACTACTTTGTTATAATCATTAATATCAGAGCGTTAAATTTCAAATTAATGATGATAAGAATTCGTTTATGAAGAAAAATAATGTCATTTTAAATGATAAATGCTTATTTTATTGACAAAAATTATATCGTTGCCTGGAAATGTAGCACGTAAAACATTTTTTTAAACGTGTTCAAAAAATCGAAATATAATTAAAGAGATTTATTTGTGATTCAAACAATTTTTATAACTGTATTAATGAAATTGTTGTTAATGCGAAAAATATGAGAAAAATATTTTTTAAAGTTAATAATGTGACCGCCCAATTGCAAAATCGAATGATTTTGCTGTAGTTCATTATGTTAATTTTGAAATTACAAAAGAATAATTATTTTTCGCTGCGAATCTAAAATCTTTAGCGTACATATTAAAGATATACTAGAATTTCTTTTAGAACTTGATTAAATTTTAGTTTGTACGTTATGTAATAAATTTTAATTTAAAATTCCGTCGGTTGCAATTGGCCTGACAGGCACACAGCAATTATTTCCGCTCGCTTCTCCGCAACTAGAGCGCGCAGATTTACTTACTTTGAATGTAATAAAAGAGGCTTTTTCATTTAAACTTGACATATTCTCTCTTTGTACACTCTAATAAAGGTCACTGGTCAATTTAAGAGCATTAGAATTGCGTCAATTAATTGCTAATGACGATTTTCTAAAAGGCGCTTGTCAGGCGCATTGCGCCCGAACTTGGAAGTCCCAAAGTTGCGGCCGACGAAAGGTTAGTGCAGCGGTCACCAACCTTTCAGACCTCATGGACTACTAAATTAATAATTTTTAATCTCTCGGACCACTAGTAAAATTTATTATAAAAACATATTCCAATATATAACTTGTAATTAAATTTTGATAATTTGGGAACGTATTGTTAACCTATAAAAGTTGTCATTCAGTCATTTTTTTAGCAGTGTAACTTTTACTCATTTCTCATTTTCACAATTTTTCATATTTAACTTGAGAAACTTCTGAGAGAAATAGTGATTACTTTATCTAAACTAATTTATAAGATTAGTAGCTGTCAGTTATTTTACGAATACACATATTTATAAGTTCATTCAACTGTTTAGAGCCAGCGGTCACCTATCTTATTGACCTCGCGATTTATTAAATTCATAATTTTAAATCTCGCGAACCACCAGTAGAATTTTTTTATTAAAATAAATGCACTTGAATAATAATGATTAGGTAACTTCCATTTTGTTAATATGAAATACACATATTTACTAAAACAAAATCCGAAATTCTAATTGTAATTTCAAAATTACTTATGCAACAAAATCATGAACGGTAACAAACATTGCAATTAATGACATACATATAAAACATAATAAGCAAAACAACAAGTCATTGTAAAAAAAATTATAAAATTATTGTAGTTGTTACAAAAAAAAAAAAAAAAAAAATCTCCTATTTTTAGTTTGATATTTGCTACAGCTTCTTTGAAATAAGCTTATGGATTTTTGGTATCAATGAGGTTATTGCAAAACGGAGAGTGGTTTCTATTTCAAACCAAGACCAATACTGATTTTTACTTTCTTCTATCTTTACAAGAAGAAAGTAGTGGATACATGAAAATTTTCGAATTCCAGTTTTCGACGGATTTATATGTTTTAGGGATTAGAGAACCCGAAAAACATGTTTTTACAAAATGTCTGTCTATGAGTCTGCCTGTGAGTCTATCTGTCTGTGTGTGACACAAATTTTGTGGGCACTCTATCTCAAGAACTAATGAACGGAATTTAATAAAAAATTATACTCATTTAGTCCCTGATATAAAGTGCTGCTGATTAATTTTTGGTGTAAATCGCTCCACAGGTAGCGCTGGTATGCAGCATTTTTTCACGATTTTCACAATAGCTCAATTTCCAGAACTAATGCACAGATTTTTATAAAACTTCAGATTCAGTTAGTCCTTGTCAGGAATTAACCTTTTATTTATTTTGGTGTAAATCGCTCATGTGGCGCTGCTATGCTGTATTTTTTACGATTTCCATAATAGCTCTATCTCAAGAACTAATGCTGCGATTTTCAACAAATTTCAGATTCATGTATATCTTCATATGAATTAATGCTGCTTATGTTTTGGTGCAAATCGCTCAACAGTTTGCGCTGCGGTGCTGCATTTTTCAGAATTTCCACTACATCTCAATTTCAATAACTAATGCACGATTTTTCATCAAACTTCAGATTCAGGCATACCTTGATATCAATTAGTGCTGTTTATGTTTTGGTGCAAATCGCTCAATAGGTGGCGCTGGTATGCTATATTTTTCAGAATTTTCGCTATAGCTCTATCTCAAGAACTAATGCTCGAATTTTCATCAAACTTCAAATTCAGATATACTTTGATATGAATTGGTGCAAAATTGATGTAATCTCTTGTATTATTTAAATGATTTATTTGACATGATTTATATAGAAGAAAGTTTTGTGATGGTCACAACATACAGGTTTATTTTATGCGATAGACGAAAATGTCTTTCCGTTAAAATATATTGCTGAAATCTAAAAAAAAAAAATCATTTTCTTTTCACGTATTAAATAATATATAAAATTTTCTCGCATAAAATATAAGAAATTATTAATTACTGTTTTTGTTTTATTATTAATAAAACTTTAAAAATGCAAATAATCTCCAGATTTTTTTATGGACCATTGTTGGTCCACGGAGCACCAGAAGAATAAAAAGTAAATAAAAATTGTGTATTATATAATAATATTCAGAGAAAAATTAAAACTTTAGAAATCACAGAATCCATGGCTTTGGTTTAATATAATATATAAACCTATGCCTATCTATATAATTATTTATGTACTATACGTGCATATTCCAAAAATCTGCAAGGCTCCTAAGTCCAAAAATTCCAGTTGCCACATTGTGAAACAAACACATAAAAGCAATAACATTTATATGCGAGGAAAACTAGACGAAAAACTTAGAAATTCAAAGTGAAAAATAATTTATTTAATATATAGGGTGTTTCCGGTATTTATGCCGCACATTTTTTTGAATTTGTGTATAAAGTCCATCGTGGACATAAAATAAAAAAAATCATGCTGTGCTATTTAATGTTAAATATACAACGCGTGTACTGCGACAAAAAATCTCAAAACAAATTATTAATATTTTTTAACATTTTTTTTCTAAAACATTACACTGCGGCGCGTCATCCGTACATTCAGGCTGAGACCCCGCACTTGTGCGGTAGTTATGCCGCGCTTGTAATAAGAACAGAATGAAATTATAAATAAAAATATTTAAAAAAATAAAAATTCATATCTGTTCTATAATTAACGATGTAGCAACAAAATGAAACTAAATGAGTACAATGAAACGTATTAGTAGATTCAAATTAATAATTGTTGCCTACTTTCACTATTAAAATTATCGACTTTTTTACATTAAATTTTAATAGCAATTTCAGCAACAACATAACATCAATGTATTAGAAAGGAAAAAGAAAAAAAAAAGTAAAATTGTGTTGACATAATTTATTTGTTAACTCTATCGAGACAGATGGCTTTTACACAAATTTTGTTCGGTTTTAAAAGAAGTTACCTTTACTTAAATTATCATGAAAATACTCTAATTAAACAGAGAAAATATTACTTTTCTTTTTTACTGGTGCCAGAAACAAATTTTATAAGCTCTTTATGAAGGTGCTTATATGCACCTATGGTCCCGGATGGGTTAAGAGATCGACTTCAATCTACAGAAAAAGTGTCGAAAAAGTACAGTCTTTATGTAACTACGTTTAAACACATGATGCAACGAAGTCAATTACACTTCCTCTTTTTTGGAGTAGTTTTCTAAACGTTCCTTGCAAAGAACGTCTGCATTACGCGTAATCCAATTTTTCATTATTATGATCTTACTTGCATCTTTCTTGCCCTTCTTACATTTTATTTTTCCCTGCATCTTTCTTGTCCTTCTTACTTTCTATTTCCCTCTTTTTTTCCATTCTTTTTTAGTAAACTTGATAACATGCCTAACATGGTTAGTCTGTGCAAAAAGAAAAGGAAAAGTTAATAACACTTAATTATCCCGTACAAAAGAAACTGCGGCAGGTATACCGGAATAGCAGTGTGGAATGTATCCCATTTTGCATTGTGCAGACGTCGGCCATCACAGTTACCTGCCATCGCTAAGGGGAATGGCGTAAACATACACACAATACTCTATACAAACCCTACACTTCGTAAATAAATAAATAGAAATGCTTAATTCATCTTTAAAAGCTAAACTTAAACTTACACTATGTGCAAAATTACTTAAAAGATGAGACAGTATTTAAAAAATGTTAAATTACTTTAATACCTTAGTACTTTCAACTATAAAAACATAGTCTTCATCAGAGGAATATAAGAAATGCAAAAGTTATTAACATCTAATTTATCAAAGTCCACGTAGATTTTGACGAAAAGAGTGAAAGTAAAAGTTAATTTATAGATCCGGAAAACATTGGGAAAGTAAAACATGGATATAAGGAAGTGGAAAATTACTCATTTTATGATTCTTTAAGCAAACTGAGCCAAATTGTGGGTATGTTGTAGGATAAAACGCCATTACAAACAGTGTTTTATTTAGTAATAATTTATATTGATTCGCGGATAATTAAATCATAATAATTCTTTGGGGGATATATAATTTTTGCGTCTTCGAAATTAACTTGTATATTCTGCTTCTGGTTAAGTCTTGACAGGGCTGTTGTAGGTCGATTATACATTAAATCTCTCAGATGTTCTTTAATACGAACTTTAAGTTTACGCGAAGTCATTTCCTATGTATTCGAGATAAATATTTTCTGTTTTCAGTGGAATTATATATACTCCAGAAACTTCATCTTTCGGGATCGGGTCTATTTTGACACTAATTAGATTTTTCAATTTCCCAATGTTTTCCGGATCTATAAATTAATTCCCACTTTCACTCCTTTCGTCACCATCTACATGGACTTTGAAAATTAGACGCTAATAACTGTTGCATTTCCAATATTCCTCTGACGAAGACTATGTTTTTATAGTTGAAAGTGCTAAGGTATTAAAGTAATTTAACATTTTTTAAATACTGTCTCATCTTTTAAGTAATTTTGCACATAGTGTAAGTTTAAGTTTAACCCTACACTTAGTTTTGGCTTCAAAATCATGCATGCATATAGTAATTAATGTATGAAAAGTATTTAAACATAACGTGTTTAAAAGTTTGGACAGTTAAATCATGCACTTACGTCAAATTAAGGATTGTACTTCTATAAGTAAACATCGAAATGGGATTCACGCTATACACTGGTTAAAATAATATGATTGCGCACCTATACTGTACGTTTGACGACCATATATCGATAATTACAAGAAATACAAGGGGTGCGGCATCTATCCCGTATGCGGCGACTCTCCCGGAGTTACCCTATACCCATGTACAATAGAACATAGATTAACTTTATCAAATGTGTACATTTTATTTAATCATAAAATTCCTGAAATTTTAATATTAAGTATCTTAAACTGTGTACAGTCAGAAGATAAAGTTGAGTAAGATACAGTTAAAATTAATATGTATCAGCTAAGCAATCATGATAGTGGGGAATATTGGGTAAACAATATTTCCTATTTTGATTTTGTTGTACAAAAAATATATATAAAAAATGTGAATGTGTGAGATTATTTTGCACTATAAAAATCAAAATACACTTCAAACATTTGTTTTTCTATTAAAAAAATAATACACATAGCGACTTAGGCAAAGAAAGTTAGTTGCTTTAGCAAAAAATTTAGTCGCCACTTACCGACTGGCGACTGTGAATCTGCACCTATAGTGCATATATGTATTAAGGTAAATAAGTATGCATGTGGATCTGGGATGTCTCTTCTAATGTAAGAATAAGGCTATATATAATAACGATATAATAAACTAGTTGTGTTGCATTTTTATAACATTAATCTTTTTAATTACTAAATTTTAAGTAAGAAATCATATTTACAATGCAGGTTAAACAGAAATTGCCAAAATAACAGATTACGTGATTTATTTTTGTTGAAAAACTTTATTTGTCAGAAGTATATTGTTAATATAAGATTTGGTTTCTAATTTCGGAACTGGTACATTAAAAATGACGTCATTTTGGGAAACATACACTCTCAGAAATGAATACTCAGATTTCACGAAATTTTCTTTGTTTTTGACGAAATAGTTTCCTGGAAAATGCTCCGAGCGAGCATTTCGTCAAATTGATGAAATTAGTTTCTTCACTTGCTTGACGATATAAATTTCGTCAATAGTTTCGTCAAAAGAGGGCTGGTGGCGCCATCTCTCAATCAGTTTGGAAGCTCCAGTAATTGACACGGGGACAGAAAAAAATTACCTCTCTCTTTCCCCGGCGTGATTCGAACTCACGACCTTTCGTATGGGAGGTCGCTGTTCTGCCAACCTGGCTGCTGTGGACTTGGAAGTATCTGCTTTTAGACTGGTATAATGAGTTCTACTTCATGTTTTATTTTTATAACGTAGATTGCAATTATTGGGCTGCTATATTTTCTGAAAGTTTTAAGGAAAGCTAATTTATTTTTATGGTTTTCTCGTATCGATGAATAATTATAATATGGCTTGATTAAATAATTTACAACTGAAATTTTCTTTGATCAATGGATGATTAGAATATGGTCTGGTTAATTTGTTGCTCACAAATAATGAATTATGAAGTGCATATTGCGTGAGATTTTATCACTTTGAGTAGGAGGATAAGATTTTAACACTTTACTGTTTATAAAGAGGAGAGGGATCAATTATGTTTATTTTTAATTTGATTGAAAACATAATATACTTCTTAAAAAAAAAAAAAAAAAAAAAAAAAAAAAAAGATATCCTAGAAGTTTGAAATTTTATTGACCTAATTTTCTTATTGAATGGTTTTGAAAAACACAGGAAATTTATTCTTTTCGAATTATAACATAACGAACGACAACATATAAATAAAATAATAATAATATTAATAAGCATTCCTAAAAATTCTAACAACTAAAAAAATAACTAATGAATAAACAATAACTACCTATATTTCAGTATTTTCTGAAAAGCACTAAGTGCTGCTTTAAAATAAATTATTACAGGACTAACATAAACAAGAAAATATCTGTTTGCTAAAATCGTAGGATTTGAGGAAATGTTTCCTTAAAATGCATTGAGTCTGACCGTGATTGAGGCAAAACTTTCGTCAAATATTTGAGGGTTTACGTTTCGTTAAAAGTCCCGTGATGTTAATAGGAAATGATCGTCAAAAACGACGAAATACAGCTCGAGGATTTCTGAATCGTCAAAAGGGAGAGTTTTATTTCTGAGAGTGTATAGAAAAACATTTTAGCCCTCTGAATTAAAATAAACGTTCCACAAGAAAAAATTTTTTGTCATTTTTACCCGATAAGTCAATTTAGTTTTAACGCTTTTTTGAAATATTTCAATAGTTGATGCTTTTTCTTTAGATATGCTTTTTCTTTAAATTCAATTCTTTTGGATATGTGTCAATGATCCCACACCTAAATGTGAGGAGTTTAAATCTTCCTTCTTTATAAACGTAAGCTGAAAAAAATCTTTTGATTTCTTCGAATTTTCTTGGCAAACACAATTTAATGAATGTAGTTTTCACTACCTATTTCAATTGGAAATAATTTTGTTCATTAATATTAACGAGAAAATGACGAAATTTTTTTTTCTAATACAGAGCGACTATTTTTTAATTCTATCTCCATAACTTTTTCAAAACAAAATTCTTCTACTTATGCTTTGACAAGTAATAAGCAGTGTTAATACTCGCTAGATGGTGTGTAAGCACCTGTTTGATCGCCCGTTGCATTGATATTTTTTTATGGTGAAATTGTACTGTGCTATTCCTTGAATGGATGCGAGCTGAAGGGCCGGAGGTTCCGATCTGACTAATTCGAGAAATGTTATGAGCCGTTCTCCTTCTATTTCTTATATTGCTTTTTCTTCTAACTCTCATAGTAGTAAATTAAATCATTAAAATATCTTTTTAGATTTGATTTACACAATATTATTAAAGCGATTAACGCTTCTGATATAAGCAAAAGTATTGGCTCTAATGACAATAACGACACTGATGTGGCGTTTATCCCTGTTAAGTCTAAAAAACGTAAAACTAAAATATCTGGTAAAGCTGCTGCTAAATCTTATAAAATCCCTAGAATTAATTCAGAAAATAACATCGATGATGTCGAAATCACATTCGTTGATAGTGATTCAGAAAATGAGTACTTAGCATAAATGAGGAATTCCCAAGAAACAGGAATTTCTCAAGAAAAGGCCAAAACTAATTATACTAGTTACTGAAATTCCCAACACCATTCAATTTCTTCACGAACTATCCTCCAATGACAAGTTTAAATTTGTAGCTAAATATGCTGGTAACTACATCAAATATCACTTGAAACTTCTCGCGCCAAATTGTCGCTTCAAGAATATTTTAAGCAAAACAATGTTCAACGTTATATTATTACTGATCATGAAAGACAACTCGAAGTGGTTATTCGTGTGTTCCCCAGGACACTCGATCTGGATTCTGTTGAAAAAATATTCTCTGTTGCAAGGGTTTCACTATTCTGAAAATTTCTCGAATTAAAACCCGTAGAAACAGGAGGCCGTTCCCTTATCTAATGTAACTCCCTAAAAAAGAGTAACTTCAATAGAAATATTCAACGTCGTTTCCATCTACTACTTGCTTCTCGAAATTGAAAAATTTCGCCTAGCAAAGAAAGCTACACAATGCTTCCGCTGTCAAAAGTTCTTTCATATTAGTGCTAACTGTCACATCAACCCTAAATGTGTGAGATGTGGAGGCCCACACTTGACACAAGACTGTAATGTTAAGCAAAATACTTCAACCGAGGTTCCTAAACCTCCCCCTAAATGTGCTAATTGCTCATTAGAACACCCTTCCAGTTATAAGGTTTGTTCGAAATTTCCTGTAAAACCCATTTCCGTTATACTTATGCTAATGTCACTGCAACTCCTAAAACTAAAAAATCTGCAAAGAAAAGCCAGCAAAAAACTGATTCTAAAATTCTTAAAACTAACCCACCCATAGTCCAATTAAAATTATATTATATAAGACTTTAGCTCCTTCCCCAACTTAGCAGCTTTATGAGTTGCATGAATTCTCGGGATCTATCCCTGCGATATCTGACATTCTATTAAAAGTCAAAGAAGAAGTGATTGTTAGTTCTTTTTCGGAAATTCTCCACAAACTCAACAGTGTCCTCGAACACATTAAAAGTAAAAGTTATCAAATCCCTCAGCTTCTTGTTTTCAGTGAACTGACGGCAGGTTCCATTAAATGTTCTTCTAGTAGCGAGTCATAAGTTGGCTTTTGTCTCTTACCTTTCATTCAAAATTATTTTTATCCTGTAATTTTAAAATGCATGGTCACTGAAAAGTGTCTTTTTTTTTTTTTTCGTTTTTGGACTACTTTTGTTTGCTACCGGCATTCGTGCGGTTGTAGGGACTTGGATGTTTTGTCGACACTTTTCCACTTCATGCTTTTGCTAGTTTTTAAACTATCTTTACATTTTTTTTAAAATTAGCATATTAGACTATAGTTATACTTTTCTCACTTCTTTTTCATGATGTGCTCTACCATTACACGCATACAAGGCATGGAGTTGCTTCGCAACTAGGAAGCCCCTGGAAACTTTCAGCTATTCAACACTGTGATTAGCTTGATTGGCATCCTATTTGACATCAACTTCACGACCAGTCAAAAGGTGAATAGTCTTTCTAAAGTAGAAAACCTAGGAAAAATGGAAAGGAAAAAGTCGAATTGTAGTAAGATTACTACGTTAGAGAGACAATATCTATGAAAGAAAGGCAGCTAATTTCCAAATCATATAGGCCCCTCACCCGGAATATTTGTGGAATAAGAAGAGAATTAATGAGATAATCGATTAAATTTAATAAAATACTGTTAAGGAAGGTAAAATTTGGAATAAAAATGCGAAAAAGAAGTGAAGAAAATCACTAGTTTATCTGGCGATTGTTGGAGGGAGTTTTAAGGGAGTAAAAAGGTGGCGAAAGCGCCCCATAGTAAAAAAAAAAAGGTCCATTCACAAATTGACAAAACGTGTAAGAAAAATATAGTACAAAATTTATTTTATTTTAAATAATGGTACGAATAGAATGTTAAAAACGTCGCTAGTGGCAGCACTGTAATATTCCCCATCGTATTACCTTTTCTTGAATTCATCCACAAAAACGGAATAATTTAGTTGCTACCAAACCAGAAATGTTATTCAAGATTACAAAAAAAGTTAATATCTCGGAAACTTATTCAAATTTTAAAATTCCGAAAATTTGACATCTTCGGATTCATGTGGATAACTGGTGTTAATTGCACCCCTCAATGTTCGATATTCTATCAGTAGTAAACATGATAATTTTAGTTCATCCATATTCTTCGTATTGACATGTATTCATTCGTCTTCGTGTTACTGCCATGTAAACATTTAAACACATTATTTTATATATACAGTAGAACCTCTTTTATCCGAAACTCTTTTAACCGAAACTCTCGATAAACCGAAATCGATTTTTAAAACTTTTTTTTTACTACCACATTCCGTGTGTGCAAGCGATCCTTTCCGAGCCACGAGTACAAATAATTATTTTGGATCCCTTTTCTTAGAATTTCTTAGAATTTAATTTCAGATATTTAATAGAGTAAAAAATTTCTTTTTTATCATGCGGACAAAAAGAAAACGCATTACTTTAAGGATAGAAGAAAAAAAATCGAATCATAAACCGTGTAAAATCGGGTGTGAGTATTACAAAAAAAGCTCAAGAATACGGCATTGGTATTGTTATGAAGAGAGATGATGCAAAAATAAAAAAATTTATGCAGAAAACTGTGATACTGATGAAGCAATAGTATTTAAAAACCTCGTGATAGACCTGCAAAGCAAAGACAATCGAAACAGCAACAAACAAAACTTTGTTTCAAACTCTTTTGAAATATGTAAAAGGTACTTAATTTCAAAATTAAAATTCAGGTAATTCAGTCTTGTTTTCATTTTGTTAATGATTTATTTTTATTAAGCACTTGTTACCATAATAAGAAATAGCGCATATATTTGCCGTTAGTCTTAAAATTCAACCATTCTCGATCATCCGAAAATTTCGATTTTCCGAAAGAGGGTCGGTCCGATTTACTTCGAAGTTCTACTGTAATATGATTGAGAAATTTATTTGATAATTTTTATGTATTCATACAATATTATATTTTATTAATATCATTAAGTATAATATTTCATTATATTTCTGTATTGAATAACGAATTTTTTTATATTAATATATAATATACGTTAAGTCATTTTTAATATTCATCATATATTTTTTACTTACCGTTTCTTAATTAATTTTTCAATTCATATCGGCAGTTGAAAATTGTTCTAAGATATGCTTTAAAATTTACATTAATGTTGCAGGGCTTTCAAAACCTTATCGGTCATAGTCCTTTCTCATCAGCATTCTCCTAACATAGTTTTGTCATTTATATGAAAAGAATTCTATCAGTAATGGGACGTAAATAAAAATAAACAAGATCGGATATCCCGTTTACTTCGCCTATGAAATAAATTCATGATGCATGATATCCCCTAGCTCTTCTTGCTCGTCGAAAGAGCTTTAAATAGAATGCAGTAAATTTGATATGAAGATCGATTAAATATTTATTGGGCATTTTTCTGAAAATAGAATGTTAAATTTCAAGGAAAAATGTCTTCATCATTTTTATGATCACATTTATTTACTCTAAAATCATTTCCTTCCCTGAACTGTAGGTCAACATCTCATTCAATTTACCTTCCTCTCAAAGAAAGACGAATGACTATATTGTTTCTATGTTATGTGATGGGGTGTGGTGTAGAAATCTACACAACAAGGCTTGTTATTAATTTAACTAATTAAATAATTTTCGCACGATCCAATAACATTTAAAAATAATTGAATTCTCGGAAAATAATTCTTTAGTAATTAATTTATACAATAAATTAAAATAACATAAAAAATACTCCAAAATTAAAGTATATTAAAATGAATAAGTATATAATGCGTAGAAAAAAATAAAAATATATATGTTGTTTGGTATTGGTATGTTTAGAAAAAAATAAGGAATATGAATTGTGAATTTATTTTGTATTAATATTGAAAATAAAACATTTCGAATTGTAAATATTTATATGTGCAAAAACAGTGTAATAAAATAAAACTCCCCAAATAAGACCAGACAGAAAATAGGAAATTATAGATAAAGAGAACATTGCTGACGCCAGACATGGACAGTAAATGTATAGCGAAAGAATAGAAAATTTACGATGTTGAAACCATAAATTTTCTATCAATTAAGATGGTTTTACAACACTCAACGTGGGTGGTGATTCCCATGAGAAACCTGGCGCAAGGGGCAAAAATTAAGTTAATGCTATGCAGTGAAAAATAAATTGGCACGCCCATAGATAGGCATGTCTAGAGTACCAATAAGGGACCAGGAGTAGCCTCCAATCAGAACGAAAGCTCTGGGTTAATTTAGCCCTCCCAAAAAAAAATTGGATCTGGGAGGAAGGAAAAAAAAACAAGGATTAAGTCTTGTGTCTCGTCCTCAAGAGGTTCTATAATTTTTGTCAAGATGTGACTTGATACTTCAAAATTTTACACCAAGTTCTTTCGCAGCAAATTTTAAGGACAATACAAAATTTAGCGATTGAAATGAATGCTGAAAGCAGACAAATCTTTGTCAAAAAAAAATGATTGATGCAGAAAAAAAGGAAATGATGATGAAAATTAATGCTGAGAGTTGACCTGTCCTTGTCATGATCTATTGACAAAGATCGCTGAGAGCAGACAAGTCTTTGTCCAGGAAATTAACTGATGCAGAATCTTACAGAAGTATTCACCTGATTTGGAGATGTACAGTGGTTAGTGATGAGATGCGAATGCAACGAAGATATGACATATCAGCAGATTTCGCCTATGAAAGTGTACATTGTGGAGATGGAGCTCTAATTTTCATGCGTTACGGAGCGCCGAAAGAAAGTGAAATTGGTTTGTGAAAGATCCCCATGAACTATATATATATATATATATAAAAGGAACTTTATGCCCCGATGAACTTACTTGTGCTTAGGATTCCATGAACTATGAGTGAACTGTATGATTTGGATGATTACAGAAAAGATCGAAGTCTGTTTGGGTGAGAAACTCCTTATATTTATTTCAATATATTCGTGGCTATTGTTTTCATGTTTTCTTATGATGTGTACATTTAATATTAAGCAACTAATTTTCTAAATTTCCACTAAAGTACATAATCTTATGTCATTGAATATTATGATTGTTTATGATAAAGATTTTAATGATAACGGGAATGCTATTTTTCATAAATAAAATTTTGATTAAAATTTTGGCAAAAGCCTCATCATCGGATCGTGCTGTGAACAAAAGGGGCAAGTATAAGATAACATAAATTGATTAAAAAAAAAATAAGTAACAAAGTATAATTTTGATGAAAGCTTTGCTGTTCTAATGAGAATGGAACTATGTTATATTCTGATAAAATAGTAGATAATTTGAAAAGGTTATTATGATATAAAAGGTCATATTTGAGATATGAATTTTATATAAATGAAAATAAAGTTTGTTTATGTGTGCATACTTGTAAGTCTTTCCTTGAATTCTTTCCTTGTTCCCTTTTAGATAATACTCGTAATTTATGGTATCTAATATTTTGGAATTATTAGAATTGGATGTTTCTCTATGCAACCTACAAGTTCGATATCTCCATTTCAACGTTAAATAAGTCGTCCTTGAGTTATTGCCAAAATTAATTTTATTACAAAATTTTCTTCTCTCCTAATTTATTAAATAACATTATCCCATTAGATCTTTTCACAACGCAGATCGGGATAACTGTTTCTATTGTACTAATCATTTTACTGTCGCGTGACCCTGTGTGTTATGGCGTCCAAATCGTCACAACATGGGGCTATAGAGATTTATACTTAGCACATTTTATTCATCTTTCAAAAAGTGAAATTTTAGAACATAAAAAATTTTAATTCCTTCTTTACGCATAATATGTATGATGATTGAATGAATATTACATGATAAGGACAGTAAAAAATCATTTTGATATGAGTTTAATCCTTAATATGAGTGCCCGTTGTTGTTTTATATTTCAGAGTTCAAAATAAAAAAAAATCTCTGAAAGTGAATTCTATAATTATCGAGAATTGGCCGGTGACAGGAAAATATCGTAGAATTTTGTTAGGTTTAAATGAAAAAAAAAAAAAAATCTTCCGGGCAGTTTATAACGGTAGCAACAGAAGAACAAAGAAGCCAATTTATACGTCATGGTACATTAATAGCAAAGAACTACACAATATATAGAGCTATACTTAGACAATATTCAACCTTTGATTAGTTTTACAGCCTGTTCATAAAGAGGAAAGTTTTAAAAGAATGTCTAATAGCCGCTTCTCTGCAAGCCAGGTTTTATCCAGTGCTGTAATGAATACGGTCCTGTAGAAAATCAGGAATTGGATATGGGTATATCAGATATGACTTGAATATTTCGAAAAATCTCCCATAGGACACTCATTAAAAATTTTGAATTTCCATAAGTAACTTTATATGTTGGTTAAATCGTCATAATGATATGCGATTAGTCATAATATTTTGCCTTAACTACTCAATAATTTTAAATGCATTTGAAAAAAAAAATGATTTCCTGATTTCCTTCGATGTTTTTTCTTATTCATGACATTAATTCCTTACTTAACACTAGGACTTCCCTCAGAGGGATTAGTCTGAGCGATATTACTGAGAACATAGATTTAATAATAACATGTGGAAGCAAAGAAAATGAGATGTTATCTTTAATTGTCCATATACTGCGAAAAATTGAAATGATGAAAATAAACGAATTGTAGAATTACAAAATCTTATATATAAATTCGTATACACTGTTTAAAAATATGGGAAATCAAACCATTCAAGACAGCCATGCATGGATATAAAATTGAAAGTACGCAATATATTAAAAGTAAAATAGAAAATGAAACACTAATTTACTTATAATCGGAATTTTAACAGTATAAAATGATGTCAAGAGCATAATCAGACGCTCCGCACCAATTTGAGTAACTTTAAATGACAAATATATGATGTTTAAAAAGAATGGACTATATTTTATATGGTGTGTGCTCCCCCGGAATAGTTAATATTGTACAATATCTGTTTTCCACGGATACAATGAGGTTGTAGATAACATTTAAGGAATTCTCTTCTCAAAATCTAATATAGTATCAAAGTACCGAATACATCAAAAGTGGCATGCAATGCTTCGTTAGAGTATGTTTTAGATATGCTCGATCGGATTTAAATGATGAGTGTATGCTGGCCACTACATACGCTGTATTGTTTTGTTTTCAAACATATTCTGCACAAGGTGAGCTGTATTTAGCATGTATTAAATAAAAGAAATCGGCAATGATTACAACATAAAGTATGACACAAGATCTGAATATATCGTCTGCATAACTTTTGAGCTGTCAAAGTGTCATTTGAAGTAATTTACAAATCCATACATATTTATTCAGCAAATCATACAAGCTAACATACGCCAATATGAACCCGATTACAAAATTTCTCCAGAATAACTTAATATATAAAAAATCTACTAATGATAATTGAGAATATGACCTTATGATAAAATGTCTAGAAAAATGAATCGGATAAAAAATTCATATCACATTTAAAACGGCACTTCCCTCTGTTAGTGGCCTTGGCGAGAGAGAGAAAAGCCTAGAGAAGGAACACTTTAACAAGTACTTTCGGGCAACCTACTCACTGTTTCATACAGGTCTTTATTCAATATTTACACAATTTATTTTATGCTAGATGGGTATCTATCAGTTTTGTTGCATTTAAATCGCATGTTTTGCGGAGGAAATGCAGCATTATGAAATATTTAAAGTTGCTGTACCTAATAATTCCAAATTAATGGTAATTGAGATCACTTTCCGTTAATTTCATCTTTTTAAATTTTAAATTTTTTAGAAACCATTCATAGAGACAATTGTATGTTTTAAAACTAACCCGAAGCAAAATTTCAAGATTTTGGGCTCAGCAGTAACAGAGAAATAGAAATTTGTTGAAAGTTTTTTGTTTCTGCATTGTTTTATGTAGCGACATTTTTAGAAATTGTTCTATTGCGAGAATTTACGTCATCATAAATACAGCCATGTCAATTTTCATGTTTATATTCCTAACAGTTCCTTGTTCTTCGTTACTTAGATCATCATTAGATCTTTTTCCGCTTTGTTTAGTCTTTCTATTTTTTTAGAATTCGTTCTACAACGAGCATTTACATCTTATTACTTACTACCATGCCAAAGTTCTAGTTTCTAACCCCAACAGTATCCCAAAAATTTCAGTATTCCATATAAATCATAGTTTAGAACTTTTCTAGAAATTTTTACGTTTATCCGTCAAATTGAACCTTTTAGAGAGCGTTCATTACGAGTATTCACATCTTAAAAGTAACTACCGCACCAAATTTAAAGTTTCTAACCCAATCAATATCGCAGAAATCACAATTTTAGAACTTTTTTGCTCCTGCAGCGATGTAGGTTCTTGCGCTGACATAAAATAGTCTTTTTTTCGGAGCAGAGATGGCCACTAACATTTTTTTAAGTTGGCTAGTTTCAGAGATAACACCTCACAAACGTACAAGCATTAATAATACTATATACTTTATAATATTATAACGCTTTATAATATTAACATTAGATGTACAGATACAAAAGCCATTTATCTGTTACAAACTAAAGTGCCGGCGTTGCCCAGAATTTGAAGGATACGTGTTCTGAAAAATCAATTTCAAAATTTAACATACAACACAAAAGAAACATTAAAAAAAGCAGTCGAAATGTTGTTGAATGAATCATATGAAAACGCTATATAAAAATGTAAAAATGTATATAACAGACTCAAAAGAATACAGCTATAAATGAACTTATTTCAATTTATAATTGGAGCAATAATGTTAAAATACGCCAATATTTCCCTAATCGGGTTTTTATCATGCTTCAATACATTTTCCACACTCATATGAAGCTATACTATATCCACCATGCCCTTTATATTTCCAATATGACGTAACATTTTCCTCTTTCACGTGGAAACCTTGAAATAGAAAAGTTATGAAGTTATATTCACTTTTATTTAAATTCGTCAAACCATTTATTTCATTTTCATATTTCACGTGAATATCTTGCAATAGAAAAGTTATGACGTAATATTCACCTTTTTTTTAATTCGGCAAACTATTTATTTCATTTTCATTTTTCACGTGGAAATCTTGCAGTAGAAAATTAATTGTTGTAGTAATAATTTTATTGTGTTTTTTAATTGTTGGCAACTGCTATAACGAGAAATGTTTAAATTTGATAAGAAATTGCTGTTAAATTGGTGGTTTTTTATTAATTAAAAATTAACTATAAGTTATTTCGATTCCGGATTACTTTAGTTGTCTCGGCCATGTTTTAATACACATGTACGTATCTCTTCACAATTTTGGCTTCCAAATTGTGGATTTTTTATAGAATTACAAACAGACAGGTAGACAAGTTTTCATTTTTATATATCTCTCTATTCTATAGAAAGTAACTAACGCTGTCACCGCCGCCGTCGGTTTTGAATTTTTTGTGACCGGAGGTCTTTCTTCGTTAATATTAAGAAAACTATTGCATACAAATATATGAAAATCGGTGGTATTATAGCGAAATGTTTGATCAACACACTAATGCATACAGTTTTCAAATCGAAGAATTATTTTAAGAGATATTTAATGCTAAAGTTGGACAAAATCGTTCCATTAAAAAAAATTTATAACAGCAAAAGCTATACATGGGAATTTAATCATTTTTAGATCATTTTATTCAATAGAAGATACCGGTCTGCAGATTTCATTAATTTTTTTAATTTGACTCATTTTTTGAGGTTTTATTTCTATTTTAAATTCAAATATTCAGCATTTTGACAGATATTTTTTACATATTTTAGAAAATGGTATTAATTTAAACTGTTGCCAACTGTATAAACAGCGCAAACAATAATGTTTGCTTCAAATAAAAAAAAATATTTACACGTTACTATTATAAACAGAAAAAAACCTTCAAATTGGAATTAAATAATTAGGTATAAAAAGCAGGCACTTATTGGAAATTACGCCATAAAAACTATATTTACATGTAAATTTTAAAAGAGAAAGGATATTGTAAAATAAATTCATTAACATGCGTTAGAAATCTGAAATAGAACAAATTACGTCACATTACACTTATTATGCAAAATGAACAAAAAATAGTATTGCAAAACAGTTTAAATTTAAAAATTGCGCGAGACAAAATATTAGAGGTTAAATATTAGATTTTTTCAAAATTTTATTATTTGTCGTTTGATGTGAGGTGTTCAGCTATAAGTATGCAAATTTTTGTTTCCAACATAATTAGGGGCTGAGTTAGAAAAATTGGTTTAAATACACAAGTTAGAGCTCAGAGGGTTAAATATTAGATTTTTTCAAAATTTTATTATTTGCTGTTTGATGTGAGGTGTTCAGCTATAAGTATGCAAAATTTCACGTCTCCAACTTAATTAGGGGCTGAGTTGAAAAATTGCTTAAAATACACAAGTTAGAGCCTAGAGGGTTAAATATTAGACCTTTTTCAAAATTTTATTATTTGTCGTTTGATGTGAGGTGTTCAGCTATGAGTATGCAAAATTTCATGTCTCCAACTTAATTAGGGGCTGAGTTAGAAAAATTGCTTAAAATACAGAAATTAGAGACTGGAGGGTTAAATATGACTTTTTCAAAATTTTATGATTTATCGTGTTATCGCAAGTGTTCAGCTATAAGTATGCAAACTTTCAAGTCTCCAACTTAGTTAGGGGATGAGTTAGAAAAATTGCTTAAAAGACATAAGTTAGAGCCCAGAGGGTTAAATATCAAACTTTTTCAAAATTTTATTATTTGTCGTTTGATGTGAGGATTTCAGCTATAAGTATGCGAAATTTCATGTCTCCAACTTAATTAGGGGCTGAGTTAGAAAAATTGTTTAAAATACATAAGTTAGAGCCCAGAGGGTTAAATATTAGACTTTTTCAAAATTTTATTATTTGGCGTTTGATGTGAGATGTTCAGCTATAAGTATGCAAAATTTCATGTCTCCAACTTAATTAAATTAGGGGCTGATTTAGAAAAATTGCTTAAAATACACAAGTTAGAGCCCAGAGTGTTAAATTTTAGACTTTTTCAAAATTTTATTATTTGCCGTTTGATGTGTGGTGTTCAGCTATAAGTATGCAAATTTTCAAGTCTCCGACATATATAGTTTCTGAGAACGGGCTCTGTGACAGACGGACAAACAGACAGACAAAGGAGTGAGACAGGTAGGGTTTCGTTAGATGAACGAAACTCTAAAAACATGCTGCGGATGACTGTAACAACATCCTAAAATTACATTACCATCAGCGATCTACCAATCCCGAATTTAGCTTATATTCGTTTCATATATTCTTATTCTTTTGTGCGGCCCTGTAAAATAATTATCAATATTATATACAGTAAAACCTCTGAATAGCGGACACCCCGAGAATGCAGAATTTGTCCTCTATTTAGAGGTGACCGCTACTGAGAGTAAAACATGTACAGTTATTTAAAAGTTGGTAATCGAAAAAATGTCCGCTAAATAGAGGTATCCGCTAATCGGGTGTGTCCGCTATGGAGGTTTTACCAGTAAAACTTCTGAATAGCGAACACCTCGGGAGGGCAGAATTTGTCCTCTATTTGGAGGTGTCCGCTACTGAGAGTAAAAAAATGTACAGTTATTTAAGGGTTGGTAATCGAAAAAATGCTCGCTAAATAGAGGTGTCCACTAATCGGGTTTTTTCCGTTATGGAGGTTTTACTGCATAATAATATCATCCTTTACAAGAAAATTGCATGCTGTATGATAGACAGACAGACATCCAGAGAAAGATAACCTCCCGGATCAATAAACACTCATGTCTTTTGTTTTAATCATCCACAATTGTATGTCATACAACATGCCAGATTTTATACAACAGGCTAAAAACGGTCACCGTGGTACGGAATACTGTATTATTATTTGTTTGCCCACCAAAACTGGTTGCCACGGGTTGTTGCAAGGTTTGTGATCACGTGGTTGAAACTGATCTATTCAATATTACTGCGTGCGTATTTTTTTTTATTTGCTCCATGTGTTCAAACCAGTTGTCTACGAAAACATCAACCGGTGAAAGTGACGCACACCAAATTTCTGTGACGTGTGCAGTTAAACTGTGCTTTTTTAAGAGTTTTTTCTATATAATTTTTAAATGGTTTGGAACTTATTTTTCATAGTAGGTGCATTCAGTAGGCGACCCTCATAGGTACCTTCTGGTGCAATCAGAAACGAAATCCGACAAATATTTTTTGAGTTATGCTTGACGAAAGGTTTTATTAGGCTTTTTTTTTTAGTAGGACATGACGTTAATATCCATCGTAGTAGTAAAGTGTCCGGACAGTAATATTTCGCTGAGTATTAGCCTTCGCTTAGCTCAGACAATTATTTCCTTATCCAAAACATTATTATGTTTTTCCTTATTTTCCTTATACGTTGGAGATTTTATATTTCCTCACTTTTCCAAAAACATTGTTCAAATAGTTAAACAGATTGGACATCCTTGATTTAAAATTAAATTTTACAGATTTTTTCTTTTACATTAATAACTGATTTAAAAATTTAACTTAGTTAACAAAAAACAAGTTTTCGTGATGATCTGATAACTTTCATCTCCATCTTTGTACATTGCAATTACACATAAGATAAATAAATAAATAAATAAATAAAACAGATTTCGCATTTAGTCCTTTAAAAAAACTAGGGGATCGTACCCGGGCTTCCCGGGTTAAAGAATATACGTGAAAACATTTTTTTTTTTTTTTTTTTGAAAACTAATAATTTTTTTACATGCAATAAATTTTTTAGATTGACCACTTACATTAAAAAAGCATTTTTCAGATGGAAAATACGAATTATACTATCAAATAATTTTTTGAGATTTATCAAAAGTGATATTTTCTTATTAGCCGCATGCTAAGAGTATTTGCAGAGATTTTGCTACTTATGGCATCGTTTTATATTCTGTTAATTTCAGAGGTTATACATGTCTGATAAATTTGTGTTTTATTTATATTATTTTATTTATTTATTCATAGGGAAGTTTTTTTAATGGATATTAGCCGTAAGAAAATGATGAACTCTTTATTTTGTTTTAAGGGCAAACGGATTAATTTTTCGTAATCGAGCCCCGCGCGATATAGATAAAAAAATATTTCATGCTTTAAAATTGTTTTTAAAACCATAGACAATCAGTAAACTGAGATGAACTTTGCAAACAAATTCCATTTGAAAAAAAAAAGATCTAAAATTTTAAATTGTACGATTACAAATATTTTAGATGTGTGTTTTTTTTCAATATTATTCTTTTATTTGTTTATAAGATAAGTATTAATTTCGTTAATTTGTCTTTCAAAAATATGTTAGATTGGAGGGTTTTTTAATATTATTCTTTTAATTGTTTATAAAGGAAGGATTTATTTCGTTATGCAAAAATAGTCAGAAACAAATGTTGAAAAATGTTTGTTGCTTTATGTGCAAAATATTTATTATTATTATGTATTGAAACCGGCACTTGATACGATAGACTTAAAAAAATATCATGCTTAAAAATTATTTTAGAAAATATAATACATCAGTCAATGAATACAGTTTTTAAACAAATTGCATTTTAAAGTAATTTTATTTCCCTATGCGACGAAAATTGAAAATGTACGATGGTCAGAAAATTTAAAAAATGCAGTAGCGAAAATTTCAACACCGAAATTTGATCGTGACGTGTTGCCATTCGCAAAATGACGTCAGCGTTACTCACAGATACGTTTGTTCTTTATAATATAGATACTTAATCAGTAAAATATAATAAAGATCAGTTATTAGGATGTGGTTATCAATTGAGGCTCTTATGCTTGGATTTCCGGAATGAAAACAGCAAAGTTGCATACGCACTTCTCATATTCATATTCATCATTTAAAAAAAATTGTATTTTGTTTGATCATTTAAAAATCATTTTAACTCAAAACTTAAAGTCCCGATTGTCAGCAACATCTTTTACGTGAACAGACGCACTCTTTACTTGAGATTCTAATCTCAATTCCGGAGAGTAAACATTTCCGTAATTTATGTTTTTTAGACGCATTTGTGTTAAAATATTTAGTTTTATCTAAGAAAATTATCGCTTTCTTTTAAATGTTCATTTCATTTTCACTAAATAAGCATTTCGCCTAGTGTCTGAAACTTTTTATCAGTGCACATGCAGAGGGAAAAACAATATATAAAATTTATGAGGAAAAATGCATGTTTTCAAAAGCAGTACGTCATTTTCCGTTATTATGCCCCTAATATAATATTCTGCTCCTAATGGGATTTTGGGCCACGAAACCCAATACAACAATTTTATCAACAATTTTGAGTTTTTATCAGAAAATAGCATGAATAAAGTTTAAAATACCTCATTATTTCTCTCTTGTCTGCAATAATGAAAGCTATTTAATTTTCATCATTTTGAAGAAATTTCATAAAATAGTTTTAAAATAAAAATATAAAAGTGGGGATATTTAAAATAAAACAGATAGTGCGATCACATCTACAGAGGAAGAGCTTTCAGTTTTAAAAAAATATATATATTAGTAAAATTTGTTAAGCAGAAAGATCAAGGCAGATGACTGAAAAACACACCTGTGTTTTAAATATATAGATTATATAAAATTAGGACGAATTAAATTAAGCAAATTATGTTATTTTTATAAAATTATAGTAGAGTGTCCTAAAGAATAACATTAAAATTTTATTATTCGAGAGCATTTTAGACAAAAACTTCAGGAACACGATATTATTTTAAACCACGAATTACTTGTTTGCATGTCTAACTCGGTGAAGCAAATCCATCCAGGCGAGAATTATCAATTTCTGTAATATAAATCACTATTATTTGCATGTCGCCTCTCTTTTATAAAGACACTCTAAACTTTTGTAAAACATTGCGTTTTATCAGTGTGTGATTTCGATTACATTATTTTCAAAAGTGAAGAATTTTCACCTGAGAAAAATTTCAGAGCATCTTGGGCTGTGAAAATGACGCACTTCTACAAAACATAATTCAGGTTTAAGAATTAAAATACACACTTTTTCATAAAATGACGTCATTTGCATCCGCTAAAGCAATCCACTTTTACAATCAAGTCTTAAACTTCGTCTATAGAAAGGTGTGCATATGACGTCATTATCACGGAATAACAGACAATATTCTTGACATAGCCCATATTTTAATTTCAACTTTTTTTTTTCAGGTTATATGAGAAAATGGCAACAAAAAGATACAGCATCTCCTATTTTCGACGATTTTCCGTTTACTTTCAATCACTTTCAATAGAAATGAGGTACTTTTGTTGCCACGATAAGAAAAACGTTATTAAAAACTACAAAAAAATGAATATCTCAAAAATAAATTGAGATACAGCTTTCAAACAAATCGCATTTAAAAGAGCATTTTTTTCCTTATATGACGGTGTAAAAATTTAAAATGTGCGACGTTTAGAAGTTTAAAAATTTGCAGTAGAGAAAACTGCAAAACCAAAATTTTATTTCAAATTTAAAGTGTTGCCATTCGCAAAATGACGTATGCGTTACGCACAGATATGTTTGTCCTTTATAATATAGATAAGAACAGTGTTAGCTAGCGTGAAAATTGCTTAACACTGTAAAATTTATAACACATGAATAGGGTGGTGAGAACATAAAAAGGGGGTTACTTGGATTCACTTTAAGGCTAAATTTAAGTGATTATAGAATAGGGTGGGTCGAAAAAACCTTTTTTCGATTTTCGATGATGGGTAGTGCGAAAAAGTTGCCACTGATGGCATTAAGCTCACACAAAAAATTTGAGATTTTTTGGACAATTCCTTCATTTGCCGCAAATGACTTGAAGTTTTGCTTAAATGCTGATTTTTGAACTCCTTTAGCAAAAATTAAAAAAATGTTAAATTTAAGTTATTTTAGCTAAATTTAAGTTATTTTAGCTGAATTTACTTGAAATGTCATGTTTAGTGTACGAAATGTTTAAATAAGCTCTGATTATGTATTATTTAATAGTTATATGTATTTCAAATTAGGTGCCTTTTATAGATTTTTCACATATATGTGAGCAAAAATTGCAGGAATTGTGACAATAGGGAAAAAGGATCTTTTCATCAGTAAAGACTTGATCAAGAGGCAGAAAAAGAAACTTGGAAAAGAGATACAGGAGGGGAAAATCTTGCAGGAAGAAAAACTACAAACATCTGTTTTGATAGTAAAAAAAAAAAAATAAATAAAAAAAAATAAAACGATTTTCATAGAAAAAGGGTGACTAGCAGTACTATCGACAGAAAGACGAAACAAATATCACCATGGAGGCTGAACGGGGTTTGGAATATTTGGGTCACTTGACACCTCCTTCTGGTCACTGCGGAAAAATAGTAAAATCATTATATAATTTCCTTAGCCAGAATAAAGTCTGCTTTGGAAAAAAATCAAGAATAGAACTGCAACATTTGATATGCATTCTTCATACGAACGAGCTTCCACTCTGACAGTGACATCAACTGTCTAAACTAGATCTTAACCACTTGACCTATGACCGTTACCAACTGAAACCGAGCTAGATTAATAGAGTACTCAAATCTTCAGCCTTTTGCATTTCTGATGGTCCATGAAACAGAAATAAGCTCAAAGAAATGGACACGTACATTTTCGCACGCCATTAGTGATACGTGCTTCGTGCGTGCCGCTTGTTTCCTTTTTTCTATGAAGATCGCGTTATTATTTTTACCATAAAAAAATATGGTTGTAATTTTTATCCTCCAAGATATTCCCCTCCTGTATCTTCTTTTCAAGTTTTTTTTTTCTGTCTCCTGATCAAGTCTTGATCGATGACAAGATTCTTATTCCAAGTTGCCACAATTCCTGTATCCTGAAGGTAAATCCTTAACGCAATTTACCTATATGATATACCAGTTCTAAACCGGCGAACACTGTGTGAGAAAGGGTTATGCGTTTGGAAGTGTCTGCTTTTGAAGGCCCTGGTCAAATTCTGTTTTAGACGAACTGCCTGCTTCAAAGTTTTCCCTTTTTTTTATCTCCTGACAATAGCTTTATTTTAGAATAGAAAAATAATTAACATCCCATCTCGCAGTTACTCCCTTCTCCTATTTCCTCCTTCACCCTATGATGACTGATTGCGTTTTAATTGGTTTCTACTCCACATTCTCCTCTCCTTTCAGAATTGCTGTCAAGACATGCTGTGGTCCGTCATCTAAATATGTGACTCTGAAGGCATCGAAAAACAAAAGGAAGAGCGTGGAACATAATAAAGTCAAAAGAGAGAAACCGACGAACGAACCAAACTATACTTGCTATTTTTGCTCACTTATACGCGAAAAGGCTATAAAAGTCACCTAATTCAAAATGCTCATAACTATTAAATAATACATAATTAGAGCTTATTTAGACATTTCGTACACTAAACATGACATTTCAAGTAAATTCAGCTAATATAAATTTAATTTACCATTTTTAAATTTTTTGCTAAAAAAATTCAAAAAATCAGCATTTGAGCAAAACTTTAAAACAATTTGCGGCAAATGAAGGAATTGTCCAAAAAATCTCATTTTTTTGTGTAAACTTAGTACCACCAGTGGCAACGTTTCCGCACTACCCATCATCAAAAATCGAAAAAAAGTTTTTTTCGGCCCACCCTACTATAGAATAGAGAAACAATATACTTTTAAATAAAATTTGTTTGAAAACTGTTTCTCAACTTAGTGACTTTTTATGGCTTTTTAAATAATTTTCTAGCAAGACTTTTTAAAACTCTATCCCAACAATGAACATTTGTTTGTTAACCCATTTGTGCCTGAATTTTTGTTTTCTGAAATTTGTTGGTAAAAGCACTTTAAAATGTTTCAAAGTGAACTGGGAAAATATTTAAAAAAATTACGATAATTTTATTTTATTTATTTGATAAAATGTGAGCGTATTAAATATTGGAATATGCATAATATTTGTAATAATATAATATGCATAATTATATCGTTTGTTTAAATTTATATAAAATAAGCTTTTAAATTATAAGTTATATACTATATTTAGTATTTTTATGAACTTCTAAAAAAATATATTTATTTCTTTACAGGGACTAATAACTTTGTATGTATTAGTAATAATAAACAAAGAATTATCGTATTTGAGGCTTAAAAACAATTTGTTTCATAATCATCTTGTAAAGGACTTTACATAAATAATTGTCCTTTAAATGGCTAATAAAAATATGTATCCATTTGTGCCTAGCTCCCTATATTTTGTACGTTACAAACATGCATAAAAAATAGACTTGAACATATAATTTCACAATTTAAAAAATACGTCTTTCAAAAAAGTGTACAAACTAAGAGTATGACATTTATTTTGATCCTGGATCGAAAAAAGACATATAATCTTATTTTTTACATTTCGCCATCTTGAAAAATGAAAAATCTATAAACTCCGAAAAAAACCTTCATTTAAGCAAATAAATATCCATCATATGCTGTCATCTCTCGGTAACAGATAAAGACATTTATAGATAAATATTTCATACAATTTTCGTGTTATATAAAAGAAAAAAATTATACAAATCTGTTAACATTCGAAGCGTCCCAAAAATTTGACGCTAGGTATAAATGGGTTAAATAGATGTAAAGCAGTCAGGGACAGATTTGCCAGAATTGGCAGTTGATGTCCAAGAGAAAATTGAAAGAATTATCTTTCGTTTTTCCCACATTAATCTAATGTAATTGGGTCCAAATACAATCATAGTTACAACACCCTATAAAGTAAATGTGAATATCGGTAAAGATTACAAGAAAACTAGTTCATTTAGATTGAATTGTAAATTAGTTTAAGGTTCGTATGTCCTTGAATTTGAGGTGCCAGTATTTTCAGAGAGTAATCGTTGCTTTATTTAATCTCAGCGTTTGTACTTTATTCCTTCTGAGATTAAATGATTTAAAGATTACTATTCGGAAATAGAGGTACTAAAATTCATGAAAAGGACAAAATCTGATAACCTCTAAAAATTAAGAAAAATCAAGCAATTTCTTCAAATTTTGATCCGCAACTGTATTGGTCACGATTAAGAGAAATTCCTTTATTCTGTTGTCTGCTTTCTATGATTTTAACAGTAATAACTGCAAAGATTTTGCATAAACATGTTGGTACAAATATTTCGTCTTTGTGCCAATTCTTCTAAAATCACTTTTTCTTTATATTTTATAATTAAAAAATAATCTGAAAATCATGTTCCAATGAACTAATCTTTTATGGATAAGAGAAAATACTGCTATAAAGTTTATTCAGGGTTAATCAAAATGATATAAAAACTTTAATTAATTAAAACTATGTAAACGATTTTTGTACAAATTCTGTTACCACTTAAATAAAAAAACATTTCTTTTGGAAAACAACTATGCGTGTTTTTATAATAATAGACAAAAAAGTAATGTTTTTCATCAGATAAATAACATATATTTATTAAATGGTTTCCCGTTTAAAACTTAACATAATTTTGCCTAAAACATTTTCTATTTACATGTAAACATAATTATGACTAACCTTGCACTTTGTTTGAAATTTTCGCTAGAAAATAAATAATTTTAAAAAAGGTTTTCTATCCTCATTAGTCTAATATTATTTTATAATAATTCCTTTATTAGTAACTGTATTTGTACTATATTATGATATTATTAAATATTTCCAACAGAAAGATTTACAATGTATTTCACCACGAATTTTAACCTCATGATATTCATGGCATCTGAAATCTAGCTAGAAAGACCTTTAAATGTGCTGCGGAAACGTTGATATGACAATCGATTTAATATTTACAGATCATTTTTCTGAAAATAGGAAGTTAAATTTCAAGGAAATATAGCTTCATCATTTTTATGGCCACGTTTATTGACTATAAAAGCTATTTATTCCATAAGACCATGAACTGTAGGCCAGTAGTTCATTCCATCTAGTTTCCCGATAACAATGATGATTTAAGAGAGTTTTCAATATTATATGACAAAGTAATGAAAATTTATCTTAATTTATTTATTTCTAGCAGAATCACTTCTTACTACAAAAAAAATCTTTAGACATTCTGATAGTGCTAAATTTTAGTTTAAGAATGCGTATTTCTGTTGTACCGGACTGAAAATAAATGTTCTCCGTAAACTACGTTTAACACGATAAAAATGGGCATCTAGCTTATCATTAATTTTACTGTAAAGAAATGAATCACTATTTATATTTTACGATACAGTTAAAATTTTCTTCAAAATAGTAATTAATTTACCGTACGTTTTACACTCATTTTACCATTTATCTAGAAAATGGTACAAACACCATTGAGAAAACTTCCTATGATCTCTGATAAAATTATTATCGTCCAGCATTTTTCTGTGAATCTGATAAAGTAATAGTAATTTTATTTCTATCCTGAACAATGACAATGTTTTGTAATGTAGCTAGGTAGTAACCCTTATCTATAATTAAACATAAATGGCAGAGCAGTTCACTACAATGGTAAATTGTAAAATGGGCATATTTTTACAATGAATTTTTTTATAATGTACAGTCGTGGAAAAAAAAGTAAACACCCCCTACTAACTCCTAAACAAATTACCGTAGAAGAAAGTTACTGGTACCGAATGATTGGAAATAAAGTCTACTTTTAAATGATGTCTATAAAATTTGTTTAAGGGGCCATCTACTTATTAATACGAGCAATAACTTTGTGTTTTTTTCAATAGCAGTACAAAATTCTGACAGCATAAATGAATTCTAAACCATTTCAGTAGCCTAAAAACAAATTGTTATGCAATTCGTACCATAAGTTTTCGATAAATTAATTATTTTAAAACGAGCATATTTTAAGGGCTTTATCCAAATTGAAGTTCCGTACTCGATTGTTAACCGAGAGAGCCCCCTTCTTGATTAAGACACCTTAAGCGTCACTCAAGCAGTCAATGAAATCTGATAGATTACAGGACAGCATAAGAAATTTCAAAATATCTAGTGAGTTCTATCATAGACGGTCCCTTAAACCATTATTTTGCCGTTTTTCAAGCATAATTTGAAAACTACTTGGAAGAAAAATGTGAAATTTTGGATTTCCATAAAGTAGGACTTAATAAATCAAAATCCATAATAAAATTGTAGGTTGCAATGCATATTTTTTTGAATATTAATTTCATAATTCATATCATAAAATTATAAAAATTGCAAATTCAACGTGTTTATGTTTGGGTATACTAGTATTATTGCTACACAAAAAATTAGCACATTGGGAGCATCATTTCAGGAGATATGAATAAAAATATGAAATGTAATTAAACATTAGAAGCACTAAATTTTGAATGTTTATAATTCAAAAACTTATTATTTAAATGACTTGAAATTTGGTGTCTAGGCATAGTTTGAACCGAAGATTTGAAATGTCTCGTTAAAATTGGGTATTGCCATTGAAAAACAAAGTCTGGCTTCGTTTTAATATGTAGATGGCCCCCTGACCAAGTTTTATACACATTATTCAAAAGTAGACTTTATTTCCAATCGATCTGTACTAGTCACTTTTGACTACGATAATTTGTTGATGAGCTAGCAGGGGGTGTTTACTTTTTTTCCCCACGACTGTACATTAAGCCTTTAAGACCTGGCGAACACAACTGTGCAGGTGATCCTAAAGTAAAAGAAAAAAAAATTTCGTCTTTTTGTCAGATTTAAAGCCGAACCTGCACTCGCACAATTGTGTGGTCTTCCCCCGGTATAACCTGACATTTGATATTTTTATAATATTTTTTTCAATCAAATATGATCCTATTATTTAGGTGAAAACACCAAAACTTTTAATTTCTACCAAAAATCTTCAGGTCTTAAAGGGTTAAACATGAATGATTCCAAGAGATTTGTATAGGCTGGCGAAAACATTACTAATCTACAAAAAGATTGATTGATTTTATAGCAAAAAATGTCAGTTAAGATACTTATAAATACTGAATTTTTTACAGAATAAAATCTGTTAAGAAATTAATTTTCTTCCTTCGATCTTTAATTTCCTTTGAATATTTGGTGAGGAAGATCATAACTTTTAAAGAAGAAATATTCGTATGTAAATGTTATGAGTTCTCCAACTAGTCGAAAAGTATATAAAAACAGGTAAGATTCAGTATTTTTGTCCAGTTTGACTCTGGATTTCACTTGCGCATTACTAAAACTCATTTGATTATTTCATGATATCGAGTATTGAAAAATTAAAAAGTTGTAATAAAGGGGTGAAAAGTCGATGAATGATTTATGTAGACATAGTTATACATTTACATCCCAAGCCCAACACTTGAAAAGATCATATAATTTTACAGTACTGATTTAAGTAACAGATTACATTAATCCGATCAACAGTCACACCCCGTTTGGCTTTCAATAATCGCTATTTATTCACTCTTCCTGAGCTACCTACGATTTTGCAATAATTTCTTAAAAAGTTTACTGGATTATAAATTTACACTATATCCATTTGTTAACACTAGGGGATATTTCATTTAATTTTTAATGTAAACACTTTTGCAAAATCTTGTTATTATTGGTATAAGGTAAAACTAGGTGAGTCTGCGCACATTTCAAAAGAATAACGATAAAAAATCGAAATATTAATTTTTTGCTAAACTTTTTGACTTTATTTGTTTTTTATGCATTTTCATTGTTTTTTGTTGTTATGCTGTAATTTAATGCAACAGCAGTAATAAAACCAAGAAAACTATTTTGCGTAATCTTTCCTTACTGGGTAGAAGAGATTGCGCACTTGGGTAGGAGAGATTGCGCACATGAATAGAAGAGATTGTTATTAATAATAACTACAATTAAATTATTAACAATAATAATTACACTTAAATGTCATTGTTGTAATGTTTTTGCGAGTAAATATTATAGTATTAGGAGTGAAATTTTTAACCAAATGTTTAAATAATAAAAAAGAAAGAATTTTAACTATAGTTAAATAATTTTAATTTAAGAAGAAGATTAAAACATCAGTAAAAGCAAGCTCTACTATGATTACAAAATAACATTAATCTACTTGATATCATGTTTAACTTGAAAATTACTTCATTTTCATTTCCACAGTTTTAATGTATTTCGTTTTCTAACCGAAGTTCTCGTCGTCCACAATCGATGCAGTTATTGTAGTAAATCGTGCAGCTTTCGTGGAATCACCTGCAACAAGCAGTACATTGAATTCAATCACTGTCGAATTTATCTCCTGGTACAGTTCCAGATGTTCAATGCACTCATCCTCATTGACCTTCGTTTTGTTTCCATCAGTTTTTTATTCCACTTTTTCTGGAAGCATCTTATTTTTAGCTGTTTTTGTTTTCGGTAGCGAAATCCTTTTTAAGTATTTTTTCATATTTTGTGGATCAGTAACATTAGTTGCATTCTATTCCCTTTTTGATTTCGATGGCATTAAATTACTTGGAATAGGTGAAAGCTTTTCCAAAACATTGTAGGCGTTATTAGAAAATTTATTTGAGTTAAGAAAATTAATTTATTAGCAAATTAACTGTTCATAAAAAAATATATATACATATAAATATTTAATTTATTTATTAACAAATATATTATTAATTTATTAACAAAAATAATTACATAAAATTAATTTAGTAACAACTGTATTATTAATTTATTAACAAAAGTTTTATCTGCAAAGTTTTTTTTTTTCAAATTCAATTGCTGACAAATTTAGTTTCAATTATGTGTTTTTCTATAAATGATTTCAAAATTGATTCATTCACACTGTAAACGCAAACGTCTGAAATTCAGTTTAAAAAGTGTCTTAAGTGGATGGTCACATTTTAAGTGAAAAAAAGGTGTCTTACGTTTTAAGACACCTTTTTGCATCTGAAGTTAAGACATTGGAAACGTCTTAAAACGCCGCCATTTTTAAAACACTTGAAATGTCTTAAAAAGCCGCCATTTTTAAAAACACTTGAAATGTCTTAAAAAGCCGCCATTTTTTAGACATTCGAAACATCTAAAATGGTGCCATTTTTAAAACCTTTGAAACGTCTTAAAAAGCCGCCATTTTTTAGACATTTGAACATCTAAAATGAGGTCTTTTAAAACACTCGAAACATTTTGGAAGAATTTTTTCTCTTATTTACACTGTCTCATTGACAGCAAGCTAAAACTTAGACTTACAAGCTACAAAGCAAAATAAATGTTTGCCATTTATGGAAGACTACAACAGACTGCATTATTTATTTTTATTTATTTACGTATTTTTTTCATTTATTTATTTATTTTTTACATTCATCAGAATGGATGCCAAGATATATTAATCCATTTTCAAGTATTTAAAAATATTAATTTTTCTTTGTTTACTTTAGAAAATAATTGAAGAAGTTTATTAATAATTTAGTCAATTTAAATTATTAGACATACATACAAACCATATCTGGGATTATTATTTATGTTATTTTTTCATAGATTCAATGTAATTAAAAACGAAATTCCCTACCTCTTCAACATTGTAGACAAGATAAATATAATGTTATTTTCCAATCGACAAATCCCCCTCATCTTTATGAAATTTTTCTATGCTTCATAAGGTAAATCATAACAAGTTTTTATATTTCCTTTATATTTCAAGGAAAATGTGCACAAACACAAATCCGGGTAAATTTTCACAAACAAACATTTGAAGTATATTAAAAATTTCTATTAACACTGTTTATTTATTATTATTATTATTATTTATTTATTTTTTTTGTAAGTGAGGTGAAATTAACATGATCATTTACGTATGATTTTATTATTCAAAATTATCTTGCTGTAAAATATTAAAATCACTTAAGAAATCATTTTATGATACAACAGTTAATAATATTATTGTTAAACAGGAGTAAATATTTTAAATAATTTTACACATCATTTCAAATTATTATTAAATTCACCTTTCATATATAAATATTTTCCATCAGATAATTAGAAAAATCTGAAAACTTTGCATGTCTTTCTCCTTCAATTTAACATGTAAGAGCATTTAATAATTAAAGATGCCAAAAATTTACATGTTAATTCATTCATGTTTCCATTGGAAAGAAAAAAAAAGCTTACTTAATTTTGTGTGTTTCAACAATAAAATAAATGTTAACGACTGTTGCTATAATACATATAGTTAAAAATGAGACCATTATTTTTTTTGCACAAAAATATATAAATAAATAAATGTGATTCAAGTTTTTTTTATGCAAGAAAATAAACTGCGTAAAAACACCGAGTTAAACAATACTATACTGCATTTTATAGTACGAAAAAACCCCACAGTAAACATGGATTAATATTAATTTAAAATTTTAGACATAAATGTATACTTTAGAAATGGAACCTCATAAAAACATAGATAACATTAATAGTTGTTAAAATCAATTTGTTTTAAAAATAATATAACATATATAAAACATTAGCGGAACAAAATGGAGTATTATATTTTGTAAGTCACTTATTCTTTTCATAGTATACATTTTCTAGTAATTTATATTCCTTTGTTTAGATGAGGGAATATTTTTTTATATCCAACAAAGATTTCTAGATAATTGATTAATATATATTTTATTTAAAGTAACCAGCTATAATAGAAAACCCTATGAGACTAAAGTCTTAGAATCACCACAAGGCTCAATTCACATACTCTGCGTTTCTTTTACATGTGCCACTGCATTCCACAGAGGATTATCCTAGTGGTCAGGAGGGGTATTGCATTTTCACCTGAAAGATCTTGACAATAGAGATTGAAATGTTTGTCCACTGTTCATTTACTCGCATTTCGCAGTGATTTTTTGACATTCATAGAAGGAATTAATTTTCGATTCGCGCACGGCACACAACAACAAATATGGCTGCTGTGCACAGTGCAGTGAATGTCTGTAATTGGATATCTTAGTTTAAGACGTTTCACCATATTAAGACACTTTATATTAGTTCATTTCTACTACCGGTCCATTAAGACATACAGGTATCTTAAATTAAGGTATCTATTATGTCTAAGCTATATATTAAGACATTTACGTGTCTTAAATGCTTTTTCAGTCGTTTTTCAGTCTTATTTTAAGACTCCTTTATTTGCAGGGCATATGTTTCACACGTAATTTGCAATTCATACAAATTTACCAATAAGCTGCGTAATCTCTCCTAGCTTTGAAACTTATGGGGAAATGCTCCATCTCTCCTAAGTAGCAGATGCGAAAACTGTCCTATTTTGATAGGAGAGATTGCGCGGCCTTTTATTTAAACATAGACACTTCTAAAATGAATTTTTGGTGTTCGCATAATTAGTCTAGGTTTGTTTCTTATAAGAAATCGTTTAAGTTCAAAATATTTTGTACTGCTTATATTCTATAAAAATTCTGACGAACAATTATGAAAATTGAAGCACTTACTTTCGAAAAACAAAACAAAATAGCAATACTTTATCCAAGACTCTTGGAACAATCAATGTGCACATTCATGTAGACAGTTCACTAATGCTGCTCTAGAACTACCTGGAGTAGCTTCGCGTGCACTCTAGTCCTTCCCGTCGAATCTCTTTATGCGCGATCTCGCCTCGCTTTACCTTAAACAAGCTACTCATACAAAGTAATTTAAATAATAAAACTTCGTAAAAAATCACCATAAAAACAAAACAAAACATAGGACGCGTTTCGAGATAAAAATATAACAGCTCGTCATCAGCAGCGATTAACTATATTCCTATAGGGCAAAGAAAAGTACTTTTAAAAATTTTTATAGATAAAAGAAACAGTTTAATCTTTTAATATCAATAAAGATAATATAATTTTGAAATAATATTATTCTATAGAGCTTAATATAATTTTATTTTATTCTGAATCGACGTACTAATTTCTTATATACAGAAAAAAGTCTTATTTGACGGTAAAATCTATAGTGTTTACTGTAGCTGATGACGAGCTGTTATATTTTTAGTTCGAAACGCGTCCTATGTTTTGTTTTTATTTTATGGTAATTTTTTACAAAGTTTTATTATTTTAATTGCTTCATATCGCCAGTTTTTGGTGCTGTTTCGCTACTCATACAAAGTATTTTTTGCCAAAAATGTTTATTGTAGAAAGGAAGGTATTTAACAAAGATGATCCATATACGATTTTGCACTGTAATTATTAACGTTTGTAGCGATTAACTATATTCCCATAAGGTAAAGAAAAGTACTTAAAAAAAATTTATAGATAAAAGAAACAGTTTAATCTTTTAATATCAATAAAGATAATATAATTTTGAAATATTATTATTCTATAGAGCTTAATATAATTTTCTATTATTCTGAATCGATGTACTAATTTTTATATACAGAAAAAAGTCTTTAAATTATATCACAAAAAGAAGACGTGTTTCATTTTGTAATACAAATTTAAGTACAATCTTACTTGACGGTAAAATCTATAGCGTTTCATATAATTGTGAAAAATTCTGAAGCGATAAAATAGTTTTTTTTATAGGAAAAAGTTTACTATAAAAAACAACAACATTTCATTTTGTAGCAGAAATTAAAGGATACTACAATTGGAAAACACGGTAATAGTACTAATGGTGTACGCTGGACCAGTAATGCACACTTTTAACCCGTAAAGCACCTCTCAGTCACCAGTGACTGACACTGAACTTTCCCTTTAGAACGCGTCATTCACCGATGACTGACTGTCTAAAATCTGATATAAAACTAAAAAAAATATATATAAATTGTTTTAATTACAGAAACTTTATTTAAAATTTACTTATACAGGATTATACTTTCTTAAAAGTTATTTAAAACACTGTAAATTTTTCAGCTTCAATAGCAGTCATCGTGGCACTCAACGTGTTAAATTTGGATTGAAAAAATAACTTTTGAAAGCCGCGCAGAGGATCGAGCTCTTCTTATGGTTTATGATACAAACATCTGGTGTTAACTCTCTCGCTGTGTAAGTAATTCTTCGCGATGAACGTCTTTTACAGAATTTTTAATCTTTTATCACCGGTTCTTTAAAGCAGAAATTTTTGAGTATCGTAATCGGGGAAAATGTCCTGATTAAATCAAAGTTTTCGCTAAAAAATATGGTGGGAATAACCAAATAGTATTAATTAGACGGGTAAATGCATGACCGAGTATTTCTCGAGTTGCGCAGCGAGAGGGTTAATGGTTCTAATTATAGATATTTGAAATCATCAGTTCTGAAGCGAGGTGATTTTAACTCGAACAATGCGACCAAGCGGTCATCTTATCCTGATTTCTTGCATTTTGTAATTAGGAAAAACTTTTTTTAAAATCTAAGTTTAAACATTTTTTTTCTACTTTTTGCTTTAATATGTCTAAAATTGGTATGTAGAACTCATTTATTGTGTTTATTTTTTAATTTTGTATTAACCTGATACATTTCTTACGAACGTACACTACTAGTATCACGACATATCACAACAGCCCTGACAAAAACTGTAATCCTAGTGACAAAGAATGATGTGGAGGACAGTTTGTCACGATCGAA
This sequence comes from Maratus speciosus, assembly GCA_963932465.1. Lineage (NCBI taxonomy): Eukaryota > Metazoa > Arthropoda > Arachnida > Araneae > Salticidae > Maratus > Maratus speciosus. Next base: position 420,003,093 of record OZ010791.1, read on the forward strand.
GACGAAACTGGTTCAATGGCGGATCCAAGGGGGAGGTCACGGGGGTCATGACCCCCCTCCGAACACCAACATAAATATTCTAAAGATCATTTTTAAAAGGAAATATATAATAGAGTCCCGATTATCCGAGTTATTTTCTTCTGATGGACTGATGGTTTCCATTATTATGAAACAGCCATTATAAATGAAGCGTTAGGTGAAGATGAAAGAGCAGCAGTAAAAAATTAGAATTCTGATTTTCTGGTCAGAATGCGGAAAAAAAATTTTTTTGAAAAGAAAATTATGGCTATTTTTTTCCATTGTAATCTAACGCTTCTTTTATAATGTCTGCTTCATAATAATGGAAGCCATCAATGAAAATGATCCATTCTAAAGGTATAAGTTCGATGGAAAAAAACCCTATTTAATACTTTGATCAGAAAGCAGAGGCTACACTTGCAATTTTCATGACACTAATAGAATCACATAGCTGCCAATGTGTACGTTTTAGTTTTATCTAAAATTGAATACAAATTTTTGCCATATTTAATAGGTGACAGATGTTAGACCTTTTAAACTGAATTTCCGGAAATGACAGCCAAATGTTCCCTTGCGATAACATTTCTGTGGCTGTCAACTTGTAAAACTTTGGTAAAAATGCTAACTACAACAACATTTTCTGAATGAACCTTTGCCTTTATAAGAAAATGGGAAACCCTTTAATTTCTTGGTATCTAAACAAAATCGGTGAAATTTATATTTTTACGAATATGAATACAAATTTTTTAAGTTTACGAATGAAAATGACTTCGCGAAAGCATCAGAAAAAGAAGTTAGTTTTGATTTGGGAATGTCTTTATATAAAAAATTCTCATAACGAAATGTGATCCTCCCCCCCCCCCCCCCCAAAAAAAAAAAAAAAAAAAAAAATGGAAACCCACGACCCTTCTCTAAATGGTGAGCTAGATCCGCTCTTGAATTAATTTGGGAGAAATATTTTGTGTCTCGAGTAGGTCAGAATGTAACAGCAGCAATAGCTGTATCGATGAAAAAAGCTTTTGAAATGGTCCATAACTTATTGTCAGAAAGAAGGCTTTATTCGCGATTTCATCTAAATCCTGAAGACAGTAAACTTCTTGCTTTGTAATGAAAGAAACACTTTTTTAGAAATTTATGATTTCCGAGTTATAGTAACAATAGTCTTATTTAATCACAGAAAAGTAAGGCGAACGTTGTATTCGGAAATCACCCACGACTAATTGCCAGAAAGAAGGCTTTATTCCATTTCATCTAAGCCCTGAAGACAGTGCACTTCTTGCTTTATAATGAAAGAAGCACTTTTTTACGAATTTATTATTTCCGAGTTATAGTAACAATAACAATCTTCGTCCTATTTAATCACAGAAAGTGAGGCAAATATTGTATTTGGAAACAGTGGTAGCCAGATTCAAAAGATGTTTTGAAAGCGGATAATCTCCACTATCACAGCCTCCATTTTTTTAGTTATGAGTTATGCTTAGTATTCAAGAGGCTGTGAATAGACTAGGCTTGTTGAGGTTACTACTAAATTCTGTGATTAAAATTCCATTTAATCATTAAGAATTAATTGCAATAAAATGCTGCGGTCAAAGCGCTGTTATTAAAATTCTCCATGCTATAAAGTTTAATTTATTAATCATTTCTGATACTTCTTTTTTTTCAGATTTTGATACAAATATGTTATTTGTTTTATTGTACAGGCAACAAAGGTTAATTATATTATAAGTTGAAGTTGCATGTTTTCTTAGTGCAAATGTAAAGGAAAGTAGGGTAATGACGCTCAGAAGGGTAACCCCGCTCACGAAACATCTCTAAACAGAATAGAATTGAAAACGTGTGATCGGTACCAGCACTTAGCGAACTTCATCCTAAGTTCCCAGTAAGGATTTAGTGGCCGTCGGGAGGAAGTATTTTTGTGTCCTCAAGTTATTAGTTTGAAGTTGTTTATTATAAAATTCTACAACATCTAACTTGAAGGTAAGTGTACACTCTTATTTTCAAATATTAATTTACTTATTATGTCTACAAAATATATACATTGAATGGCGGATCTAAGGGGGGGGGGCGAGGGGGCGATTGACCCCCCTTTTGGCTAATAAAGGGTTTGGAAAACGACATTATGCATCCGCATGAGAAATGACTTGGGACGAAGTTCGAGCCCGGCGCGACCCGGTCCGGGTCGCGCCAGTTTAAGTTTACGAGAGTCTGGGTCAGGTCTTTTTTTTAGAGACGGGATCTTACCTGTTTCTGCAGATTCGGGTAGGGCCAGACTTCTTTTTCTTCCAGGTCGAGCCTGGTCTGGACTTCATTCTTTCTAGAGGTCTGCACCGGCCAAAATTTCCAGATCGGGCTCTACCCGGAATAAAATCTAAACATTCGGTCAGTGTCAGCCCGTAAAATAAACATTATTGGCCCTACCGCAACCCGTGCACTCCTCTAAATTCTCCCCCCCCCCCTCCCCCGAGAACAAGTTACTCTGGTATCTTACTTATGTGTTATTCGTAGAAAATAAATTTATGTTGTACTTTGTTTAGCGAAATCGTTAGAAATGTAAATTATGATTATCTTTTACCATCCGTTTCTTTCATACTAAACTTACATAATTCCCTAAATAGTCATTAATATTATTGTTTTTCTGTATTCATGAATTTCGAACATAATCTGAAAATAAAATAGGAGCATAAGTGAGTGTGCTTTATGAATAATTTTAAATGCAAAATGCAGGCTGCGCTGGAGTCGATTTTTTAGCTTTTATACCGGTTCAGGCCAATAATTGTTTTGTGTGCGTTAGACCTGGGCTTGGGCCTGGAAGTTTCAGCCCGGGTAACCTCTAACTGACATATCGAAGCCAGCTTTTTTTTTTTTTTTTTAGCCCCCGGGACGGTATGCTATTTCTTTTTCCCAGCATTTTTTGTCTCCAAAAAATAAAGTTAGCTTACAGAAGGCAGCAATAAACAAAGCAGATGTATCATCGTGCGATTAAATGCTCTACAACATTTTTTTAATTTCTAACCTTCGCACATTTTCAAATTTTATACCGACGTATTGAAAAAAAGTACTTTTAAATGCAATTTGTTTGAAAACTGTATCTCCATGTATTTTTGAAATAGTTGAAAAATAGCAATTATATCTTTTTGTTGCCATTTTTACATAACAACCGAAAGAAAATGTAATTAAAATACGTGCTATTTAAAAAAATATATATAAACGAGTAATTTCTGTTAAAAAATGGAGCTATTATAAAACTATATTTAATTTTAAGTACCTGTAGACGCTTTTAGTGACGTTTTGATTGCAAATTGACTCCAAACAAACGGTTGCTATGCGTCATTTCTTTTTAAAATATAAATTGTGGAAAATGTTACCAGTACATATCAAGTATTAAACAACTTAGATGTGAGATATCGATATAAGATATTGCTGCAACAAACAAACAAAATAGAAAATACAACATAGCAACCGTTTGTTTGGAGTCAGTTTCCAATCAAAACTTCATGGCTGACGTCACGACTGAAATCGTCTATATTAAAAACAAATGAAGGCCTATGAATCATTAGATAGCCGTTTTTTTGTCGAGTTTCTTTAATGACGGCATCTTTTTGCTGCATTTCTGTATTATTTTGCAATTGTGACATCCTTATGTATGCTTTACTGTAGAGGTTTAAGACAAATGATCAAATGAGACAAAATCGCAAATGTGGAATTCTTAAGCGGATGCGAATGACATCATTTTACATAAAATAAAAGTGTGTGCTTTAAGTCTTAAAATTGAAATAGGTTTTGTACTATTTATATATATACATATTTTTTATATACTACAATACATATTTTTTTTTCATCGGGGGCGACACTAAATTCTGAAAAAGCAGAATTCCTGTTTTCTAGTATTAATGCTTCTTTTAGCCATCATCTCATAGCTACTGAATATACCAGGTGTCCTAAAATGGGCTGACTGATTTTAAAATTCAACAACTTGCAAACGGTGGCAGCTATTAAAAAAATACTTGCAGGAGGGTTATGTAAGATGTCAGGAGCAGGGGTGATTCTGTTCCGAATTTTCCGAAAATTTCTAAAATTTAACTGCGCATCCCGAGATTTCCACGGCCAACGCAAAAGTAGCAAAATTTGCGTAATCCATAATTTCAGCATCATTTTTTTTTTTAATGACCAAATTTATTAAAAAAAAAAAAAAAAAAAAAAACTCTTTCACAAAGATTTTGGACATATTTTAACTGTAAAATATATGCCGATTAGAAATATGTAATAAAGCAAATGAGCAATTTTTGAGCCTATTTTGATTTTTTTAAAAAATAGCATTCGATTCCGCAAATTAAAAAAATTCATCAATCCGAAAATTCGGACATAAAAATAATCGCAAATTTTGACAAATGGTCGCTATAAAAAATCTATTTCACCAATTGTTCGCAGAAAATAACTTTAATTTCGCCAAAGGATCGCGGAAAAAACCCGAATTTAAACAAAGGGAAAGGGCCACGGAAAAAACGCGAAATTCTTCAAATGATCTCGGAAAACGCGGATTTCGTCAAAGAGCAGCGGAAAAAACTCAAATTTCGTCAAAGGATCGCGGAGAAAACGCACATTTTGTCAAATAGCCTTGAAAAAAACTCGAATTTCTTCAAATGATCGCGAAAAAAATGCAAATTTTTTAAAGAAACGCAAATTTCGTCCAATTGTCGGGAAAGAAACGCGGAATTTTGTCAAAAGATCGCGAAAAAATTCAAATTTCGTCAAAGAATCGCGGAGAAAACGCGAATTTTTAAAAAAATCGCGAAAAAAGCGAATTTCGTCAAAGGATCGCTGAATAAAAAAAATGCGAATTTGGTCAAAGAGTAGCTTGGAAAAACGCGAATTTTATCAAAGGGCTGCAAAATTACTCTAATTTCGTCAAAGGGTTGCGAAAAAAACTCATTTCGTCGAAGGGTCGTCGAAGAAATGCGAATTCCATCAAAGGGCTGCAGAAAACGCGAATTTCATCAAAGGTTTGCGGAAAAAATGCGAATTTCGTCAAAGAGTCGTGGAAAAAATACAGTGGTCTTTTTAGAAAACAGCACACATACACACACATACATATGTACAGTGTTTTATTCTGAAATAATATACTGAACTAACTTTTGAAGAAAACGGGTTAACCCAAACCGAGCTTGTAGGAATCTACACTCAGCCTGAAATCGACCCAAATCGAAAATACCTAACCCGACCTGCACCAAAAATAATTAGTGCCAGGAGGGAATCCCCCCCCCCCTCCCAACCCCTCTGCTGTAACCTTTCAGAAAATTTGCTTTAAATTTCAGATTTTTTTTTTTTTTACTCAGAATCACGGCTGATCAGGAGGTTTTTTTTTACTGCGTTTCTTGATTTTAGTTTAAAATAGCAGCGATAGATGGCACTGCAAGCAATCGGTGCTCGGAAAAGAAAGGCCAGAAATCGGGCCTCAATTTAACGGCTACTGTTTGGAGCGACATCTGTCTCTACTATTGTAAAGTAAAATCAAGAATCGCCGTAAAAAACGTCCTGACAACTTACATAACCCTCCTGCAAGATTTTTTAAAATTGCAGTCACCATTTGCAAGTTGAAGAATTTTAAAATCATTGAGTCCATTTTAGGACATCCGGTAAGTTTTTTAATGATTCAAAGCATTCTTTACTGAATTGCAACTGATCTTAGATATAAAGAGACAAGCAGTCTTACACCAAATTAGCGTTTTTTACATAATCCTGAAGATTAAAATTATTCCTAAATTATTATTTGGGGGTATCCGTTGTGGAGGTTTTACAGCACATAGATTTTATCTTCAAAAATATTTAGACTTTCTTTTCAAAAATCGGATCAACCCGAACCCTTCTCGCAAGAGTGAAAACCCTCGCACCAAACCCTAAATAATGTATGTCAATCTGCCCCAAATCTAACGCGCTAGGCGCAGCTAAAAACTAGAAGTCAAGCCGACCCGCAGCAGAAAATTAGAAGTCGACCGGACCCAAAACCGACCCGCAGCAAAAAAGTATAAGTCAACCCGACCCGCAATAAAAAGTAGAAGTCAACCTGACCCAAACGCGACCCATAACATAAAAGTAGAAGTAACCCGACCCGCAGTGCAAAAAATTAGTCCCGACCAGCGCATCAGATTGGAATCTCCAAATTTCTAAAATCGCCCCCCCCCCTGGAGACTCTCCAGATCCGCCCTTGTATACATTTAGCTGTATTTTCATGCTTTTATTTATTTTTGTAGTGCATTGTTACGCCAATTATAATGCAATAAAACCCAACATGGCGATGACGGGTAATGGCGCTCGCGTGGAATTCCAGAAGAATGTTGCCAGTGGGCAACTTTTTAAAAATTCAAATTTGTTGATTGACACCATTTTTTTGAAATGGTAAAATTGCCCTGTTTTCGCCTTTATTAATATGTCATTAAACAAGGAGAATTTTACGATTTCAAAAAAAAAAAAAAAAAAGTGGTGAAAATCAAAAAAACTAAATATAAAAAAAGTAGCCCACTATATGTGTAACACAATTTGTATAAAGTGTTTGCAAAAATTCTGCAGTGGTGTGAACAGCCCACACAACTACATATGTAACTTTTGTCTTACTTAAACGTTGTATTCAAACTCTCAGCGCAATTGCCCTATGATGTCGGGCATTACTGCTCAATCGATGGTCATTTAAATAAAACGATAAAAAAATTCCTAAAACTTTTATGAAAATTAGTTGATTGCAAACTGTTCCTTATGCTTTGGAGTTATACTTTGTTAATAAAATATTGATTTTTTTGTCCAAATTTGACTAGCTATTCATGTTTTTCCTTAAGTGAGCGCCATTCTCCTATTTTCCCCTAATAGATCTTGATCCAGTTTTTTGCTAGGAATCTTCTAACATAGCTTTTGGATTTGTTCGAAAGCAATCTAGCAATGATAGCAATTATATAAAAAAAATAATGCTAACACCTGTCCAATATATTTTTGCAATGCATTCATCGTGAATGAAAACCTTTTAATTTTCATTTCATCGAAAATTTAGCTTATTGATAGACCTTTAAATGAAGTGAGGTAAATTTTATATTAAAATCAATTTCATATTACTTGGTAACTTTTCAGAAAAAAGAACATATCATTCTATAGAAAAATATCTACCTCATTTTTACTGTCGCTGTTTTTTTTTATTCACCCCTTTTAAAATAATTTGAACTATACTTCATACATTCAAGTTACTTTTTTTTTATAAAAAATGGAAATAAAAATCCCGTTTTTATAATAAGTGACAAAACTAGAAATTTTTTGGTTTTACTCGGTTTCATATTATTTTAAATATATTTGTCAAACGAAAATTTATAGTTTCTGAGCAGAGTTTAACTGTTCAGTTTTTATATGCTATTAGCATTCCATTTGGTCGATATTACAATATCAGGTTATTCTAGAAAAAGAAACTGGGCAAACTTTAAAAAGTGATAGTACAGATAAAACAAACAATTTTTTTTGTTGGAAACAAGGAATACAATCAAGTCAAAGTTAATTTTCACTGGAATCTAAATTCAGATTTTTGCTTATAACTTTAAGAATAATGAAGGCATTTTTATGAAATTTGAAACACACTGATATTTCGTTCTGTGAATTGTAAGAATATTACGTGAAAAGGCATGTGTCTGCCATTGTTATCTAATCCAGGCCATCCAATCCGGGCTGCCCGGATTGAAAATGACCGATATAGTACTCGGCATACAGAAAATAGAAAAGAAATCGCTCTTAATTGAAAATTCTAACAGATTTCTTTACATTTAGTATATTGTTTTATATTGCCTAAAAAAGCATTTTTCGTGCTTTCGTATTAGACGCATGCCAAGGTTCAATTGCGAAACATTTCGCTATTTAAAGAAATCTTCCTCATTTTGTTCATTTCGGCACTTAAGGAGCCAGTGGACGTTTAAAAAAATTTCTTTTAATTTTCATAATAGAGATTTAAAATTTTGTGCAAATATCAAATTCATCATAAGTATATAGAACACCTTAAAAGAAATTTCCAAACTTATTATAATTTTAAGATCGTTTAAAAAAAAATAAAAAAAAATAAAAGGAAATTTTGAAATGTTCCTTGTGTCTTAATTTTTTCGATATCTCCTCGATTTTGCATTTTAATCACTTAAACCTCTATTACAAACAAATCTGTCTATCGATTTTTTAATCCCTTAAATAGTTAATATTTTAGAGATATCTTTCTGAATGCCATATCGATTTTCATGAAAATTCTGCCTTATAATAAGTTAAAAATCAAATTTAATTGTCCTAATGAAATCGAATTTTAAAATGCATACACACTTTCTTTTTAAGCAATAGCAGGATTCTTCCTTATCAGTTTCATGATTTTTTTTTCAAAAATTAAGTAGCAAGGAGCATTTCAAAAATGAAAAAAAAGCAGAAACATCAGTATTAAGAAAAACTGATTTAAAATCTATTAAAAGGCCAAAAAATTGTTGGTGAACAAAATTAAAACACTCGTACTTTTGCATCGGCATGCGGTTTTCCACGAATGACGTAGTACAAATTAGAGAATAATATATGACAAAAGAAATGTCGATTTTGGGGTCGGTTTTCGCTCAAATCAAGGCCCAAGGTCTCCTTAAGCGCGTAATTCGATTACATATCTGTTAAATAAGTGTTTTATTTATTTATTTATTTATTTATTTATGAAGTTTAAATTTGGTTTGACAATTTAGCTTTCGAATATTATACGGAAACAAAAAAATGGCTCAATTAACTGCATTGGTTTAAGCGTAAACCGTTTAATATCCGATATTTGGGTTTAATTGTTTCAGTTTTCTAACAAATTGCATTTGCAGGGACATTTCTTTTCCTATTCGACGGTGTAAAAATTGAAATTGTGCGATGTTCAGAAGTTGCAAAAATTAGATTAAAAGCGGAATTTACGGGTTAGGTAATTCCCACAGTCAATATGACCTCAGCGTTACTCACGGACATGTTTTGTATTTTATAATATAGATACCGCTAAATTAGGTCCTCATATATGCGAATGTAGGGGAAAGTAGGGGAATGGCGCTCACTTAAGGGAAAACATAATAAGCTAGTCAAATTTAGACCAAAAAATCAATATTTTATTAACGAAGTATAACTACAAAGCGTAAGGAACAGTTTGCAATCAACTAATTTGCATAAAAATGTAAGGAATTTTTTTTATCGTTTTATTTAAATAACCATCGATTGAGAGGTAATGCCCGGCATGGTAGGGTAATTGCGCTCAGAGTTTGAATACAACATTTAAGTAAGACAAAAGTCACATATGTCGTTGTGTGGGCTGTTCACACCACTGCAGACTTTTTGCGACCAGTTTACACAGATTGTGGACTACTTTTTTTTTTTTAATTTAGGTTTTTTGATTTTCACCACTTATTTGAAACCGTAAAATTCTTCTTGTTTAATGACATATTAATTAAGGCGAAAACAAGGAAATTTTACCATTTCAAAAAAGTGGTGTTAATCAATAAATTTGAATTTTAAAAAAGTTGCCCACTGTCAACACTTCTTCTGGAATTCCACGTGAGCGCCATTACCCGTTATCGCCATGTTGGATTATGCATTATAATTGGCGTAATAACGCACTACAAAAATAAATAAAAGCGTGAAAGTACAGCTAAATGTATATATTTTGTAGACATAATGAGTAAATTAATATTTGGAAATGAGAGTGTGCACTTACCTTCAAGCTAAATGTTCAAGAATTTTATAATAAAACAACTGCAATCTAATAACGTGAGGACACAAAAATACTTTCCTCCCGACGGGAACTAAATCCTTACTGGGAACTTAGGATGAAGTTCGCTAGGTGCCGGTACTGATCGCACGTTTTCAATTCTATTCTGTTTAGAGATATTTTGTGAGCGGGATTACCTTTCTGAGCGTCATTACCCTACTTTCCCCTAATTGACAGTTCTTACAGTCCCACTTATCGAAACGCAGTGCACTACCAATCTTTTCCATGCTATCATTGCATTTCGGACAAAGCAAGGTAAGTTTGTTGAAAATTGCTTTTAAATAACGTATTTTAGTTAAAGCTATGAACAAGCGATATGTTTGAATTGGTGTGATACACCTTGTATTTTCGTGTTAAAAATTGGATTACGACCACGCAACTCCAGCGACATCATCAATTTTTTATTAAACATTTTTTGAAATATTCTTTAAATTATAATAAATAACATGCAAAAACCCGGAGCTAAAATCTTCATTCTTAGGGGAGATCGGGGGAATGGCGCCACCTGGGGTTATGCAGCCACCCCGTGTAGTTTACTTACTAGGCCATTAAAGAGTGGCATCATTACCCTCATACAATGGCGGAATTACCCCAGTATCTTGGGTAATCCCGCCACTGTGCAGGGATTGAAAGAACTTTTTTTTATGCGTGCTTACTTTACAGTTATGATTACGATTAAAGTTATACAGATACTAAAGATCATGATACAGCTTTAGAATTTTTACTGTTTAAAAGTAAACATTTTTTAGCGGGAAAAAAAATTAAATTCCCTTAAGATGTTGCCATTCCCCCGGTCTCCCCTATTCAAGAAAAAAAAAAAAAAAAAAAAAAAAAAACCCTTTGCTAATAAAACCCTTTTTTCAGCCTTTTATGTAGACTAATTTCCCCAATCATTCAATAGTTTCTATAAAAATTTATTAAATCGTTTTTATAATTTTTTTAGTGCGTGTAGAACATAGGATTTATAATATTTAATGGTCTTTAACAGGGTCGTAAAAAACAAACAAACTTTAAGTCACATTTAGAAGGATTCCGATTTTTAATAGTTAATTGTATAGTGAATGTTTCATTAAAAGCTATTAATTTTCTGTATTGTACATTCAGAGAAAAATAACAATGAATAACCTAAAATATAAAAACAGTGAAATACTTTAAATTTTCTAAAAATAAAATTCCATGTGCAAATAAAAACAACAACAATAGAAATAGCTTTTAATAAAGGAAAAGTCTAAAATAAAATTCATTCTAAGGTATACTAAAAGGTTATCTCAAAGCTCAAAATATTTTTTTTAAGTTGTTTGTTTCTCATGTTTTTCGAATTTATAAAAAGGAAAATAAGAGAATTAAGTAATTTCATTCATAATTAATTAGTTTTCAGCATTAGAATTTTTTTAAAACAAATTTTTTTACTAAAGCTACATCGTGCACATTAAAAGAATTTTTTTAAGAATCACGTAAAAGAAAGATAGTGAAATTTTTTGCATTTATTTATTTATTTATTTATTGGGAAATGTAGATAAAAAATTTAACAGCGTTTATCGAGAAAATGAGAACTGAAAGTTTCTGTTTTTTCACAAACACAATTTTATTGAATGTTTTTTTCATTAAGCTCAAACTGAACCTTTTTATTTTTTCAGAAAAGTTGTTTATTTTTAGGTTTTTCAAATTTATAAAAATTACAAGAATTAAGTAATATCATTAATAAATAATTAAATTTACAAACTTGTTTTTAGAGTATTAGACAATAATGCTTTTATGATGTTTATTTTAATTAGGATGGAAACTATTTAGAATAGTGTTTTAATTTTGATTATAAGTTATATTCGATAACAGGTTAAGGATGAAATATACGAAGTTTTAAGTTAATGTGGAATTAAATGGAGCCAGTTGGTAGCACACTTCAACAACGATAGTTGTAGACCAGGAGGTGGCTGAATAGACCATAACTTCATCGAGCTTACGGGTCAAATTCAAGTATTAGACAGAACTTGATTAGCATATTAAAATGCAAGTGGTCTGTCAAATCATATCTTGTTGGAAACCACCTGCAGACCCAATTTTAGGGGTTTATCGGAAGGATTTTATTGTGTTTTACTGCACCCAAAGATATGAAAACATGGAGGACTGGGAGCAGGAAAACAAAATGGTAAATCTATTAGTTAACCACTAAAATCGAGTTTGAAGGTATTATCCACCAATATATAACTTAACCCTTAAATGCCGGGTGTTGCTTTTCGGCAACATACCCAATTTAGGCTCTAAAATATTATTAAAATAATATTGAAGCTATAATGCCTAATGTTGCCAATAAAATACATTCTGAAAATATCATTAAATCGATTTTCAACATGCAGATGGCAACACTTGTACTGTTTAAGAATACAGATAGATTTATTTTTTCAATTGCTGCTACTTGTTCTTTTTGTTTTGTTTGGAAGCTTGCGAAATACCCTATTTTGTTCTGCAGTGAGCAAGTAAAATTTATTTCTTATTATAGTTCCTAAAATTCTTGTGTGTTTAATATTATAGAATTTTATCAAGGAAAACTATTCTTTCAATTAAAGACCAGTATTGCCGATTAGAAATAAACAGTTTTTTAGCCGTAAACCATACTTAAAACAAAATATGATTTTTTTAAGCATTTTTTCCATGATTTATTTTAAAAATGAAAGCCGAAAAACATTATTACAATGAGTTTTGAAAAATCAGGCATTTAAGGGTTAAAAGACCAGTTGGATTTTAATATTCAGCCGCCAACACGATGAGTTGATGGTTTGTGTGGCCGTCTCCTGGTCTATTGGCTTATGGTTTTGAAGAGTTTACTACGTTGCAAAGAAAGAATGTAGCTAAACTTAAGTGATGAATAATATGCTTTATTTAAGGAAAAAAACAGCCTCTATTAGTTTGCGTTTCCGTTTATCACCATAATCAACGAATAAATAAGTCTAATGTCATGTAATGCACAAAACAACTTGTCTGATCGAATAGTATACGTCAAACATACAGTTTTGGAATAAGAAATGAGAGTTAGAACTCATTTATTAATATAAAAATACAGCTAGTTTCAATGGAAACTGCACTAGACTTTTAGTTCGTATCTTTAATAACACAGGGTTACAAATTGAAAAAACAAAATTCGATACAGAAACCGAAATAATTGAATTTTATACTTAGTGTCAAAGCTGAAGCCAAAAATAAGTCAATTTTTTTTACAATCGCGCATCACAGTTTTACTTTCTTCTATCTTTACAAGAAAGTATTGGTTTCATGAAAATTTTCGAATTCCAGTTTTAAACGGATTTACACGTTTTATGGGTCAGAGATTCCAAAAAACATGTTTTTACAAAATGTCTGTCTGTGAGTCTGTCCGTCTGTCTATCTGTCGGTCTGTCTGTATGTGACACAAATTTTGTGGGCGCTCTATCTCAAAAACTAATGCACGGAATTTAATAAAAATTTATATTCAGGTAGTCCCTGATATAGATTAGTGCTGATTAGTTTTTGGTGTAAATTGCCCTGCAGGTGGCGCTGCTATGTAGCATTTTGCAGGATTTCCGCAAAAGCTCTATCTCAAGAACTAATGCACAGATTTTTATAAACTTCAGATTCCGTTAGTCCTTGACATGGATGGATGCTGTTTACGTTTTGGTGTAAATAGCCCAACAGGTGGCGCTGCTATGCTGTATTTTGAAGGATTTACACTAGTTTCGCAGTAGCTCTATCTCAAGAACTAATGCACACATTTTCATCAAACTTCGGGTATAGTTAAGTCCTTCATATGAAATGATGCTCACTACGCATTGGTGTAAATCGATCAATAGGTGGCGCTGCTGTGCTGCATTTTTAACTATTTCTTCCATAGCTCTATCTCAAGAACTAATGCACGAATTTTCATCAAACTTCATATTCAGTTAGACGTTGACATAAGTTGGTGAAAATTAGGTTCTGGTGTAAATAACCCAATAGGTGGCGCTGCTGTACTGCATTATGCTGGATTTACACGATTTCAGTGACAGTCATACCTCGAGAACTAATGCACGGAATTTCATATTTTTAGAATTCTCATGATGAACACAGATTGCCATTTAACTTGGCACTGAGATAGTGCATTTTGAAGTATTGACATGTATGAGATAGAAGAAAGTTTTGTGATGGCCACAACATACTAGTTTAATGTAACTTGGAGAAATTGCTGGAAGACCATAAACTTTGCAAAGTGACTAAGTTTATTATAACATGGAATTACAAATCATGCAATTAACTGAATTTATGCAACTGGAAGAAGTATAGAATACTTTCTGAATTCTCAGAACTTAACAAGGATTTCCACACACAATCGCTCTCGCCAATGGCTTCTTTATCTGCGCTGACAGAGTGCGTGGATTCAAATTGGTTCCGCTAGTATGATTCATTCGTAAAAGCGTTGCTAATTGATGCGGGAACGATGATTCATTACTTATTGATACTGAGTGAATGACGCTTTTTTTACGGTAGCTGGTCGTTTCTGTTATGTGACAAACATGGCATAATAGGCCCAAATTTAACAAACATGTAATCAAACTGTCCGCTTAAATTCCTGAAATAAACATAATCGGCATGTTTGCTGTAAATAGCGAAATTCGACTCATTGGATTTCAGCATTGTTTGACATTTAAAAGATCCAGTATTTTAGCATTTTTTACTGGTATTACTGGTATAGCCGATTTCCACACTATATATTCCAGACGCTGTAGTATGACTACATCTGGATGGGATCTCCATCCAGTTTGCTTTTCTTAATGATTGTTCTATTTTTCATTTTTATCGTAATTACTTGCGTTTTAACTACAATGATTTAGTCTCACCTTCTATGAGTCCTTGATGGTTCCATTTGACGCAGCATATCCCATAAGGGATTCTGTGCCATAAAACCATATATACCACCAACCAAACAACCCCCAACGTTAAATTTGACACTTTCTATTTGCTAAATTATCCGATTTGTGACGCTATCTCCATTTTTCAACTGAAAGCATAGATGTCACAGAGTAGCATAAAGTTTGAATAGGAACTCTAAATGAAATAGTTTAAATAGGAAACATATAGCATTTTTGTCCACTTTGATAGACAGTATGCAGCAAAGGGTTAACTCCTGGTATGTGACTAATACCAAAGCATCGTTTTTAACGAATTACAAAACGTTATTTTAATACATAATTGATATTTTCATATAAAAATGCTTTTGGTGTTGTTAGTGGGTAACCTAAGAAAAATATATTAAATGTAAAAAACAATCTATTAGCGTTTGCAATTAAATAAAGTGTTTTCATCTATATCCTGTACCCCGGGGAGCCCCGATTCGATCACTCCGTCATACAATAAAAATGGAAGCCGTGCGTTTTAATTTAAAATAATTTTCTTCGCATACCATTATTTGAAGACTCGTGAATTAGAATAGGTACACGTAGCAAAGTTTAGGAATGCCTTCTATAGAATACAGGGTCTGACCAGAAAATAATGAAACGATTTCATAAAACTCGTTTATTTGAAGTTAATTTTACTTAACTTAAACACTAAAAATACTTAGACACTTAAAATTGTTCGAAATAGCCTCCTCATGCATTAATACACTGTTGACAACGACTCTGCTCCCTAATTATATCCGCCTGGAAGTCTTCAACTGGAATACTGTTCAGAACGCGCGTTACAATTTTCTAAAAATTCTGCGGATACTCAAAACGATGACTTTTTAAGCTGGATTTTAACCGAGGGAATAGAAAAAAGTCGGTTTGTGATAGATTGGGGCTGCACGGTGGTTAAGGCAGCGTTGCGATGCTGTGTTTTGACAAGAATTGAGTAGCATTGAAGGATGTCTTGGTACCAGCTTGGCACAGATATTTCGCATTTGACGTTGTTCCCAGACGATTCGATTCACAATCGATTTTGTAAGTCCCAACGGCTCCGCAATAATTCATACACTCATCTGACGATCAGAGTCAAAGCACTTCAATTTAAGCCCCATTGTCTTAAGTTTGAGAATTGGATGGACGCTCACGGCGTTGTTAGTCATCGACGTCCTCTCTTCCGTCTTTGAAGACCTTGTGCCGCCTAAATACTTGAGTTGGACAAAGAATTCTTTCCGTCGGCTTCTTATAACATGGCAAGCGTCTGAATAGCCGATTTGTATAGTTTTACACAAAAATTTATGACGTACCACTGCTCGGCACCCAGCAGCATTCTGAAAATCTAACGACAGTAAAACACGTGTTCGCTTCGCGAGCTATCCGTGCGTTGCAAAGACCCAAGACTAACTGACTTCCGCAAGACTCCTTACTGACATCCCCCATCGCACGTACCGACCGCAAACTCCGCCCCTTTGGCATTTTGCTTGGCGCGAAAAATTCAGTCTCATTATTTCCTGGACAGACCCTTTATACCAATTAATAAATAAAACACATTAATAAACAATAAAACAATATAAACCATGCCTCAATGTTTTACGAATCATTAAAAAGTTATATGCAAAATATTAATTAGGCTCATTTATAATTATTAGAGCGTTTAATTTTAAATTAATAATTATTCAAATGTAATTTTGAATTATCTAACGCAGTTTGGGAATGTCTGCGATAGGACATATTAATTATCAAAACCAAACGTATAAAATCCAAACATATACAATTAATATAAATCATGACCCAAATTTGTACTACTTATTAAAAAGTTACTTGCAAAATATTAATTAAGTTCATTTCTTAATATTAGGGGTTTTAATTTAAATTTAATGATTATTGAAATGTTATTTTGAATGAAATAATTTCCTTTTAACAGACAAATTCTTATTGTCAACATAAACAATAACAAAAATGGAAAAATGTTGAGAAAACTAGAAATATAATTAAAAGAATTTGTGGTCCCAACAATCACTGCTATAAAATTAATTAATCTGTTGTTAATGCAAAACAAACGATTAAGTTGCTTTTGAAAACTAATTAATGAAAAGGTACTGATGCAATATCAATTGATTTTAATGTAGTTACCGCGTTAATTTTATTTGAAATTAAATAGCTATCACTCCAGTAACTGATGTATAATTTTGCACAATTGTATTAAAAAAAAAATAATAATTCAATATTTAGTTACATTTTAAATTATGTTTTATATAGTAAAATTTCTTCCGATTAAAATAAAATTTATTAAATTTAAATTTAAATATCAATAAAATAAATGTAAATAAATAAATTGGTAATAACATTTACTAATATATAATATGTATGGGTGAGGGTATTAGGAGCTGTCTACATATTAAAACTAGTCGGATGTGCCAATCCCAAAATTTTCTCCTATCTCATACATGTTAATATTTCAAAATTCGGTATCACAGTGTAAAAAAAAAAAAACAAACAAATGGCAATCTATTTTATACTGGGATTCTAAAGATACGAAATTCCGCACATTAGTTCTTGAGATATAACTGTTGCTAAAATCATGTAAATCCTGCAAAATGTAGCATAGGAGCGACACCAGTTGGGAGATTTACACTAAAATCTAATCAGCAACAACTTATGTCAACGTCTAACTGAATCTGAAGTTTGATGAAAATCCGTGCGCTAGGTCTTGAGATAGACCTAATCCGGATATCGCAAGAAATGCAGTATAGGAGCGCCACATGTTGGGCGATTTACACCAAAACATAATCAGCACCAATAGTTATCAAGGTATGCCTAAATCTAAAGTTTAATAAAAATTCGTGCCTTAGTTCATGAGATAGAGCTATTATGGAAATAGTAAAAAAAAAAAAAAAAAATTCAGCATAGCAGCGCCACCTGTTGGCCGATTTACAACAAAATGTAATGAGCGCTAATTCATATTAAGGGCTAACGGAATCTTAAGTTTTATCGAAATCCGTGAATTCCTTTTGAGATACAGCTCCCACAAAATTTGTGTCACATACAGACAGACAGAGTCGCAAACTCACAGACAGACATTTTGTAAAAACGTGTTATTTGGAATCTCGGATCCCTGAAACGTGTAAATCCGTCGGAACAGGGTCGAAAATTTTAAAGAATCCATTATTTTCTTCTTGCAAGATAGAAAAAAGTAAAAATTAACATTATTTTGTTAAAAGGTGATTCACACTTTTAACACCATATTTGAATTACTTGGATAACACAAGCCCTTAAAAAGTATATAGTTTATGCATATGTCTTAAGATAGATATTTAAATGTACAGAAAGTGTTTATGAAGTTATTTCACCTATTTTTCAAAGAGCAGTTTCTTTACTTGTGACAAAGGTATTTTGTCTTTAGGCTGTAGTACGAGATCTTTATGTTGTCATTCGTTGAATAGAACAGATCCAACAGAATTTAGCTGTGGGCTTCTCAAGCTCGGAGAAAAATAACGCTTAACCATTGATATGAGTCAGTCGAAGTGAGAAGAATTTTTTCCCCATGAAAGTGGTATTGTAAACGATTTATGGAAGAACTTTACGGTAATAACGCCAACGTTGTTTTAAACCTTTTGCAGTCAAGTTTCGGCAAATAGAGTATGTAAATAATTTAAAATTTTCCACTTTTACTCTGTTTTTAAGCATTTATATATTTAGATAAACTTAATGTATGGTCTCTGTAAAGAGTCTTTTTTTAATGCTGGGGCACCCCTTTGGTAGCTTTTTCACCTGTTTATGGACTGTTTCAGGCTGATTGGATCTAATGGACATTTTTTTTATTATTTTGTTATACTAACGTTAATGATGTTATTTACTTCTTACTTTTTCTTTTTTTGTTTTTAATTTTTTCTTATCTTAAACTTTCTATTTTTTGTGGCCACCAGCCGCGCTTAAACATCTTCTATGGCTCCCAATGCATTGAAAAACGCATATACCTATACACCGGCTCTAAAGTTGCATGAAAACTAGGGAATCCAGAAAATGACTACATTGTTCCATTGCTCAAAGTGCAAGTAAAAATGTCTCTTAAAGAAAAGGGGTGCCGGCCGAATAAATTCGTGTAAGAGATGCCTGTGCCTGGGAAAAGTACTTCGACCGCAAAGGGTTAAATTAAATATTTATAACTTTTAATTCCAATAATTTTGATAGTTAATAAAAACTATGAAATAAACGAAAATGTGTTATAATGAAAGCATATTTTGCCATTCTGTATGTTTGAGAATTTCTAGGAATATGCATGATTAAATTTTGAACGAAATCTCGAGTACTTACATTGTATTTTGAACAATGGAAATCACTTTAAATCTAAAAAAAAATATCTTCTAAGAAAAATACAATGTTTCTGTTTTATTTTGTAAACATGTTTTCGAAAATTATATTTAAATAAAAAATATAATAATCAGCTAAGTATTAATACTCATGCCAAAAATCACCTAAAAGATTTCCAAATTAAATTAATAGATGGCAGCACTTATACAAAACCTTCCTTTATACAAGAGATTCTTCCCAATTTATTGAAATTCAAAGATTAGAATCAATGTTAAAAGTAGGATAAAAAGTCGAAGTAACTAATATTTTGTAGAAAAGTACTTTAAGAGAATGATTGATTGACTTTCCAGCATTACTTCACATTAAAAAGGATAGAATTTTAGAAAGAAAATCGAGATTAAATTCTTTACTTTGGTTGACAAGTCAAATTCTGCTGACAAAAAGTCGTGCTTAAAAAAAAAGTGATAGATTGAACGCTAAATGGAGTAAATGTTTTACAAGCTTAAAAAGAAAACCAGATTTAACTTTTCAGTTTTCGTGCATTTATAAGATGAATCATTTTTCATTCGATTATTTTATTCAGCCAGTTAATTTAGTAAGAAATATTTTACTATAAGTAAAAAGAAATTTTCAATATGTCTGAAAATGCATTAAATTTATTTATTTATTATTTTTTAAAAGTAGACTTATTTTAGAAATGATTAATTCCTTTGTAATTGGTGATGGTTAATTGCTTAAGAAAATAAAGGAATTCAAACAAATTTAGTTTAAAGCTGATTAATAAAACTAATGAAGCACTCTCTTAATATAAAATCTAAAAATGCATGGTAATTTTTACACAGATTAATTTATATATTTTAAAGGTGCTTAAACAACAACAACAACAACAAAAAAGAACAATTAAGACAAAATTATTGAATACTTAATTTTACTGACTAAGACGTACAGTCGTGGAGAAAGAAAAAAGTAAGCACCCCTTACTAACTCTGCAAAAAATTATGGTAGAAGAAAGTTACTGCTACCACACGATTGGTAATAAAGTCTACTTTGAAATGATGTATTTAAAATTTGTTTAGGGGGCCATCTAGATATTAAAACAAACCATACCTTTGTTTTTTTCAATAGCAGTACACAATTCTGATAGCACAAATGAGCTCTACACCCTTCAATCAGCCTAAAAACAAATTTTTATGCAATTCGTACGATAAGTTTCGAAATTAATTATTTTAAAACGAGCTTATTTTAGGGGCTGTATCCAAAATGATGTTCGGTTTTTGATTGTTGACCGAGAGAGCCCCCTTCTTGATCAAGGCACCTTAAGCGCCACTCAAGCAGTCATTGAAGAATGCTAGATTACAGAATAGCTTAAGAAATTTCAAAATATCTAGTCACTTCTATCATAGACCGCCCCTTAAACCACCATTTTGCCGTTTTTAAAGCATAATTTAAAAACAACTTGGAAGAAAAATGTGAAATTTTGGATTTCCATAAAGCAAGATTTAACAAATCTAAATCCATGAAAAAAATTGTAGGTTGCACTTCATAATTCTTTCGAATATTAATTTCATAATTCATATCATAAAATTATAAAAATTGCAAATTCAACGTATTTGGGTATTTTAGTATTATTGCTACACAAAAACTTAGCACATTAGGAGTATAATTTCAGGAGATATTGATGAAAATATGAAAATGTAATTTAACATAAGAAGCACTAAATTTTGAATGTTTATAATTCAAAAACTTATCATTCAAATGACTTGTGATTTGGGGTCATAATTTGAACCGAAGATTTGAAATGTTTAATTTGAATATTGTCATTGGAAAAAAGGAAGTTTGGGTTCGTTTTAATATGTAGATGGCCCCCTAAGTTTATTTTATATACATTACATAAAAGTAGATTTTATTTTCAGTCGTTCGGTACCAGTAACTTTCTTCCAGTATTATTAGTTGAGGAGTTAGTAGGGGTGTTTAGTTTTTTTCCACGACTGTACCTAATATAACTGAGATATTTAGATGAACACAGATTTGAAATAATAGATTCATTTCATATAAGGTTGTGCAGTATGTTAGGTGTTTTAATTTTCAAGAGATGGTAGGGTAAATAAAGGGAAATATGTGGCAAATGACATGTATATCACCATAAAATATACATTCAAAAAACTCCAAAATATATACTAAAAACACTTTATTTGCTTAAAAGAAGTCAAATATCAATAAAAACATTAAAATACTACCATGTTTCGATTGATTGACTCAATCATTATCAGAACACATAAAAGACACAAATAGAATTTACATAAAACACTGGGATATGAGATCAATTTCTAAAGTGAAGATACCATGCACTCTATATTTTCAACAGTGCCCTCAATCTATAGTCCGCTTCCTAACGTTCTTGAACCGTTCTACCCAAAATATTCGGAAGATGAAATGAGCGGTTCACAACCATAGTAGACAAAGTCCATTTTGGAAAAAAAATGAGATAGTCCACTTAGAAGGTGCATAAAATATGATTTATCCATTCCCACAGTGAACCAAATCTGTTTTCACATACTTTCTCATACATGCCATCTGTTTATAGACTTCGTTTACTGTGGGAGTCGATAGGTTTTATGCCCCTTCTAAATGGACTCTCTATTTTTTTTTCAAAATGGACTTGGTCTGCTATGGTTGTGTCTTGTGAGCCACTCAAAGGACAACGTATCATTACATACTTTTGAACCTCTCAGAAAGTAAGGTTCAAAGGTATGTAATTTTACGTTGGTAAGGAAGCATCTGATGATACAAAAGTAGTTATTTTTCAGCGCATGAGAAAATACGTTTATTAAGCTAATTTTCGTCTCAAAAGACAGGTGTCGTAAAGGACATGCCTGGCCGACGACGCCAAATCAGTGAAGCAATCAGATTTTTTCATTGTAAAGTATATTATGAATTAATATTAATATATATATATATAGATATATATGTGTGTGTGTATTGTAACATATAAAATTTTTGCAACAGACATCTCATAGAATGAAATTCACACATACACATACACACACATGTATATAAACACATAGATGCACAGGTTGTCCCAAATAAGCGCTAACTTTAACTTAAATAATCAATACAGTTGTATCACAAGTGCATGCGATTTTTAAAAAACCACCCGTTGAACCCATTGTCTGCTATGTTAGCTGTTAAATAGACCTAGCGAACGGGTACATTAACACGGCGTTTTCACGAATGAAAATATTTACATTATGAATGTTTATTTTTCAAACAAGAAACGGTCAAAAGCAGAGAAAAGACTATTTCCTGAGACGCCTATTGAACCGTATGCCCTATCTGACTCAACATTTAACGTAATGCAGCGACTTCGTAATAACATCACATACAGAAATCAGTCATCACGAACATGCTTAACACGTTGAGAACCACGTCAGTCACCCGTGACTGACACTTGTAGATTGTGTAACAGGAATCGTATTTCGTGGCCCAAACGGAAAGACAGACAAAATAGACTTGGCATTCAACGTTTTAAGCACGCACATGCGCATTGGATGTTGAAGTAGGATATTTGAACATCTATTGAAGTTATGAACAAATAAATACGCTTTTGGAATTTCTTCGCAATTTTTTCGAAATCAGACTAACTTTTGTTTTGGGACACCTCGTATATATATAAATATACAAACACACACACACGCACATATATATATATATACATATCCAATTTTATATATATTTAAAATGCAAAGAGAATTAATGTGAACTGCATGTTTAATGACTATTAAAATACCAGAGCAGGAAATTAAAGTATAAAAATTACAGAGGGTTACACTCAAGATTTCTGTCTTATAAAGTAATAAAAACAATAAATTTGCACTTTTCTTTAAAGAAAATAAAGTGGATAAAAACATTAAAACGAATTTATGTATTTCATATTTTTTTATGCTTGAAGTATAATACGAAAATTTTAATTAAGGCCCATAAATATTAACTTTTAAAGAAAGCCCCTTTCCAGAACTCACTCTCTTTTAATAGTTGGAAGATTTTTTTTTTTCTTAAAAGTTAAGTACTTAAGATAAAACGTGCGGAGTAAATCTTTTCCGAGAAAAGCTGCTTAACTCAATTTTCTTTATTGTAGAAATTTTTTCTTTCTAAAAAAATGGATTAATTTTTCGCTGAAAATACGAAATTTAAGAAATTAATGGAAAATATTTGTGGCGTATTGTTTTACTTTTAAGATAAATTATGGATTTAATTCATTTATGTTTATTGGCATTTTTGAAGCTGTTTTAATTTTGTTTTTAAATAAGAAAGAAAAATGCGTTAAACATGGATTATGGAATGAAACATTTTCCAATGTTACGAGAATACTCTTATGAAACGCTAAGCTATTTGTACGGTGAAAAGAGATCTATGCATACAGGGTGATTGAAAAAAGATTAGAAAAAGTTTAAGAGGTGCTATTTCAGGCAAGATATTTGAAAGTAATTTTCGAAAACTTATCTAGTTTTGTGTGAACTGCCGTGATATTGTGAAAAGTGATGGTAGTGTACAGCACTTCTGTAATTGAAACTTTATGAACTGTCATTTGCATTCGGAAATATGGAGTATCTAGTTCAGCGCTATTTGAAAGAAGTTGCAGCCATTTCTACCATTTCTAGTAATATCCTTACATTTCACTTAATGAAAGGTAAGTTTATTTCAAAGGTCTTTAAAATATCTTCATTAATGTTAAAGTTATAAAAATAAATGCGATCGAGTGTGACACTCTGTATTTTGACTGAGTAAATGAACTGTGGTCCTAGTTTTCTAAACGAATGTTGTTTGCATTGTTGGTTACTGTTGGTCAAATCTTTTTTTCACATTATCCTATATATAAGGAAGACGTCCTTGCTCTTCCTTTTAAAGACACATCTGTGTGAATGCAAACGTTTTATGTTCGTAACCTGTGTGCGAGAATGGTCCTTACTCTTCTAGCAAGATCCCTAAGCTTCCGAAGCATCGAGATGAAATATTTCAAGCATATGTTCCGAAGTTGTTAATGTGATTCTGCAGAATTCCTGTTTTGGAAAAGAGTACATTTTATGCTAATGCAAATTCGATAGTCTGGTAGATGTATGGATAGTATTTTAAAATGATTTCTCTGAGTTCAAAATTTTATAGGTTTGTCCAATCGAGGACATTTCCGGGTCCACGAAGCCTGATAGTTTGTTTAAAATTGAGAATCGAACATTTATGTGTTTTAGGACTTATAGCGTGTACGTGGATATATGTTAGCCATTGTGAATTAACAGTGTTTCTAAAGTGAATTAAAGTAAGAAGTATATTTTTTTGTCTGTAAGGTAATTTTCGAAAAGTTTAGTTTTTGTGATATGTAAAATCAACCACGTTAACGTTATAAAAAATAAGTAAATTTAATGAGATTGTTTTGTTGTTAAGACTTTATTTATCCGAGTGCTTATTTAACTGAAAGCATGAATGGTGCAAACATAGTCACCACAATTAATGTAGTTGTTCCCGCTCAAAGAATGTGGATTATTCAGCATAAGTTGGGCAAAAATTTGTTACTTAATATAGCTGCATTAAAAAATGATGGAAACAGTGTAATACAATAACCAATTTTTCGGCTGTTTTAAACCACATAAAGCGCACGTACATTTAAATTTTTTATTATCATTACTCAAGTGTAATTTAGCTTTTGATTAACTCTGCGTATTTCCAATCTGAGTGACAGAGTGCTATTTTTATTAAACACATTAAATAGCATTTTTGAAAAAAAAAAGATAGTGTGTTGTTATAATACGTCACCATAAAGCGACCTTTTACTATAATGAAATTTTCTTGAGATATTAACTATATAGATTTCGCCAAAATTAATTTAAATTATATATATCCGCATAAGTAGCCTATTCAGTATTTATTTCTCATTTTTTTAAATTCGCTTATCGAGAGCTTTCTAGTAAGTCTGAATTCAAGATTTAGAGAAAAATAGAATGTTTTACAGTGTTTAATCTAATTCGTGTTTAGAGAAAGTTCCTCTTTTATTCATTTTTCTCCTACTACGAGTAAGAATGTAATTTTCTTATTCTGAGAATAGTGCAATAGTAAACGATAGGACTGACAAATATATTCAATTTATTTTTATTAACACTCTGAGAACCGAGACAAATCCTTTCAGCGTTCTGTTGGAGATAAGTGAAAATAGATAGTTTTATAGGCTTGTATTTCTTATTCTGAGAATAGTGCAATAGTAAACGATAGGACTGACGAATACATTCAATTTATTTTTATTAACACGCTGAGAACCGAGACAAATCCTTTCAGCGTTCTGTTGGAGATAAGTGAAAATAGATAGTTTTATAGGCTTGTATTTCTTATTCTGAGAATAGTGCAATAGTAAACGATAGGACTGACGAATACATTCAATTTATTTTTATTAACACGCTGAGAACCGAGACAAATCCTTTCAGCGTTCTGTTGGAGATAAGTGAAAATAGATAGTTTTATAGGCTTGTATTTCTTATTCTGAGAATAGTGCAATAGTAAACGATAGGACTGACGGATACATTCAATTTATTTTTATTAACACGCTGATAACCGAGACAAATACTTTCAGCGTTCTGTTGGAGATAAGTGGAAAGAGATAGTTTTATAGGCTTGTATTTCTTATTCTGAGAATAGTGCAATAGTAAACGATAGGACTGACGAATACATTCAATTTATTTTTATTAACACGCTGAGAACCGAGACAAATCCTTTCAGCGTTCTGTTGGAGATAAGTGAAAAAAGATAGTTTTATAGGGTTGTATTTCTTATTCTGAGAATAGTGCAATAGTAAACGATAGGACTGATGAATATATTCAATTTATTTTTATTAACACTCTGAGAACCGAGACAAATACTTTCAGCGTTCTGTTGGAGATAAGTGAAAAGAAATAATTTTATAGGCTTGTATTTCTGATGTTCTTTGAGTTTTATTGCTGGATAACAACTTTTGTTTTGTTTATTTGTCAAAGAAAAAAGAATTTATAACACACACATGCACAAAAAAAAAGAAAAAAAAGAAAAAAAAGAAAAGAAAACAGAAAAGGTAACAGACATCTGTAACCGAAAAATTAAGTTAGAATCGGTCTGCTTTGGTTCTTAAGAACTTTTAGATGTAAAGACTTGTTTTACATTTGACAGATAGTATTATGTGAAATTAAGATCTTCCACAAAATTGTTTGCTTTAACAGCTATTTAATTCACATTTTAGGTAGCTTTCTCTCTATTCTAAAAAAAAGTATCTTGCGCTGTCACCGCTGCCGCCGCCGGTTTTGAATTTTTTGTGACCGTAGGTCTTTCTCCGTTAATATTAAGAAAAATATTGCATACAAAAATATGAAAATCGGCTGTGTTATAGAAAAATGTTTGATAAACACGATGATGCAGACAGTTTTCAAATCAAAGAATTATTTTAAGAGATATTTAATGCTAAAGTTGGACAAAGTCGTTCCATTAAAAAAGCTTTATAGGAGCAAAAACTATACATCGGAATTTAATCATTTTTAGATCATTTTATACGTTATAATTTTCCGGTGTGCAGAATGCATTTATTTTTTAAATTTGACTCATTTTTGAGCTTTTATTTCTATTTTAAATTCAAATTTTCGGCATTTCGAGAGATATTTTTTACTTATTTTAGAAAATTGTACATATTTAACCTGTTGACAACTGTATAAACAGCGCAGACAATAATGTTTGCTTCAAATTAAAAATTTATTTACGCGTGACTATTATAAACAGAAAAAAACTTTCAAATTAGAATTAAATAATTACGTATAAAAAACAGGAAATCATTGAAAATTACTTCATAAAAACTATATTTACACGTGAATTTTAACGGAGAAAAGATATTGTAAAATAATAAATTCATTAACATGCGTTAGAAGTCTTAAATAGGAGAAATTACGTCACATTTACGTCACATTACACTTATTACGTAAAATGAACAAAAAATAATATTGCAAAACAGTTTACATTTAAAAATTGCGCGAGACATTTATTTGATATTTCGAGATGAACTTTTCAACTATTTTTTGTTGGGACAACGCAAGTAATATTTCATTTCTAACAAAAGTATTTTCACGTGAATATTAAAAAGAGAAATAAAAGTTCGGTGAAAATTGCGTGAGATTAAAAACGATACATTTAAAATGTCTTACATTTATTTATTTATTTATTGAACAACAAACATGCGACTTGTGTGCTTGACATGAGAGCCCGCTTAAAATGTCTTATTTAAAAGAACTTTCTTTTCACTTTTTTAAAAAAATACCGGGAGAAAAAGACTCTGTTTACTTAATTCATTTTATATTAGGTTATTTTGAAATTTTTTACTGGTTTTATTTAATCAAAGAGGAAAACTACCGTAGTATCTTTTAACAGCAGCTGATTTTTCCTTAAAATTCCCCAATCAAAGAGAAATAAATAGAAACCCGTTTATAGGGAGATCGCCACTGTTTTTAAAATTATAATTCAATCTTTCAAAATCTTTTTAAAGCCGATCAAATTAGCGTGCTTTTAGAAACTGCGGTGTCTGAACGGGGGGTTGGCGAGCGTAGCTCGTAGGGGGCCGAGACCCCTAGTTATTACAAAAAGTAAAAAGCTACCTATTGCTGCCGTCCGGAGGAAAAGACTTCTGGAAAATTTTGGTATATATTCACCAGTCATGACTCCCAGATCGCAAAACCACATTCCCTTCAAATGTGACTTATTACTAGGCATAAAAAATAACAATCTACATTATCCTTATATAGTCATGATTCCAAAGTTTCACAAAAATCCTCTTAAATTCCGCACAGTCACTGTAGGTTGTAATATATATAATACTCGTGCTAATACATTATTTTAAAATATTTTTACATAAATTTATGAGTTATCAGTTAAAAAAGACAGCACTCATTTTATTAAAAATAGTTTTAAATTGGTGGACAAAATAAAGCCATTAACTGACGTCAAAACTATTACAGTCGGACCTCTATTTAACGAACCTCTATTTTGCGAATTTCTCTATTTAGCGAACTTTCCTTTGGAACCAAGAACATTTTGAGAATTTCTTCGTAAAATAACCTCCAAATAGCGAAGTGCATTCTCTATTTAACGAACTTTTTCTTGTGATCAAATTTTTTTTTCTCCCCATTTCTCAAAATATTTCTGGACACTTCAAACTTATTCTTTCTTTAAACACATTTTATGATGTTCAATAATCTTGAACTGGTTTTACCAGGCGCCTTCTTTGTCATCAGTGAGAATTTGGTAAGTATGGAGGACGAACACGATAATCCCTTAGAGTAACTTAAAAAGATGTGGATACAGTAAAAAAAAAAAGAAATTAACCACAATGTGCTGATTGATGGGTTTATTTCACTTAATTCTAAAATTGAGACCTCGGAAACACTATCCGAATTGGACATTTTCGACAGTGTGAAAAATAAAAACAATACAGCAATGAATTGCGATGAAGATGAATATGATGATGATGTAAATGATCATTATGCAGGAATTAACAAAACTTCGTATGATTAAATGCTAAAATCATTTTAAACAACCGCCGCTGATTATAGTCAGAAGAAAATACGCATGAAGGGGTTTTTGGTGCATTGCAAAGATGCTATAGAGAAAGCACTTTTTTAAATAAAAAACTCAGGCAAAATTAACAGAGTTTTTTAGAAATTACAGCTAAGGACGCATATGTTAATGTATGGTTAAAATTATTTGTTATAATAATAAATGTGATAATGTCATTAAAATTCGTTAATTTCCATGTAAAACTGTTTATTTTAAAAGAAAATACAGTGTATTCCCGGACAATGTTTTGTTTTCATTGCAAATTTCAAAGATTTAAACACATAGAAAAAATGAATTGATGATGGATATTGGTGGGTAAAATAAATAAAACAAATCGATATAATTTATTTAAAAAATGTGATTAATTACTTTTAGTAAAAATATTTAGTGTTTATGAATTTAAAATCTGTTTTATGTAGTTTAAATTATTTTAAAAGGTGAATCTCTATTTAACGAATTTTCCATATAACGAAGTTTTTTCCGGGATTTAGCGACTTCGTTAAATAGAGGTTCGACTGTATTACTTTAGATTTCAAAGACCTATTTAACAAAATCATTCTAAAAGACTTGCAGTCTACTATTGATGCAGTATTTATAGAATATTTTCCTTTATTAAATTTATCTGATAATATAGATACTGACTACTTCAAATCTTTGACTAATTTTCTACTATTTCATAATTTTATGTTCCAAGACAATGCTTTTTTTTAAAATTGAAATACAGGGCATACTGCGCTGCTGCATCAAGCATGTTATCAGTTTATATCTTTATTTTTATCAAAGAAAATTTATTAACAATAATATATTGCTCTACAGATATATGGATGATATAATTATTATTTTTGTTAATGATAGTAATTCTATATCTCTTCCTGTAAAGTACCCTTCTAATCTAGAACTTAGCAATACTTATTCAAATGATTCTAGTATCAATTTTATGAATGTAAAAGTTAATATTCTACCTAATAACACCATAACGTTCAATATTTTGATAAACATAATGAGTTTTTATTTAATGTAATTAATTTTACCAATTTCAATTCCTGCTTACATATTTCGGGTTATAGAAATATTCTACTTAATCACACTCTTCGTACCTACCGTTTATGTTCCTCCCAATTCTTACAGCCTAATATTTTTAAATTAAAGCAATTAGGATTGTCTTATAATTATCCCGTCCCTTTTATATCTGTATGGATCAAATCTTAATATTCATGTTTTCTACAGTTTACCAGCATGGCCATAAAATATGTTAAAAAAAATATAAAATCGAACTATTAAGGAGGGTGGGATGAGGATTGCTGAAAAAATTATTAAAACATATACAAAAACTTATTATTAAAAAAAAGTATGTGTGGTGTATGTCTTAAATACATTTTACACTCTTATAAAAAAATAAAAAATCAAAATACCATTAAGGAGTGTTCAGGTAAGGAATGCTAAAAAAAGTTTTAAAACATTATATGTACATAGCTTGGAAAAAAATAAGGAAACACCTCGTGAAATGAATGCTTGAAGGTAAATGTTGATTCTACCCAATTCTATGATGGCGCTCTTATATTTTCTTACTAACGCCACCTGTACAATACCCTCGATACGTTGCAAGTATCAGTCGTTGTCAGAAGAGTGTTCTGTGTAATTGTGAGCGCTTTGCGTCTGAGCTAAGTGAATTCGAACTTAGACAAATTGATGGTGCTCGTATGGTGTGTGCTTCCGTTACCAATGTAGCCGAAGTTTTTCCTGTTTCAAGAGGCACCCTATCGAATTATAAACCGTATACAGGAAAAGCGATAAATATCATCCGTTAAGTCACAATGCAGACAAAAGAGTGTGTTGGATGATCGTGACAGACGGTCATTAAAGTTGATTGTGACGAAAAATAAGAAGATGGTAGCTGCAAAAGTCACTGCTGAACTAAATGTCGAACTCATAAAGCGTGTCAGCGCCAAGACAATAACAAGGGAGCTCCGTTAGAAGGGATTTTCAGGTCATGATAATATGTTTGTTTTAGGTGCTTCCATACTTTTGTCCAACCCCTGTATGTGTGAGAATGTATATGTGTATGTATATATGCTTATATAATCTATGGATATATATAAAAAAAAATTACAATTAAAAAAATTGTGTGTGTATGTCTTACATACATTATACACTCTTATAAAAAATAAATAAAAAATCCAAAATACCATTATGAAGGATTGAGGTAGGGGATGCTAAAGAAAGTTTAAAAACCTTGTATGTATATATGTGTGTGAGCATGTATATGTGTATGTATATATACTTATATATTGTATGGATATATACATATAAACAAACAAACAAACAAACAAACAAAAAACAGGAGCATCATGCATTTAACATCATAAATTTTTCATTAATATTTCACATATTGGCGCATAATACAAGACTATTTTACTATCTCAAAATAATCCTCATTGATTTTTTAAATGTTATTTATATACTCATTTTTTATTTTATAATATTTGTTTTAAAATGGTAAATTTAATCAATGCCCTTTTATTTATTTTTATATTTACTCAGTACATATTAAGGTTATTGCTATTTTTTCATTCTACTTTAAATAAATATTAATTTAAGTCATTTCTTGATTTCTTCAAAAAAATTGAAAAAAGTTAAAAATTAAAAAGCGATGCAAATAAATTAAAAACTGAAAAATATTTTTTTCTTAAGAGTTTGACCTTAATACAAAGATTCAAAAGCATGTTTTGTTCCGTCTCTATCTTAAGACATGGCTGAGATATAGTAGTTTGAATTTCTAGGGTGACTGACATTTTCAAACAATGTGATATCGGTCAGGCTGTAACTTTCATATCTATAAACCGATTTGCATTGGATTGAGTATGTGCATAGTACATATGAATGTCTCGAACGAGTTTGTTGGCTAGCTTCATCCGTCATCCTGTTTCAAAATGGCGGCCATTTGCACCGTGTACTGCCGCGCACTTAAATATTATTAATATCCGTTAGCTTCAAATTCTCACCTAGCTCGACGACACTTGGCTAAATATAGCAAAATTTGGCGGCCAAAAAAAGTAACCATAAATGATGCCAACTTGGCTGTAGCTTACTAATTTTTCGCAATTCTTATTCAAATTCAGTATTGACGATAATTCTCTTATCGGGTTCGTCGCATTTTAGCTTCTTAAAATTTGAGTAAAATTAGCTTCGAGTAAAACTTGCAAAGTTTTAAAACGAAGAATTATGAAAGTTACCTCTTCCTCCTGG
Organism: Maratus speciosus; assembly: GCA_963932465.1. Lineage (NCBI taxonomy): Eukaryota > Metazoa > Arthropoda > Arachnida > Araneae > Salticidae > Maratus > Maratus speciosus. The sequence continues at coordinate 420,034,938 of OZ010791.1, forward strand.
TACTGGCCGAAAGGACTTATTTTAAATGCACTTATGGGGAGTTCTTTAGTAAGTCTGAATTCAATATGTAGAGAAAAATAGAATGTTTTACTATGTTTAATCTAATTTATGTTCAAAGAAAGTTCCAATTTTATTCTTTTTTCTCTCACTAAGAATGCAATTTTCTTATTCTGAGAATCTTGCAATAGTAAACGATAGGACTGACGAATACATTCAATTTATTTTTATTAACATTCTGAGAACCGAGACAAATCTTTTCAGCGTTCTGTTAGAGATAAGTGAAAAGAGATAGTTCTATAGGCTTGTATTCCTGATGTTCTTTTACTTTTATTGCCGGATAACAGCTTTTGTTTCGTTTATTTGTCGAAGGAAAGAAGGAAAGGGAATTTACAGACACACACACAAAAACACAAAGAAAAAAAAAAGAAACAGAAAAGGTAACAGACATTTGTAATGTAAAAAAAAAAATATGTTCGAATCGGTCTACTTTGATTCTTAAGAACTTTTAGAGAATGGATTGAAGGGAGATGATAAAAATATCTCGGTGACTCAAATAATCAGAAGGTTTTGTAGAAAAATAAACTTTATTAACATAACAACACATAGTCAAATATTCGCCATCGTCACTGACAGAATAATCTGCCGCTCTCTGCAGAGTTCGAATGTTACTGCGTCACGTGACTTCAAAAGCTCTCCGCAGAAAACGCGGGGGGAGGAAATGCGCCTCATTGCTATTGGCTGGCTCCTCGCGTGCGAGAGAGAGAGAAATAGCAGACGGCTACAGAGTATGCCCCCAGTGACGAAGTCGCGATTACAAAAAGGTAGCAATTAATAAGATACATAAGAAAGGTCTTGAGTAAAATTAAAGTACATATGATGCAAAAAAAAAAAAATAGAAAATATATTATGCATTACATGAAAAACAATACTTTTGAGAAGGAAATAGTATGCACACTATATACATCAAATGTTTTAAACAATATAATCCGTAACGAGATGTTTCGGAAAACGAACTTTACGACCAGATTTGGTGGTAGGGTTTTCAACAGGAGTAGTTGGAAAATTTATGGGCTCATTTTGTTTTTGAGGCTGGGAAGGTGAAATAGAATCTGCTAATTGATATGCAGGTTTAATGCGATCAATAGATACAGTACAGCGCTTCCCGTTTATTTCCAAGTCAAACGTTTTCTCAGACCTGTCAATCACTCGATGAGGTCCTGTATAAGGGGGTGATAAGGGAGGATTGACTTTATCTGATCTAAGAAACACGTGTGAACAGGTTTTTAATGAGGGATTGACATAAATTTTAGGATTGCCGTGCATTGCAGTGGCAATGGGATTTAACTTTCTCATTTTTTCAGTTAACTCAGTCACGTATGTAAGAGTAGGTGGTTGATTTATAGTTTCAGTGTTTATGAGATCAGAGGGTAGTCTGATATTTGTGCCATAAACAAGTTGAGCACAGGTCGCTTGGATATCATTTTTAAGAGCAGTGCGTAAACCAAGTAAGACAATGGGGAGGATTTCAGTCCATTGAATTTGATTGTGAGCTTTAAGAGAACTCTTAAGATGGCGATGGAATCTTTCAATAAAACCGTTAGACTGTGGATGGTATGCTGTAGTTCTGATGCGTTTACATCCTAATCTATTAGTAAGCTCTTTGAAAAGAGTGGACTCAAAATTTTTACCCTGATCAGTAGTGATGGTAACAGGGGTTCCAAATCTGGAGATCCAACTGTGTATCAATGTACGAGCAGTTGTTTCTGCAGTCATATCAGATGTGGGTATAACTTCGGGCCATCTCGTGAACCTATCAATGATGGTCATGCAATACTGATTACCATCGGATGATGGTAAGGGTCCGATAAAATCAATATGAATATGGGCAAAACGAGCATCAGGTTCAGAGAATGTACCAATTGGTGATTTGGTGTGTTGAAAGATTTTAGCTTTCTGACATTTCGTACAGCTGCGAACCATAGATTTTATGTCCTTACGCATGCGAGGCCATACAAATCGTTTGGAAATTAAATCTAATGAAGCTGAGATACCAGGATGCGAGAAATAATGCAAGGTTGAAAAAACTGATTGTCGCATACTTTTAGGAACAAATGGTCGAGGATGTTTTTGTGACATATCGCAATATAAATGTACATCTTCGAGTGGAAAATAATGTTTTTCTAATTTTAATGAAGTGGTGTCAAATTCGAGAAGTTGTTTTAGCTCTTCATCATTTGTCTGAGCAGTGGCAAACTCTTTAAAATCTAACACATTAGAAGAAATTGAATCTCTCTCAATTCGAGATAATGCATCGGCCACAATGTTGTCAGAGCCTTTAGTATATCTAATATCAGTAGAAAACTGTGAAATATAGTCTAAATGTCTCAATTGACGTGGGCTACATTTATCAGGGTTTTGTTGAAATGCGAATGTAAGGGGTTTTTGGTCTGTATAAATAATGAAATTCCGACCTTCTAGCATGTGTCTGAATTTTTTATAGAACAATAAATAGCAAATAATTCACGATCATAAGTAGACCAATTTCTTTGAGATTTATTTAATTTACAGGAATAAAATGCTATTGGTTCCCATTGGTTTTCGGAGAGTTGCATTAAAGATCCACCAATTGCGACATTGCTGGCATCGACCCATAAGCTTAGCTGGGCGCCAGGAATTGGATGTCGTAATAATGTAGCTCGAGCTATAGCTTCTTTTGAAGCAGTGAAGGAAAGAATGGCTTCATCGTTCCATTGCAATTGCTCAGTTTTGTTAGCATTGGAACGGGGATGTTTTTTCGTAATTTTGTGTCCTTCTAAGTATTTAACGAGTGGAGCTAAAATATCGGTAGCTTTGGGAATGCACCGTCGATAAAAATTGAAAAGACCTAAGTAGCGTCTTAGTTGAGTTAAGGTAGAGGGCTGGGGTAAATCTAGGATGCATTTTACACGATCAGGTAAGGGTTCAATTCCTGCAGCTGAAAGTTTGAATCCCAAAAAATCGATAGTGGATTGGCCAAATTTACATTTATCAACATTAATACACAGACCGTACTCTTTAAGTCTAGAAAACAACAACTCAAGGTGTTCTAAATGTTCAGTTTCATTATTTGATGCAATTAGAAAATCATCAAGAAATGCGTAAACAAATCCTAAGTCACGAATTACGTCATCAATAAATCGTTGAAAAGTTGAGGAAGCGTTACAAAGGCCGAATTGCATACGAGTGCTTTCGAAAAGTCCGAATGGAGTGCAAATCGCAGTTTTATGTACATCATCAGGATTTATGGGAATTTGATGGTAGGCTTTTACAAGATCAATGTGACTGAAGATTTGTTTACCATGTAATTCAGCAGTGAAGTCTGCGATACAAGGGATAGGATATTTTTCTTTAACAGTTTGTGCATTTAGAGCACGATAATCACCAACAGGTCTCCAATCGACAGATCCTTTCTTCGGCACCAGGTGCAAAGGTGAAGAGTAATTACTTTTAGAAGGTCTCATATGACCGAGTTGTAGCATGTGCTGAAATTCAGCTTTGGCAATTTTTAACCGATCTGGAGCAAGCCGTCTAGGCTTAGCAGCGACTGGAGGCCCCTTAGTGTTTATATAATGCACAGTATTATGCTTAACCGGTTGGTTGGGATCCGGTAATTTCATGATTTCAGGAAATTTAAATAATAATTTACCATATATATCATTTACAACATTGGGTTTCACAGAAAATATATTACAAGTACTTAATATAGTAGGAGCTTTTAAATTAGTAGTGGAATCAATAAGACGACGATTCCGTAAATCAAGTTTTAAATTAAAATTATGCAAAAAATCAGCTCCTAAAATAGCACATGAAACATCACAAATATAAAAAGAATATGTAAAATTTCGGCGTAGGCCTAAGTTGATATTAATACATTTACGACCATACACATTAATTTTTGTGCCATTAGCAGCACGAAAGGTTTGGAGAACAGGCTTAGTTTTGTCATTTTTATTCGCGGCCACAAGTGAGGCATCAGATCCAGAATCGACTAGAAAACACATACCTGTATTTCTGTCTCTAACAAAAAGGCGACGAGAAGGTGCTGGGGAGAAGTCCGTCGCCGCTACTCTTCCCGCTTCTGATTTTCCGAATAAGAACAAGGCACTAGGCACTTTTTTGCTTTTTCTTGATATTTTTGGTGATACCAACACAATGTTGCATCCCTATGGCGGGACTGAGAACGATTACGCTGATGGTTATCACTTCTAGATACACTTCTTGAACGACGAAGATGAGCGACCTCTTGGCGTAATGCTTGTATTTCTTTTACGAGCATATCAATGGCTGGTGGTGTCTGAGATTCAGTTGTTGGTGTTCGAATCGAAACAGAACTAATGTTGGAAGGCGTTAATTCAATTATTCTATCAGCAATATCCGCCGCTTTATCTGGAGTAATTTTTTCAATGGAAGCTAGAATCGTTTGCACAGTGGTTGGCATTTGTTGAGTAAACTGTTCTAAAAGAAGATCGTTACTAATATTATGGCTTTCAGCCCGTCTTTTCATTAATCGAAGTAATTCAGTTGGTTTTCTGTCACCCAGGCTTTCTCCAGCTAGCAGTTTCCGTATTTCTAAAGTACGACTTTCTCCGCACCGTTCGATAACTTTTGCTTTCAAAATCTGATAAGGATCAGTAGGATCAGGACTCATAATTATATCTCGAACCATAGTAGCAGTAGCAGGCGGTAGATGCGCTACAACATAATTATATTTTGTTTTCGACTCAGTGATAGCTTTAGGAGTAGCTAATTCGAATGTGCTATCCAGCATATGAAACCATAATGTAGGGTCCACAGGGATATAGGGTGGAATGACTACGGCATATGTTTCAGCAGTTGCCATTTTGCTAGTTAAACAAAACGTTCCATGAAACAGTTGAATAGTTCGACGTTCTATGAAATAGTTGAAGGTTCAAAAATCCGCGGTCACCATTTTAGAGAATGGATTGAAGGGAGATGATAAAAATATCTCGGTGACTCAAATAATCAGAAGGTTTTGTAGAAAAATAAACTTTATTAACATAACAACACATAGTCAAATATTCGCCATCGTCACTGACAGAATAATCTGCCGCTCTCTGCAGAGTTCGAATGTTACTGCGTCACGTGACTTCAAAAGCTCTCCGCAGAAAACGCGGGGGGAGGAAATGCGCCTCATTGCTATTGGCTGGCTCCTCGCGTGCGAGAGAGAGAGAAATAGCAGACGGCTACAAACTTTTATATATAAAGGCTTGTTTTACATTTGAGAGATAGTATTATGCGAAATCAAAATCTTTCAGAAAATTGTTTGTTTTAACATCTCAAGTGTAGTAGAAGAGATATGTAGTTTACTATGAGTCATCCCAAAAATAACCAATAATGTAATATCTCATTTTATATATTAGAAAAACTTCAACGCGTTAAAAGATATCTATGACACTGTAGGTGTTAAGCATTTTCAGTTAAATTTGTTTAACAACAACAATGTACATTATTGTTTTTTGTCTTTGTTAATTGTTGATTATCGCAGTTATCTTTATGATCAGATAACTATTATTTAAATATCATAAAATGACAATTATTTGTTCGTGTATTTTATCGCATGTGTGTATATCATATGATAAGTGTCCAACAATCTTGTTTTGTTTTGCTTAAGTGACCAATTATTGTTTGGTAAATTCTATGGTAAATGTGCCTACACAAGACAAATAAATGTAATAAGATCTAAATATACGATCCGTAAGGGCGACAAAGTCATTTTATCTAAAATTTTTACGCTAGAATCGTACATTAATGTAGCACAATCAAACATCTGTATTTTAGGAACAAACGAAAATAATTTCATTGTATTTAAAGTTTTTTTTTCTAGGAGAATTTACCATTTCAGCAGACATTGTTAATTTTCAAGACCCTACAGCATTCCATAAATGCGAGAAAAAATACCGAAATCGAGATTACCATCTCGTTTCTTAACTTTGAAGATCAGATAGCTTCATCGGCGTCACGAATTTGAACGTCTGTTTCATCTACCGCAAGTGAAAGCTGGTACTAAACAGGAACTAAAAAGCAGAGTAAAAAGTAAAAAGCAATGTAAAAAGCAGAAAGGAATAAAGAAGAAACAAATACTAGCAAGGATGCTACTTCACTTTATATCAATGACTCAAAATTACGCATAGAAGATTTTTCTTTTTTTGAACAGTCACTCTAGTTTATATGTTAAAGAGTTAATCGAAGAGTTTAATAATAATATTAAAGATTAAAAGCGATGTAGTCTCAAATATGAGCCTGAAATGTTTACATGTGTTTTTACTAATAACATCAGAAGTGGATGTAAGCACCATGGTAATAACATGTCCCAAAAGTTGAAAGTATCCAGCACAATGTAATAAAATACTTTATGAGCTAGAATGTCTTCTCGTCTGTAATGTGATCTTTCACGAACGAATGTGGGATTATTTTGAGTGATCTTTTTTCTCCATGCCAAAACACATCGGATGTCACATCCAGACTGAATCGGGACTCGTCTGTAAACAGAATTTGACTCCAACAACGTTGCCTCCAAACTCGGTGTCCAGTTGCCCGCCTTCTTTGGGCCGCACAGTTGCTTGAAGTGAACGGAATACAGACATTGTCTTACGTGCACAGAGACCACCCTGATGAAGCCAAGCCTATTTTGTACTATTCGGCTGGCCACCCTTTGTTCTCTGGCCAAGAATAACTGTGTTTGCATCTGTGTGACATTGCCCGTTCTTACTCGACGAGTTTTTAACGGGATATATCGGTGATCAGTTTCTGTGGTAGCACATGGGTTTCATGTGTCATGGAATCGATTCCGCAGCCTTGCATTAACACTTCTTGCCATTTTAAAGCGTCCAACATACTTCGTTGTGTTTCCTCAGATTCAACTGTCCCGATAACACGCAAACCTATGCATTTCGGTAAATCACATTGATGTGACATTCTCAAGTCACCTTTTCTCAAAAAACAAGCTGAGAAATTGAATTTTACAAGTGAGACAGTGAAACAGCCGTTTCTGCAAAATCCCGTTTTTGCACTTATCTCCTTTTTCTAGTTTTTGACGTCGTAAACTCTGATTTGCATGTGAAGTTTTCTTCATCTGTTTTCTACTACGCTTTAAATTATGAACGTTTTATTTTACGTTTCTTATCGGTGTAAATATTTGCGTAATTTTGTTAAAACCATTGTGCTCCGCTAATACTGTAAATATTTCTCTTTCCCTCAGTAACATTTATAAAAGTGAAACTATATAAATCACGAAGTTTGTAAAATTAAAAGTAACATCTTTTGCGGAATTTATGAGGAATAAAGAGACATTTATAATTTTGAAGAATTCCTTAAATACTCGTAGAAACTTTTTTTCTGAATTTTCGGTCTCATGGTTCTCTAAATAGTGCGTGCAGGTAAGAGAAAAAATTCATTGAATTTTTCTAAATTTTTCTGGTATACACATTTTTGCAATTGTTTAGACTTTAGATTTATTGACAGACTTGTCCTTTTTTGTAGAGTATTTCTTTGAATGTATCTTTATAATTATTTATTTCTACAGATTGATAAATTTTTATTTATGCCATATTATTATAATTTGTATAATACGTAGCCAGATCTAGTAAGATAAATTTAATCGGAATATCTCTAATGTAAAAAGGAAAATTACTATGTTAGAAATGAATTAAACACATTACAACAGCTTCTGCAACCCTTGGCAAATATTCTATAAGCAATTTTTTAATAATCCTTAGAGAAAAGAACTTTGGATAGATATTACGTCAATTATGAATTTCTAAGTTAACTCAATGCACCAATTCATTTATTCTACATAAAAGATTTGCTTGATGCGCTTTCTTTGTTAATAATGCAATTTTGAATAGTGATACGTCCGTAAAATTATGCTCTCTGCACACAACTCAAATTTGACAATGGGTACTTAGTATGTAATGAGCATGAGTAATTTTATTTATTCTACTTTTACTAGTTTGTCCAACAACACTTATTTTTCTTTCTTTTCCATTTTTAGCATAAAAGAGTTGGAATATTTATTATCTAATTTCCGAGTATAAAACATTTAATTACAATTCACTTAAGACATTGGTTGTAAGCATCTCTCTATTCTAAAAAAAAAAAGTAACTTACGCTGTCACCGCCGCCGCCGGTTTTGAATTTTTTGTGACCGGAGGTTTTTCTCCGTTAATATTAAGAAAAATATTGCAAAAAAAAAAAAAAAAAAAAAAAAAAAAAGAAAAGAAAATCGCCGGTATTATAGAGAAATCTTTGATAAACACGCTGATGCAGACAGTTTTCAAATCGAAGAATTATTTTAAGAGATATTTAATGCTAAAGTTGGACAAAATCGTTCCATTAAAAAATTTTTATAGTAGCAAAAACTATACATCGGAATTTAATCATTTTAGATCATTTTATACGTTATAATTTCCGGTGTGCAGAATGCATTTATTTTTTTAATTTGACTCATTTTTTGAGCTATTATTTCTATTTTAAATTAAAATTTTCAGCATTTCGAGAGATATTTTTTACTTATTTTAGAAAATTGTAATAATTTAACTGTTGCCAACTGTATAAACAGCGCAAACAATAATCTTTGCTTCAAATTAAAAATTTATTTACACGTGACTATTATAAACAGATAAAAAACTTTCTAATTAGAAATAAATAATTACGTATAAAAAGCAGGAACTTATTGAAAATTACTTCATAAAAACTATATTTACACGGGAATTTTAACAGAGAAAGGATATTGTAAAATAATAAATTCATTAACATGCGTTAGAAGTCTTAAATAGGAGAAATTACGTCACATTACACTTATTACGTAAAATGAACAAAGAATAATTTTGCAAAACAGTTTAAATTTAAAAATTGCTCGAGACATTTATTTGATATTTCGAGATGAACTTTTCAACTATTTTTGTTGGGACGCGCAAATAATATTTCACTTCTAACAAAAGTTTTTTCACATGAATAATAAAAAGAGAAATAAAAGTTTGGTGAGAATTACGTGAGATTAAAAACAATACATTTAAAATGTCTTTCATTTATTTATTTATTTATTGAACAGCAAACATACGACTTGTGTGCTTGACATGAGAGCCCGCTTAAAATGTCTTATTTAAAAGAACTTTCTTTTCGCTTTGTTAAAAAATACCGGGAGACAAAGACTCTGCTTACTTAATTCATTTTATATTAGGTTATTTTGAAATGTTTAACTGGTTTTATTTAATCAAGGGTCAGCTAGGTGGGGAGGCCTACCAAATGGCTTAAGCACTCACAAGCCCCACCCAAAGGTTTTATTTAATCAAAGAGGAAAACAGCCATAGTATCTTTTAACAGCAGCTGATTATTCCTTAAAATTCCCCAATCAAAGATCCGTTTATAGGGAGATCGCCACTGTTTTTTAAATTATAATTCAATCTTTCAAAATCTTTTTTAAGCCGATCAAATTAGCGTGCTTTTAGAAACTGCGGTGTCCGAACGGAGGTTGGCGAGCCTAGCTCGTAGGGGCCAAGCCCCCTAGTACACGATTCTGAAAAGCGTTATTTATCTTTAGAAACGTCGGGAATCGATATTATTTTCGAGATTAAAGAAGCGTTTATGAAACAGAAATTTCATTTGCTACTACTGATTTTGATCGGAATTAATTCTGTGCAATTTTTAAACTGTTCTAATCAGTTTTCTCAGACCTGAATATCGCTTTTTATGGTGCTATCAATTTAACATTGCTCAATTAACCATTTTCAGCTACGTAATTGAATTTAAGCATGCAACAGTAACAAAGTAATATAAATTTGAATGTTAATGTTGGTAATTTATTATGCTTGTCTGTAAAACACGTTTTTGGAATGTGTAAAATGTTTACTTCAGAATTGTTAGCGTCCGAAAAACCTATGTTCTAGGTTGAGAAAACTGATTAATACGCTATAAAATTAGTCATAAACGTTTCAAAAATAAGTACTAGCAAAAGAAACATCCCAGCAAAGAAAGATGCAGCGGGCCATCAGCTGGAAAAAAGGTGACATTCAGCACTGCCATCAGCGTAAAGAGCAATGGCACCTTTATTTAAACCGGTACAAAAGTGTCCGTGCGGAATGCAGCTGGCCCATCAGTGACGGTTAACACCAGACCTGCATTGTTATGCCATCACATAACTTTAATCCGGCACTTTTCCTGCAGTGCTTCCATGGCGTAGTGGGCCAGCGTATGAGATGAAACGGAGGCCGATCAGAATTTTATCTGATGATTTCCAACAGAAGCTGGTGATTTCCAACAGTTCACTGAAGCTGTGCAGCAGTGGTCATGCAATGGTAGACCATTAGCCAGTCCTTCTCATTCATTGCCAGCCCCTATCTTGCTGCTGGCCAGCAATTTCCTCTTTGATGTGATTGTTTTTGTAAATTATTCTTTAAATCTAAAAAATATATTGATTTAAGAAGTTTCTAAAGATAAAGGGAGTTTTTACGAACTGTGAGCGACTCGGGAGAGGTTACTGTCTATTTTTGTTTGTGGTTATATTATATTTTCCTAGGCTAAAAAACATTTCTTTTTTTTTACAGTGTAGTGAAGAAATTCAATTTTCCTATTATATTATAATAATGTGCAGAAGTTTAACAAATTTACAAAGTAAATGTGGATCTCTAAGCCGTTAAAACATCCGTAATATAAATAAGCACAATTTTAACAGCACTGTTAACAAAGCTATATTCATTAGGAACTTAGCGTCTAATTTACCTCAAATTTTTAGCAACAACGGCAACAACAAAGAGCTATTAACTGTAACTTTTCACAAAATGTATCTGTTCCGACTATTCTACTCGTAATATATTACATGCTGTATAAATTATGTCTGTGAAAATTGTTCGATCAACCTTCATTTGAGGATTTTGTTATGATGTAAGAGTATTGTTTTGCTTTTGAATTGAGAATAAAACAAATCTTTGGAAGAATAACCAAAAATAGGTTTAGTACTTATAAGAAGATAGACTTATTAAAATATTTTTTAATACTATTTATTTTGTATACAAAAGCAGATCTGTTAAAATTCGAAACTAAAAAACTGCATTCTTAATAAAATAACTTGAGCCACATTTTCACGTGTTTTAAGATTTAATCTGAATTTAACAGTTTATGAAAAGACGTTTTCAACATCTGGATATTTTTTAACTGTTGCCTTGATTGACTCGGCCCAGTCTGACCACCAACGCTGCATTCTGTAGAATTTATACTACTAAAGTAGAAAACGGTCATTCCAGTTCTGCGATTTTAAAGCTTCTGCAGTTAAGGGGCAGCTGCACTGAAACTTCCCGATAGCGAAATCCCTTGATAACTTATGGGAAAATTTTCAAGTGCGATTACTCATCACCTAATATAATTATTAAAATACCGTTTTTGCCATCAGAAAGTAGACGTCAAATCCCGTTGATGTGCGTTTTTAAAGATTGTCTATGTAAATTTTAAGCATTTTTTAAGAAGATGATAAAATTTAATCAAATAGTCAAAGTTTACAGGGATTTTTTATGTACTTAAAATTTACGGAGCTAATTTTTAAAAACGCACATCATCGGCATCTGACATCTGATTTCTGATGGTGAAAACGGTATTTTAATAATTATATTAGGTAATGAGTAAGCGCGCTTCAAAATTCTCCCATAGGTTAACATGAGATTTCAATGTGTTGCCTATCTGAAACATACCCCAAAGTCAATGTTATCTATGCAGTGGGATTTAAAAGACGATTTTATTTATTCTTATTATCTCGCGGTACAGTAGTTAATATAAATTATTCTAAGAATTTTTAACAGATGGTGATACCGAATTAAATTTTCATGCCAAAGTTTTATTTATCATTTGAGCAGTTTCGCATCGCTTTTGCTAAAATTATTTTCGTAAAATTTGTAAAATTTAAAAGTTTGGAGACATCTAAAAATATACAAGGGGGTATTAATAAGTTTTTGCCCTCGCATAGAAATAATTGTGTAAAATTTATGAAATTGCTATATTGTATTAGTACTTTTCTATATAGTCACCGTGCACAGTAACACATTTCTGAAAACGGTATTTCAAAAAGAGGGGGGAAGGATGTATTCTAAGAAGCGCGATAGTAGACCCAAAGAGGGGCATTTTTCTAATTTTTGCCGATCGCCACATGTGACATTTTTTTGGAAAGATCTGTGACCCCTTATTCATGTTATGCTCCCCGCGAGCTCCAAATTTGTCCACCGAGGAGCATGAATGGTGTCCGCAAAATTTAGAAAAGAGGCCCCTCCCTGGGGAGCAAATTGGGGGGATGGGCTCAGGATGCGCATAACATGAATAAGAAGTGATCACAGGCCTTTGGGTCTACTGTCGCGTCTCCTGGAATACATCTTCCTCCCTCTTTTTGAAATACCGTTTGCAGGAATGTGTTACTGTGCACGGTGACTGTATAGCAAAGGACTAATACAATGTAGCAATTTCATAAATTTTACTCTATTATTTCTATGTGAGGGCAAAAGCTTATTTATACCCTTTCGTAGTTTTTACAAAGATAACTTCATATACTTTACAATTTTGTAGTAGAAAATTGATAAATTTTATGAAAAGTAAGATTTTTTTTTTTTTTTTTTTTTTTTTTTTTTTTTTTTTCAGATGTGAAAAAAGTACATTTCAGTCAATAATTTTTTATTTTTATGTTAGAATTTTTTAAAATTATATTTTCATTCTTAAATGATGATAAATATTTTATGATGATTATATTAAAAAATATGATGATTGGAAAATATCTTTCAATTAGCAGTTGTTAAGTCACTAAGGGAATTGAGAATAAGAAATAATGTTTTGTACGTAAAAAATTAACAATCACTTTGAAATAATAATTATTTTGGATATAGTATAATAAAATTTAACTATTAAAAAAATAAATTATTATTATAGATACTAATTTAATAATAATTAAAGATACTAATAATAATACAGATTTTTTTTTAATTCTGCTTTTATGCTTGATTTTAAAATTGTCGATAGGTGAAGCAGCTTTATTTAATCACTGCCATGCTTAAAATATTTAAACCTTTGTGAACCAATATTTAGTTTCACTTTCTTTAAATAAATAAGTAATTGTGAACTAACAGAAGAACTAATCTCTAAAAGTTTCTTAAAGAAAGCCCTTTACATAAACTGCCATTTTTCGCTCGATATTTATGTTATTTATACATGATGGTTCTGAGAAATCTATCGATTTCATGGAATTCCACTATAAAAAGAGCTTTTTTTTCACCTCAGTAAAAGAAATTATTTATTTTGAACGGATCCATAACCCAAGGGATTAAAGTTGATACAGAAAATTAAACCCGAATCTTTTTTTTTCAATTTTGAAGTCAAGAAACTTAGTTTTAAAAAAAAAAATCTAAGTGTCACACGCTTCCAGTTTCTTTAAATGTTTTGGATAAAATATGAAAAGTTTACTTTAAAAAATGATTTCAAGTTCTTATGGGATAAATAATGTCTCTTAATGGAGAAAAAAAGATTAAGCGTAAAAAAATGTTTTTGAAGTTTTAAAAACTATAAAAAAGAGTTAAACAGGATGATTTTTCTCCAAGTTAAACAAGAAGGATATATTTCTGCCATTGACATGCTCTGTGAAACATTTTTTAAACATCTTAAGGGATTAGGAAGTTTGATAATCTTAAAATTAGAGGGTTTATTAATATTTATATTAAATCCACAAAGCATAAATTTCAAATATGAGGTTTTGCAAAAGATTAAAAACAAAATAAATTTAAAAAAAAGAACATTTTATGCGAATTTTCCCCCAACATAATTTGATTTGAAGAAGAAATCTGTGTTTAAAAATATGTTCGAATCTGATATACGTTATGCGACTTCATAGGTGCATACTCAGAAAAATCTGAAAAAAAAAAAAAAAATACAGAATGTTCTCTTTATGTGTAAATATATGTTTATAAAAAAATTCCGGCGGAAGCTCGATATAGTGTCCGTAAAAAAATGAAAATTCCCTTTATTTGTCGATTATCACTGGTTTACGACGGAATAATAAAAACAAAAATTCTATTTTAAATCAAATTCTTTGAAAAACGTTTTCGTGCTGAACTTGTTTAAGTAAGTTTAACTTAAATAAATACACTTTTATAACTAAGGATTTGTCACATATATATTTATGTATCTGTAACGAAATTTAGCGATCGTTTCATACGGTTTAGAACAAAATTAAAACGGACTAAAATTGTTTCAAACACAAAATAAAGTTCTGATTATGCGCACTGTCAATTTGACTGCAATATCGTTTGTGTCGTAGACAACAAAAGAATATTACCATGGAAGCAACGACTTACTTAATATTGAAATGTATAAGGAGACCTTTTTTACTTTTAAAATGCACCTAAAACTTATCCAGCCAGTAAAACCGTGTAATATAAATAATTTGAGCGACATACAACTAGTATATATTAAACAGACTTATAGAAAAAATAATAAACTGTTTCATTAAAATAAACAACGTGAATACTTGATTCACAATACATTTATTACTAAATAGGTGCAAGTATATATAAGTTTTAAAAACATTTAAAATTATTCAAAATGTTAAAAAACATTGATGGCAGAAGTTGTCAAAATTCCTAGCACTTTCAGCTAAACATTAGCCGTCATCAGCGGAACTTCTGTTACTTCAAAGACATACGCTGTTTAAGTAGCAGAGAGTGAAGAAAAAAAAAATACACAAATAGCAGGTAGGGAAGGAAAGAAACTAGAGAAGTTGCTATAGAAACAGGGAAAACGGGGGGAGGAGGGAAGGGTTATTTAAAGCCAAATTCACCGGTTATTCAAAGTATATTAAACCATACACGTGGTATACTGTAGGAAAAAACACCATTACAAGTTTTCTTGTATCTCGCTAATATTTCCAGAGACTCTCTGATTATACAAATATTATATTGTGATGCATGTGCAATGATTTTAACCTCTTTAAATGAATATCAATGTCTGTATCTTTATTTAAACGAGATAGAGCTGTGGATAATTTACTTGCTTTTATGTCTGATATAGGTTCTTTAATCCTTTCTTGTAATTTTTGAATGGTCATGACAACATATATATGGGGCATTCTCACAATCTTTTGACTTTCATGTCCCTGAATAATAATTTTTATTTTAATACACATATTTGTGTTTTTTTTTAAATTTCATATACTGGGGAACATCCTATTGCATGATTGCACAACAATATTAACAAGATAAATGAGTTTTGGACAATGTTGGGGGTCCAAACACCTGGAAAACTCCTATACCGTCCCGTGTCCTTGATGCTGATTTTTAAGTTTGGAGCTGTCTGGATAAAATTGTTCCAATAAAAATAATTCGATGTAATTTTTTTCTGAAACTGGAACTATTGTTTTATATAAATATGTAGATAAAAATTAACCTGCACACATTTTTAGGATTGTTATTATTTTTTAAACTCTGTCCCTGGGTTTTAGATTTCTTACCATCCCTCTTCTAAAATTATACAGAAAATCATTTCAGATGCAGCCACAGAATTTCTTTCAAGTTTTTTCAAGCATGCAGAAGTACGCTAGAGAAAGAATGTCTAAAATTCTTTGACAGGAAATTTACTGTAGAATTTAAATCAGCATTTAAATATCAATTTCAAGCACCGCGGCTTTTTGGTAGTCTCACCGTCCCCAAGGTTTATTCCTGCACTTATCGAGGTAAATTAAAAAAAAATTAATTTAATCCAATGTTAACAACTGTTTTTAAAAATCAATTAACATTGTGGCTATCACTTAGTCTTAACATGATTTTCCTAAAAATAGGTGCTAATTTTCCATACCGTTCCATCCTTACCGTCCCTTTTATGCAATACCATCTCCTTTTTTTACCTTACCGTCCCTTCCTTAACACCCCTTTAAGACAATGTTATACAAAAATTCTGTATTTAAAGTACTACATTGTTATTATTTCTTATTTGAATGTCCTGTGGGTACTATGCAAATTCATTATAAGTAAAAATTTAGAAGAAAATAAAAAGATATAGGGGTTAAATGGTAAGAAAAATTAAACTTGCAAATTTAATTTAAACCTCAGTTAAATAAAAAAAATTCGCTGCTGACCATTTTTTCTTTATTTTGAATCATTAAGACATTCGTCTATCAGATTAAATGTTATTTTAGAAAGTTTAATTGTGTCAGATTTTTTCCCCAAAAATCAAAAGATTGTGAGAATGCCCCAAATACGTTTTCGAACTGCTATTATCTTTAAAAGGGATGATATAAACACCAGATTATTCATAACAATCTATGAGATGAATCATTCTGTGTACGAGATATTCTAACTTTGTGGGTGGTTTAGCAATGAGAATTATATTTCTTCAATGTATGCCTAGAAATATATTCCACAACGTTTTGAGCGGATTAGGCATACATTGAAGAAATATAATATAATTATCATTGCTAAACAAAGAGCAAGAGGGCAAGAGGCGAAGAAAATTGTGATGATGTTTTATCTTACAATATACCACGTATATGGTTTAACGTACTTGGAATAACCATTGAATTTGGTTTTGAATAACCCTTCCCTCGTCCTCCCGTTTTTTCCTGTTTCTGTAGCAATCCCTCAATTTTTTTTTTCGTTTCCCTCCCTCCTATTTGTGGTTTTTCGGTTTCGCACTCTGCTACTTAACCAGCGTATGTATTTGAAGCTACAGCAGTTCCGCTGATGACGGCTAATGTTTAGCTGAAAGTGCTAGGAAATTTTAAAACTTTTGACATCAATGTTTTTTAACATCTTGAATAGTTTTAAATCTTAGAAAATTATATATTTCTCCTATTTAGTAATAAATGTAATTGTTAATACGTATTCACGTTGTTTATATTATTTTATTAAGGTGAATATGGCGTTTCAATTTGAGGTACAGAGTTTCTATATATATTTTAACTATTTCATAGTTTAAATTCATTTCCTGCGCATATAAACACTCATTTAACTAGATCACCCAACCGGAGCATCAACCAAAAAATGGCAAATGATAAAACGCTCCGGCGGAAAAGTCCTACAATAATCCCCGATGCCGCAGACATCAGAACACACCCAAAACAAGAAGAAACCAGTAGAAAATGACACATATTCTGACGTACTTGCATCAGTAAATCATAATAATGTTTCAAAACAATTGATGTTGCTTTCATCATAATAAAAAAATATGTACGGTAGTGAGGTGTCTTAAATGTACAGGAAAAGTCAAAACTAAAGTTCTCTGTTCAAGATAATGGCGTGTTAATGTTCATTAAAGTGCACTGTTCACTAATGTTCGTATAAGTTCAATGTTCGAAAAAAGGTAAAAGATATGTCAGACAGAGCACATTTAATATACAAGGCACAATGCTGAGCTCGATTCTTCTGCAGTGTCAAAAAACCACGCAATATCCGTAGCAAACTACTGATAAATATGTATATTATGGTAGAAGCAAATAGTTACAATATAATTGTTAAAATTTATATTTAATAAATGAACATTCCTTATGAAGTGAGTTGTACATAGCACACAATTTTCTATAGTTTGAACGGGTGAGGGGAACGTTTGGAATGTTCCATCTCAGTGTAGAAGTCCTGTTGAATTTAAATGTACAAGGGGTTAATAACAGTTTCAAAAACACTAATGTAGTATACTTCCTACACTATCGCAATTTCACCTGTTATTTGGTGCTTTCCTATTTCAGACAGATACCATGGAAATGCTCCATGTGAAGAAAGAAAATAACTCATCACCTGGGATTCCCACAGAAATAAATCATCAACTTTGTTTAATATCGCAAAGTATCTCTTCCTTTGTCCAAATTTTACCGAGAAATTTGCCATTGATCATGTAGAAGAGTTTTAAAATGACGTTTTAATAAAGAGGTGGTGCAGGAATGCGTAGAACTTTGTCATAAAGATAATTTAATAACTGATTTTGCCCACATGTCCACTCTTTCATTTCCTGATATTTCAACATCCGATTTTATCCAGCCAACATCTATGACTTTATTATGTAACAGACGCAAATATTTGAAGATATTAAAAAGCTGACCGTTAAATAGAAATAAGCGCTGAAGAACGTAAATTCATGACACGATGTCAGTATAAGACGAAATGCATCATGTGGTGAACCAATGTACCAGTTGATAGCCTCGTCTATCGCTGCCAATTCAGCTTTAAAAACTGAGTTATAGTATTGTATTTTTCATATCTAGTATAGAAGAATCCTATGCAGCTCCTACACTGTTCATCATTCGAGATTCATCAGTATACAATACCAGCTGATTCACCGCGGATACTGCATCTTTGGCTTAACAAATTTTATATTTCAGTTTTCAAAAAAGTAAGGACAATTATATGTCTTCAGTTTATTCATAAAATCTTCACCTTTAAAATTCATATTGCCAATCATGACTGTGCCATTTCCATAAATAATATTATAACGCTTGGAAGAAAATTTCAGTCTTTAAAAAAAGTCAGTCTTTAAAAACTTTTCAGTCTTTGAAAATTTTAGTTTTATGTCTAGCAGTAGAGCACCCATCAAAGTACATAATGCGTCATTAGAAATCGTACGATATGCCTTTAAGGTATGTGCCTACCTTCGAAGCACTTTTGTTTTTGGAAAATATGAAATTTTTATCAAATACGTGTTTTTTTAGTTAAAATAGAGAATAAAACTACGCATTCATATAAATTTTTAAAGGAATGTTTATTAACTTTTTAAATTTAGGCTATTTTATTTAGGCTGCTTAAAATGGCGTTTAAATCATGTTTTTGTCTTAATTAGAACAGGAAATATTAATTTTTTCGTTTTGGCTTGTTTTCAAAATCTACCTTTCAATCTATGGTTGTCATGGAGACGACTTCTTGTGGAATTGCGTTTTTCTTCATGATGGATTTTTTCACCATAACTCTTATTTAAATTGTTATAAAACAAGAACAGGCTACAGATAAAGGGTTGAAACTTGGAACATGTCTTTTTCAATAGTTTTACTTTAATTTAGATTTAGCAAATTAAAAAATAATAATAACTTTTGAAAATATGACTTTTTAAAAAAAAAAGTTACATCATTTTTTTTCTAATTTTTACTTTAAATATTTTTAATTTTTTTTAAATTAATTTTTTTTAAATGGGGAATCTAAATTAAAACTTATATATTTCTGTTTAATTAAAAGAAAAAAAAATTCTACAGATAATATTTTGAGTTATAACGATTTTAAACTACACCACCTTTTTTAACAAAATTTAAATTTTAAATTAAAAAAAAATTATGAGGAGTTTTATCATATGATTTTGTTTGCAAATGATATGGTTAACCATCACAAAAAAATTCAGAATTTTAACTCAATAAATAAATTTTTTTTTGAAAATGTGTCCCGGACCCCCCAAATACATAAGTAGTTTCATAAGCATTTTTCTCAAAATAATTTTTTTTTAGTATGGGCCTTAAGGAGGCATTCCTGTAAGCTAGTATCGCGTTTAAACCTGGAATGTTACTTGGGTACGCCTGTAGCGTACTCCTTCTTTTTTGTATGTATTTTTTATGTATATATAAATTAAGCTTTTCTTTTGTTATTTTAAGGGGTCATACAGCTTTTAAATCTTCAAAAAAAAAAACAAAAAAAAAAAAAAACCAATATTTGAAAAAATATATATCATCATGTTAGTCATTTCTGAACACTTTAAAACAAAATGAATGACACTCTTATTAATTACTAAATATGAACCATTCTGAAAGAGAGTGCTTTAAAGTCATTTTTCTCAAAACGTGATTTTGTGGCATTGCACGCAAGGTAAACAACTTTTCGATGTAGACTGGGAAGCAGTTGCATAGGCCATCGAGTTGACGGCTGAAATTCAAGATTTAAACAGAGCTTAATTAGCATATTAAAATGCAACAGTTTTGTTTTTCAATCATAAAAAGGATGTAAATAAATTTTTGGGGTTCAGTGTAAGCAGAAATCTCTCAAGTATACTTTTTTTAAAGTTTTTTTACATGAAGAAGTTATTTTGTAATCATGCGCGCAACCTGTGATACCAATTTTATGCTCGACAAGTTAAAAAACGCTTATAACAACTTATTTTCCTCATTATGATCTCAAACTAGTATGTTGTGGCCATGACAAAACTTTCTTCTATATAAATCACGTCAATTAAATCGTTTAAATGGTACAAGAAATTAGATCAATTTAGCACCAGTTCATATCAAAGTATATCTGAATTTGAAGTTTGATGAAAATTCATGCATTAGTTCTTGAGATAGAGCTATAGCGTAAATTCTGAAAAATGTAGCATAGCAGCGCCACCTGTTGAGCGATTAACACCAAATCATAAACAGCACTACTTGATATCAAGGTATACCTGAATCTGAAGTTTGATGAAAATTCGTGTATTAGTTATTGAGGTAAAGCTATAGTGGAAATTTTGAAAAATGAAGCATAGCAGCGCCCCCTGTTGAGCAATTTAAGCCAAAATGTATAAAACGTCAAATCGTGTCAAGGACTAACTGAATCTGAAGTTTGATGAAAATCCGTGCATTAGTTTTGAAAATTGAGTTATTGTGAAAATCGTTGAAAAGGCTGCATAGCAGCGCCATCTGTTGAGCAATGTACACCAAAAACTAAACAGCACTAATTCATATCCAGGTATATCTGAATCTGAAGTTTGTTCAAATTCCAAGCATTAGTTCTTGAGGTAGAGCTATTGCGGAAATCGCAAAAAATGCAGCATATCAGCGCCACCTGTTGGGCGATCTACACTAAAAAGTAATCAGCACCAATTTATATCAGGGACTAACTGAATATATGTTTTATTAAGTTCCGTGCATTAGTTCTTGAGACAGAGACTCACAAAATTTGTGTCACATGCATACTATTTTTTATAATATTAAAAATTCGATGCCATAATTGAGAAGAGCTATAAAGAACACAGCCGTTAACAGATCCTAAAAAAATTTCACGAAAAAACTACAAAAGAGCAAACGTGTCAAATTTGAAAATGGTCATGGGCGTTAAAACGAAAATCCATCCTTGAATGTACGCTTCGAAAGTATTGGCAAATAAAATGTGATCAACCTTTTTGAAGCAACCTGTTGTAAAACCTTCGACTTACAGGTGGAAGTGGTAGCGTGGAACTTCAGTCAAGCGGAGGCCCAAGTAATATTTAAATCAAACGATTTATTTAAATGACGTAAGATAAATTAATATTTCTTGATTAATACTTGCATTACAACTATATTATATTTTCTGGGTACTTTACAGCTGGCGACAATGTTCATTAAATGTATAATGATCAGAGTATAGGATTAGCATTCAAATTCTACTGGATTCTTTCTCGATATAAATTCAAAATCCTGTCACGATAGTCTCTTAAGAAACAGCTGCCTCTGTTTTCTTGTGTATACCAATCCGTTGTCAACTACACATATCTCGCGGTTTCCACCGGAGAAACCTTACCCTGCCCGAATCGGCAGACTGCTTCGGACCTGTCCGAAATCTCAGCCCCAAACTTTTTGAGAGCAACTCCCTCCTTGGGATTCCAAACACATCTTCCCGTTAACTTGCCTTTCTTAAAACCAAGGCTATCTATATCCCACTCAGGACCCACTCAGTGTCTAGGTTGAATGACATCACTAACAAGCTTCAATATCATAGGCCAAGAGAGACCCTCGCTGCTAGCGTGAGAAAATTTCGCATCTAGTTTCATTTTTAAATTGTCCTGGGAAAATATCGGCAAGCTTGCTACTTAAAAGGGATTCCGTAACTCCTCTTTTTTTCATGCCTTTCTCCTTTTCAGTCAACCTTTAAGATTGGTTTAGATAGATTGATTCTTTTTATCATTTCCTGCAGAACCTTGAAACTTAGAAATATTTTGAGCTTGTATGCTTATACATTGCTTTTCCTATCTAGGGTTCTACTTGAAAATATATGGGACTTTTTTTGTGAATTACATTGGATTCGTCACACTGTATTTCAGATTCTCTCTCAGTATATACTAACAACTAAAAGCACAGATATGCTAAGTCTATTTTTTGCGAATTTGAATTTTAAGTAAATCTGGTATGGTTATCAAAGTTAAGTCAAGACAACAGCGCGATTCACGCGATTGTAATAACATACTATAAAAATAAGGAGAAACGAAAAAGGCTATGTTCCAGTAAATCCTTTGACATTAATGCGCACTCGTGTATGTCTAAGCATAAACAGATTTCAACTAAACTATGTTTATAGGAAGATTATGTGTTGGAAATAGTGGTATTCAAATTTTTTACAAATATTTTCCAGTGGTAACCTGGTAAATGAGAAATTGAGAATTATTTTGCTTTAAGAGGATATATATGTCGGACAAAATCGCTACCAAAATTTGTATTTTGCTTTGAAATATGGAGTAAATACAGGGCGTCTATAAATTAAATGACCCAACTTTAAAGTTTTCCACAGACGAAACTATTGCTTATAAAGTTGTGAAATTTTGTGAAAGCCACAAAAAAAGATGGGAATTTGTTAAAGTGAAAAACAAATTAATTGAAAATCTCGCTGCCCGGGGGCGTTTTTAAATAAATTACATATTTAGCATGCTTTTACGATAGTTTAAAATTTTATTTATTAACTTTACCTGATCTTAAAGACAGATTTTCACGACATGTTCTCAGCATTTACCAAAGCACACTGCTGTCAACTGTGGAACATGCTATCTTACGATTCCAGATAGCATCTGAAAATGATGACCCAGTGTTGCCAGATTGGGGACTTTTTTGTACCCAGTTTGCAAATTGTCACCGCTTTTTTGCAATAAAAATATTCGCCCTATTTAAAAGTAGACGAAAAATTGTGAATAATAAGCTAATTATACTTTTTTAAAAGAGTGGTGACAGTCAAATAATCTGAATTCAAAAAGTCCCCAATCTGGCAACACTGTGATGACCGTCATGTGGAAAATGTTTGATTGTAGTAAAATTTGTAATTTATCGTACATGTATGTTAAATGTGTAATTTGTTAGAAACTCCTTCTGGTGGCGAAATTTGAACTAATTTTTTTTTTCGCTCAAACAAATTCTCATACATTTATTATGTCCCCCACAAAATTTCACAACATTCTGAACAATAGTTCATCTCTAAGCAACTTTAAAATAGGGTCGTTTAGTTATGGACACTTCGTACTATTAGTTTATTGAATGTCACTGACTTGAAATTCATTGAAAGCAATCATATCTTCCTAGAAACACATATTATTCATGCAGCCATTGAAAGGACCCGAAAACATAAAAATCCATGTTCGCCTGAATTTTCTAAAAAAATATCAAAACACGGCTGATTTAGAGCTAAAAAAATAGCAACAAGAAGCAAAAGAGGAGGAGAGAAATGAAAAACACAATTTTTAATTTAAACATACCAAGAATTTTACTCAAGTTTTATAAAATATTTCATACCAGAATTTTTATTTAAAACTATTTTACTTTTATATTTAACTTATTTGAGCACAATTGGTACCTTACCCGTGTCCCTAATACTTAGCGCACCAGTTTAAAAATAAAGTTTTTCAAACAAAGAAAACTCAAACTTAACTTTCTTTAAATAAACAACCAAATTCTTGAAACGTCAGTCGTCTAAAATTAATTGCATTGAATAAAAAAAATAAATAAAGTCGCACAATTAGATTTGCTTATGTAAAACATTTTTCCTCTTAAAAACAGAAGGCCCTATTGTTTTGCGCATGTGCATTTAAAGAACATTTTCGACAATTTCGATTGGCTGGTTGTTTTCAACTATGAAAATTATCACATCCGGAACTGATGGCATGGGTTGTTTAAAAGAAGAGCGGTTTCAAATCAATTCATGAGAAGAAAATGGGTGGTAAAAGATTGACGGTAGAGCTGCGGAAAAATATAATCGAAAAACAAATTAGTGGGTGTCTAATGAGGCAAATAGGCAAGGATTTGATAATTCCTGAATCAACAATGCGTTATGTTTTGAAAACTTTTTTTGTAAGCCGAGATATACAGCCAAGAAACAGTACTGGTCGCCCATCAACAACAACGGCCCGAGAAGATCGAATGTTGCATCGAGTGGTAATGGACAGTAGACCAGGAACGATGACAGAAGCCGCATCCCTATGGCAAGAGAGCATAGGGCGACTAGTGACTCGTAAAATGGCTACAAAAATATTGCATAAAAGAGGTTTCAAATCTTACAAAAGCAAACGTAAGCCAATGTTAACTCCTACACAAAAAAAGAAACATTTTCTGTGGACTGTGGATCACTTAAAATGGATAGATCAGCAATGTCAAAGTGTTATATGGTCGGATGAATACCCTTTTCCAGTTTTATATAGAAATATCTGTCGTCGGTCGTACGGCAAGCAAATGAAGCTTTAAACCCAAAATGCGTCAAACAAGAGATCAGGTTTCAGTCATATGTTCCAATTTGGGGATGTTTTGGTTATTCTGGTGTCGGCCAAATGATGCCTTATAACGGGACTATCAATGCACAACGTTATCGGGACATTTTTCAGAATAAGCTGTTGCCTTCAATTCAACAACTTGGCCTTCAATCGGGCTATCTTTTTCAACAAGATTTGGCCAAACCGCATACAGCTGGGACAACGAAAACCTGGCTTCAGCAAAAGGGTATTCCTGTGAAAGATTGGCTTCCAAATTCACCGGTCACCAATTCTATTATAGATTTGTGGCGGTACTTAAAGAAGGAAGTTCGAAAAAGAAAACCACGTGACAATCAGCAATTGAAAAGAATTCTTCTTGAAGAATGGCAAAAAATTCCAATTTCTGAGTGAAAACGATTAGTTTCAACTATGTCGAGACGAGTGAGAGATGTTTACTTTGCCAAAGGAGGACCAACGAAGTGGTAAGACTTTCTCATTTCGTAACATTCGAACATGCGCAAAACATTAGGGACATAAAAAACTTGCAAGGAAATGGATTTCATTAGCCACAAAATGTGTCGTTTATTATTGGTTGTTCAATTTCACTATGTAATAGTAAAATGTATCATTTTTCATTAAAATAATTTACATAAAAAATTTTTGAATTATTTTTAACAGTTATTGTCAAAAAAGCATCGACAAACTAATGCGCAAAAAATTAGGGCCACGGGTAAGGTATTTTATTTTATGAAGATTGATGGTTGGTTTTTGGTATATTGAGTGTTAAGTGAAACAAAACTGTAAATACTTGTAATTTATTATGAAATTGGAGGACTGCGTACAATTTGTATATAAATATTTATCCTACACAGATGTTTTATATCTTTTTGTTAAAATTAGTATTGTTTGTGGTCTGTAATTTTCATATAAAATAATCATGTTGAAACCAGAAATTTTACTTCATAAAATAGAAAGTTATATTTGATAATTTTTTATATCGCAACATTATATATAAAAAGTAAAATATCTGGTCATATTCCTTTGTTTTAAGAAATATAAGCTATGAATTAACGTAAATGATTTTTTAGTTAGAAATGACTTTAAACGTATGGTTCTGGCTTTAAAAACACTTCTGCAATATTGCAATGCATATAATGAGCCTAAACAAAAAGGGATATTCCATTTAAATTTTAAGTAATTCAATAATTAGTGCGTCATGATTTTTCACGAACTATCACGATATAATATATGCGCGCTCTTACGTTTCATATATATATATATACAATGCTCAAAAAAATTAGGGGAGCAAGTAAAAAAGTAAAGAGAACAGTGCAAGACAGCCATGTATGGCATACAATGGATAGTACACGTGTATCAATGCGCAATACAGAAAAAAAGACGCAAAAAAATTGTAAGGTAGCTTTTATTCTTTGAAAAGATGAAAAGAACATGAAAAGTTTGTTTAGGGCAACAATTTGGTTTCATGTAAGTGATAAAAAAATGTATTGTTTAGAAATGATGCAAGATTTTTAATATGGCGTATGGTCTCCTCGAACAGTTAAAACTCCTGCACATACGTTTTCCATGGATGCGATAAGGTTATCAATGAGACTTTGGGAATACTGTTCCACTGCTCAAGAATTGTCATCTACAAGTCCCCGGACAGTAAAAGGAGGCTTCGGTCTTGCAACAATGCATCGTCTGAGTATGTCCCAAACATGCTCGATCGGATTTAGGTTAGGGGAGCATGCTGCTCATTTCATAAGCTGTATTGTTTTAGCTTCAAGCATGTTTTCCAACTGTATGAAGTCTGTCATTATCATGCATGGAAAAAAATAAATCACTAATTGCTGCAACATAAAATACGACATGAGGTCTCAGTATCTCGTCTGTATAACTTTGGACCGTCAAAGTGCCATTCCGAATGACATGTAGGCCCGTACGTGCACCTATGCGGATTCCAGCCAATAGCACCAAACCACCTCGTCTGCAATGTGATCTTTCACGAACGAATGTGGGATTTATTTTGAGTGCCTCTTTCTCTCCATGCCAAAGCACATCAGATGTCACATCCATACTTAAACAGGACTCGTCTGTAAACAGAATTTGACTCCAAGAACGGTGCCTCCAAACGCGTTGTTCAGTTCCCTACCTTCTTTGGGCTGCACAGTGGCTTGATGTAAACAGAATACAGACCATTGGCTTACGTGAATAGAGACCACCATGATGAAGCCTATTTCGGACTGTTTGGCTGGACACCCTTCGTCCTGTGGCCAAGAACAACTGTGTTTGCAGCTGAGTAGCATTGTCCGTTCCGTCTCGACGAGCTGTTAACAGGATATATCGGTCATCAGTTTTTGTGTTAGCACATTTTCGATCTTGCACTTGTCGATGACTACCATTCCATGTGTCTTGGAATCGATTCCAGAGCCTTTCATGGGCACTTTTTGCTATTCCAACAACGTCCACTACACTTCGTTGTGTTTCCCCAAATTCAACTGTCCCGATAACACGCCAAGCCGTGCATTGCGCTAAATCATGTTGTTGTGACATTTTCAAGCTACCATTTTACGTGACTTATCGGTGAAAATATTTGTGTAATTTCGTTAAAACCATGTGCTCCCCTAATTGTTTTGAGCAGTATATATATATATATATATATATATATACAGGGTGATTCTAAATTTTTTTTACAAAATAAGAAGGTGATAGCACGCATCCAAACGAGCAATACTTACCTTAGAACATGGGGTCGCAAATCACTTATTGAGTCACTAATATAGGGCGTTTCACCCTAGCTGAAGTCGGAATGTGGATAATAGATTTGCGAAAAATAAAAATATTGCAATAAAAATGTAATGATATGTACCTTGTTTTGTATGAAATGTGATAACATCACAAACAGTTCTGGAAAAGCAGGGTGCTCAAGCAATCGTTGATAGCGTATGAACTAACCATCTCAGTGCTAAATGTGGAGCGTCAAGTGCATACTGTTGGTGCGTATAACGGAAAGTTTTATCACTTTTTTTGTGTTATCATATTTACAACAAAGATGAGCACATCTATTAAAAGTTTCATTATAATATACTTCAGTTTTTTTAATGTGATCACCGTCAAATAAAGTTGGATTAGGGTAGAACACGTTGTATTTTTGATTAAATCAGTGGTTTACGATCCTATGTTCCATTATAATTATTGTCATCTGGATGGGTACTATCACCCCCCTTATTTTGTAAAAATAATTTAGAATCACCCTGTATATATTTATATACTACATATACGTACATTTAATTTAAAATAAAAGTTAAAATAAATGAAAAATCAAAACAAGAATTAGATAAAGTAATTTTTCAAGAATCCTAAAATACTGTAAATAAAGTGAAATTTAAAAATCTAAGTTAATAAAATGTATAAAGACTCTTCTACACTGTTTCTCAAATTCTTCCAAACATTTACTCTGTCGTATTTTGCATTAAAAGTAAACGAAAACAAATTAGCCTATTTGAATATAACTTTTATTGTTTGATTTAGAATCACTTTCCCGGTTTAAAAAATAATAAAAAAAAATAAGAAAGGGAGAGATAATTTAATTACAAGAATTTTTACACTTAGATTCTTTTTCGTTTTACAATGAACAATTTCCACTGAAAGTTTCTTAATGGAAAGTTTCTGTTTAATTAAATAAACATTTTTCAAAAGTATTTGACTCTGGTACTTTTAGATTAATCTCGTTACTTTTTTTTATTTTAGTTATAAAAATAGTTTTAATTTATCATGATTTTCAAATGAAGGTTTATCATTATAAACTGCATTAATTTAATAATAAATATGCAAAAATATGAAATTTGTGTATTTTAAAGGGATTACATTTTTTTTAGTTCAGTCTTTTCTAAAAAAATGAAAACTGTGCTAATTTTGCAGTGAATGAAGAATGAGAAACATAGAAATGTTTACAAAGGAAAACGTCAATAAAAAAGTGTAGCGTTACAAAATAGTTAACACCAAACTCTTTGTTAACAAACTATTTGTTTATGTTACATTTTCCAAATAAACTTTATTTAAAAGCCCATTTTTTGATAGAGTTAAAATTGGATTAATAAGATTTTTTGAATTGAAAGTATAATCAATCAAAGTGAAAACCATAGTGCATGTCATGACATCTAGTGTTCCTTTTAGGCTAAGTTTCACGGTTGCCAGTTTGGCCTTCTTGTAATTCCAAAACTTCGAATTCATACCGGAAATTTTAAAAGAGGAATTTTTATTTTAAGCAATCATGAAATATCTGCCATTAAATAAACAAAAGAAGAATTTAACTATAAGAAGAATTATAAAGAATTTCTGGTATGAATGAGAAATTTCGAAATTAAAAAAAAGGCCGAAGTGACAACCCTGCTAAGTTCAACCTATGACTAATGGCGGATAAATTTGTTCTTTCTGAATAGATTGTCAAACTCTACTTCATTCCTATACGAAATACATTTCGTATAAGTTCTGGTAATTAAGGGTCAAATCGAAACTGGGTACCATCTGACAGATTTTTTAATTCATTTTAATTCACTAACATATCAAATTGGCAAGTGTTCTTGTAAAAAAACTCCGTAAACTTTTTTCTGCTTTTCCGTAAATACAGAAGATATTTCAGAAAAGGCTGTCAAAGGTGTCGTTTTGAATCGAATTTACTGACGTGATAGCTGAAGATAGACACAAAAGTGCCACCCCGAGACAATAATCACTTAAAACTCATAGACCGAGAGGCTGCTGCGCAAATCATCATCTCATCCAGTTATCGGCTCCAGGACCAGTTAAAACTCGATTCGCTTACTAAAATGCAATCTGCCAAGTCTTGTCTTGGTGGAAAATACCTGCAAACCCGATTTTACTGGTTGACTGGTAGATTTACCATTGTGTTTTCTTGCTCTCCCTATTTTCATACTTTTGGGTGCAGGAAAACACAATGATAAACATACCGATCAACCACTAAAATCAGGTGGGCCGGTGGTTTCCACCAAGATTTGACTTGGCAGACTAATTGTATTTTAATATGCTAATTGAGTTCTGTCTAATCCTGGAATTTCAGCCTTCAACTCGATGAGGTGATGCTCTGTGCAGCCGTTTCCTGGTCTCTCAAGATTTATTTCATTTATCGGAAAATGAAAGAAAAAAAGAAAATAAATATAAAATACTTCAAGAATTCAGCCCGTGAGTATCATTTGCTTATAAATAAAAATGAGTCAAAAAAATGTGTCAGAAAGTTTCGCATTATTGAGTGGAGGAATTTTTTTTTTTCAGAATCGCCTTTATATGAATCACTATCACGAATTAGTTCATCAAATTATATTTTTACTAAAGATGTCCTTCCTTTAATCCATTAACAAATTCATAGTTGCCAACCTCGCGCTTTTTTAAAATGGAAAAACTGCCTCTCAAGCAGAAATTTTATGTAATAAATGAAAAGAAGTATGTTTCAAATGACTAACTACATAGAAGCAAAACGCATTAATTAAATAAAATTTCTGCTTCAAAGTATTTTTTCTGTTTATCAAAATAGCCCTCGGAAAGGTTCGCCAGCATGACTCCTACCCCAAAAATGGTACAATTTTAATCATCTTTAAGAAGGTTAAATAATATTTATTTAAAGATAATCTTTTTATCATCTTAAAATATATAACATATTTTTTATATCTTAACCCCTTGAGGGGTGGTGGGACATATTATATCCCACCTAAGTTTAATTAAGATTTGCACCAGAAAATTTGAATTAAATTTTACTTTTATATCTTTGGGGGAAATGAGTTGGAAAATTGCTTTTCCTTATTTTGAAATATATATATTTTTTTTCCCCGGTAAGAATTCAGCATTACACAAACGTAATTGCTTGGCCCTCAAAGGGTTAAAGAGGGATTTGCCTCTAGTAGGCCGAAAATAGTCTGTTTTTTAACTTTTTTTTTTTTCTGGAAGAGGAATAAAGTTTTTAGCACCGGGTTTTTGCATGTTTTTGATTTGATTTGATTGCCTAAGAGTGACTGCTCAGATGAGGAAATCAAGTCTGTAGAACATAACGCTCCTCCCGGTTTCCTTTATTACGGGCTAATAAAAAAAAAAAAAAAAAAAAAAAACAAAAAAAAAAAAAAAAAAAAAAAAAACAATGATTAGTGTTAGTTGATCCCGCCGAAAGCGCGACAAGGGGAGGGGCGGGGTGGATTTGAATAATAAGGATGCTTTTGATTATCATTTGAAGAACATCTCAAATGTTTTTAACAAAACATTGATGATGTGGCTCCCTTTTGCGTGGGTGGATGTCATAGTGTGCGCGCCCTGTACTTCTGATCAGTCGGGATCGTCAGAGTTGTTTGCTATCAATTTTCCTTAAGTATTATGAAAGTAGATAATATTGTCTGGAGCTTCAAGAACTTGAGGTCAAAAATTGGAAAATCAACTAACTGGCAGCCATTTGAAAAAAGGTTTGTTTCTAACCCTTTTTTTGCACTTTGACGTACTTCTAAAAATATTTATTTTTTACAAAAATGGCTGAAAGTGGTCAAAGCTCCAATAAATTATATCGCCTTTACTTCAAAAAATTAGCAGGATCGGTTTAATAATTTTTTTGTTCTGATCCCGTACATTTTGACAAAAAGTCATTTTGCGTAAAATTCGTTTATAGTGATCCAAAACAGTGTAAGCCTACGGACATTTTGCGGTAAAGCACCAAATTACTACGAGAGAACTTCGAATTCGGCCAACTCGTTTTAACGGGACAATCTATACACTATAGGTAATAAAAAATATTTAAAAAAAATTCGTATTTTTTTCTTTTTTTTCAAAAAATAAGTGTAGCGGTTGGGAAACTTTATGGTTATGCGACATAAAGTTTGCAAACTTTTCGCTAGCTATCTAATATTTAGGCATATAGAAGCTTTTGTACAACATATCATGCGCTTAAAGCAAGCTTACATAAAGTTCACCTTTTATGCACGAAAACAGTATACACGCAAACCAAACATAAACAAACATGCACACTAACCTAGTAATAGGTATACCAAATGTGAATAATCATATTAATAATAGCTCCACCAGTAGCCAAGAAGTTCTGCTCTCGAAACTGGTAGCTACGGGAGGTGCTGGGTTCGAACCCAATCGCGCCCGTCGGCCTAATCGTTTGAAATTTTCCGTGGTTTTCTTAGGACCTTGGATTTACTTGCGTAAATATGGGTTAGGTTCCCTTAGAAAGACCCCTACGAAGGGTGCACCCTCCCCTTAGGGCCTATATCCCTCGTGTTGATAATTGGCCGTTATAAATACAACCAACCACCAACAATATTAATAATAATATTGCATAATTATAAAACATAACCTTTTTTGAATATGGGAGAAAAATACGTTTAATAATTATGTTTAAAAAACACAAATAGAACGATTTATCCCATTGCAATACACCAACGATAAAGGTCAAGGTCGTAACTTCTTCATGATGTTAAAAGTCGCTATCTACATGATATTTGATCAGTTTTGTTGTTTTTCTATATTTATTCATTATTTTTTACTTTAAAGATTTAACATATTGTGTTTGTAATATTTTTCTAGCAGATAAAGTTAATAATATATTTAAAAAATCCTGATCGATTATTATGCGACCCATTAGTAAGTCGCGACCACTGTTCTAGAAAACTGCGCAATGTCTTGCAATGAATTTACATTTGTAACCTGTTGGATGTGCCAATACCAAAATTTTCTCCTATCTTATACATCTTAATATTTCAAAATGTAGTTAAAGATGTTAATACTGCAATATAATTAGTTCAGTAACTATACCGACTTTGATTTCCATCTTAAATTTCTGCTTCAGTCAATTAGTCGTAGTAAACGAGTTAATCTCGATCATGATATTTATTAAAATCAATATTTTTTCGTTATTCTGTTGTACATCAGCTGTTTGCGAATAGCTGGTTTAGCAGGAAGCGAGTACCCGCCGCTGTACGAACCGCCGATGGACAATAGAACTACGAAAAATCAAGAAAAGTATACAAAAATCGCTATCACAGCGCCTCTTTCCTGCGAAATATTTCTAAATTCAACGAAGACCTATTGCCTATAGCCAAAAACGCACACATAAAATTTAGTTCAGTTCTATTCATAAGTTCATACACTTTTCGATGGTAAAATAAAGAAAACGGCACAAAAATCGTTATTACAGAAGCCTTCCGGCAAAATATTTTCAAATTCAAGGAGAAACTGCTGGTCAAAGCCAAATATATATACAGAAAATTTGGTTCAATTCTATGCATAACTTCTTGCACTTATTAATGGTACAATAATGAGAATGTCACAGACATCGTTATTACAGCGCCCCCTTCAGGTGGAATATTTCCAAATTATCGCAGTACCTGCTGCCCATAGCCAAAAACTACACAAAAAATTCTGTTCCGTTCTATGCATAACTTAATACATTTTTCGATGGTACAATAGTGAAAATTACATAAAAATCGCCATTACAGCGGCACCTTCCGGCAGAAAGTTTCCAAATTCAGGGAGAGCCTGCAGGCCATAGCCAAAAACATACACAAAAAATTTGGTTTAATTCTATGCATAACTTCATACACTTTTCGATGGTACAATGGCGACACACGGACAGACGGTCAGACAGATATGCATTTTGTATAAACATGTTTTTGGGATCTCTGCCCCATAAAACGTATAAATCCGTCGAAAACCGGAAGTCAAGAAAATTTCTATTAAAATACTTTCTTCTATTGAAGATAAAAGAAAGTAAAAACTTTGAAATATACCATAATATTCAATTGTACCATAATACCCCGCTAATACTCACATAATACTCATAATATTACGAAAGCTGTCTATACATAAACGTTTTTCCAGTGTTCAATATTCAAACCATTTAAGGGGGTTCAGGGCTTAACAACTTTTAAAATATCGATTTTTTTAAGTATCTATTTTGATTAATCAATTAATTCTGAACACAGTGCAAAAAACCTCATTAAAATATTTGCATTTTTAACGGAGTTATAAGCATTTATGTAACAAATACTTTCATAGCCGTACCCATTTAATTGCAACTTTAAGTCGCGTTTAATCGGAACTTGATTTTTGACTACAATCCGTAAGATTTAAAAAATAACTATTTGATGGGATGGCTTAAATTTTTTTTTTGCATGGATATAACATCATTATCTATAGAATGAATTAATATAATTTAGATAGTTTAATATTTTGAGTATTTTTAATTTTTAAAAAATGTATTTTTTAGGGGTTTTTTTTAATTTTTAAATTTGCGTTTTTTTAATAAGGTTTCCTTTGAGTGGCAGTTATATCCTTAATTCATTCTTTAGAGTAAAGTTTTCTGATCATTTTAAAGGAAAAAATCCCTGCCGGCCCGGCCTACAGGCGGAGGTAGATTTCGAAGTTAAGTATACTAATTTCACAAACAAAAACCAAATCATGATTAGAGATAAACCCACTTTAAACATTTTATCTGGCCGCTTTTGACGAGTTTTTATTTCATTTTTATATAATAACAGGTTTTTATCAGAATCATGTTAGGGCGGTATTCAAAAAAATACATTTCAATGCTCAACAACTCGAAATTTTCTGGCATAACTCCAGATTCATTTTCAATAGGAAAAACATGAAACTTGTTGACGTGATTTTTAAAGAGATTTATAAGCGACCTGTGTTTTTAATTTTCGTTCAATTAATTAAAACTTGATACATAAACAATTATTTTCTCAGTAAGACAATATTTTTCGTTTCTAACACAATCGCTTCGGGAAATTCCGTTCAAAATGCCCACTTTGACATCATTTTTTGAAATATATTCTGCCTCTGTCAAAAAATCGATCATTACGATACATTATATAGTTTCTGAATAAGCAAATCTACCAATTGGATGCGTTTGAGAGCAAAAATGAATTTAAAAATGAGTCAGAAAATAAGCAGTTTTGATTTGAATACTCCCTTAATACGATGATTTTTCCAACACAATCCGCTTCGGGAAAATCGGTTCAAAAGGCCCACTTTGACAGCATGTTTTAAAATATATTCTGCCTCTATCAAAAAATTGACCATTACGGTACATTATATAGTTTCTGAGTAAGAAAAGGTACCAATTGGAAGCCTTTGAGAGTAAAAATGAATTGTAAAATGAGTCAGAAAATAAGCAGTTTGGGTTTGAATACACCCTTACTAAGATGATTTTTTTCTTCAACCGCTACGTATTAGGTAGCTTTCATTACAAAAAGCTACCTATTGCAGCCGTTCGGAGGAAACCGATTTCAAAAAAATTTGGTATATTTTCATCGATCATGACCCCCAGACCCCGAAACCACCCTCCGTTGAAAACTGATATATATATATATATATATATATATATATCTGACCTATGTCACACTGTAACTCTCGTATTTATGAACCGATTTGGATGTAATTCGGTGTGTACATAGTACATACCAATGTCTCGACCGAGTTCGTTGGCCAGCTTCATCCGCCATTTTGTTTCAAAATGGCGGCCATTTAAAATTTAAAAAAAATTAAAATTTGAAATGTGGTACCAAGAAATTAAAAATGGAAAAATATTTTTTTCTTATGTATTTGACCTTTATACAAAGACTCCGGAGCAGTTTTTGTTTCGTCTATATCTTAAAAAAGTCCTTCCGGCCAGTGCCGGGAGGAAGAGGTAGCTTTCATAATCCTTATTTAAAAAAAGCCAACTTATATCATGCAAACACACGAAGCTCAATTTAGTGGAAACCGAATATAGGAGATTCAATACTAATTTTTATCAATATAATGAATGAGACTTTCGCGAAATTATTCAGCTTTATCCAAGCTGCTTTTCTTTAAAGTAACTTATATTTGGCTGCCAAATTCGGCAATTTCTTAAAGTGCCTGTCATTTTAAGACAACATGGTGGATGAGGCTAAGCAGTGAACTTGGTCGAGAGCTTAGTAATTGCTGTGCACATGCTCACTTACATCGGAATCGGTTAATATATAGGAGTGCTGTCGCATGCAAAAAATCAGATTTTTCAAAATGTCACCCACAATAGAAATTGAAACTGATATATCTGAGCCATTTTTTAAGGTAAAGACAAACAAAAAATGCTCCTGAATCCTTATATCAAGATCAAATACTTAAGAAAGAAACCTTTTTCAATTTCTAATTTTTTTGCACCTCACTTTAAATATATATATATTTTTTAATTTAATGGCCGCCATTTTGAAACAAGATGGCTGATGAATCTGGCCAGCGAACTTGGTCGAGGTGTTGATGTATACTATCCACATGCCTTCTTACATCGAAATAGGCGAATACGTGTGTTATCGCGTGACAAATACAAGATCGTTTCAAAATGTTAGCCATGCTAGAAATTCAAAGTGCTATAAATCAACCATTTTTTAAGATATCAACAAAAGAACAAATTTTCAGAAACAAAAACTGCTCCGGAATCTTTGTATCAAGGCCAAACACATAAAAAAAATCTTTTTCATTTTCAAATTTTTTAATACCTCATTTTGAATTTTAAAATTAATTTTTTTTAAATGGCAACCCTTTTGAAACAAGATGGCGAATGAAGCTGGCCAACGAACTCGGTCGAGACATTGGTATGTACTATGTACAGACCAAGTTACATCCAAATAGGTTCATAAATACGCCTGTTATCGCGTGACAAAAATCAGGTCGTTTTAAAATGTCAGCCACAAGAGAAATTAAAAATGCTATTACTCAGCCATTTTTTTTTTAGATATAGACGAAAGAAAAACTGTTCCGGAATCTTTGTATTAAGGTCAAACACATACAAAAAAAATCTTTTTCATTTTTCAATTTTTTGGTAACTCATTTAATTTTTTTTATTTTTTTATTTTTTTAAATGGCCGCCATTTTGAAACAAGATGGCGGATGAAGCTGGCCAACGAACTCGGTCGAGATATTTGTATGTACTATGTACACACCAAGGCACATCCAAGTCGGTTCATAAATACGCCTGTTATTACGTGAGAAAAATCAGGACGTTTCAAAATGTCAGCCACGCTAGAAATTCAAAATGCTATAACTCAGCCATTTCTTAAGATATAGACGAAACAAAAACTGCTCCCGAATCTTTTTATCAAGGTCAAACACATAAGAAGAAAATATTTTTTCAATTTTCAATTTTTGGCACCACATTTCAAATTTAAATTTTTCTTAAAAATTTAAATGGCCGCCATTTTTAAACAAGATGGCGGTTGAAGCTGGCCAACGAACCCGTTCGAGACATTGGTATGTACTATGTATAAACGAAGTTACATCCAAATCGGTTCATAAATACGCCTTTTATCGCGTGACAAAATTCAGGACGTTTCAAAATGACAGCCACGCTAGAAATTCAAAATGCTATAACTCAGCCATTTTTTAAGATATAGACGAAACAAAAACTGCTCCGAAATCTTTGTATAAAGGTCAAATACATAAGAAAAAAATATTTTTCCATTTTCAATTTTTTGGTACCACATTTCAAATTTTAAATTTTTAAAAAAATTTTAAATGGCCGCCATTTTGAAACAAAATGGCGGATGAAGCTGGCCAACGAACTCGGTCGAGAGACTGGTATGTACTATGTACACACCGAATTACATCCAAATCGGTTCATAAATACGCCTTTTATCGCGTGACAAAATTCAGGACGTTTCAAAATGTCAGCCACGCTAGAAATTCAAAATGCTATAACTCAGCCATTTTTTAAGATATAGACGAAACAAAAACTGCTCCGGAATCTTTGTATAAAGGTCAAATACATAAGAAAAAAATATTTTTCCATTTTTAATTTTTTGGTACCACATTTCAAGTTTTAAATTTTTTTAAAAATTTTAAATGGCCACCATTTTGAAACAAAACGGCGGATGAAGCTGGCCAACGAACTCGGTCGAGACATTGGTACGTACTATGTACACACCGAATTACATCGAAATCGGTTCATAATTACGGGAGTTACAGTGTGACATAGGTCAGATATATATATATATATATATATATATATATCAATTTTGAACGGAGGGTGGTTTCAGGGTCTGGGGGTCATGATCGATGAAAATATACCAAAATTTTTTGAAATCGCTTTCCTCCGAACGGCTGCAATAGGTAGCTTTTTTGTAAAGAAAGCTACCTAAAATGGCTGAGTTATAGCATTTTGAATTTCTAGAGTGGCTGACATTTTGAAACGTCCTGAATTTTGTCACGCGATAAAAGGCATATTTATGAACCGATTTGGATGTAACTTCGCTTATACATAGTACATACCAATGTCTGGACCGAGTTCGTTGGCCAGCTTCATCCGCCATCTTGTTTAAAAATGGCGGCCATTTAAAAAATTTAAAAAAATTTAAAATTTAAAATAAGATACCAAAAAATTGGAAAATGAAAAAGATTTTTTTCGTATGTGTTTGACCTTAATACAAAGATTCCGGGACAGGTTTTGTTTCGTCTATATCTAAAAAAATGGCTGAGTTATAGCATTTTGAATTTCTATTGTGGCTGACATTTTAAAACGACCTGATTTTTGTCATGCGATAACAGGCGTATTTATGAACCGATTTAGATGTAATTTGGTCTGTACATAGTACATACCAATGTCTCGACCGAGTTCGTTGGCCAGCTTCATTCGCCATCTTGTTTGAAAAGAGTTGCCATTTAAAAAATGTAATTTAAAATTTAAAATAAAGTATTAAAAAATTGGAAAATGAAAAAGATTTTTTATGTGTTTGGCCTTGATACAAAGATTCTGGAGCAGTTTTTGTTTCTGAAAATTTGTTCTTTTGTTTATATCTTAAAAAATGGTTGAATTATAGCACTTTGAATTTCTAGCATGGCTAACACTTTGAAACGATCTTGAATTTGTCACGCGATAACACACGTATTCGCCTATTTCGATGGAAGAAGGCATGTGGATAGTATACAGCAATATCTCGACCAAGTTCGCTGGCCAGCTTCATCAGCCATCTTGTTTCAAGATGGCGGCCATTAAATTAAAAAAATATATATTTAAAGTGAGGTGCAAAAAAATTAGAAATTGAAAAAGGTTTCTTTCTTAAGTATTTGACCTTGATATAAGGATTCAGGAGCATTTTAGGTAGCTTTCTTTACAAAAAAGCTACCTATTGCAGCCGTTCGGAGGAAAGCGATTTCAAAAAATTTTGGTATATTTTCATCGATCATGACCCCCAGATCCCGAAACCACCCTCCGTTCAAAATTGATATATATATATATATATATATATATATATATATATATATATATCTGACCTATGTCACACTGTAACTCCCGTAATTATGAACCGATTTCGATGTAATTCGGTGTGTA
The DNA here is from genome assembly GCA_963932465.1 of Maratus speciosus. NCBI lineage: Eukaryota > Metazoa > Arthropoda > Arachnida > Araneae > Salticidae > Maratus > Maratus speciosus. Next base: position 420,073,717 of record OZ010791.1, read on the forward strand.
CATAGTACATACCAATGTCTCGACCGAGTTCGTTGGCCAGCTTCATCCGCCGTTTTGTTTCAAAATGGCGGCCATTTAAAATTTTTAAAAACTTTTAAAACTTGAAATGTGGTACCAAAAAATTAAAAATGGAAAAATATTTTTTTCTTATGTATTTGACCTTTATACAAATATTCCGGAGCAGTTTTTGTTTCGTCTATATCTTAAAAAATGGCTGAGTTATAGCATTTTGAATTTCTAGCGTGGCTGACATTTTGAAACGTCCTGAATTTTGTCACGCGATAAAAGGCTTATTTATGAACCGATTTGGATGTAATTCAGTGTATACATAGTACATACCAATCTTTCGACCGAGTTCGTTGGCCAGCTTCATCCGCCATTTTGTTTCAAAATGGCAGCCATTTAAATTTTTTTTAAAAATTTAAAATTTGAAATGTGGTACCAAAAAATTGAAAATGGAAAAATATTTTTTCTTATGTATTTGACCTTTATACAAAGATTTCGGAGCAGTTTTTGTTTCGTCTATATCTTAAAAAATGGCTGAGTTATAGCATTTTGAATTTCTAGCGTGGCTGACATTTTGAAACGTCCTGAAATTTGTCACGCGATAAAAGGCGTATTTATGAACCGATTTGGATGTAACTTCGTTTATACATAGTACATACCAATGTCTCGACCGGGTTCGTTGGCCAGCTTCATCCGCCATCTTGTTTAAAAATGGTGTCCATTTAAATTTTAAGAAAATTTTAAATTTGAAATGTGGTACCAAAAAATTAAAAATTGAAAAAACATTTTCTTCTTATGTGTTTGACCTTGATAAAAAGATTCGGGAGCAGTTTTTGTTTCGTCTATATCTTAAGAAATGGGTGAGTTATAGCATTTTGAATTTCTAGCGTGGCTGACATTTTGAAACGTCCTGATTTTTCTCACGTAATAACAGGCGTATTTATGAACCGACTTGGATGTGCCTTGGTGTGTACATAGTACATACAAATATCTCGACCGAGTTCATTGGCCGGCTTCATCCGCCATCTTGTTTCAAAATGGCGGCCATTTAAAAAAATTAAAAAATAAAAAAAATTAAATGAGTTACCAAAAAATTGGAAAGTGGAATAGATTTTTTTTTGTATGTGTTTGACCTTAATACAAAGATTCCGGAACAGTTTTTTTTTCGTCTATATCTAAAAAAAACGGCTGAGTAATAGCATTTTGAATTTCTCTTGTGGCTGACATTTTAAAACGACCTGATTTTTGTCACGCGATAACAGGCGTAATTATGAACCTATTTGGATGTAACTTGGTCTGTACATAGTACATACCAATGTCTAGACCGAGTTCGTTGGCCAGCTTCATTCGCCATCTTGTTTCAAAAGGGTTGCCATTAAAAAAATTAAATTTAAAATTCAAAATGAGGTATTAAACAATTGGAAAATGAAAAAGATTTTTTTATGTGTTTGGCCTTGATACAAAGATTCCGGAGCAGTTTTTGTTTCTGAAAATTTGTTCTTTTGTTTATATCTTAAAAAATGGTTGATTTATAGCACTTTGAATTTCTAGCATGGCTAACATTTTGAAACGATCTTGTATTTGTCACGCGATAACACACGTATTCGCCTATTTCGATGTAAGAAGGCATGTGGATAGTATACATCAACACCAAGTTCGCTGGCCAGATTCATCAGCCATCTTGTTTCAAAATAGCGACCATTAAATTAAAAAATATATATATATTTAAAGTGAGGTGCAAAATAATTAGAAATTGAAAAAGGTTTCTTTCTTAAGTGTTTGACCTTGATATAAGGATTCAGGAGCATTTTTTGTTTGTCTTTACCTTAAAAAATGGCTCAGATATAGCAGTTTCAATTTCTATTGTGGGTGACATTTTGAAAAATCTGATTTTTATCATGCGACAGCACTCCTATATATTAACCGATTCCGATGTGAGTGAGCATGTGCACAGCAATTACTAAGGTCTCGACCAAGTTCACTGCTTACCCTCATCCACCATGTTGTCTTAAAATGACAGGCACTTTAAGAAATTGCCGAATTTGGCAGCCAAATATATGTTACTTTAAAGAAAAGCAGCTTGGATAAAGCTGACTAATTTCGCGAAATTCTCATTCATTATATTGATAAAAAGTTAGTATTGAATCTCCTATATTCGGTTTCCACTAAATTGAGCTTCGTGTGTTTGAATGATATAATTTGGCTTTTTTTAAATAAGGATTATGAAAGGTACCTCTTCCTCCCGGCACTGGCCGGAAGGACTTTTTTGTTTGTGTTTATCTTAAAAAATGGCTCAGATATAGCAGTTTCAATTTCTAATGTGGGTGACATTTTGAAAAATCTGATTTTTTGCCTGCGACAGCACTCGTATATATCAACCGATTCCGATGTGAGTGAGCATGTGCACAGCAATTACTAAGGTCTCGACCATGTTCACTGGTTAGCCTCATCCATCATGTTGTCTTAAAATAGCAGGCACTTTATGAAATCGCCGAATTTGGCAGCCAAATATAAGTTACTTTAAATAAAAGCAGCTTGGATAAAGCTGACTAATTTCGCGAAATTCTCATTCATTATGATTTAGTATTGATAAAAATGAGTATTGAATCTCCTATATTCGGTTTCCACAAAATTCAGCTTCGTGTGTTTGAATAATATAAGTTGGCTTTTTTAAAATAAGGAATATGAAAGCTACCTCTTCCTCCCGGCACTGGCCGGGAGGACATTTTTTAATTTGTTTTTGCAGTAAGAATTGGTCCTATCCAAAACTTGTCTGCATAGATGTTGTAGACAATATTAAGAAGATATATGATAAATTCATGGGGATTTTATATCTTGTGAATTGACGGAGTTATGAAAATTTTTCTTCTTCAACCCCCCCTTTTTTGTTTTCGTTTTTAATTTGTTTTTGCGGTACGAATTGGTCCTATCAAAAACTTGTGAATATAAAAGTTGTAGATAATGTTAAGGAGATTCAGGATAAAATTAATTGGATTTGACATCTTGAAAATTGACGAAGTTATGAATTATTTTCTTTCAAAAACCCTATTTTTTGCGCCCCTTGAGCCCATTTTTAACTTTATCAAAAATCTGTGATACATAAATTTTTGGCCCCTATTTTTAGAAGTAATAAAAACTTTAAACTAATTCAATGTGTACAAAATTTAAGAAGTTACGGGGTTTTTTCGGTTTTCACAAAACCCCTCCCTATTTCCATCCCGTTGGCCCGATTTTGACCATTAACGAACTCGACCGAGATTTTATGCCGCTTGATTTTATGTATGAGTTTGGAAGAGATTGGTGCAGAATTGTGGAAGTTATCGTGTCCAGAAGAAAGTTATATATATATAGATACATAGATAGATAGGTAGGTAGATAGATAGATAAAGTTTTTACTGAGGGTGGTTTTGGGCTCTAGGGGTGATGATCGGTGTAGATCTGCAAAAAAATTTCAGAAATTCCAACATAGGAACGACGCTAATAGGTAGTATTTCATACGAAATCTACCTAAAATTAGATTCATATTTCAATTCAAAGTTAAGATATCTTACGGATAGTGATATGACATTTAATTGTTTTTTCGGAAATTGTGTTAAGTAAATTTTGCTATATTTTTTATTTTATTACATTGAAGTACTTCATTTTATAGTTTTATAAGATTACAAACATACCTTTAAAATATCAGAAATTTTAAATTAGTTACATTGAATACTTCAGTTTTTATATGCACTCGAAGCGAGAGCTCTGTTTACATGTTTTTCGGTATCGATAAAGCCTTGAGCTCCCTTAAATTATAATAATAAATTTTATATTGTTAGTGCCTAAATTTGAAACGTTTAAAGGAAAACCATAGCTTACATTCTTTTCACCATTTTCTTATAATTGGCTTAACTGACAATAATGTTTGGAGAGTGGCTGATTTTTCGCCTAAAAGGCTTCTGTATATTCTTTCGGTAAATTATTAAATTTATTAAATTTAAATTTAATTTTTTTAAATGTTTAAATGAGCATTAATGCATCTTTACGTAGATTTTATTTTTAATTGAGCGCAAACATTATTATCAAGTTAAGTTAAATTGTTTAAAATACACATTGCAAAAGAATTTTCTCGGAATTGAATTTTAATTTTTACTTTTTTTTATGAATAACTTTTTGAATATATCAGCCTCTAGCGACCATCCAGTTCAAGGAAACAGAATGTCATTTGGGACGTTATTATTTACTAGGGGATTGTACCTGGGCTTCCCGGCTTATAGAATATAAGTTGAAACCAATTTTTTTTTAATTGAAAAGTGATATATATATATATTCAATATATATTTTAGATTGCCTACTAAGAATAAAAAAAGCATTTTTCATATGAAAAATATGAATTATACAATCAAAAAAGCTTTTGTAATTTATCAAAAGTGATTTTTTCGTATTCATCGCATGCTAAGAGGTATTAGCCCAGATTTTGCTGCTTATGGCATGCTTTTATTTTCTGATAACTTCAGAGCTTTAATCACGTAGTTCCATTACATGTCTGATAAATTTGTGTTTTATTTGTATTATTTTATTTATTTAACCATAGAGAAAGTTTTATTTTTGTTTGCGGAATATTAGCCGTAAGAAAATGATGAACTCTTTATGTTGTTTTAAGGGAAACGGATTAATCTTTCTGAATCGAGCTCCACGCGATAGCGATAAATTTAAAAATTAACCTCTCATACCCGCAATCATCCTTTTTAAAAATTTGGTATTTTAATTGATCATTTTAAAATTTTATTAACTCAAAACGTGGTCACGATTGTCTGCAAAATCTTTGCATGTGAACAGTCGCACTCTTAAGTCGAGATTCTAATATCAGTACCGGAGAGTAAAAATTGCTATAATTTATGTTTTTGGCGCATTTCAGTTAAAAAGTTTAGTTTTATCTTAGAAAATGATTGTTTTCTTTTAATATGACGTCATTTTCACTTATTTAAGAATTTCACCTAGTATCTGAAACTTATTGCACATCACAGAAGTATATATATATATATATATATATATATATATAGAAGCTTTATGAGAAAAATGCGTGTTTTCAAAAGCAGTACGTAATTTTTCGTTCAAAATATTATGTCCCTAATGGAATTTTGCGCCATTAAACCCTATACAACAATTTTAATCAACAATTTTGAATTTTTATCTGATAATCACACTAATAAAGATAAAGAAACCTCATTATTTCTCTCTTCTCTTCAATGAAATGTATCTCATTACCATCATTTTGAAGAATATTCATAGAATACTTCTAAAATTTAAATATAATAATGGGATATTTAAAAAAAAAACAGCTGGTGCGGGCACATCTAGAAATGAACAGCTTTCAGTTAAAAAATGTATAAGTAAATTTGGTTCAGCTGAAAACTCAGGGCAAATGACTAAAAAGCATTCTTGTGTTTTAAATACATAGAATATATAAAATTATGAAAAAATAAAATAAGCAAATTATGTTATTTTGGTAAAATTACAGTAAAATGTGTTAAAGAATAGCAATGAAAATTTATTAGTAGAGAAAATTTTGGACAAAAACTTGGGGAACCGGATATTAACCTGATTTTGATAGAATACTTTTAAAATTTAAATATAATAATAGGATATTTAATAAAACAGCTAGTGGGGGCACATGTGCAAATGAATTGCTTTCAGTTAAAAAAATTATTAGTAAATTTGGTTCAGCAGAAAACTCAGCGCAGGTGACTAAAAAGCATTCTTGTGTTTTAAATATATTGAATATAAAATTATGAAAAAATAAATTAAGCAAACTGTGTTATTTTGATAAAATTACAGTAACATGTCTCAAAGAATAGTAATAAAATTTTATTAGTAGAGAAAATTTTGGACAAAAACTTGGGGAACCTGATATTGTTTTAAGCCTCGAATTATTGCCACGATCTTCTCTGATTGCTTTCTAACTCGCCAAAGCGAATTCATCCAAGAGAGAATTATCAAGTTCTGTAATCGCTATTTTTCGGACAAAGAGTATGCACACTGTATGTTACTGCTCTTCCGTAAATTTACTCTAAATGTTTGTAAAATCTTGCGTTTTATAAGTGTGTGATTTCGATTATGTTATTTTCAAAGATAAAGCATTTCCACCTGTGAAGAATTTCAAAGCTGCTGAGGTGAAAATGACGCACTTCTACAAAACATATTTCAGTTTTAAGAATTAAAATACAGGTTTTTTTTTATATAAAATGACGCCGATTGCATCCGCTAATGCATCCCACTTTTACGATCCCGTCTTAAACAACATCTATAGAATGCTATGCAAGTGATATCATTATCGCGGAATTGACATCATTATCACAAACCCAACAGAAAGCAATGACGTCATTTAAGAAAGTCGATAAAAGAATCTCGGGTATCTAATGATTTATATGACTTCATTTTTTAATATTTTAGCTCCAATTTTCCAATTTTTTAGCTCCATGTTTTATCAGAAGTCATTCATTTATATTTTTTTCGAAATTCGGAAAATGTAACTACACACGGAGATATTATAAAATTGCATTCTTTCAGGTTTTTGATACGAATTAAGTAAATGCGGAGAAAATAAGTCATACAAATATTATTTAAAATACATTTTATAAAGAGAAAGTGTTGTATCGTTCATAAAGTAAAATTGCAATAAACTAAAAATCATTTCAGTGATAAATAAAAATGTAATAAAGCCAAAACTGACCGGGTTTTATAACAGACGATATTCTTGACATAGCATGTATTTTAATTTCCATTTTTTTTCAATTTTCATGAGAAAAAGGCTACAAAAAGATATAGCAATGTACTATTTTCCCTTTTTTTCTGTTTACTTTCAACGACTTTCAACAGAAATGGAGTACTTCAGTTGCCACGATTACAAAAAAAGTAATAAAAACTACAAAAAATTAATATTTTAAAATTAAATTGAGATACAGCTTTCAAACAAATTGCATTTAAAAGAGCATTTTTTCCCTTATACGACAGTGTAAAAGTTTAAAATGTGCGATGTTTAGAAGTTTAAAAATTTGCAGCAGAGAAAATTGCAAAACCAAAATTTTATTTCAAATTTCGAAGTGTTGCCATCCACAAAATGACGTATGTATTACGCTCAGATATGTTTGTCCTTTATAATATAGATAGCACGTACTTGTGAATGAGGTAAGTATATTAACGATTGAATTTCTCAGTTACGGTTATAGTCACAAAATTTCCAACAGCAACTTCTTTAAATAATTTTAATTTTAACGGTGAAAAACCGTATAGAGCGGTAACAAAAATCTATTTTTGGCTTTAAAAATGGCGACATAAAACAAACGCAAGGGTAAGCGTTTCGGTCTCAACATGTGCTGCAAGAACAAATTGCAGAAAATTTTCTTTACGTTTGCTCTATGTTATCATTTCCACTGCTAATCGGAGTTTTTCATTGCCATTTATGTTTTTTAACCCTGAAGGTAATTTTGCACTGAAAACAATGGGTGCTGGTATGTGAAATTTATGAAAATTTGTCACTGCAACCGTAACTGTGAGAGCTCAATCGTTGCTTTTACTTCATTATCGAGCCCATGTTATGGAATAAACACATCCCAAATGTAACCCTGTTTCCTTGAACGGTATAGGTTCGCTATATGAACTCATTTTTAAGCAATATTTTATATCACGATTTTATAAACCGGATGCGCAATTTGACTTATCCTATTTTTGTATTAAAAAATTATTTTTAATTTGATTAATCTTATTTTTGCATAAAAAAGATTATTTTTCATTTATTACGTACTTTTATTTACAAATACACGGAAAAATTCTCCTATTTATAAGAAAAACTTTCAGCTTCGTTTTATTCATTAAAAAGACAAATTTGTGTTGTGTTCTCTAAATATTTGAATACCTTAAAAAGAACAGTTCAACTTATTTATAAGAACATAAGATAGATCGTTGTGTTACAGTAAATGTTTAAAAACGAAACCTTTATAAAAGACAATCTTGTCTTCTTTTAATTGGTAAAAGATGTAAGATGAAAACTTTAAAAATAGTAAAAATAGTTTTATTAGACTGGTATTATGTTTCGGCTCTATACGAACCCTATTTGTAATCATGGAGTAACTCGAGCAAAAATTTTGGTAAGTTAAATGATGCTGCATCATTACATATTGAATTTTTACGTGTAAGAATATCTAGGAAAAAATATCTTATAATTTATTTGGATGATTTCTCCTTGATCTAATCATTTCAGGGCTACGAATTTTCAGCATTGACCATAAAAGAACGTCCCAGTTATTTTAATAGTATCAACTGTAAAAGTTGTAGAGTGTTGGTTCAAGATCGCAAATAAAGAGTAACTCAAACAGTTTTAGATAAGCGCATGCGCGAGTACTACTTTGTTATTTATTCAGTTACAGTGCCACGTACGCAAAATGGCGATTCATGACTGTGAATCTGTAATTTCAGTTCAACGTGCGTTTCGTTCACAGTTTAATTGTGATCCCCATGCGGTAAAATCATCCGCGGATGCTACAGGCAATTCGACACGACCGAATGTCTTGGTAAAGGGAAAAGCACTGGAAGACCAAGAGTGTTTGTACAGGATGTTAACCGTGTTAGAGCATCTTGCGTGCATAGTCCTAAGAAATCTGGTCGAAAAACAAGTCTTGAACTTCAGTTGCAAAGACGATATAGGGTTGAGACACAGAATTGAAGAGGCTATTGCTTCCATTACTCCGGACTTGTAATCGAAGATTGGGAAGAATTGAACTTTAGGTTGGATGTGTGCCGCATACACGGAAAAAACTGTTTTGTTGAAACAACTTAATTTTGGTTAATATAGCTCCAACCAAATATTTTGGTTAGGCTGACCAAATTTTGGTTAGACAAACAAATGATTTTGTTAATTCAACAAATCATTTCGCTAGTCCAACCAAAATATTTAGTTGGAGCTATATTAACCAGAATTTAGTTGTTTCAACAAAAAAGTTTTTCCGTTTAACTAAAGGTGCACATGTGAACATTTTAAAGAAAAAGTAGGTTAATTTACCTTCAATTTGTTGTATCGTTTGTTGTAAATTGTGTAAATAAAATGTTTTGATATACAATTGAACCTGGGAGATTCTTTTATGGGCAACCTGTATTATATTTTATACCAGCTGTATGTTCCTTTTCTCTATACTTAAATTTTTTGCTAATCCTGCCAGTGATGTAGTTCTTTGGTGACTCGATTAATTATGTATCGAGTTACACCACGGTTACGAATATGGAAATAAACATCCTAGATAATTTAACAAACAATGGGCGTGATCTGAGAGAGTACGTGAAATAGTGAATGACGGTGTTTCTGATCATGACATCATAGATCTTGCAATTTTAGAATATTCTTATTTATTTGTTTTGAAAATGGCTCGGATCCAGCCGAAACATGTAAACAATCTAATAAAACCCTTTTTAGTGTTTTTAAAGATTTCATCTTACATCTTTCAGCAATTAAAAAAAGTATATTATTACAATATGTTAAACTGTTATTATATTTAGACAATTCTGCCTTAAACAAAAAATTAATTTTATTATTTTTAGTTATGATATTTATTAATATTTTTTTACTCGCAATAAGTTTTTATTTTTCCATTTCAAGTGAAAAAACATAAAGATAAATTAAGTTTTTCTAATCAATACTTTCCTTCTATCTGTCTAAAAACTCGTTATTGTAATCGTTAAAACTTTTGAAAATTTTGCCTGGTATTCTTTACAACGAGATGAAAAAAAAATCTAAAGATATCTTCCACTATACTCTTTATTATTCATCTAACTTTTTTCGATCTCATCTGAGAGCAAATTTAGAATGAGAAGCCATCCAATTATAATTTGAAATTGAAGTCATAAAACATGAATAACTATCGCAAAATGTCACGGCTTATAAATTACAACCTCAGAAAATAAATTAAAAAATATTTTTAATGAGGCGTTAAAAGTGTAAGATATGCATAGCTTTTCATCTTTTTAGTAAACGTGGAGAAAAGGTTTTTCAATTAAAATTTTTTAATGACGGTACAAATAATTTATAAATTTAGTAAAATTTAAATAATAATAAACGATATATTTAAAGGATTTTTTAAAAAATGAAACTGATTATCTGTAATTTTGACCAGATAAAGTTTATTTTCACGTTAAAAACAAAGCAAAAATGAAGAGTATAAAATTGATAAATACGATCTTAAATATAAAATAAAATGTAACAAGAATCACGAATTGAAACACGCATACTTTATGTAACACTTTCTAACACCATCGGAATAGGGTTACGAAATTTCTATATTTATTTCTTCCATACGATAAACTAAATCTCTAAATATATAATTTAGAAAACATATAACATTCATCAAAATACATTTTCAGTAGCTACCACTTGTAATCGAATTCATTTGTGAGCACTGTATATGATCTAGAGATTTTTTATCATCTATTATATATATAAAATCCAAACGGAAATTTCGTTCCGAACGCCGAGATTTCGAGTTCTACCGCATGGATATTTACGGAACTTATACCGTTAGATAGGTATCGTTCCAGGGAAGGTTTTAAGCTATAACACATCATTCTACCTAGATTAGTTATAGAATTATTACGAAAAATTCTATTATTTTGGACTTTGTTACTTCATATTTCCTTAAATATCTGGGCTCCTATTGGTCGTAGAACTTAGATCTCGCGCCAAAAGTAGCTCCAAAGCACCCAAGCAAACTTTTCCCCGCGAGTATTTTGCCGTCTTCCGATTTCCTCTAACTCTATTAGGGGCCCGCGTAGAGCCCTTTAAAATATTTTTCGTAGTAATTTCAGCAATTATCTTAAATTATTTGTTAAGATCGCCACCCTCCGGATTCATGTATCTACTGAAAGGTTGCATGAAGGAGTTTCGTTCAGATACGCTTTCGTTGAGAATAGAGTGCGCTCCCTGGTGGTGGAATGTGGAACTAACATAACGCGATATTGTTAAAATTAGGAAATCTAACAATGCGATCTGTTTTAAACTTTGAGATAGTTCATAACACATAATCTATTATCTATTCTATTATATATATATATAAAATCTATTATCTATTCTATTATCTATTATATATATAAAATCCAAACGGAAATTTCGTTCCGAACGCCTAGATTTCGAGTTCTACCGCATGGATTTTTACGGAACCTATACCGTTAGATAGGTACCGTTTCAGGGAAAGGTTTTAATCTATAACACATTATTCTACCTATATTAGTTTTAGAATTATGACGGAAAATTCTGTTATTTTGGGCGATAAGGTTACCATTTTATTTCTTGGCGAAATTCATCGTTGATATAAAAAATTGAAACGGCTATTAAACCTCGAAAAATAAAAGAAAAACTGTTACTAATTTTATTTAAATGAAAAAAAAAGAAAAAAAGAAGAAGAAAATCCGTTTTAATGAGTGATAATATTAAAAAACGGAAACATTTAATCAAAACCTGAAAGAAATATTTGTAATGCTTAAAAATTAATTTAATAAGAAATATTACACTTGATACGCAATGTTTGGCTCTTTATCGCTTGCGTTAGATATGGAAACGAATCTGAAAATTTGATTAGATGAAATTTTAACGACATTTTCTTTCTGTTCTGTTCTTTTCTTTTTTTATATATCTAATTGTCCCATCACGTGACTTATAGAAGAAACAAGCAGATGTAATTGTGAGTCACATGTGTAATTACTATTTCTTTCTTTACAATTTTTTATTTTTCTTTTGTCGCCAAAATATGTGATTTTAAGCCAAAAATGCATAAGCATGACATTAGCTTGAGGATGTTCTCACAAATGGTGTTTTTTTAGGTGAAAGAGATCATTTTTTGAGTACATTTTTATATTCAATTGTAACTTATATAGATATCAGTTAATATTTTAAAAATGGAATCGAATACTTAAATTTCAGTGTGAATTTCTGCCACACATACATATTGTAAAATAATTTCATACTTTTTAAAATGTTTTTCGCCGTAATTCCGAAAGCATGTGATATTTATAAACTCGAACACAGATCAACGAATATTACACATTTTATATAAGCAAATATTATCTATTGTTTATTTCATTTTTTCTCAAGTCATATCGCCAATTTCATTTATAGGAAAATTCACAGATTCGAAATCTAGGAAATAAAGATAATTTAAAGGAAATTTATGTTTTAATACGTTATTACTATCGAAAAATTCAACATTTTGAAAAAAAAAATACAAGTCTTTTGTAATTCGTCATTTCTTCTTCGTCTTTCTTCGTACTTTCTCCTCTGTTATGTAATATTTCAAATGATATTGGACTAATTTTCGATCATCGATTCACCGCAAAATGGAATATCTAATATAGTATATAAAATAAAGTCTGGATTAGGTGACTAATTAACGCACAGCGCAAACTACGGAATCTAAAATCTTGAAAATCGTGGTAAAAATACTTCTTATGACATAGGCTTCTGCTAAGAAAGGATTTTCTAAAGTGTCACCCCTAATGGTTTTTGCACGGGGAGGGGAAAAAAATCGAATATCAAAATTATGCGTCAAATGATAGCATATTTTAATGTAGTTTTGTATGCTGAATCGAATGCTACCAAATAAATTTTTATAAGTCCAACAGTTCATGACACATTTCATATTTTTCTAATTTGGCGGTGTCTTTGGCATCTAAATCTCAAAATATCTACCATTACATAAGTTACTCTAGCAACGGAAAAAATTCAAATCAACCCTTTTGGCTAAAAAATTAAAACGGCTCTATGAGTTTGAAATAAAAATGCAAGCATCTTAATTTTTTTTAAAAAAATAGTGATTTTATGTAAAATAAAAGGAAAAAAAATACTGAGAATTTAGCGTTATAAAACAAAAATGGAAAATGTACTACTTAGATATTCCGTCGACCAAAAATCTATCGTCAAACTATAAGATTAAATGCCAATAATGGTTGATCGTAAATATCAAATTCACTTGAATTTAAACAAGCTACACGTGTTTACGTCATCAAATGATTTTAATTTCGACGTTTTATTTGTATTTTTATTAATGTTATACTAATTTATTTGTTATTTCGTTATTTAAAATAAAGATTATGTCAATTTATATAATTTGGCGAATGGTTTGGCGATTTATATAATTTGGCGAAATTGGTCGACGGGATAACAAGTAGTACCAATGAAAATATTTAAGTATGAAAGCTATGTTTGTAACGACTTAAAAATTATTTTCATATATATAAACTCGGTTTATGGCGTCAGATGCCGTCATCCGAAGAATCTACAAGAGTCTTTTTCCATTTTTTCCGGTCATAGGTTCCTCAATGAAAGAAATTGGAATTGGAATAATATTGTGCGATTTATAAATTGCACCTCGATAAGAAAAAATGGTTACATTTATAACAACCGTGCGCACATCTCGCTGATAGCATTTTTAAAATTCCCAGTAGCAGTAGTTACATTTTGCGTATATAAATTAAAAATATTTTTTTGTTTTTAATTATGCATTATTTCCTGTTATTGTTTATCTTTTCAGTTTTTTAAATGAAATTAGTGTAAGGCATGCATTTTAAATGAAATGAGTGAAAGGTTTGTGTTTGATATGAAAATTATAAAATAAGAATATGGTATGAAATCAATCTTTATTTATTTATTACCTGCGCCCGGCTAACATAAAAGTATGACAAAAGCCACATATTCCCTTTTCTTTGGGTAGTTGCTCATGAGAATCCAAGTTAACATTCCTTAATCGGATACTTCACAAATTGGTGTATTAGCTATAATGTTGAAAGCATTTTTACGATGAATTCTATTACACAAAATCGCATCATCATCATCTACTGTATATTTACAACGGAAATTTGCATTTCATTCCGATTGTTTATAATACTTTCGTAGGATATACACTATGACGCAAAAGTTTAGACAATGACGTCATTCAGCTTTAAAATGTAGAATAATGACGTCAGAATTACAAAAACCTGTAAATATATTCAAAAACTGATTTAAAATGCTATGTACAAAAGACAGTCGTTTTATTTGCTATAATACTAATTTTTTTCATAAAAATTCAAATGTGCTTGTCGCAAAAGTTTAGACACTATTCTAAATTTCTTTGAATATTCGCTGGCATATGCAAATTTAGAATCGATGATGTCACAAATTTGGAGTACTTAAGTTCTGCAAACGATTGCGCTTCATAGTCGACATGCCGAGAGCTAAAGAAATTCAAGTGAATGAGGTTTCAAGGATTTGGCAGTTGAAAGGTGAAGGGAAGAGCGTTTCTGAAATTTCTGCTATTATTAATAGGTCAAAAAAATCTATTTATCGAGTTTTATCGAGTGGTTCCGAATATAAAGCAAAATGTCGGTCTGGGAGGCCACGTGTGACAAATGTACGAGAGAATCGCCTGATACAAAGACTAGCGAGTACTCAACAAATGAGCGTACGTGGAGTTCAAAGCTCATCGGGACTCTCTGTATCAAAGGATACGATTCGTAGACGAATTTTGGAAAAAAGAACAATCGTTTATAGCAAAATGCAGAAGAAACCAGCTCTGAAACCACATCATAAGTTACAAAGACTTATGTGGGCTCGAAAGCATATGTCATATGGAGAGATATGGCAGTCAGTCATATTTAGCGATGAAAAAAAGTGGAATCTGGATGGTCCAGATGGTTGTTTATCGTATTGGCATGACTTGCGGAAGGAACCTCGACGTTTTTTTAGTCGCAGACAAGGAGGGGGCTCGGTGATGGTTTGGGCAGCCTTTTGCTATAATGGACAAGTATCTCTGACCTTCACCAGTGGTCGTCAAACTTCACAACATTATACACAGACATTAGAAGAAAACCTACTGCCATTTGCTGAGCTTCTAGGGGGTCCTCAGTGGGAATTTCAGCAAGACAATGCTTCAATTCACACTGCAAAACATTCAAAATCTTGGTTTAATTCCCATAATATAAGAGTTCTCGACTGGCCAGCATGTAGCCCAGATCTTAACCCTATAGAAAACCTTTGGAGCATCATGTGTCGCAAAGTTTATAGCAACGCTAGACAATACTCTTCTGAAAAGGAACTTAAGACATCGATTGAGAATGCATGGTACGATATCGATCCACAAACTATGCAAGATTTAGTTTCTTCCATGCAATCTCGTGTATATGACGTAATACATAAGCATGGATGCGCAACCAGGTTTTAAAAATTGTTTATTTCGATTTTATTTAATTTGTGTCTAAACATTTGAGACAGCAGTTTATTTTTGTTACCATTTAATATATTGCAATATGCACAATTCCACTTTTCTTTGTTATAAATATTGTTTATATGTACAGCACATTAATATCAAGCAGTGATTTGAAAATTGAATAAATATTTTTCAAAGTATGTAAGAATTTCTTCATTGTCTAAACTTTTGCGTCATAGTGTACCACAATTAGTTAAGTAATAATTTTGGAAAGGTTTTAGTGTATACATATTGTTCAAGGGTACTTAGCTATAGAGCAACAGTAAAAGTTAAAAAATTAAGTGAACATGATTATGAAAGTTTAGCCTTTTTAAAAAAATCTACAGAACATATTTTGTTACAAGTGGCCCTGTTACATAACTTTTCAGGAATGGTGTTAGCATATAAGATTTCATTATATGTTGATTAGTTACAGAGCTATTAATTCCTGTAGTCAAAACGGTCTCATTACCTTACCAAAAGTGCGCTGTTTATAATCAACTAAAAGAATTACTTCTTAATAGCTAAATTTTGTCTAAGATAACATTATATCGCAATGGCGTTCGCATAGTTATGAGCAAGATCCAGCTGAAGGTCCATATTGTTTAAAATACAAGTTCAAATTCACCATTTAGTTTAATCCAAAGTTCATTTGGAAATATTGACCAGCGCAGCGGGCATAGCCTGCTAGTTGAACATAAAATATAATTCAAATGGAAAACCTCTTAACTCTTTGAAGAATGGTGGAATATTTTTTATCCCACCTAATTTTAATCAAAAATAGTACTAGAATTGTTTAACAAAAATGTACTTTTGGTAAAAAAAAATTATGAATAGTTGAACTGCTTAGGCATTTTTTAAAGCTTCCAAGCTGGCGAAAACTTTATGCCATGTCTAGAGTAGCTGAATTTCTAAAACTTGGGGAGCCTTAAGAGAAAAGCAATTTAACCTGTTAACGCCAGAATTAATAATAATTGAACTACATTATTACCTGTCATATATTCTTGTATATTAGGTATATTTCGTATGAAATACTACCTATTGCAATCGCTCCTACGTTGGAATTTCTGATGAAATTTTGTAGGTCTACACCGATCATGACACCTAGAACCTAAAACCACCCTCAGTAAAAAACTTTATCTATCTCTCTATATATATGTATCCCTTTTTCATGGACACGATAACTTCCATAATTCTGCCCAAATCTCTTTCAAACTCATACATAAAATCAAGAGGTAGAAAATCTCGGTCAAGTTCATTAATGCACAAAATCGGACCAAGGGGGTGGAAATAGGGAGGGGTTTTGTGAAAACCGAAAAACCCCCATAACTTCTTAATTTTTATACATATCAAATCAGTTTAAAGTAATTATTACTTATAGGAAAAGGGCTAAAAATTTATGTATCATAGATTTTTGATAAAATTAAAAATGGGCTCAAGGGGCGCAAAAAATAGGGTTTTAGGGAGTGAAAAAATTCATAACTTCGTCAATTCTTAAGATATAGAATTCACTTAAACTTATTATAAATCTTCTTAACATTATCTACAACTTTTATATTGACAAGTTTTTGATAGGACAAACTCTTACAAAAAAATAAATAAATAAAAAAAAACTAAATAAAATAAAAACGAAAAAAAATGGGGGTTGAAGAAGGAAACAGTTCATAACTTCGTCAATTGACAAGATATCCAATCCACTTAAGTTTATTATACATCTTACCAATATAATTTATAACTTCCATATTGACGAATTCTTGATAGGATGAACTATTACCGAAAAAAAAAAAGAGGTTGACGAAAAAATTATCGTATTAAGGGCGTACTCAAATCCAAACGGCTTTTTTTTTTACTCACTAGGGGACTCGGCCCCCTACGAGCTACGCTCGCCAACCCCCGTCCAGACATCGCAGACTCTAAATGCACGCTAATTTTATCGGCTTTAAAAAGATTTCCAAAGATTGAATTATAATTTAAAAAACAGTGGCGATCTCCCTATAAACGAATTTCTATTCATTTCTCTTTGATTGGGGAATTTTAACGCCAAATCCGCTGCGGTACTACTTGATTATCCTGTCGACCAATTTCGCCAAATTATATAAATCGCCAAACCACTCGCCAAATTATACAAATTGATATAATTTTTATTTTAAATAACGAAAGAACAAATAAATTCGTACAACATTAATAAAAACACAAATAAAACGTCGAAATAAAAATAACTTGATGACGTATACACGTGTAACAACATTCCAAAATAAGCTAATATAAAAGGAATTAAGTAAAGAGAGTCTTTGTCTCCTGGTATTTTTGAACAAAGCGAAAAGAAAGTTCTTTTAAATGAGACATTTTAAATTAATTCTCAAAATATCAAATAAATGTCTAGCGCAATTTCTAAATTTAAACTTTTTTGCAATATTATTTTGTGTTCATTTTATGTAATAACTATAATGTGACGTAAATATGACGTAATTTCTCCTAAGACTTCTAACGCATGTTAATGAATTTATTATTTTACAATATCCTTTCTCTTTTAAAATTCACGTATATACTTTTTATGACGTAATTTTTAATAAGTTCCTGCTTTTTATACGTAATTATTTAATTCTAATTTGAAAGTTTTTTTCCTGTTTATAATAGTCACGCGTAAATAAATTTTTAATTTGAAGCAAACATTATTGCTTGCGCTTTTTATACAGTTGGCAACAGTTTAAATTAGTACAATTTTCTGTAATCTGTAAAAAATATCTCTAGAAATGGTGAAAATTTGAATTTAAAATAGAAATAAAACCTGAAAAAATGAGTCAAAATAAAAAAATTAATGCAATCTGCACTCCGGCAAATTCTAACGCATAAAATGATCTAAAAATGATTACTCTGCCATGTATAGTTTTTGCTGCTATAAAACTTTTTTAGTGGAACGATTTTGTCCAACTTTAGCATTAAATAACTCTTAAAATAATTCTTCGATTTGAAAACTGTCTGCATCAGCGTGTTTATCAAACATTTCTGTATAAAACAACCGATTTTCATATTTTTGTATGCATTATTTTTGTTAATATTAACGAAGAAAGGCCTCCGGTCACAAAAAAATCAAAACCGGCGGCGGCGGTGGCGGTGACAGCGGTAGTTACTTTTTTTTAGAATAGAGAGATGTTTAAATTCCTTTTCTCTCTCAAACGCATCCATTTGGCAGGTTCACTTATTCGGAAACTATATAAAGTACTTGCTGTATTGGTCGATTTTTTGATAAAGGCAGAATATACTTGAGAAAATGCTGTCAAAGTGGCCAGTTTGAACCGAATTTCCGGAAGCGATAGTGCTGGAAACGAAAGGCAACGAAATAAAAAATGGTCGTACTGAGAAAATAATTGTAAATCAAGTTCTAATTAATTGAACGGAAAATAAAAACGCAGATCGCTTAAAACCTCTTCAAAAAATCACGTCAGCAAAGCTCATATTTTTACTTTTAAAAATGTGTCAGAAAATTTGGAGTTGTTGAGTGGGAAAAAATATTTTTTTTAATACCGATTTAATATGATTTTGATAAAACGAGCTCTTACAGAAAAAAAATGAAATTAAAAATTCGTGAAAAGCGGCCAGATAAAATTGTTAAACTGGGTTTATTTCTAATCTTAGTTTAGTTTTTGTTGGTGAAATTAGTACTTAACTTCGAAATCTACCTCCGCCTGTAGGCCGAGCCGACAGGGATTTTAAATGATCCTGAGTAACTTTAATAAAAAAGTTAAAAAATGCATAATTTAGTTTTAAATTTTCAGCACAAGGAGAATTAGTTGATTCTAAGGGAAAATACCGTGCTGAAAATAGAACATTATAACTGTACTCAATTGAGGACGCTGAGCGTAAACTTCACTATAGGGGCAAAAGACACCGGACAATTTCGATTTTAGATCAGATCTACAGAAATAGTTGGCGAATTGTTCTTGAACTTCAAAAATATAAAATAAAATGCTTCACATCACATTTACCAGCGAATGATTGGTCGTGAGGCCATTTGGTGACCTGTTAATATTGAATATAGACACGATATTTGCGAGGACCCTGTAAAATAAAAATAGTGGAATGATCTGTAAATGTAGCTTAGGAACTCGTACAACATTTGTGTAGGAATAGCACGTTTCTGCATGTTGATATAAAGGTTTCTTTAAAAAAAATTAAAGAAACGTCTGTATGCTTTTTGTTTATACCATGCACGTTTTCATCAAACTTAACGCCAATTTCAGATAACTTAAAAAAGTACAGTGAAAACAAAATACTACGATTAAAATTGAAATGTATTAAATATTTGACGAAATATAAGTATTTAATTGAAAATAATATGAATGTAAAAAATTCTTTTTTCTTCAAGACATGCTTTAATTAAAATTCACTAAAATGGAGAAAAAATACATATTTTTTAAACGCACTACCAAATTTGGCGATATATCGCCAAGTTGGCTACAATTTAGTGCTACCATGATAACCCTGGCATTAGTAATTTTGAACAAACTCATTGTTGATGTTGATACTGATTTCTCCATAGAAAATAAAATTATACTTCAGTAACCATTAAGTTTAAGTAGTGTTTCGATGTCTTTTGAAAACTGAGGGGACTCGGCTGCAGGGTAACCCTTTGAGATCGAATTTTGAATAATTCCGAAACATGTGTTTACTAATTTTAGTTATACTATAGGCATGTCAATTTTCAAGATTTTATTCCATTGGTTTGTGACATATGGTGATATTTTTATTTTAAATTTGCCTTCCATCCTCCCCATAGGGATAGAGAAAAAAATTCAATGTTTAATTATTGTATTGTCCCCAGGAATACATATCGCTCACCAGCAAGAAAAGTGACACATCTCGCAAAAATTAATTTTGTGTGTTATTCCATAAATAGGTGTGTCATAGGTTCGTCTGGCTACAGGCAAATTATTGTTCGTGTCGTTATACGGAAAACCTCTATATTACACTATGTGTCACTTTTCCATTACAGGAAATGCGCAGTGATGAAACAAGAAAAGTGACACATAATCGCAAAAAGTTTTGCATAAGCTCATACTCCAGCAATTTATGAAACTCTTTATTTGCCTTAGTAACACAAATATGAAAATTTCCTTATTTGGCGAAATATCGCTGTGTTGGTGATTAATTTGTTGTCAAATGATTAATAGTTTGGCCATAGATTAACAGTTACAACTTTACAATTTGTCAGGTAGGTAATGATGTTGTCGAATGTCATTTTTGGAATATGTGGGTCAACGCGGAGCAAATAAAATACATACTTGTTTGTGGATGTATTTACAAGACATTGCTTCACGTGTTGGCGGAGAAAATTTAGAATTAACTTTTTATTGTGATAACTGTGACGGACAAAATAAAAATAAATATATTATTTCATTATCCATGCCTGCTGTTAAGAAACTAAAATTTTGTAAACTAACAACAAAATTTTTGATCTGTGGACACATGTAAAATGAAGGCGATTCTGTACATTCAGTAACAGAGAAGAAAACTAAAAAAAAAAAACAACAGCAAAAAAAAGTACTGCCAAATTTACATTCTTCAACAGTACGTGACATTGATTAGAACGCCAAAAAGACGGGGCGTCATTTTTCAGTGAATCAGTTAGTTCATTTTGATTTTTTGGGTGTTGAACGATTGAGAGGCGAAATGGGGTGTGCATAGAAGTTATTTGAAAGATAATGAAGGTAACGTTCTTTAGTTTTCCAGAATCAAAATTATAAGATTTGATAAATCAATACCTTTTTCATTCAATGTAAAATATTCTTATGACCAAGGCGATTTTCCTGAGTATTAAATTAAAGCTAGAGGTAAAAGAGAGCTTTTACCTTTACATAAAGCGTATTCGAAACCCTTTCCTTTGAGTAAACGGAAGAAACAAGATTGCTTGTCTTTAATTACTTTCAAGCATACTTTTCAAAGTTATGACCCTTTTTTTTTAAATTGCAACATTCACAATGAAGATAAAGGGTCGTGTAGCATCTATATAGAACTTTTTAGAATAAAGTTCCAGTTTGAGAAAGTCATATAAAATGCTGCAATATTTATTTTTATAAGAATAACAAATTTAAAAAAGAAAAGATAAAACTACTTATCTAGTTTTTAATTTTAAATTAAGTATTTTTAAAAAATCTGGGATAATTATCTGTTATATTTTTTATTTGAATAATAACTTTTATTTTTCAAAAGTTTGAAGAAGCTACAAAACAAACGTAGTAATCTGTTTATGCTTTCGAGAAAATAAATCTGAAAACTGAAAAAAAGTATTTGTTTTTGAATTATTACTAAACAACAACCAAGAATTCTTGTCGTATTTGTTCTCCCAAGTAAGGTTACGTTTTGTAATAATGTAGTTTATGAATATACAGAAATGTTTTGATCTAATGAATAGTTATTACTATGTAAGCATGAAAAATAACTTACCTTCTTTTATTTTTCAATTGTTATAGAAAATGTTGTGAGGACGTAATTACGTCTATGTGATTTATTAATTTGATAATCATTTCTTGTATACATAATTTGTATATTTATTTTGTAGTAACTATAATTTTGTTTTGATGAAATGCAATTGTAAGATTATAGTAGTATAATAATTATAAAAATGTTTTAAAATATGCTTTTTCTGTTAATTTAATTTCCTAGTAACTCTGTTATGAATCTGTGATTGATTCGTATATTGATGAAAACTAATATTTTTGATAATGAATGATAATACATTAAAGTTACAACATTGCGATTTAAAATAAGAACAAAAAATCATGCGTTCATGCTAAATGTTACTTCATTGAAAATAGCACGGTTGAAATCAGTGGCGTAGCCAGAGAGGGTTCAAATGCTCTTCATACCACTAAAATCGAAAAGTTTTTTCGCCTTGATTAATGGTAGAAAATTCTCTGATTATATAAGGCTAAGAAAACTTTGTAAAGTTCGTGGTGTACAGTGCATCTGGACCCCCTACCTCTGTTTACGCCACTGGTTGAAATTTTCCATTCAGCCATTTCTGTGAATAAACGGAGATGTACTTAAGAATTTTTGTGCAGCCCTGTATATGATCTATAGAATTTATTCAACACCAATTGATATTTAAAAAAAAATAGTTCAATTTAAAAACGCGTACCACAACTGCTAATGCACTTCCAGCAATTATTGTTCATATACTTCAAAAGTTATATTTCTTCTTCAGCCAAATTCCTTTGTGGGTATCTGTAAATGAACGATATATTATTTGCACACAATATTCTATACAGTAAGTGCCGCAGTAAATCAGTGATATATATAAATTTCAGCATGCTTAAAATAGTGTGATATCATTAAAATACACCGAAAACGATTTTCCCTCATAGACAGTAATGTAACGGAATTATTGTGAGTGTCTCTTTAAATGTACCGTATCTGCTATAGACGTTATTTACAATACCGAACATGCCATAGTGATACCCAATAACATCTAAGAATTTCATGACAATCGGACTGTATTTACGCGAGTTAGAGTACAGGCTGACAGACAGACGGACATATAGGAAGAGAGACAGATAAACAAACCGAATTCATAAACACCATTCAACTAAGCGTTAAAAATCCACATTTTTTGCTCGTAGTATTTTGAAAGGCAACTGGAATTTAGTGTCACAGCTCAACAAGGAGCTACATTTATTGTAGTGGGGGGTATAAATTTAAAAAATCCACGCTATCGCTTTTATGTCTTGATTTTTAAAGGTTTTAAGCATTTTTTGTACACTTTTACATCTGCATACAGAATTAAGTGCTATCGTTTTATGTTACATTTAAAAAATGCAAAACTTCCCTCCCCATTTGCCTCTCCTGTGAAATTTTATTTTGTCGAGATGTGTCACTTTTCTTGCGTGTGAGCGATATATATTCCAAATTTCAAATCACTATGGCAACAGGAAATGGGTGAAAAAAGAGTAAGAACATTTGACTGCCATATATAAACGGAATTGTAAGTTAAAAGGAAGCATGTGAAAAAAAGAAGCAAGAATGTGTCTTTTATTTCCATTAAATTTCTCAGTGATCTGATAAAAATATATAATTCTCTTATCACTTTTTTATTTGGGATACATTTTAAAATTACCGAAAAAGAAAAATTGTATAATTTTGGTATAAAAGTTCTAATTTTTAGAAGTTATTGTAATAAATTAATTCTATTGAGTTGCTACAAAATTTCGTTTCATTTTCTCGTAAAAACCTAAAGAAAAATTAAATTTACTGAAAATGACATTAATTTATTGTATTTAATATAGCCGTTCTGTTTGATGACCTTTCTCCATCTCCATGGAGCTGCATATGCTTGGGCCACCAATGTAGGAGCCGACTTAACGGTGGCGACTTGGCAAATCAGGAAAATTACTCCACTAATTTTAAAATGTTATTTTTGTCTTAAATGACTTCTAAACGATTTTACGAGGAGCCTGTGACCTTTGCCCCACATCCCGGTCACTTAGCAGAGTGGAGATGTTAACTGGAATGCTAATCCTTGGTCATATTTGTCTTGACTAATCGCAGTGATTTAAAAGGACAGGAAGAAATTTACTGCCACATACAAACAGATCAATGAGAAACCTAATGAAAATAAAAGATGCATACTTGTCTTTTTTTTTTACGTACTTTCTATTAACTTACAGTTCTGTTCGTATGTGGCAGTCAAGGTCTCAATTTTTAAAATTAGTGGGAGAAGTATGACAGATTACCTATTTCGCCCACAGAGTAAAGAACTCTGTGATGAAGGTGATTTTAGGAGTTTACTAAGAAAGCTAATGTTTTGCCATCTAAGATGTCTTAGATGTAGTAATAAAAATAAAGGGTAATCCGAGAGCGACATGTTAAGACTGTATAATGTATAAATCAAAAACTCCACACAGTTAAAATTTTTTTAAACAGAGTTTGTGTCGGTCAACTAAAGACACATTTGGTCTAGCATTGTCTGAATTAAAAAATTCCCTTACAGAGTGACTGATTAAGACACCTTTGGTTGAGTTTTTGTTTTAATTCATTTAGTTACGATTTAGAAATAATTTCTGTGAATTGTCTGGTTTTTTGGTAACAGCTCTTAATAAACAATTCCTTTCATTTATCAGAAAATGCATAGCAAAACCTTCTTCTGATTAAAACTGACTTTTGTGCTAGTTGAAAGGTCTCCGAGCATAGATAACGACCTTCTACACTTAACATTATAAATCCTTCTTTAATCAGATATTTGCTTTAAAAATTTATTAATTCATCAGCCAATCGCAAGCCCGAAAGTTCGGTCTATCAAATTGTTCTTCATTAATTCTTGTTGCTCCATACACCCGTCTGCTAACCATTCCAAGTTGACGCTTTCACTTTGAAAAGTTGATCCCAAGGATCTCTTCGATGCCAACAAAAGAGACATATCCTGATATTTCCACATCCTACTAACTAATATCTGATGAAGATAGTCTGGTTTCCACCAATTGTAGAATTGTCACGTGACAAGGGTTAAAAGGCAGCCTAGAATTGTGGAATACCGCGGTTTCTCTTTCGGTATTTCATTAAAATGGACCTTATGCACGCGACCAGAGGTCGAGGCTAAAATTCATCTGCTGGAGTTTCTTACTTTTTAATGTTAGCATAGAGTTCTATAGAGTATATATTATTAATGTACTTTTATAAAAGTGGATTTCGAAGTTAAATGCTAATTTCAACAATAAAAACTAAATAATGATTAGAGATATACCCACTTTAACAATTTTATCTGGCCGCTTTTGACGAGTTTTTATTTCATGTTTACATAAGAGATGGTTTTATCAGAATCATTTTAAGTCGGTATTAAAAAAAATACATTTCTATGCTCAACAACTCGAAATTTTCTGGCACATTTTCAGATTCATTCTTAAAAGAAAACATATGAAACTTGCTGATTTGGTTTTTAAGATTTATAAGCGACCTGTGTTTTTATTTTTCGTTCAGGTAATCAAAACTTCATTTATAAACAATAATTTTCTAAGTAGGAAATATTTCTCGCTTCCAACACAGTCGCATAGGGAAATTCGGTTCAAAATGCCCGCTTTGATATCATTGTTTTAAAATATATTCTGCCTCTATAAAAAAAATCGACCATTACGGTACATTATATAGTTTCTGAAGAAGAGTATCTACCAATTGGATGTGTTTGAGAGCAAAAATGAATTTAAAAATGAGTCAGAAAATAAGCAGTTTTGATTTGAATACACCCTGAATACCATGATTTTTTTCTTCAGCCTCTATGTATATTCAATTTGTTTTTGCTGTAAGAATTGGTCCTATAAAAACTTGTCAATATAAATGCTGTAGATAATATTGAGAATAGAATATATATAATACATTCATGCGGATTTCATATCTTGTGAATTGACGAAGCTATTTTTTCTTATTCAACCCCTCTTTTTATTTTCGTTTTTATTTTTTATTTTATTTTATTTTATTTTTTTGATACGAGTTGGTTCTATCAAAATTTTGTCAATTTAAAAGTTGTAGATAATATTAAGAAAATTTATAATAAATTTAATTGGGTCTGATATCTTGAGAATTGACGAAGTTATGAATTTTTTTCTACCAAAACCCCTATTTTTTGCGCCCCTTGTACCCACTTTTAATTTTATCAAAAATCTGTGATACATACATTTTTAGCCTTATGTTTAGAATAATAAAAAAATTAAACTGATTTGATGTGTACAAAAATTAAGAAGTTATGGTTTTTTTTTATAGTTTTCACAAAAGCCCTCCCTATTTCCATCCCCTTTGTCCAATTTTGCCCATTAACGAACTTGAACGAGATTTTATGCCCTTGATTTTTGTATCAGTTTGGAAGATATTTGTGCACAATTACGGAAGTTATTGTGTCCATAAAAAAGTGACACACACACACACACACACACATATATATATATATAAAGTTTTTTACTCAGGGTGATTTTGTGTTCTGGGAGTCATGATCGGTGTAGATCAGGAAAACAAGATAAGAAACTCCAACATAGGGGGGGGGGAGGTAATAGGTAGTATTTCATACGAAATCTACCTAATACCAAAAAATATTCATTATTGTGGCAGTAGACACTTAATATATCGTAATATAAATTCAAAATATCGTTCTGTATCCGAGAACTTTCACTAAATTTGCAAAACTTCCGTTAAACTTTATATACGCAACCTGGGTTGAGGCTAAAAGTCGTCTGAAATGGTCTGTAATGATCTGCGTTGTTATTCTTGTGGCGCAAGTGGATATAATAACGGATGGGAGATACCGCTAGCTCTGGAGAGTGATGTCACGTACATAAGGTCCATTTTTCGCATGTCAGTTCCCGAATCACTTGCGGCACTTTGACTTGTAAACTGAACCCTTACTATACACATCATATATATCTTCTTCTTCTCCTTTTCCATCGGCGATACTCTTCTGAAATATAAAATAAAATATAAAAGTAAAAAATTCACTTTATTTTCTGCTATTTTCTAGCAATTGCCTAGCAAAAATTTTTAAAACACACCTAAATATCCCCCCCCCCCCCAATTCGAAGAAACTGACTCTTTGGCTTTGTGATGCTTTACCACCTGGTGCCTAAATTGAAACGAAATTTGGAAAATTATGCAGAAAATACCAAATTTAAATCATCTTATCCAAGTAGATGTTTACGTTTTTTAGAATCGTTTATTTTTTTAATTAAATTTTTGTATAACGTTTCTTTCACAAAACGATTATTCTACATTTGAGGGAAAAAAAAAAAAAAAAAAAAAAAAAAAAAAAAAAAAAAAAAAACTCATGGGATGTGGTAATCCCAAAACTTTCTTGTATCTCCTACATGTTAATATTTCGTGAAAAATAAAGTGCGTAAGTGCCACCGGTTAGGTGATTTACACCAAAATCTAATCAGAAACAACTTATGTCAAGTTGCAGCTGAATCTGAAGTTTGATGAAAATCCGTGCATTAGTTTTTGAGGTAGAACTATTGCGGAAATCGTAAAAAAATCTACATAACAGCGCCACTTGTTAGTCAATTTACTCTAGAAACTAATCAGGACCAATTTATATCAGGTACTAACTGAATCTGAAGTTTGATGACAATTCATGCATTAGTCCTTGAGATACAGTTATTAAGGAAATCGTGATAAATGCAGCCTAGCAGCGCCACCTGTTGGGCGATTTACACTAAAAACTAAACAAAATTAATTTATATCAGGGACTAACTGAATCTGAAGTTTGTGGAAAATTCGTGCATTAGTTCTTGAGATAGAGCTATTGCGATAATCATGAATAATGCCACATAGCAGCGACACCTGTTGGGCAATTTACACTAAAAAGTAATCAAAACCAAATTATATCAGGAAAAAACGTAATATGAAGTTTTATAAAAATCCGTGCATTAGTTCTTGGGATATAGCTATTTTGGAAATTGTGAAAAATGCAGCATAGTAGGCCACCTGGTCGGGCGATTTACACCAAAAAGTAATCAGAACTAGTTTATATCTGTGACTAATTGAATCTAAAGCTTTGTTAAATTCCGTTCATTAGTTCTTGAGATAGAGCGCTCACAAAATTTATGTCAAACACACACAGACAGACATTTTGTAAAAACCTGTTTTTGTGGTTCTCTGACCTCTAAAGCGTATAAATCCATCGGAAACCGGAATTCTAAAATTTTCAGGAACCCAATACTTTCTTCTTGTAAATGATATGAAAACGATGCATAATCAGTTTATTTCCATACAACTTTAAATAAATTTTAAAATTCATTACATAAAGATGCTTTTCTTTTAAAAAAAGTTATTATAATTACGAAGCATTTAAATTTCTAAAATTAAATAATTAAAATGAACACTTGGACTCTTCTTTAACACTTTTAAATGAAAATACATGCATCAGAATAAAAATATTTTACGTTATGCTATGAAATTATACATAGATTATTTCTTCTTAAACACGATTTGCAAAATGATTATAAAAAATTGTTCTTAAATAATTCGTGTTTTCTTTAATATTTAAAATTAAAAGATGCAATAAAGAACTCTGAACTTTTAATCGACATTTTATTCTTAGATAATTGAAAATTGTTATATTTTTTACTTTAATCATTTAAGCTTTTACAATTTTTCTCAGATATTCTGTAAAGCTAGATAAAAACAAAAGGTTCTGAAGATATCTTCTATCCAAATTCAAACCGAAATTCTTCAAGTGTTTTTAAATTTTCTATAAAATCAATTTGAAAGAATAAAGGTTTATAATCAGAGTCTAAAATTCAAAACATGAAAAATTATTAAATTCCACAAAATTGATAGGTTGATACATTATAATGCATTATGACTGCAAAAAAGAATTAAGAATGTTTTCAAAATGAAAATATCTTATTGTTTGGAGGTTTTTACATCTTTTTAATTGTAGAAAAGTATTTAGCGAATAGAATATTTAATGAAGTTTCTAAATATTTTCATAAATACGGGCATTATGTGTAGTATTTCTAGAAGCTAAACTTAAGGAGTTATTGATTTAAATTTTACTCACATCTAATTTTTATACACTTAAATTAATCAAATTGAGAAAAACATTTCTTCAAATTATAACTGAAATACATAGTACAAAATAGACATAAATATCCGATCATGCTTATAATCAGTTGTGGGATTCAAATAATTTAACAACCAGTTCGCTGCCGGAATGAGTTTTGATGCGTAAATATGAAAGAAAAATGAATCATAACACATAGATTATGAAACACTTTCCCACATTATAAGAACATTATTAATTTTAGGTAGATTTCGTAAGAAATACTACCTATTGCAGTCGTTACCATGGTGCGACTTTTGAAACATTCCTTCATAACTTTTCATTATATGACCCCAGGAACCCAAAACCACCCCCACCTAAAAAGTTTATATATATATATATATATATATATATATATATATATATATATATATATATATATATATATGTACTAAATTTTGTCCGCACGATAAAAGTCGCAATTATGCACGGATCGTCTTCAAACTTGCCAACAACTTTGAGATGGCTAATATCTTGGAGGGGATTGAAAATGAGCAAAATCGGCCCAAGGGAATGGAAATGGGGAGGGTTAAAAATTTTGAATACCGTCTTAACAAGATTCTGATAAAACCATCTCTTACACAACAATGACCGGAAAAAATAAATATTTTTCATTATAGCAGTTGCCAACAATTAAAAAAAAAACAATAAAATTCTCACCACAACAATTGCTTTTCTATTGCAAAATATTTCACGTGAAAAAATAAATTAAATAAATAGTTTGACAAATTGAAAACAAATTGAATATTACGTCATAAGTTTTCTTGAGCAAGATTTCAGAATGAAAACTCAAAATGAAATAAATAGTTTGACGAATTAAAATATATATATATATGACGTCATATTGGAAATATAATGTACCTCAGCAGGTGAATATGTAACGTCATGTGAGTTTGAAGAAACGTATTAAAACATTATAAAAACCCGACTATGGAAATATTAACATATTTTAACACTTTGAGGTTTTCTGAATTTGTTCTAGCCATTTTTAACCCTATTCCATATACATGCGTGTGTGTATTCGTGTATAAGAGAATTTTCACAAAATGTTTAGCTCCCTAGAGCTCATTCTTAGTGAAGGAACTGGGTTTATCTCTAATGTTGATTTAATTTTTTTTGGGTGAATTTAGTACTTAACTTCGAAATCTACCTCCGCCTGTAGGCCCGAGCCGGCAGGGATTTCCATGTTTTTTTATCTTTTAGTATAATGAAAAAAAAATCCTGAAACATGTTTCCATATAAAAGGACGTGATTTATTCAATAAATATTCGGCAATCATGAAACACTGGTTAAAATTTCTATCAGAAACTCACTGCATCAATAATACTGCAGTATAATACAATAAGGATAACACAAAAATAGGAGAAATTTAAGCTTAAGGATTAACCCATGTCCATGTTCTAAAGTTGCAATCAGTTAGATATTAAAATACTAACTATACAATTAAAATACTACTACAAGAATAGATCCAGATTATTGCTGAAGTCTATTATTCTCGAGAGAATACTAACTCACCGAATTTCAAACTTTCCTATTTACATCTTTGCTTTGGGGATAAATGCTTGGAATTTCTTCAAAGTTTGACAAATCGGCTCTTGTGAGTGTTAGGTGCTTGGTTTACGGAATTTTTTGAATGCGAGTTTTATGTTAAGTTTTGTCACTATAGTCGTAAATTTCACCGAGATATTCATCAATGTTGTCTTCTATAAGTAGTTCAAATGACTCTAAAATTATTTTTATTATTATTGTAGTTACGATAATGTGCACGCGAAGAAGATAGATCTAGAAATTTTGTATCAATGATAAAATTTAGCTCAGTTTAAAAACATGTAACATATTTTAAAAACCTTTCATACAATAACTGCCCACGGATAACTGCCGGTGAAATACATCAGAACACTATACATTTTCGTATTGAAATTAGAAAAAATAAATTCGAATTATTTTGGGTATCGTATACTGAAAACAACTTTATATTTACAATGTTGAAAAGTTTTAAAAAGTATATTAAAAAGGTAGTATATTATTTCATATAGTCAACGCTTAAATAAAACAATAAAGGATGTAGAAAAAGTAGATTATAGTATAGAAAAGAGTTTTAAAATATTAAATAACTTGTGTTATTAGAGATATTTACAAATAGCTTCACAGAAGGCGCAAATTTCACCGATATATTCATGAATGTCGTCTCTTATAAGTAGTTCAAATGACTCTAAAATTATTTTTGTAGTAACGATAATGCGCACGCAAAGAAGATATACCTGGAAATTTTGTGTCAATAATAAGATTTAATAAAACAATGAAGGATGTAGAAAAAAACTAGATTATAGTACAGAAAATAGTTTTAAAATATTAAATAACTTGTGTTATTTGATATATTTAGATATACAGCTTCTTTGATGATCGACCTCAATTTCAATTTTCTTTGGCTTTGGTTGAACATTATCGGATATCTGCTCCTTTCTTGAGATACAGTAACTATAAAAGTAGGAACTCATTCTTTTAGAGGTTTTTAGGGCAATTAGGCTAATCGTAATTATATTTGATACATTAGTAATAGTTAGTAAACCGACTTTTCTTCTCTGACCACATTATGTTTATCTTTGAAAACCTCTTTTTAATTTCGGCTGAATTTGCAGCACTTGTTCTGCCAATATTTTTAGCCTTTTGAATACTTTAAAAACTCCATAGCTTTAGAAAAATATTTGAAATGTAACCTGGACGGTTTGTTGAAGGAAATGTTTGAGCTGTGAACTTTAAAATAAAGTTATCTTGGAAAATAAAGTTATCTCTCTTATGCAATTTTGTCTTTGCTTGAAAAAAAAAAGCTTGGTGGAAGTGTCATACTTGCATTGAGACAGTTGAATACTCGAGGTTCTCTTTCTGGTGAGTGCACCTTAAACGGAAATGCCTTAGCTTTATGCCTGATAATAAAAATTAAATCTTTTAACACCTTCTGACAGTAAGAAATATAGAAAGCTATTCTGCATTTTGAACTTATATTTTAATCTTCTTTTGCGTGTATTCTTCACTAGCCCATGCGTTCGTATTTCTTTTTCTCTTCTTCCCCCTTACCCCACAAAATGCAAGAGTTTAATCACTGTCCATTATACATAAGACATGCTGTAAAACTTATTTAATTAGTTTGTATCAATAGAACAGGTAATAACTTTAAACGAAAATAGCAGCAGGCCGCAGAGAAACGAAGTAAAATTACTGTTATAGTAGCTGATAAGCTAGTTGTTCGTTGGTCTTACGCGTGCGCAGGGATAATGCTAGTTTTGTTGCCAACTCCCTAGTGGATAAGGCGAGTTTTGAAACCAAACCAATATTTTAACCCAAAAATAAAGGATAAAAATACATTTTTTTTTTTTTATAGATTATAGTGTTTTTTTGTGCATTTTCACCAATAGAATGGATTGGTACAGAAAACTCGATTTTGTTAATTTTGGATAAGGCAATTTTTCAAACTCACGTCCTCAAATATAGTGCTAAAACAGAATGTTGCCATTTAAAAATGAAAGTTGGTGTAGTTTTTGATATGTTAGTTGAATATGAATAGTTTTCTCAAAATAAACCGCATACGTTAATAAGGAATTCTATCATGGTATAATATATGGCACTTTTAATTTCTTTTTGAATTAATTAGAACTAAAGTTATAGCAATCGTCTGGCATTTTTATGCTGCATATCACTTTTTATCTTTTCAAATGTGACAAAAGTGACAAAATAATAACAATAAATAAATCTAAAATCTACACTAATATAGAATTTAGTATTTAAAATTTACAATATTGTACTCTAATTAAAAAAAAAGACATTTAAATAATAATATTCTAAAGTAAAATGTGATAAAAGGTCATAAAAGTATAGGATTTCTGTTTTTTTTCTTCGGAACAGTTTAATCTTTGCATCGCAAGCGGCATGCTAAAACAAAAATGGACTGCGTTGTACTACAATATTTCAGTTTTAATGTAAATTATTTAAAAGGCAAGAATTCTGTTTGATTATTCAAAGAAAATTATACTTCTATTAAAACAATTTTATATGTTTTAAATTAAGTTTTTCCATTACTTGCTTCTATTATATAAATAATTATGAAATGGTTTATGGTTTTTAATTAAAATTAAGGAAAATGTTTCCTTGAATTTGAGAGAAAATACCGAATTAGTAACCATAAAGCAAAGAAAAAAAGATTTTTTAAAGCATTTTACAGACGATGAGCAGTTTTGTTAATGAATAAATCGATACAAAGAACGCATTAAGCACTGAATTTTGGCTCCCACCCAATGGAAGAATGGTTCTGAGCATGATCTTGAACTAAAAGATAAATTCTATAAGTGAATAACTTGAATAATGGGGTATTTGTATCGTTATTTTTCGAATCGTTTGTTTAATTTTTTATTTAAAACCTGACCAAAAGAAATCTCAATAAAGACAAGAGTAAAATTATTACAAACAAAGGAAGGCGCCCCACAGTGGAACAAACACAGTAAAAACCTGGACGTTGATGAAAATTTTAATATACATGTTTAGTTGTATTACCATTGAAGGTTTTTCTTAAGCACATAGTGTACCATGTAATGCACATTGCAGCTGAAATTATTCTCTAGGACGCATTTGTTTGCAGCGAATATTGATATTTTTCAAACTAGAATGCAATTAGATAAAAATTCCAAAGTCGAAAATTTAAGCACATTTAAACATGTTAAGTAATTGAGGAAAAGATTTTTGCTGAAGTTTTGGAGAAAATTACCACAAATTTACCTTGCTAAGAAAAGTACAAGTATCTAATTATTTTAACGAAAATATTATTAAGAAAATCTCATTGATTGAAAGTGTTAAAAATGAATAACAATTGCTAAAAGTATTTTTTAACTATTTAACATATATGGTATTAAAACAGAATTACCATCATTCTATTAGACTAAAAATTTAAGAGGAAAACTTCTAAGCCCGTAATTTTCTTTTTGTGTACATTATATGCTTAAAAACAACCTTCAGTGGTAATACAACTAAAAATGAAAATTTGAAATTGCCATCAACGTCCATGTGTTACGGCATTCGTTCCTGTGTGCGGCACGCTCCAAGACTGGTCGATAAATCTTACGAATGTTTCTTTATCTGCAGCATATAAACTTATGCCTGTTAACACATTAAAAAACTTCTGAACGGATAAAACAAGAGTTAAGGAATGAGTAATTCGTAGTACGCTGTAAAACGTTTGTAGCAAATTGCCCAGTTTCTCCAAAACTCTACCAGTGTAGTAAAGTGCGCCATTCAACTGTTCTTATAGGAAATTGTTACACAACCGTAATTTAACGCTGTTTTGACCATATTTTACCCCATATTATGGTCAAAATAGAATTAGATTACGGTTATGTAAACCGTTCGATAAAAGTGTGCGAATGACTGGATAGTTTACTCTAAATGTTTAACACATTAAGCGCCACTTCAGTGACCGGTGACTGACACTGATTTTTCCGTTTAAAACGTGTTATTCACCGATGACTGGCAGTCTAAAATATCATATAAAACTAAAAATGTATGTATTGTTTTTAGTAATAACTGAAAATTTATTTAAAATTTACTTACCTTTTATTTATTACAGGATTATACTTTATTAAAAATTACTTATAACAGTGTAAAATTTTCAGCCTCAGTGCCAGTCATCGTAGCACGCAACGTGTTAACAGTGTAGCACACAATGTGGATAAAAAGGTTTTATAAACGAAATTTAAAAAAAATATATTGATTTTTGAAAACTCTGGGCGCACTGGGGTATATTAAAATGACTGCGGAATCATATGAGAGTAACTGAAGAGTCCCTATTTAAGCATTTGAAAGTTATCGACAGTGTCTCGAAAACAACGAAAGAAAACAAAATAAACTTAATTGCAAAAGTGCAGAGCGTCTTCTGTTTAGTACGAAACTATGTCTCTCGTG
Organism: Maratus speciosus; assembly: GCA_963932465.1. Taxonomy (NCBI): domain Eukaryota; kingdom Metazoa; phylum Arthropoda; class Arachnida; order Araneae; family Salticidae; genus Maratus; species Maratus speciosus. The sequence continues at coordinate 420,108,484 of OZ010791.1, forward strand.
GAAAAATAACTACATTTACTTTGTTATATTTTACAAAATGTGAGTTTTTGATACACTCTGAGAAATATTATCTTCAATTCACGGAAATTTTCCTGACAGAAGTTCTACCAGGAATTTTCTGTGAACAGACGAATATCCGTTGCTTTTTAGGTGCGTTCGTAATTATATAAATACGTAGCAACTATAGTCGTCGTTTAGTCCGTCTGTCTGTCCGCCCGCATATAACAGAACAAAAATTACCCAGCCGAATGGTTTGAAATTTTAAATATATGATTCTTGCAAAATTTTGTCAAGCCATTTCAAATTTTATGAAAATCGGATGTATAGTTTAATTATAGGGACAGTCAAAAGTTTTTCTTTACATTACGGCCATTGGGAAAAATATTGCAGGTGCATTTTAATGATGTTAAAGCCTTCCGAATGGTGTAAAATTTTAAATATATCATTGTTGCAAAATTTTGTCGAGTCATTTCAAATTTTATGAAAATCGGGTGTATAGTTTAGTTACAGGGACAGTCAAAAGTTTTCTGTTACATTACTGGGAATGCTAAAAAATTATTTCAAGTGCATTTTAATGATGTTACAGACTATGCACTTATGAAGTGCAAAAAAAAAAAAAAATATATTCAGTACAATATGGGGGCAAAAAATAATTATAAAACTAGTTATAGTACGAACTTGTATATTTCCAACTTGTTTTCTCCGTTACAGAAGGTACAATATACGTCAATTGAAGAAAATGGGTATAAAATAAAAATTGCTGATCTTGGAGTCGAATTAATTACCATAGTGTTACGTGACCACTACTCTATCCACACGGCTACAAGATGTACAGTAGTGAAACATGCATGCGCAGTAGAGAGCAGAGGCTCTTATCAAAAGCGGCGTCCAAATGATGCGGCAGTCCGTATGCGGGCAGGATGGCGTTCGCGTTGCAAAATTCGACGATTGAGGAGCAGAGATCTGTTATCCGATTTCTGACAGCGGAAGGTGAGAAACCGGCAGCTATTCATCGCCGGATGGTGACAGTTTACGGGGAGAAATATGTCTCTGACAAGTCTGTTAGAAAATGGAGTGCCCATTTTCGTGCAGGCCGTGAGAGTCTGGGTGATGACCCGAGACCAGTTCAAGTGGGAGACGTTGGACCATCCGCCCTACAGTCCGGACTTGTTGCCTGCGATTTCCATGTGTTTGGTCCACTGAAGAAACACCTGAAAAGAAAGCCCTTCAACTCAGACGACGTACTCAAGGACGCTGTGAAGGACTGGGTCTCTTCACGGCCACAGGAATTCTGGGAACAAGGAATCCTGCGGCTTGTTCATCAGTGGGATAGTTGTGCTCAGGCCTATGGTGAATATTTTGAATAAAGTCTACATTTGTACCCACCATGTCGTTTCGTACCTTTTCATTTGAACACCCCTTGTATGTTTACCTCAGATGGGTATGGCCTGATTAATTTCTTTAAAAAGCTTTGAATTGTGAAGTTAATTTCGGAAAGATTTCACCTTTAGTGAGACCGCGGTTGGGATTTTAATATTTTAGTATTAAAATAGGATAAACATGTGAATTATAAATATTTTTGTGTAGATTACTAGATGTAAAATATGAATAACATATTTTTATGAGAGAATTGTTTTATTAAGAGTAAAATTGATTTTTTCCATTTAATATTTTAATAAAAATATCTATTTAAATGTGTTCATTTAAAATATATTTTAATAAATGCGAATACTTTTTTATAACTTAAAAAAAAAAGTGAATACTTTTAAATGAATGAGAAAATTAATTGTTATTTATTTCTAAATTTTGAAACGTTTCTTTTCTTTGTTGATGTTGTTTTTTATTTATATTTTTTAATTAAATTAGAAATATTAATTTATAAAACTTTTCGTTTTTTGTTTTTAAAATGAATTCGGATTTTAGTATTGATAGAGCCAATAGGCATGCGTGCTTGAAATGAACGGAATTTCTACCCCTTTTCAGACTTTCAGGAAGAATTCACGGATAAAACATGTTTTAGAGGAGTATGAAAATTCTTTGTTATAAAATGATGTGTATATAAAATAGATTATACAATAACGGAAATAAAGAACTCCCACTAATAGCTTGCAACAAATCATCGTATAAAATATGACTGCTAACGATAAATTAGTAATAACATCTACTAACTAATGATATGCTTAAATTTATTGTTTAGAGGATAGTCTCAAGATAGAAATTTAACATAATTAAATTTAGAATTTCCAATACTAACACTTAATTTTTGCATTAGATTTGAATTCTTCGTTAAAATTTTCCTTCGAATACCAAGCAGAAAAACATTCGATCAAGTAGTTTAGGAATTATGCAGGTTTACAGTTTGAAATTCCTAATGTTAATATCATTTTGAATAAAAAAAAAAAAAAAAAAAAAAAAACAGATTCCAGTGCGGATAGTTTTTTAAGCATTACTCTAAAATGCTTGGAGGAATTATCTATAATTTTGGATTCGCATATTTGAAACTTCAAGAAATTGACTTCTCTTAAAACGTTTTTAATTTTAATTCAAATTTTTCTAAAAAGAAATACAGTAGAGTCTCTATTATCCGTCCATCTATCAGTCCATCTTATTATCCGGGCCATCTACATATTCAAACGGATCCAAACTTCATTATTTTTAATAGAAATAGCCAATTTTAACGAGATATTTCAAATCTTCGGTTCAAACTATGCCTAGACACCAAATTTCAAGTCATTTGAATGATAAGTTTTTGAATTATAAGCATTCAAAATTTAGCGCTTCTAATGTTAAATTACATTTTCATATTTTTATTTATATCTCCTGAAATTATGTTCCTAATGTGCTAGTTTTTATTGCATTAATAATACTAATATACCCAAACATAAATAAGTTGAATTTGCAATTTTTATAATTTTATGATATGAATTATGAATTATGAAATTAATATTCGAAAAAATTATAAATTGCAACCTACATTTTCTTTTAATGGATTTAGATTTATTAGGTCCTGTTTTGGGGAAATCTAAAATTTCACATATTTCGTCCAAGTAGTTTTCAAATTATGCTTAAAAAACGAAAACGATGGTTTAAGGGGCCGTCTATGATATAAGTTATTAGATTTTTGAAATTTGTTCTGCTGTCCTGTAATCTAGCATTCTTCAATGACTGGCTTCATTGGGGCATTCAACAGGCTTCATTGACTTCTTGAGTGGCGCTTAAGGTGCCTTGATCAAGAGGGGGATCTCTCGGTTAGAGGTCTGCACGGACGGAAATTTCCAGACCCGGGCCCAGCCCGCCTCATAGAAAATTTCTTTTGGCCCGGCCCGTAGAAAAAAAATATTGGCCCGGCCCGGTAGAAAAGTTAAAAGTTCGGCCCGAGCTCGGACGGCCCGTACAAAAAAAATTATTGGCCCGGCCAGTACATCAGCTAAAATTTCGACTCGAGCCCGGCCCGGCATGGAAAACAGTTAAAATCTCGGCCCGAGCGAATTGCTACAAAATATGGATTTCTTATGTCGATTTGGTTAAAAATTTGACTCTTAAGATAAATATTTTTAGTCAGAACTTCTCGTAACTTTTTTTCCATGTTTTTAAACTTTATTTTTATGTATGTGCCGCAGGCTGCGAAAATTATTTTTTTAATGAATTACTATTTATTCTGTGTAAATGTTTCAGTTATCATTAATATTGTTAATCTATATTCCATGCATTGAATTGTTAAAAATCTGTAAAATGCTATACAGTAAAATCTTCTAAGACTCAATTACATAGAAAAGAAAAAGAAAATGTGTTACAGTAGACTTTTCTTAGCAAATGTAAATGTAGTATATATTCTTTTCTTACGTATTAGTATATGAATTTTGCATGGATCAACCCGTTTTTCAGTTAAAAACAGGATTTCGTCATAGGCAGGTTCCTTTTCGCAAGTTTTACTATATTTTAATTTATCTATATTTTAATTAGTGTAGAAATTTGCTATTCTTTAAAAATAATAAACATTAATGTTTAATTGTAGAATAATGGCGATTCAAAAATGTAAGCATATTTTGCAAAAATCTTTGGGCCAGTCTCATTTTACTGACCTTTGAACGGACAGGTCACTCCGAGACAATAATTTTCATATGGGCTGGCTCAAAATTAGGACTGAAAGTTTTGGGCGTGAAGACTAGAAATGAAACCAGTCCCGGATCTGTACAGAAAAAAAAGTTAGGCCCGTCCCGATTCGTCCGGGAAAAATTAAGGCGCGAACCCGACCCGGAGCGAGCCTTCAGAAGAAAGTATGGCCCGTTCCCGGCCCGGCCGAGTACCGCAAATGAAAATAAGCCCCAGCCCGGAACGCGGGCCGGGCTGGGATCGGGCTTCGGGTCTCAGGCCGGCCCGTGCAGATCTCTAATCTTGGTTAAAAATCGAGTACGGAACTTCAATTTGGATACAGCCCTTAAAATACGCTCGTTTTAAAATATTTAATTTCTCAGAAACTTATGGTACGAATTGCATAAAAAAATTGTTTTTAGGCGAATTGAAGGGTGTAGAGTTAATTTATGCTGTCAGAATTGTGTACTGCTATTGAAAAAAACAAAGTTATGGTTCGTTTTATTATGTAGATGGCCCACTACGCAAATTTTATATACACCATTTAAAAGTAGACTTTATTTCCAATCGTTCGGTACCAGTAACGTTCTTCTACAATAATTTGTTGAGAAGTTAGTAGGGGGTGTTTACTTTTTTTTTTCAACGACTGTACCTTGTTTTTAGTTTTTCGAGTTTTTGATGGTGCTTGATTTTTACTGCATGATAAAACATAAAATTATAAAGTTGAATGTTCATTTTATACATCTATAGTCTGCATTTTAAAAAAGTTATATTACACAAACAAATTATAAACGCAAGTATTAAGAAAACTTTCTGCATTCCTATAATTTATAAAGCGTCATTTAACGTTTCTTGAACACGCTAACAATTTCTCCCTTACTTTTGTCCCTACCACAATTTCTAATAAAATGTTTTTAAATATCTAGATTGTACCACCTTACATATCAGCAATTTACTCGTTTATATATAATTTAATGTCCCCAAAGCTATTGAAATAAAATTATACATTTGTTATCTTTCTAGTTTATAAGCATAAAAAACAAATTTCGTACTTCAATCACGTAATCTCAAAGTAATATCTTCCATTATCTATCACGTGGAAAAGTTAAGTGAACGAATCTTTCCATTCCATTAAATAAAACCAAAGAATTTCAAGGAAAAAAATAAAACATTTTAAAGCCCATAAACGTGGCTATAAAAATGAAGGATATATTTCTTCATGAAGAATGTCATTTTATTTCTAAAGATAGCCCAAAGAGTATTTAATTTAACATTCAATATTTTCTTTTTATGTTCAAGAAGAATATATTAGTTCTGGTATTTAAATTAACAATAAAGTTAGCTATCAAAGATTTTTTCATACTCATGAAAATTATTTTAAATCAGTTTGTTATATTGCATATTCGGTCATATGTAATCTACTTTAATCTTGTTACGATATGTGTTAAATTTCTTCCGCGATTTTCATATCTATCTAGCGAAAAAACAGGCATTTGAGTATCAGCCCTTATTATTTGAAATGCACATCAGCCTTGATGCCGATCTTACTTAAATTGCGACTTTTATGTTCGGCTTTGCCTCGTAAAATTTGTCAAAAAATTCCAGATTTTAAATCTGCATGTCCCATAGTGACCGATTAAGGAGAATTTATCAGATTTCTTGTAATAAATTGGTACACTATGACGCAAAAGTTTAGACAATGAAGAAATTCTTACATATTTTGAAAAATATTTATTCAATTTTCAAATCACTGCTTGAAATTAATGTGCTGTACATATAAACAATATTTATAACAAAGAAAAGTGGAATTGTGCATATTGCAATAAATTAAATGGTAACAAAAATAAACTGCTGTCTCAAAAGTTTAGACACAAATTAAATAAAATCGAAATAAACAATTTTTAAAACCTGGTTGCGCATCCATGCTTATGTATTACGTCATATACACGAGATTGCATGGAAGAAACTAAATCTTGCATAGTTTGTGGATCGATATCGTACCATGCATTCTCAATAGATGTCTTAAGTTCCTTTTCAGAAGAGTATTGTCTAGCGTTGCTATAAACTTTGCGACACATGATGCTCCAAAGGTTTTCTATAGGGTTAAGATCAGGGCTACATGCTGGCCAGTCGAGAACTCTTATATTATGGGAATTAAACCAAGATTTTGAATGTTTTGCAGTGTGAATTGAAGCATTGTCTTGCTGAAATTCCCACTGAGGACCCCCTAGAAGCTCAGCAAATGGCAGTAGGTTTTCTTCTAATGTCTTTGTATAATGCTGTGAAGTTTGACGACCACTGGTGAAGGTCAGAGATACTTGTCCATTATAGCAAAAGGCTGCCCAAACCATCACCGAGCCCCCTCCTTGTCTGCGACTAAAAAAATGTCGAGGTTCCTTCCGCAAGTCATGCCAATACGATAAACAACCATCTGGACCATCCAGATTCCATTTTTTTTCATCGCTAAATATGACTGACTGCCATTTCTCTCCATATGACATATGCTTTCGAGCCCACATAAGTCTTTGTAACTTATGATGTGGTTTCAGAGCTGGTTTCTTCTGCATTTTGCTATAAACGATTGTTCCTTTTTCCAAAATTCGTCTACGAATCGTATCCTTTGATACAGAGAGTCCCGATGAGCTTTGAACTCCACGTACGCTCATTTGTTGAGTACTCGCTAGTCTTTGTATCAGGCGATCCTCTCGTACATTTGTCACACGTGGCCTCCCAGACCGACATTTTGCTTTATATTCGGAACCACTCGATAAAACTCGATAAATAGATTTTTTGACCTATTAATAATAGCAGAAATTTCAGAAACGCTCTTCCCTTCACCTTTCAACTGCCAAATCCTTGAAACCTCATTCACTTGAATTTCTTTAGCTCTCGGCATGTCGACTATGAAGCGCAATCGTTTGCAGAACTTAAGTACTCCAAATTTGTGACATCATCGATTCTAAATTTGCATATGCCAGCGAATATTCAAAGAAATTTAGAATAGTGTCTAAACTTTTGCGACAAGCACATTTGAATTTTTATGAAAAAAATTAGTATTATAGCAAATAAAACGACTGTCTTTTGTACATAGCATTTTAAATCAGTTTTTGAATATATTTACAGGTTTTTGTAATTCTGACGTCATAATTCTACATTTTAAAGCTGAATGACGTCATTGTCTAAACTTTTGCGTCATAGTGTAATAAAAATCTTCATTCCGAAGCTATTCTACCAAAGATGTAAATAGGCCTGTTGTACACTATATGGCCAAAGGTGACAGGTGTTAAATATCTAGAAAAATACATGAGGAATTAACCTGAAACTGCAGGTTTATATTTAACAAAACGTCTAAAATCGCAACTGATCAGTCACCTTTGGCCATATAGTGTAGTACATCCAATTCAAGATGTAGAGAGAGAAATGACGAAGTCTGCTCTCCCTTCGCAGTAATTATATGCATGTTAGTCGTCTTACGGTCAAATTCGTTTATGGAAAGCTCAGATGTAACGAGAATTCGAGGTTGGTTTGAGTATAAAATAAAGAATTGGTTGATAAAGAATTGGTAATATAAAGAAAAATTTTGTACACTCGGTTAACGAAGGAAATTCAAAACAGTACTACAAATTTTTCAAACTACCAATAAAATTAAACTACTTTCTGCACTTTTTCAAAATAAAATGTGTTTCTAAATAGAAATTCAACACTTTTAATGGAATTGAGTGATGTATGTTGAAAAGATTACCTTTTATTCAGTCATTACTTTAGAATTCAGAAAGATAGGAGTGCTGAAGTGAGTTGCTTGTTAAAAGTAGCTTTATTATAATCGATTTTGGCACAATTTGTCAATCAGCTCGCTGTATGTTTCTCAATTTTTACAATAATTGATACGAATTTTTATATAAGTTGCCCTAAATAGCTGAATACCAAATTATGAATTAAAAATTTTGGAATCTTTCACACATGCTGAGTTAAACATTATTTGATACAAATTCCAACAAATATTCAAAATATTTATATTTTAATTGCAGTAATCTGTTTCTACTATTGTTTTTCATATTTTCGGAAAGTTGTGTTAAATTTGGTTGGAAACGCTGTATTCTATAAACAAAAAAGTCCTTCCGGCCAGTGCCGGGAGGAAGAGGTATATTTCATATTACTTATAAAAAGCTTGCTTATATTATTCAAACACACGAAGCTCAATTTAGTGGAAACCGATTATAGAAGATTCAATACTAATTTTTATCAATACTAAATCATTATGAATGAGAATTTCGCGAAATTAGTCACCTTTATCCAAGGTGATTTTAGTTAAAGTAACTTATATTTGGTGTCCAAAGTCGACGATATCTTGAAGTGCCTGCCATTTTAAGATAACATGGTGGATGAGGCTAACCAGTGAACTTGGTCGAGACCTTAGTAATTCCTGTGCACATGCTCACTCACATCGGAATCGGTTTATATATACGAGTGCTGTTTTGGGCAAAAAATCGGATTTTTCAAAATGTCACCCGCATAAAGATGTCTGCTATATTTGAGTCATTTTTTAGGATAAAGACAAAACAAAAAATGCTCCGGAATCCTTATATCAAAATCAAATACTTTGAAAGAAACCTTTTTCAATTTCTAATTTTTTGCACCGCACTTTAAATATAATGCTCTTTTTAATTTAATGGCCGCCATTTTGAAACAAGATGGCGGATGAAGCTGGCCAGTGAACTTGGTCGAGACATTGCTTTATACTATCCACATGCCTTCTTACATCCAAATAGGTTAATAAATACGTGTGTTATCGCGTGACAAATATCAGATCGTTTCAAAATGTCAGCCATGCTAGAAATTCAAAGTGCTATAACTCAACCATTTTTTAAGATATAGACAAAATAAAAATCTGCCCCGGAATCTTTGTATCAAGGTCAAACACATAATAAAATACCTTTTTCATTTTCCAATTTTTTGATACCTCACTTTAAATTTTAAATTAAAAATGTTTTTTAAATGTTTCCTTTCGAAACAAGATGGCGAATGAAACTTGCCTACGAACTCGGTCGAGACATTGGTATGTACTGTGTACACACCAAGTTACATCCAAATCTGTTCATAAATACGCCTGTTATCGCGTGACAAAAATCAGGTCGTTTCAAAATGTCAGCTACGCTAGAAATTGAAAGTGCTATAACTCAGCCATTTTTTAAGATATAGATGAAACAAAAACTGCTCCGGAATCTTTGTATTAAGGTCAAACACATAAGATAAAAATATTTTTCAATTTTCAATTTTTTGGTACCACATTTAAAATTTTAAATTTTTTAAAAAAATTTAAATGGCCGCCATTTTGAAACAAGATGGCGAATGTAGGTGGCCAACGAACTCGGTCGAGACATTGGATTGTACTTTGTACATACCAAGGTACATCCATATTGGTTCATGAATACGCCTGTTATCGCATGACAAAAATTAGGACGTTTCAAAATGTCAGCCACGCTAGAAATTCAATGTGCTATAACTCAGCCATTTTTTTAAGATATAGACGAAACAAAAACTGCTCCGGAATCTTTGTATCAAGGTCAAACACATAAGAAAAAAATATTTTTCAATTTTCAATTTTTTGGTACCACATTTAAAATTTTAAATTTTTAAAAAAATTTTAAATGGCTGCCATTTTGAAACAAGATGGCGGATGAAGCTGGCCAACGAACTCGTTCGAGACATTGGTATGTAATATGTACACACCGCGTTTCATCCAAATCGGTTCATGAATACGCCTGTTATCGCGTGACAAAAATAAGGACATTTCAAAATGTGAGCCACGCTAGAAATTCAAAGTGCTATAACTCAGCCATTTTTTTTAGATATAGAAGAAACAAAAACTGTTCCGGAATCTTTGTATCAAGGTCAAACACATAAGAAAAAATATTTTTCAATTTTAAATATTTTGGTACCTCATTTCAAATTTTAACTAAAAAACAAACTTTTTAAATGACCGCCATTTTGAAACAAGATGGCGGATGAAGCTGGCAAACGAACTCGGTCGAGACATTGGTATGTAATATGTACACAGCGAGTTTCATCCAAATCGGTTTATAAATACGAGAGTTACAGTGTGACAAAGATCAGATATATATATATATATATATATATATATATACATATAAACAGAGTTGTTCTTGGCCACAGGACGAAAAGTGTCCAGACAAACAGTCTGAAATAGGCTTCATTAGGGTGTTCTCTATGCACGTAAGCCAAAGGTCTGCATTCCGTTGATCTCAAGCAACTGTGCGGCCCAAAGGAGGTGGGAAACTGAACATCGAGTTTGCAGGCAACGTTGTTGGAGTCAAATTCTGTTTACAGACGAGTCCCGATTCAGTATGGATGTGACATCCAATGTGTTTTGGCATGTAGAGAAAGAGGCACTCAATATAATCCCACATTCGTTCGTGAAAGATCACATTACAGACGAGGTGGGTTGATGGTATAGACTGGAATCAGCATAGGTGGACGCACGAGCCTGCATATCGTCCGGAATGGCACTTTGATGGTCCGAAGCTATACAGAGGATATACTGAGACCTCATCATAGAGATTTCTTTTTTGCTATGCATGATAATGCCAGATTGCATACTGCTCGTCTTGTGAAGAGCATTCTTAAAGTTGAAACAATACAGCATATGGAATAGCCAACATGCTCTACTCACCTGAATCTGATGAAGCATGTGTGATACACACTCGGACGAGCAGTGAGACTGCAGTGAGACTTGCAGTGAGACTGGCGCCTTCCTTTATTGTCCGGGACTTGGAAACTGCAATTTTTGAGGAGTGGAACAGTACTCCCCGAAAACGTATTGATAATGTCATCGAATCCATATAAAATAGGTATACGACAGTTTTATCTATCCGAAGGGACCACACGTCATATTAAATGATTTGCATCATTCCTAAATAGTACTCTTTTTTGTCATTTACATGTAACCAAATTGCTGCCCTAAACCATCTTTTCACATTCTACCCATCGTTTCAAAAAATTAAAGCTCTCTTTCAATTTTTTTTTTTTGCGTCATTTTATCCGTATTGTGCATTGATACGCATGTTACTCCCAATTTTATGCCCATGCATGGCTGTCTCGCACTGTTACCTTCACTTTTTTGCTTGCTCCTATAATTTTTTTGAGCAGTGTAATTAGTTGAAATAACGGTTTGCAGTTTGGCCTCCTGTTTTATTCAGATAGTTCGAATCCATACCAGAATTTTTAAATAATATTTCCGCTATATTTAATAGCGAAATTGCACAAGTTTCGTAATTGAGTAAGTAAAAATTCTTTTGTTTTAAAAATTTCTGGTATGAGTTAGGAATTTCTGAATAAAAAAGGATGCCAAATTAACAACCTTGGTTGTAATGTAAATAAGATTAAAGTATGTTTTTGTACCTTCTTGAAACGAAAAAATACATCTAATTTAATTGATCAGCCCTTAAACATAGGCTCCCCTAGCCTGTATTTTGAACCTCCTTTTGGTTATATTGAAGGAAAACACAATATGGTTTCTACGCAACTACGTAACTCCAAACACCAACCAGGAAGCTGGCATTCTAGGGTGATAAGGCATGCCAATCAAATTTAGTAAAATCAAAAATACAATTTAGTCTCCTCAATTTCTCTACAGAGTCCTCCTTGAAGTATTGATCTAGCATCTATACTAATCTGTCCAGTTATAAAATGTAACTTAAACAAGAATTATAAAGTAACATCAAGTAAATATTTTCGTTTGAATTGTAAATAAAACAGCAAGATAATTTTTAAAAGAATAATTGTTGAAATCTGAACGGAATCCATAGCCGAATTAAAATCATCGACTATTGGTTGAGACAAAAGCGTTCCAGAGAACAATTTTTTTTTAAAATTCTATTCGTACCACTTTTTGAAAAGTAATTTCTTCCAAATGCTTATACAAAGATATTTTCAAGAGAAATCAACCATAAAGAAATTATTTTCTGAATTGTGGTAAGAATAAATATAAAAATGCATTGATAGGTAGAAATAAGCCATTAAAGATGGCAGAAATGACATTGGAAATAATGCCATTTGGATTCGAACATATGAAAAAGTTATCGTCATTTACTGTTACTAAATAGCGCTTCTTATATGTGAAAATGTGTATGTTGCTGTAACTGCACAACAGTAAAGAAATAATAGCCTTGAACTTCACGTGAGACTTTTGTGTGTAGTTTCTAGGCCACACATCATTTATGGACAAAAGTGCGAAGCCACTTAAAGCACAACTATTGAGGATTTTTTGGGAAAGAGGTTATTCTTCATATCGATTGTCAATGGAATTACATTGTTAAACTTTATTTCCATTGAGCATCTATGAAACGCTTTAGGAGGAGCTGTGGCATCAATTTTTTTGAAATTTTCTATAAAACTCGAATAGTTTCTTTGGCAGTTTGCTTAAAAAAAAAAAAAAAAAAAAAAAAAAAAAAAAAAAAAAAAAACTAACAGTCGTATGGGTGAATTGTTTTACTAAAATAACTGGGGGTCTATATTTTATGAAATTAACATTCACAGGCACCATATAATGTAAATTGGTAAAATTCCGTACGAAATTCAAGCCATTTTATTCTACAATGAAATAATTAAATAATAAAACATAGCGTTTTTTTAGACACTAAAAGAACACTTCACTGGTGATGTAGAAGCATTATTCGTTATACAGGCACCAGCTTTCGTTGAGCAGATGAAAAAGAAAAATCGCTGAAATAGCGTCGAATTTGCTTTTGTGAATAAACAAACTAACATACTATATTTGGTTAAAAGTAAAGTTTCCAGGTACCATGTAGTGTAACTTGGTGAACTTTAGTACAAAACTCAAGCCTCCTCATGCATCTCAAAGGATTTTTTTAGACAACTAGGGGGCTCTGCCCCCTACGAGTTACACTCGCCAACCCCCGTTCAGGCACACCAAAATCCAAAAAGCACGCTAATTTGATCGGCTTTAAAAATAATGAATAATAATAAAAAAAGCAGTAGCGATCTCTCTGTAAACGGGTTTCCATTCGTTTTCCTTGGATTGGGATCTGCTGCTGTTAAGAGATACAATGGCTGTTTTCGTATTTAATTAAAAACATTAGTTAAACATTTGAAAATAAGCTAATGTAAAATGAATTAAGTAAACAGTGTCATTGTCTCCCGGTATTTTTTAACAGCGCTATAAGATAGTTCTTTTAAATAATTCATTTTAAATGTATCGCTTCAAATCTGACGTAATTTACACCAAAGTTTCATTTCTCTTATTAATATTCGCGTGAAAATACTTTTGTTGTTAGAAGGAAATATTATTTGCGCTGTCTTCGAATTCACGATAATAGTTGAAAAGATTATCTCAAAATATCTCGCGCAAATATAATTTCAATTTAAATTGTTTTGCCATATTTTTTGGTCATTTTAAATATGACGTAATTTTCTCCATTTACAAGTTTTAACGCATAATAATGATTTTGTTTATTTTAAGATTTTGTTTCTCTTTTGAAATTTAAGTGTAAATATGGTTCTTATGACGTAATTTTCCTGCTTTTAACATGTAATCATTTAATTCTAATTTAAATTTTTTTTTCTGTTTGTAATAGTCACGTGTATATAAATTTTTAATTTTAAGTAAACATTATTGTTTGCGCTGCTTATACAATTGGCAACAGTTTAAATTAATAACATTTTCTAAATTTTGTAAAAAATATCTCTCGAAATGCTGAAAATTTGAATTTAAAATAGAAATAAAACCTCAAAAAATGAGTCAAATAAGAAAAATAAATGCAATCTGCATACCGGGAACTTATAACGTATAAAATGATCTAAAAATGATTAAATTCTCATGTATAGCTTTTCCTCCAAAAAAACTTTTTTAATGGAACGATTTTGTCCAACTTTAGCATTAAATATCTATTAAAATACTTCTTCGATTTGAAAACTGTCTGCATCAGTGTGTTTATCAAACATTTCTCTATAATACCACCGATTTTCATATTTATGTATGCAACAGATTTTTTAATATGAACGAAGAAAGACCATGCTTAAGCATTCAAATTGGATGCCGATCTACCTGGAATATCTACGCAGATTTTAATTGGTCCATTTCCAAATCAAAACTTTTTTTTATATATAGAAGGATAAAAGAACAGGATTTATCATGACTTTTGACATAAGCATTATTGGTCATACAACTATCTCCATTCTTGGAGCAGATGAAAAGGAAAAAGTGCTCATAAGAAAGCGTTGAATTTGTTCCTGTTTATACGCAGAACTAATATCACACGCATTCTTATGCGAAAAAATGTTATACTTTTTAAGAATTTTCGACATTTGAACCAACTTATGGGACACCCTATACATAAACTGAATATTAAAACATAATAAATGGATAAAACAACATTTTCACGTTCCCGGATGATCATTTAACCCTTAATCTACTGACGGTACTTATAAGTACCATTAAAATAACTTTTTATAAAATTCATTTAATACGTCGATTTGTCGTAATACAGTTTAGAATGAGTTATAAATACATTACTTTATCTTGAACCAAAAGCAGTATTGGTCACACAAAACAAAACAAAAATATTTTTAAAAGGATGATTTCTTTTGCCTTTGCATCTGTTCATCTTTCATGGCGTTGTGTGTGTGTGTGTGTGGGGGGGGGATAATTTTTCAATTCGGAAATATTTCTATATTTCTATTGTAAGAACATTTTAATTGTACATTTCCTAATTCTAGAAAATACGAAGAAAAATATTTAAAATAACTAATTTGAGTGGGGTTATAAATATTGCACAAAATCCCTATAAATTCAAATTTAATTAATCCTTCTAAATCCTTCAAGCCTTCTAAAATCTTTCTAAAATTTATTAAATGATTTTGTAAATCTTCTAGTGTAGTTTAAACAAATAGTGTAGTTTAAACGAAAAATGCTTTAGAAGATAAAATTTTCATGAATTCATAGATTCAGTACAAAAAGGGTTAATAGCTGTACCACAGAAAAAATAATTAAATAAACCTTTGATATAAATAATATTCGAAAATTTTGTGTTAAATGTTACATGAAGCTAAATAACCATGGTTACAAAAATGATATATCTCTCTGTAAAATATGGAAAGTATTTTATTTACGATGACTTTGTCAGTAAAGATGAAATCGATTTTCATTTTTGCGTTCTGTGAAAAGTTTCTCGGTGAAATAAAATGGAGTATAAAGCAAGGAGAATAGCAATAATATCAATGGTAAAGAGTTATGGAAATAGTTTTATATGCGGATAAGTTTATTTCGGTAGGGATGTTTGGGGATTGTCCAGACAAAATAAAATTATTGTGTAAAATAATAATAATAAAAGAAAGAGCAAAAGGGCTGGTTAATGGGTGTGGATGGAGTTGAAGTGTGCAAAATAGTGAAGCGCTTTCAGAATTTTTTAGTTAGAATTAGGATAGCCATTGCCCCTTAAACTTTCGTTGTCATGTATATAAGAATTTTCTTCTCTTTCCGATAATGCATTTTTAAAATACAGGATGAGACGAAAAAAAAAAACAAAAAAAAAAAAACAGTGGCACTCCGGGAGTGCCAATAGAAGTGAAAACTTCAACAATTACGTGTGTGTGTTTTTTTAATCGTCAGGAAATGTTTTATGCGTTGAATTGTGTAGCAGCACTAATGAAAGCATCTGGGGACACGGCAGTGCCCCTGCCAAGTCTTGAAAGCACAGCCGTAGGCATCTTTTTCTGGAAGCAACTCAGGGTACTTTTGACTCCCAATATCTTTGTGTTGGTGATTCCCAGAAACTTGAAACTTCGTAAACCTAAAGTAATTTGGAAATGGAACTAAATGCTGAAATTTCACGTTTCTATCTATTTATTTCAAAAGATATATGAACTTAAACTTTCGCCTTTTCGACACTGATTCACCGATCATCAAAACTCAGAGGTACGACCTGTAACCCTAGAATCTTGAAAATTGGTATGAAGGTAGTGTTTGGGATACAATGAAAGGGAAAATTTAAAAAATCCGGAAAATGTGGATAAAAAGTCGAAAAATCAAAAAACCGAGAATTTGGCAGAGATGTGATATACAAACCAGGTTTGGCGCGATTTTTTAACGCCAATTTGGCGCAATCCCGTTTTCCAATACCAGTTACAATATATATTTTTAAATTATTTTCTATTGTTTTAAAAAGTAAACAACAATAAATAAACGGTAATTTCATTAATAACTATAGAACAAAACAATTGTACAATTTAAAAAAATAAAATAAAAGTAAATGAACAATTTATTAATAAATAAGCAACAGTAGCCGGGTTACCTTGTAAAATAAAGTAACGCCATTTTGGTGTCAATTAGGTACCCAAGTGCGTATCTGACATCTGTGCCCCGTATTTTATCTTCCGTAATCGAAATTCCCGCCAATACTGTTGGTCATTGACCAGACCATCAACACGATAAAATACAGCGTTATCGGTTTTTAGTTACACGAAATAGGTAGGTCACGAATACGGTATAATTCATTTTAACTGACGAAAAACAAAATAATAATTTGTTTTAGCAATACGCCGGGAGAAAAAGTGAGTTTTAGCTTCCTTCTTCTTTTGCGGATTGAGCTGAAGAGGGAAAAGTTCCTGTCATTCGCCGCTTGGCGCGCTAGTGTCTATGTGTCAAAATGCTAGCATGTCGGTTACGTTACAGTGTCTCGAAATCAGTGGTTTTTTCCCATCTCAAAAAAAGCTCAACGCGCCTAAAGAAGTTTTCACTTCAAAAAGGATAATTTTTGTTTCATACTGTCACATTTACATTTGTTTTTTACAATTATATTTATTAAATCTTGTTTAATCTCGTAAATACTCGAACACTCCTCTTTCAAAATTGAAATATCCCAGTATTATTCCGGAAAAACATTTTCGGTATACATAGATCCTGAGTTGGACTACATGTGGAGGTTTATGATCAGTTCGCGAATATTAAAGTGACTCTCTTTTCATTTTATTAACATTCATTGACATCCCAGGATGTCTAGATAATTGTAACTTAAACACCGTAGCCGTATTTTCAAATTATATGTCATATGATAAAGTACTCTGGTCTATGTGATTTTCGCGACAGCTAACTCAATGTTTCATAAAGTATTTATAATGTTGGAACAGAGAAAGTAATTAAACGTGCGCAATCTTGTCACGTTTTCTTCTTTTATAATTCCAAAGTTCTCTATATGTTATTTTTGGAGCATAAATAATAACAATCTACTATCTTAAAAAACAAAAAAAGTTATATAACTAGAACCAATAAATAATGAGTCATTACTCCAGCGCCCATAAACAACATTTTAACCAACGAGTCATACCCGCAGAACCTGTTAAAAACTACGCACTCTGTCAGAGTAGCTAAAGCCATTGGTGGGCTCGGTTGTGTGTGGTAATGCATGTTAAATACTGCAACATGGAATAGTTAGTGTAGTAGAAAAATGGAAAAATTAGTAAGTGTTCTAAGTTTCTTCCTGTTACGCAAGTTTAATAAATGTTAATCAATTAAGTAAGAATCGAAATAGTGTTTTGTGTTATGATTATACACCATCACTTCTTCGACAAACTACATGGTTATATAACAAAAATGTGATGCGGGATGAAAAAAAGTCTTTATTTTCAGATACTCAGTCAATCGAAAAAATAAAATTCAGTTCCTGCGTTGTTTGTTTGGAAAAGTTATCAGTTTGCACACTAATGGTTGAGTGGCTACCTGGTGAATTTTCAAAGATCCCTTTCCATGCTATAAGTGCCTGCTTGATACTTTTAGTCTTACAATATTATTTTAGTATAATTTTATTTTGTTATTGATTCCACTTATTTACCGTTACTTGCGGTACATGCAAATAAATAAATTAATTATTTAAAAAACTGTAAATTTAATTTCGGTCCACTTAGATATGTGGGCAATCATGTGTTGAAATTGTTAATATTGTTTTGAAGTAACTGTATATTATAGTATTACATAAAACGAAGATATCACATAGGCTCTGTTGACAACATTATTCAGCGATAAAATACTTTCAAAAATTAACAAGAAGCGTATTCTTCAATAAAATGTAGATTAATTCAATTAAACATAAACAAGAAAGCTATTAAATGGATTAACTAAAACATGACTTTCTTAAATTTCTTTACACTCTAAAAAATCATGAACTGTTTCAATTAAAATTAAATGTCAAAAGTTTTGATTTTTCCAAAGTGCATTAAACGCTCAAATATAGTTTAGGTAATTAAATTTTTTTAGAACTTGCATAATTAAGAAATATCTTGACATGTTTGACTTTTTGTACATAATGTCAGTTGCGTAAATTATATTTTGTTAACTAATCATAGGTGCATGCTAAAATGTCAAAAAATAAACTTGTCAAACCAAAATAACATGAGCTAATTTAGTAAAATTATAAAGTTAACTTAATGTAAAAAAATAATAACAATGTTTATTAATTTTATTAAACATAGCAAGAAAATAATTACTACATTTTCTTCTAATTTTTAAAAGGTTTATTTAAAAATATTCCGAAATGATTCCTTTAAAAACGTTATATTAAAAGTAAAATTTATTTACTTTTAGAAATAAAACTTTATGTATTCATTAGGTTATTTTTTTTAAATTTAATGTTCATTTTACAATTTTTAATAATACACTTGTTTTCGGAAATATTATTTTTTCTATTTTTACTTTATACCAAAGGATAAAATTTCTGCGAAATGAATTTTTCCTTTTTTCAGAAAATTTATTGACAGCTTTATAAAAATATGTATTTCCTTTAAAATTTTTGCCAAAATTAATGGAGCATTAAAATAATTACCGCTGTAATTAAAATAACTACAATTACAAAATTAGTGAAACTTTAAATTAAAATTTAGAAAGTATTAAAATATACTAGTCAGTGCTAGAATGCATGCAGGTGTGGTGGTGGTCTTATTTATGAAGGCCGATTATCTACACAAGGGATATAGTCCCGAGAAAGAGTGCCCTCCGTGAAGGTCTTTCTAAAGAATGGATGTAGGATCCTGACCCGTGGTACTTAATACCACTTTCATGACCATGGATCCTGAGCGTTGCCTCGCTTGTGATTTCAGTAAGAATGTAAATCAGGAAACAACCTGTTGTGAAGCGATGCCCTTTAAATTAAGTATATTACAGAAGGTGAAAAATTCATGGAAAATATACTTTAACACCAAATTTGCCAACAACGGATTTTAACGCGAACACAGCGTAAGAAGCGAGTTATTTTCCAAAGTTGATGTATACTTTGCACTCTAATGCAATGCCCGTTTTCCGCTTCAAAGTTAAAGCAGAGACTTGATTTCTACGTCATTGTGACAGACAAGTTAGTCCTGCGGTGTGATAAATCTTCCTATAAAATAAGATATTGCGTCGAACAGAGGAAAAACTAAATTATATTTCTTGCATTCAATGGCCGTGATTACTTTGGATTACTTATTAGCTGATTTAACGTTTTTTAATGCGCCATCTTATGTATAATCGCACATCTCAAAAAAAAAAAAAAAAAAAAAAAAAAAAAAAAAAAAAAAAAAAAATTGCACTTATAGATAAATTGCAAGCCGAAAGTGAATAATTTTTCTTTTTCTGAAATTTTAAAGTTTGTCTTCCGCTTAATGCTGAAAAGGCGTTATGATCTCCTAATTTTTAAAGTAAGAGAAGTTACGTTTTATGATCAGTATCAAATTTTAAAACGTACTTAACAATTTGCTCTTGAATGCCTAAGTAAAGTGACATATTATTTTGATACTTCACTAAAGCAACATTATTGTGGAATATTCGTGTTCCGATATATTTAGCTGTTTATTCCTCAAATTATGAATCAAGTAATTTCTCATTTATTTCCCTTAACGCCTGAATATATATTAAAAAATTATAACAAAAATAGGAAATTTAGATAAATTGTTTCTTTAAAACTTAATTTAATAAATCCGTAGTTGTAGCACTTTTTGTTAAACATTTTTAAGAATAACTCGATGGACCAACTAATAATACTGTTATGGAAACCTCTCAATTTTTATTAAAACAATGTAAATAATGTATTGTAATTTTTGTAGTTCCAAATTTTTTATGTAAAAATTTTTATGCTAATGTCAGACTATGTCTATTTGCACGCTTTTTTTTGTTTCAACATGAAAAAGAAACACATGATAGCGAAGGTGTAGCAAGGCTGTAGGAAGGAGAAAAGCATGCAAATAGACCTTCGTCTGACATTACCCTTAATAAGAGAAAAGCTACACCTACGTAAATGGTTACGAAAATTACCACTTTAAAAATATTTAGCTTCGAAAGTTTTACTGTACTTTCGAAATCTGATGAAGCAAATTATTTTGTATAAAAAGTAAAATCTACTTTTATTAATAGATGATTAAATAAATTTTATATTAAATTTTCTTAGGTGGCACTCAAAAGTATCGTCGGAGCAAAAAGGGTTAAATGAGATTTGTGAAAATAGACGAGTTTTAATCAAATGCATTTTATTTAATTTTATTTCTTCAATGCCCACACTCTGTAACAAAAGTATAATACAAACAGCGTAATACAATTAGCAGAATATAAAGCAATGAAAAGACTGAAAACGCTGTCTTTGATCTTGCAAGAATCTAGTTAAAAAATCTCTGACTCAGCATTTCTTATTTTATTTAATTTTATTTATGTTTACTTATCAACGAAGTGTGATGATGTCACCTCCATGTCTAGTGAGTCTTCTTGAGTAGCCGCACTCAGCATTTTTTTTCTAAAGATTCGCAAGCGTATGCTTGCTACGTTAAAGGAGTTGCAGTATACTAGCCGTGTAATAACGCAAAATAAAATAAGACTTCAAATTCATGCCTTTTGTGATGCGTCTGAAAAAGCGGTAATATATATGCGTTCAATTTCTCATGATGATAAAATAACTGTAAATCCTTTGACATCTAATACTAAGGTCGCACTTATTAAGACTCAATCAATACCAAGACTTTAATTGTGTTCGGCTCTTCTTTTAGCAAATTTACTAAAAATTGTTTCGCAACATTTACGTTTTACGTATTTACCTGGGTTGATTCTAGGGTTGTGTTGCCATGGATTTCTTCAGAGCCTCATCCATGGCAAATCTTTGTAGCTAACCGTGTTTCAAAAATTCAAGAGGCACACCTTAATGTTCTATGGAATCATGTTTGTGGACTTGAAAATCCTGCTGACTGAGGAACAAGGGGTATGTTACCGTCGAACTAGTAAAATGCGATTTATGAATTCGTGCTCCTCGATGGTTAAAGGAGCTATTGAAGCAATATAATGAGCCGTTTAAAGGCGAGAATATCCAGGAGATTGTTTTAAAGGAAGAAAAGGAAATTGTTTTGTAAATGTCTTTGAGCTTAATGATGATCATGTGATTTTCAGATATTCCATCTGAAATACACTGGTATGAATCGTGGCGTGTTAATGTAGATTTGCGGACAATGCAAGGAAATTATCTAAGCGAATAAACAGTTTACTCTAGGCATCAGAGTTTTCAAGAGCCACTGCGATGACTATGAAATTAATACAACAAAGTTCTTTTCTGAGGAGATCTTTTCTTTGAGTCATCATAAATTGTTAAATCATTCGAGAAAACTTTTGACGTTAAATCTATTTCTGTACCATAATTATATTTTGCGGATCGGTGGCGGGTTGAGACTTGCTAATGTATACAAGGATCAGAAACACCCAATAATGTTACCTAGGTCTGATCATATTACTACATTAATTATTAAACATTATCATATAACTTATCCGCATGCTAGTCCACAGTTTCTTTTAACTGTCTTTGGAACAAAATTTTGTATTCTGTGTGGTCAAGAGACAGTAAGAAAAAATTGTGAAGACTTGCTTAAAGTGTTTTCGTGCTTCACCAGTTATTGAGTTCTCAATATTATTGTCACAAATTAAAGTCTGTTTGAATTAAAGACCTTTCTGTCCGTTGTTAAATGATTCAAGTGATCTACAAGTTTTGACATCAGGTCATTTTTTTGACTTGTGCTTCTTTGACAGTTATTTCAGAGCGTTGGCAATTGACGCACAGAGCATTCGAGCACATTTGGAAGCTATGGATTATAGAGTATTTGTCACAATTGCTTCAACATAACAAAATTAAACAATTTTCAGATATTTGTGAACAACGTGGCCTAACAATCTCCCAAGCGAAGACCACAGCAATAATGTTTGGCCGCTTTTTACTAGAAAAACGCCACCCAATTTTCAAACTGCGGGGGCAAACCATATCAATAAAAAAGAATCTAACTTATTTAGGCCTTGTATTAGACTCAAAGCTCAATTTTAAAGATCATATTATCCATCTACGAACAAAAATACAACAATTTTGCACTGGTTTCGGCAAATTGCATTTTTTTAATAAGGGAATAAACCCCTCCATCTTGAAAACTTGGTATAATACGGTTACCCTTCGTCAACTTCTATATGCAGCAGTAATTTGGTTCCCTCGTCTCAACTGCCATGGTATCCGGAAGGTAAAATCGATACAAAGAATGGCGCTGCTCGGCATTATCAAAGTCTATCGCAGTATCTCAACTGACGCTCTGTGTGTCCTAACGGGTTGCTTACCTATTCAAATAATTTTGGCAAAAGAACTCTCTTACTACAATACTTTAAAAGGACGCAGAAATTACATCATCCAAGATACTTCATTAACCATAGATAATTTAATGACCAAGCTTCCTTCCTACAGTTTCCCAGAATATTACAAATTAAACAACTTGCAAATTTTAGAAGATACCTTTTCGGACAATAACCAGCTAAATCAAGATTTAACAATTTACACAGACGGCTCCATCACAGACTCGGGCACTGCTGCAGCCTTCACGGTTGAAAAAGACAGCTCTTTTATCTTTGAAAACTCTTTTCCACTACATAATTTAAACTCGATCTACCAAGCAGAACTATACGCTATATGCCAAGCAATAGACTGGTTTCTAACATCATCTTACTCTTCACTACTTCTATTAACGGACAGCCACTCAGCAAAAGATGCCCTTAATCTAGCCTTCCCCGTAATCAACTTATTCATCAGATATATGCTAAATTACTAGATTATTCACATAAAACAGTCTACATCAAATGGATCAAAGCACACGCCGGAACCAGATGTAATGAAATAGCCGACACTTTAGCAAAATCATCAACAACATCCACCACGTCACCAATCATCCGTTTAGTTTTTCCAGTTTCTGTGATCAAAAAAGCACTCAAGGATAAAATGTTGTCAGACTGGCAACATTATTGGACTTCATCTGAAAAAGGCCGATTTACTTATAAAATCTTGAATAAAGTGGATTCTGATTTTATCTGCAAAAGTCATATTATTCCATATTATGTTAGTGGACACGGCAGTTTTCCCGCCTTTATTAATAAATTAGGGAAACGAGACTCTCCATCCTGCCCATGTGGCAAGGGGATAGGAGACCCGATCCATTACCTTTTCTCAAAATGTTCATTAATGACACATACCTTTGACTTTAAAAGAAACAAAACTGTATGTTTCAACCTTAAAAGGACCCTATTTGATCCAACAAATTATGCCAAGTTAAGAGCCAACTATAATATTTTAAACAAACATTTTTCATTTATAAAAAAAGACTTTTAACGCTCATCTGTACGATGAACTTTTTACTTCAAGTCACTTAGTTTAAATATTTTACTTTATTTCATTACATTTTGTCATATTGTTTAATAATCATTTTGATTGTTTTGTCATTTTAATCAAGCTCTGTCATATTATCCTACTATTTATTATTTACCTTAAATAATTCTCCTATCTTAATTTTTAAGTGTAAGTACTCACTTTTTAAATGTTAAATTACTAAATAATGAGATGTAATTAAGTATCTATATTTACTTTATTTTATAACATAATTTTAACTATTCATCATCAACTATAACTGTAAAATTTCTCGGGTTTGCTCAATAGTTCAACCCATTGTGAATTACCTGTAATAATCATGTAATTTTCATTAAGCAGGGTCTTCCAGCCTGCTGGAGCTTCCAGGCTTGTTCGCAAGTACTGGAGTCTCCGCGGGGTAGTAGATATGTGTTTTCCCCTCGTGGACTAATCAGCTCCTATACCGAAAGGTTGGCTGTCCACGAGTGGGTGATTAGTGATTAGTGGTTACGTTCGACAGCAAATTTAAAGGTTGGTAACCTAGTGCTCATTAAGAAGGAACTTGTACCTGCGTTTCAATGGAAACTGGGAAGAATCATCCAAATATTTTGAGGTAGTGATGGTCATGTCAGTGTGGCCGTATTAAGAAATGCGACAGGAGTGCTCAAACGTCCTATTAAAAAAAAAAATCCTCTACCATTTGATTGAGAATATTCATTTGAAACCCTTGAATGTTTCTAGCACGAGGGTGCATATTCGAAAATATTTATATAATACGCTTTCAATCGAGCTCAAGAACGACACGCCGCTAAGTGATCTTGAGTTTATCAGTTGCTTCTGCATCCGAAGATACTTCGTAAGCGATCTTGAATTTTCCTGCTTAGAAAGACATTTCTTAGTTTGAATGTTCTGTTTTGATTTTGTTAACTGTGAAGGTAAGTGTTTTTTTTTTTTTTTTTTTTTTTTTTTTTGCAAGTTTTTAGTTGAGAGTAATGAGCTCGTGTGTGTTCGATGACGGTTGGTGCCGAAAATGTAACCAATAGGAGTTTTCACATGTATTTCCGATGATAATGCAGCATTTTAGTATTTTTAGAACTTAATTGTAAATTATTGCATTAATGTTAAGGAATTTATCCGTTAGCTCACCCTAGGAAAGAAATGCTAAATATTCTCTGTAACTCATAAAATTGTATACGAGTTGAAACAACTATAAATTTAATTATGAAAAAAAAAACACGCTTGCATAATCAGGCCAAATGATTCTTAAACTGCAACAATTAAACTTTTTAATGACTAAAAATAGAAAATAAATTACAATTAAAAAATTAAGAATGTTAAAAAACATGCTATTATCAATTAATATTTTAATAATTATTAATTTACGATTATACTTTGAGAGACCAATTTAGAAATCCTAAAAAGTTAGTTTAAATGATGTGTCAATTTTTTCTTCTCTGTTGCTCTATCCTACAAAAGAAAGATACCAAAAATTATGAATTTTTAAATAAATTCACCTGCTTGCGCTTTTTACCAAGCGTAAAAAAAAAAAAAAAAAAAAAAAAAAAAAAAAAAAAAACATTCAAGTTTTCATAATCGAGTTTGGTGCTAACGCCAAATTAATGTATTGTAATGGTAATTTTAGGAAATAACATGAATTGCAGACAAAACATTAAACGTGATTTTCAAGATGAACATTGAATGCTTATAAAAGAGGTGTTTCTTTAAAAACATTATTTTTACTTTTATACTAATGTTTTTCTGTGCTTCACTCGATAAATGTTTTCGTAATACCCAATAAAATACAAGAATGATAATGATTTGCGATAAAGTAACCAACTGATAACTTATCTTCACCATTGAATTTCAATGTATCTTCGTGAATGTGCAATTAGGTATTTCGACTTTAATGTGTATATTGATTGTTGTTTATATTGTTCTTGCGCACAAAAATGTTGATGCCCACATAACCTTAAATCGATATAAAATCATCTGGAATACATGAAATTCTCAAATAAAAGAAAGCTGAAGTTATATATTTGTACTACATTGGCGGAGTTATATTTAAATTGCACACATAAGTGAAAGTGTGTAATAGGTAGTACTGTTAACATAGCTGGAACTGTTCCAGTTATTATGAACAAGTTATTAGTAATAGATTGTTATTTTTAATTAAATATTATTATTACTTTTTAAATTACGAAATCTTATAAAATAAACTATCTTGTTCTGCTTAATAAACATAACATTTGCTATTTGTTTCAATTAGAATATGATACAGTATCCAAATATTCTATTAAAAAACATAAATTGAGTTAAATAACAAAAATTCTAAATCTTTTAAACATACCATTTAAACTCGTATATATATTTTTAACATTTTTCAACATAGTTGAAAAGTGCTTATGAATTGAGTTTGTCTGTCCGTCTGTCTGTCAGAACTCTAACTCATTTAAATTTATTCAGGTTGCCATGCTATTCGTATGCGATATTGAGGTTTACCCTGGCATGTTTCGTATTGAAAATGATGTATGTAGCATTTATACTTGATTTACAATGTCACTCAAAATAATTTTTTTACATTATGGTCTGTAGGCGGAAATCATTTGTGGCGTAATGGTATTACACTATTTTAAAATTAACGGAAATTATATATATTATTGTGGGGAAATGAAAGATGATTACTATAGAATATTATATTTGTAACATTTACAGTATGTATACAGAGGAACTCAAAAGTATTCCATTGTATTATGGTATGTGAAGATGAATAGTTCCCGATGTATTTTAATGATGTTTTTCTGTTACAAACATAATGAAATTGATATGAATTTCTGAGGTGCACTAAAACATGATTTATTTAGAATATGGCGTACAAAGCATTTCCCATTCATCTACAGGATCACACAAAAGAGTTCGTTTATGTATTGTTATTCGGGAAAAGGTTATTCGCATTTAATTATGTTTCACTGTTTCAAACAATATGAAATTGACTAGCAGAACTACCCGGCTTCACCCGTGTCAATTATAAGGAGCTCTCCAGGTAAAATAAATTAAAACTAAATAATACGGCATTCACAATAACTGGAATTTGTGCATTCCCATCCACAAATCGTTAAAAAACAATCAGAAAACATAACGTTATTGTCTGTCAACCATAGTAAAACCCCTGATCTTTAATAACAGAATACGCGTTTTCTTTGGTGGATGCAGGAGAAAAATGTGTGATTTTCCTGACAATACGAAAAAAAAACAAATCCACCAAATAGCGCAGCATTTAGTGAAATTCTCGTTTGTATAGTATAGATCTACTTTATAAAGTAAAAACACTATGTCTGCGCCCATAATTTGTGCCCCA
The DNA here is from genome assembly GCA_963932465.1 of Maratus speciosus. Classification (NCBI taxonomy): domain Eukaryota; kingdom Metazoa; phylum Arthropoda; class Arachnida; order Araneae; family Salticidae; genus Maratus; species Maratus speciosus. The sequence continues at coordinate 420,135,616 of OZ010791.1, forward strand.
TAAATATTAACCCATAAATTGTACCTTTACTGACTTCTAAACATCACACAATTTTATTTTTTACAATGTCGAATTAAAAAAAGTTCTTTCAAATAAAATTTGTTTGAAAATTGTATCTCAATATTCTGATTTTAATGGATTTTAAAGTAATTTTCAAACATGGATATTTTTAAAAGTGCGTGCAAGCCGATTACGAAAGATGAACCCGTTTACTCTTAATGCAATAGTATAAAAAAAAGACATGTCTGTGAGTAACGCTTGTATCATATGCTCGGCGGTAACAACCTAACACAACAATAAATTTCTCTTTTGCTGTAATTTAACCTCTAAACATCGCCCATTCGATTGTTCCACCATGTTACAGAAAACAAAAGTACTTTCAGTAATATTTGTTTGTAATGTTTATCTCAATTTACAGATTTTTTATGGATTTTAAAGTAATTTTTAAGCATGAATATTTTTTAAATATGCTTGCAACCCAATTACAAAATATTAACTCAATTGTCCAAAAACTCTGTAAATACTTCAGAATTTGTTTCTTTTCGTGTAATATTCAAAAACCAAATTGGAAAACGAAAATAAAACGCCAAAAATAAAATAAAATAAAACAGAATTTAACAGATATCAAATCTAACTACTCAAAATAATCTAATAAGTATATAAAATGCAAATGGGAATTTCATTCCGGGTGAGTATGACTCGAATTCTTCAGAACGGATTTCCATGCGACTTACACTATTAGTTTTTCAGGGAAGATTTTAGTGCATAACATATTGTTTCCCTTTGCTTAGTCATAGAATATAGGGGAAAGTTATATAATCTTGTGAACCCAATTATGAAAGATTAGTCTTATTACCTGAGTGAAAAATGCAGAACTATTTTTGTCTCTTTAAATACTGATGGGTTAGTCTTCAGTAATCGGGCTCTGCGCTAGTTGACGTATTCGTATTTTAATGTGTGTGCCCCACACCTATTATGGCATGCACTTTTGTTTAAAACAATATAGAATGACATGTTTTAAGCGAATATCTGGCATTTAACTCGATTGGAAAATACTAACCTGCAATAATGCTTAAGGTGGTTTTCCAGTTTCCTGCTCAAAAACGCGAAACTTTCTGACACATTTCTGACTCATTAAACGTAAAGGCTTAAAATTTGTAGGCCTGACTATTAAAGCGATTTGGAATTGAAGTTAGTTTTCCATTTTTCATAAATAAATTACTTATCGTGTTAAGAGCAATTTTGGTCACGTGACGACCGGTTTTTCTCCTTTATCGTGGTGTTGAGTCCGAAATTAATTTCAAATCATCAACTGAAAGATCTTATATCTTTACCAGAAAAACTGAAACGATCGTTCGATTACAAAGTTTTTAAATAAGAACTCCTGACAATTCGATGTGTTTCCATACAAAAATGAATTTAAAAATCTGTTCGAAAGTTTCTCCTTTGGATGTGAGAGCAGCCTTAACTTTATGAACAGCCTTAACTTAACGTTTATGAAAAAACTCACATTTTTAGTTTTAATTTTGGAACTCGCGAAATTTAAATTCCGAAAAAGGATGTTCTTATGACACATTGTGGTAATTTTTTTAACTTTTAAAATTAAAATACATGTTTTCTTTGTCACGCGTAACAGAAGTATACGATTTCTCACAATATGGGGAAAAATACAATAAATGCATCCAAATGAGGTAGCAGTTACTGAAATTTTATTTGGAAAATATGAAATTTTATTTGCTTAAACTAAATCCTTCACTTTACGTGTAATAATAAGCTTTAATTAAAGTATTAAATCAAGAGGGTTTCTACTCTAAATAGAACATCACGTAAACTTAAATTTTTCATTAATAGAAATTAAATCTCAATGATTAGATAAAATGATGTCATTTTCCATAAATTTTAAATCATGACATCAGTCAAGAATTGTTTTGAAAAGGGAAATAACTTCTATCTTTTTACTATAAATCACAGAAAATGTAACTACTGAATCTAAATCAGTACAACACTTAGCTATAACGTATAGCTGTAAGATATGGCTGTAGTATACAATCTAAGTAGTAAACAAAATATAGGAGCCATTTATTTACAGTGAGTTTGACTACACGTTGAAAATATTTGATGAAGTGTGACGTCATATCTAGCCTTTATTTTCTTTTTCCTAAATTGTTTTCCTGAAATTTGACTGTTTGTGTTAAAATATATGTTTTAATCTAAAACAAACATTCAAACTAAGGTGCTACGTTATTTTACTGCTTGTATAGTTAAAGTTTTTATTTTATATATATAAAAAAAATTACATTTTCTGTTTAGAACGACGTCAATTTCAAAAATGCAAAAATATAAAAAGAAAATCTGAATTTTTATTGGCAAAAAAAAAAAAAAAAAAAAAAAAAAAAACACGCATTTTCGTTAATTTTTTCACATTATTGTGTCATTTTTAGGGCGTGGAAACAGGAAACAAACGATTTAATTAGAAATTTTAAAAAGAGATATTTCTATAATGTTAAGTTATGGAAGGTGGTAGAAAAAAGGTATAAATATTAGTCTGATGTTTTTTTAAGTAGACAGTGATCTTTTCCGCGTTCTAAAACGTATGTATATCAAGTTTCGTGCAAATCGGTCAAAAATTGAAGAATTGTATAAAGGACATACACTCAGTGAACGGCTTTTATATATACTAGTAAAATTGGTTCAGTAGAAAGCTCAAGGCAGATGATTAAAAAATAGCCTTGTGTTATAAATATATAAATTATATAAAATTAAAAAATAAATAAATAAAGCAAATTTTATTATTTTAATAAAATTATAGTTGAATGTCTAAAGAAATAGCAGTAAAACCTTGTTGGGAACCTGATATTATTTTAAACCTCAAATTATTGCCAAGATCATCTGGTTTGCTTATATAACTCGACGAAGCGAATTCATCTAGGAGATAATCACCAAGTTCTTTAATATATGTCACCATTTTTTTAATAAAGGCTTCCAAACTAAGCATGTACATTGTATGTCACTGCTCTTGTATAAAGGCACTGAATTTTTTTGTAAAACATTGTGCTTTATCATCCTGTGATTTAGATTACCTTATTTTTAAAAGATGTTTTTTCACCTGTGAAGAATTTCAAAGCAGCTGGGGTGAAATGGCGCATTTCTCTACAAAACATATTCCAGTTTAATGAATTAAAAAACACTCTATTTCATAAAATGGCGTCATTTGCATCCTCGAAAGCATTCCACTTTTATGATCAAGTCATAAACAACATCTATATAGAGCTTCTAGAATTCTTAAATTTTGTAGTCAGTCCTACATCTACAGAAAAGTATTCAATTGACGTCATTATTGCAGAATAATAAACAAACACAACAAAAAGCAATATCGTCATTCAAGAAGTTAGCCAAAAAGAAGAAAAAATCGGGTATTTAATGTTACATATGCCTTCACTTGTTGTTGTTTATAATAGCTCCATGTTTTATTAGAAATCATTTTTTCAAAATTCGGAAAATATTATTACACACGGATAAATAAAATTGCATTTCGGATACGAAATAAGTAATTGTGAAGGAAAGTTACATAATTATTTAAAATACGTTTTCGTAAAGAGAAAGTGTTATATCGTTTGTAAAATATTTTTGCTATAAACTAAGAAACATTTAATTGATGAATAGAAACACGGTATTTTGGAGTATTTTAATTTCAATTTTTATTAGGAAATGGTAAGAAAAAAATACATACAGTAATCTAGTATTTCCCCTTTACTTTTAATAGAAATCATGTACTTCTGTTGCCACAATTACAAAATTGGTACAAAAAATATAAAAACATTAATATCTCAAAAATAAATTGAGATACAGCTTTCAAACAAATGGCATTTAAAAGATAATTTATTTTTTTATACGACGGTATAAAAACTGAAAATGTGCGATGTGTAGAAGTTTAAAAAAATTAAGTAACGAAAATTGAAAAGCGAAAATTCACTTCAAATTTGAAAGTATTGCCATTTGCAGAATGACGTATGCGTTACGCACAGATATGTTTGTCCTTTATAATATAGATAGGTAAAAAAAATACACTCATTTTCGTTAATATTTTCACATTATTGTGTCATTTTTTAGGGCGTGGCAACAGGAAAGAAACGATTTAATTAGAAATTTTAAAAAGAGATATTTCTATAATGTTAAATTATGGAAGGTGGTAGAAAAAAGGCATAAATAGCGGTCTGATGTTTTTTTAAAGTAGACAGTGATCTTTTCCAAGTTCTAAAACGTATGTACATCAAGTTTCGTGCAAATCGGTCAAAAATTGAAGATTTGTATAAAGGACTTACAAATAACAGAGAACGACTTTTTTATAAAATCTATAGTAATATGCAGGATTGTACAAAATAATTCAAGTCCTTTTCCGCCTATTGCTAGAAATTACTGAAGGTGAATTATTAACTCTATTAAGCGTTTTCTTACTTTATTAAATTTTAGCATACTACTATGTAGAATATCTGCAAATCTATAGATCATGTACAGAGCTGCACAAAAGAATTAAAGTTCTTTTCCGACTATCGATGATAAGTACTAAAATCTGATTTTAAAATTTGCTATGTGTTTCATTGGGTATCCTATTTACATTATTAAACGGCGAAGTTTTCTTGATATATTTGATAAGTGCTGGAAATTGTTTTATAAGTCATGCTTGACGCATGATTTTTCTTTCTTGTAAATTAAAAATATGTTTTTACAAATGATTTTTGCTGTTATCGAAATTGAAGTTTTAATAAATTACAACAAAATATCTTTAAAGCTAGGATACTCTTAAGAATTAAATGAAGACTTGAAAGTTGAATCATTTTGGAACTGAGATTTACATGCGTAAATTTCCGTTTGACTAAAAATCTATATTCCTTTTTAAAACATCGATGGTTTCGTGCTAATGTATTGTTCTATTGTTTACTCCCATTAGACGAAGTCACTAAAGATGTGACTAAAGAATAAACTGATTATAAATTAGTGCATCTAATTTTACATTTTCTTGTGATATTTTACTTAACTTTAGATAAACGAATAAACTTTATTTTTGATGGAAAGTCTGTAGAGAACGAATTAAATTAATTGATCAATAGTTAAAAGAATTAATGATTTTATTTCTTTATTGTTTTGTAAAGAACAAAAATTGAGCTTTAATTTATTTATTAATAATTTATAAAAATGTACAAAGAGATTACGAATAACTGTTCATTTACACTTGTCTTGAAATTGAAAAATAATTTTTGAAACAGAAATTTCACGTAATTGAATTTTGTGTTGAATCTGAAGATCAAGTAAGTTTTTCTCCATTCATTTTGTATGCAACCTTAGTAGGTTTTATATGAAATTATACAAAATAAAATAACCAAACAAGCTGAACTGAAAGAAGTATAGGGAGAGCACTTACTGAACTTTCCTAATTTAACTGGGAATGCTACACACTACCTCATCCGCCAATGAATTTAGATGTTTTAACAGAGGACCTGATTTCAAACAGGTTCTGCCGTGAAAACGTATTCGGTAAAACTTTGTTCATTGGTGCCGAGTATTACACTTTTTATCTATTTGTCTCTTGAGGATGAATTTTTGTTTTTTAAAATAGGAGATCGCTTCTATGATTGATGGAAATATATATAATAGAGATAGTTAAAGTTTCACAAGAAAAAAAGTGACGCGATAGAACATTTTTGAACACGTTTTCTATTTTAGTATGAAACATATTTTATTAAAACTGATCAATATAAATGTTTCAAAAATCGTGTAGACCAGTGCAATTTGTAGCTTGTTTAGGAGCACACAATTGAGCAATAATTAATATCATAGGGATATGGGTCCACGATCCACTTATTTAGTTAAAAGTACAGGGTGTTCTATTCTAACCAAAGTCGGCTTTCTATTACGAACTTTGAGAAAAAGTAAACATGTTATAATAGAAATTTGAAAAAATGTTTTCCTTTTTTAAAAATAATATAAAATCATCAACATTTCTGGAAAAACAGTTATTCGATAAATGATACTTTATGCTCTGCTTGCCGCATTCTAAAATGCGTAGATTCGTGTTTATGTCTTCGATTTGTCTGTCTGCCGTCTGCTGTCAGTTGTCTGACATCTGTTCGTGCTCTAACCTGCGTAAATATCGCTAAGAAAATTGACACATCTCGACAAAAGTAAATTTCACAGGAGAGGCAAAAGAAAATTTGCATGATTTTACTGCAACATGAAATTACAGCACTTAGCTCTGCATGCAGGAAAGAAAACGTGCGTAAAAGCATAAAACCCTTAAAAATAAAGACGTAGGATGAGGTTTGGAGGGTTGGGTAATTTTACCTCCCCACACAATCCACCCCTCTTCGGTGGTCACAAATGGACATATAGTATAATAAAGTAATTTTCCGCATAACTACACTTATGAAACTGTATAGAAAGACGAACCTATGACAAACCTATTAGTGTAATAAAATGCAAAATGAATTTTTGCCAGATGTGTCACTTTTCTTGCGGGTGAGCGATATACTCGGATATACATGTAATTGATATACTTTATTCATGTTTGCCATGGCATGTAAGGCATTGAAAATGAACTGTGTAGAATCCATATTTCATTTACAGGGTCACTCAAAAGAATTCCGTTACATTATGGTCTATGGGAAAAAATGATTTGGATTGTACATTAATAGTGTTACACAATCTTAAACATAATGAAATTTATGCACATTATTGAGGTGCACTAGAAGATGGTTACTATAGAATATGTTATGTTTGACGCTTACAGTGCGCGTATAGGGGAACTGAATAGTATTCCGTTATATTACAATATATGAAGAAAAATCCTTTACGACGTATTTTAGTGTTATTACTCTGTCACAAATATAATGAAATCGATATGGATTTCTGAGGAATACTAAAACATGCTTTCTGTAGGTCTGCAAAGCATTTATCATTCATTTACAGGTTCATCTAAAAGATTTCAATTTTATTATGGTCTACGGAAGAAAAATGCTCGTAGCGTATTTTAATTATGTTGCACTATTTCAAACATGATGAAATTTATATACGTTACTGAAGTTTACAACCAGTTATTTGCTATGATGTCCCTCGCATCTATCGTCCATTTACAGGGACACATAAAAGATATTTGACACAATACTGCATCTGAAGTATTGTCTATTAGAGATGACTGCTGAAAGTACGTTTTCAGTTATGGTATGCGTTTTAAGCTTAACCAAATTTTTGGACACTACTTGGTTTGTATAAATTTTATAGATCATATACAGGGCTACACAAAAGCATTTTTAAGCAATACTGACAATGAGCGTGAATTGCTTAAAGATGTTTATAAAATTGAGTTATGTATTTTCAAGCTCAACTACATTTAGTATACTAAGAGATGTTTGCGGCATATAAATGAAATCTATACAAGGCTGTGCAAAAAATTGGAGACATGGCCGTTTATAGACAATAATTGCTGGCAGTGTGATTTCTGTAGTTTTAAGCGTGTTTTTGACTGTATTGAATTTCAACTTAATTTGTAGTTGTATATAAATATATGTAGGTAATATACAGGGCTGTACAAAAGAATTCAAGTACGTTTCCGTCTATTGGTAGAAATTGCTAAAGGTGAATTTTCAATTATATTATTCGTTTTCTTAGAAAACTAAATTTCAGCATAATATGTAGAATATATGCTAATCTCTAGATATCAAGATCAGAAGTGTACAAAAGAATTGGAGTACCTTTTAGGCTTTATACAGTAATTGTTGACTTCAGGTAAATAAAACATAAGTCGTAGTCCTTCACTTCAATAGAGTTATTTGATCTTCGAAGTTAATAAACAATTAAATTTAAAAAATCAAAAAACCCGACTGAGTAAAAAGCGAACTAATTAATTATTTCTCATCAATGTGAAACAATTTTTTTTTCAATTCCTACTATTAGCTCACACTCTCGCTATGTATATCTTGTTCAAATTTTCAATCGTTAATAACATACTTATTATTTATCCAATCAAGCTCAAGTAAAATTTTTTAAACCTGTAGTGGATGACACTTGATGTTAATCCAGTTTTTTTTCAAATATTAATTCATTAATTAAATTAAATTAATTAATTTTTAATAATCGAGAAAGCCCCCTTCTTGATCAAAGTATTTTAAGACCGAGAGAACCCTCTTTTTGATCAAAGCATTTTAAGCGCCACTCAAAAGGAAAGAAGAGTGGGAGAAAAAAAATTCTCTTATTGACCTAAGTAGGAATTGACTTAAAATATTTTTTTTATATTACTTGCATATATTACTTTTCTATTTTTTTATTTACTTGTATTGATGACTTTTAAGTTGTGTTTAACTGTTAATTCTTATCTATAAACACTGTTTTGATAAGATCTATAGATGTCTATGATGGTTAGAGTTGCAGTAAAGATAGAGATCCACAATATATACATAACTTCCAGGTTGTATAATATTTTAACGGAGCTTCTGACTGTAAAATAGTCAAGAAAACATCGTCTTCATTTTGAAAAACAGTTTGACATATTACTGTCCAATGACATTAGATATTATTAGTGTCCAATGACATGCCACTCAATAGGGTGCGTAATTTGTTTTCGTCTGTACAGACATTTTGTATTTTATGGCAGCCATTTTGAATTTATAAAAATAAAAACTAGCCTATAACCATCGGGTCGTTAAGACGAATCGATAGAGACCTCATTCATTAAAATCCATCCAGCCGTTGGGATGTTTCGAGGGTATAAAAAAATCCACATACACAGATACGCGTGAAACACATAACCCTTATTTTCAGTCGGGTAAAAAACAAACAAACTGTGAACCCCTTTCGGGATTTTTTTATCTCATTTAGGGAACATTGGGGGAGCTTTATAATCAATGACTTGTATCTCAATGGAAATTTTTTTTAATGAAAATGTTTTAAAGGCAGAGAAATGTTTCGGTTTTTGTTTCTGAACTTCGTATGTCTTATTATGTAGCTTTTATTTACGATTCCTGCACTAAGATATTAAGTAGAAGAACATTGTCGCATTTACAGGTCGTCACATTGAGGCACAATGGCCTTATATTTATTTTTGACTTTTTCTATCGCTTTTCATGTAACTTTAGATAAATGTATGAACTTTTTGTTCTAACGAAAAAACTTTGGAGAACCTATTAATTTAATAAATGATCAAGACATGAATAATCTGAAATATTCTGTTCATTATTCGTTTTGCATTTAGAAAAATTTATACTTGGCTAATGTAATTACAGGAAAGTCATTTAAAATGCCTAATGTTGTGTTATTTAATATAATATAGTAAATTAAAATGCTTTTAACTCAAACTGAAGAAATGTGCAATTTGTATTCATGCTTCAGTTCGAGCTGTCTTTAGGTCATTCAAGTTCATCGCAACTCAAGTTCATTTCTTTCTTCAAATACATCCTAGTTTCGGATGAAAAATGATAGTCTAAGAAATGCTTAAGAGTTGAAGACTAAAAATGGAAAACTCTAAAATCCAAAAGATGAAAATTTTCAAGAGAGCGAAAGAAAGAAAACTCTTACTTCTGGTACTTACAGCGTTTTTCACTTCACTCCTTTTGGGCTTTTAGCTCAACACTTTAAAATGTTGGTACCTAGTGTCCTTTCGTTTAGGGTTTAAATACCTAATATTTTTATTTGTAAACATTTCTTTTACTTATATATTTAATATTTTTCACCTTGCTTAAAAATATCCCATCGATGTGAACAATAACAACATAATCAAGTTGTGTAATGGTCACCAGCTGCCGCGCATCTTATAACTGGAACTTTCAGCATTCTCCACTTCACTTCGTGTGGCACATTCAGCATTCTCCACTTCACTTCGTGTGGCACATTCAGCGTTCTCCACTTCACTTTGTATGGCACATTCAATCTGCGACATTTTTCTACTCTTTTTTGAACTATTTCTACTAAGATTGATAATTCAAGGGTTTTCCTGATTGTTAAACTTGGCATTTAAGACATTTTTTCGTAATTTTTTTTTTGATTTTCTGGTACTTTCAGCGCTTTTTATTTTTAGCCCTCAATTATAAATTGTACGTACTGCATGTAGCAGCTGTAGCTTCAGCATATTTAACACACGATTCAAAAAGTTTTGGCCATTGTGTTTATCTCTGCGATACGATATCACAATCGATATCATAATACTTCCCTCACTTATCAATTTACTCCTTTGCGTTCACCCTTTTCTGAGTATAAAACTTTTTGTGTTGTTTATTTAAATGTCATATACATTTTCTTCTTACTTCCGACTACCTCTGAGAAATACTTATAGCTTTAGAAAAGTAAATATTGACAAAATTAAATATTTTTTTCTTAATAAAAGAGAAGTATTTTGTTTCTATGAAACTGTAAAATATTAAATAGTTCACGGTAATGTATTCGAACAAATAAATTAAGCAAACTGCCATCATTTAAACATTAAGTAATATTTTTATTCTTCAAAAATCGTTTCTTAGTTCATTTCTGATAAAACTGCATTTGTGGAATCCAATGAAATGCTTGAAAATCTAATTAAACTAAGAAACCCTCATACTATGTTTGAAATACAATTCATTTGTAATTAATTATTACTTGTTAATAAATTGTCTTTTCAGAAAAATGTATGCTCCTTTCAATGCAGCAATGTTTGAAAGGATTTTTTGATTATTTATTCCACTGAACAAGTTAATTGAAGAGGTGAATAAAATAAGAAATTAATAAGAAGATGATAATAAGAAGTTGATAAGAAGTTGATAAGAAGAGATTAATAAGAAGTTGATAAGAAATTAATGTATCTAATTTTCCTCCTTCGTATTACATGTTATTTGATTTTAGATAAACAAATTAATTTTCTTTATGGCAGGAAACCTTTAAAAATGAATAAAACTAACTTATTACCAATGATTGAAACAAGCATTTTCTTACGATTGTACGCTGTTTATTGTCTTGGAAAATTGTTTGATGAAATTTTCAATACATTAAAGATAATTACAAAGTAAGGGGATGTTCTACATCTTTTTGACAAAATTTTTGATTATTAATATCTTACATTTTTTTTGAATTCCTCAAGTGTGTAGATTTTTACCACAAAGCAGTTTTGCTATAGTCTAATTTCTAACAATCTATGTTGTTTGTTGAACGTAATTTTATGGTAAAATTTTAAGCTTGTTTTTCACACAACAATTATTTTTAAACTTGGCGATCATTTTTCTCGAAAACTATTCGACCCATTTCCTTCATTTTTTTAAAGGAAGGTAATTGCTTTTGATTTAGCTTATACTACCGAAAATATAATTTTAATTAATTAATTACTTTTTCTAGCTCGTAAAATGTTAAAAAAGGGTAAAAAAATGGCCTTTTTTGCATCAATGAGCATCATTTTGTCGAAAATCAACTTTTTAAACTGAATATTGGTAAAAGCTCTAGAGAATTTAAGGACCTTACATAGTTTGGCGTTGAAATTATCGACCTGTTCAACCTATTTCCTTCATTTTTAAAAAAAAACGATAAGTAATCGTTTTTGCTGGAGCTTATGGAAAAAGTATAATTTCTATTGATTAATTATTTTTTATAGCTTATAAAGGTTAAAAAAATGACCATTTTTACTCGAATGACCATCATTTTTTCGAAAATCAAATTTTAATCTAAATATTGGTATAAGCTCCAGAGAATTTAAGGCCTTTCATAATTTGGCGTTGAAATGTTTTTCAGATGCTTGTTACCGGAGAAAAAGTCCGATTGGAAGTTCATGCAGCGCACTTGCAGGTTGCACAGCGCATATTATTCATTTTTTAAACATAAAAATTTAAATATATACCGTAAAATCCTTCGTATTACGCGCACCTACGGACTTGAGACTGTATTTTTCTATTTTTAGGTACATTCGCCGTATAACTAGTGTCCTTTTCCTTCCAAAGAAACCTGAAACTTACTCACACATGCGATGCTCTTATCTTGTGAAGTCATTCATTTAAGGATTTTCATAGGCTTTCGAACAATCGTATACTGAAGTGATAAGCAATACGTGGACGCTAGTACGTGACAAAACATTTACTAAAGGAGGCCAAATGCGTCATGCCAGTCTGGAAGTAATGTGCAAATGGAATGAATGCAATGGAAGCATGGAATGAAATTAAACATGACTTAATTCAAAAGTCACTTAAAACGTGTAGTAGATTTAACAATCTAGATAGAACAGTAGATGATTACTAATTTATGGATCAGAGTAACAGTGATGGCGAAGATGAAACAGAATTCGATGATGTGCCTGAAGATATAACCAAAGACGAATATGACGAACTTTTCATGTTAGTAGGTACTGAAAATTTTTAAGTTTGTAAGATAATGTCATTTCTTTTAAATAAAAAATATTTACGGTACATGTAGAAATATAATTTTTTTTGCTCATCTTTTCTTATTTTTAAATCTATCATTTTTACATTTTGCGTATAACGCGCAACCTCAATTTTCGATCTTATTTTTGGTATTAAAAGTGCGCGTTATACGTTGGGTTTTTCGGTAAGTACACATAATGCGAAAAGTCCGACGGATATATCCCCCCCCCCCCCAGAAAATCGTAACAATCACGTGAACTTTAGGCCAAAAAGTAGAACCTCCCCTTAGTGTTTTAGGTAGCTTTCATTACAAAAAGTTAAATAGCAACCCATTGTAGCCGTGTCGTGGAAAGCAAATCGGAAATTTTCAGCACATTTACACCGTCGTGATTTTCATACCCACAAAATTACCTTCCCCTCAAATGTTGATTTACATATATATGAGTATATCTGTTTTTTTTTTTTGTCATGCTGTAACTCTCATATTTTTTAAATTTAAATGTGGTTGAGCATGTGAACAACACATACTAAGTTTTCGAAAGAGTTCCTTAGCCAGCTTCATCAGTCAATCTTTTTTAAAAATGGCGGTCAATTATTTATTTTTATTTTTTCGAATTAAAAAAGAAGCACTAAAAACCACAAATTGAAAAAATCGTCCTCCTTTAAGTGTTTTACCTTGATACAAGGATTCTGAATCATTTTTTGTTTCGTGTTTATCTTTAAAAAAAAAGGCTGAGTGTAGAAGTTTCAAATTATAGGGTGGCTGACATTTTGAAGAAATTTGATTTTTTGTCATGAGAAAGAACTTATATTTATTAACCGATTTGGATGTGACTGAGAATGCGTACAGTGCTTACCAAGGCTTCGAACGAGTTTGTTGGTCAGCTTCATCTGCTATCTTGTTTTAAAATGGCGAACATTAAAAAAATTACTTTTTTAAAACTAAAAAACTAAAAAAAAAAAAAAACTAAAAAAAAAAAATAAATAAATAAGTAAGCCGTTTTTCCTTTAATGTTCGATCTTGAATCAAGGATTCCAGACAATTTTTTGTTTCGTTTATTTTAAGAAATGGGTGAGGTATAGCAGCTTAAAATTGTAGGGTGTCTGACACTTTTAAAAAATCTGATTTTAGTGGTTCAGCAGAACTCACATTTATTAAACGAATTTGATCTGACTGAGAATGAGAACAGGACTTACCAAGGTCTCGACGGAGTTCATAGGCCAGCTTCCAGCACCATCTTGTTACAAAATGGCGGCTATTTGTAGATTTTAAAATTTAAAAAATGTACAAAAAATTAGAAATAATTTACCCTTAGAATATTTTTACCGTTCAGTGTTCGGTCTTGTTATGAGGATTTCTGATTTTTTTTTTGTTTTTCATCTATCTTAAAACAATGGATGAGATATAGCAGTTTAGAATCATATGATGACGTTTTTTTTTCCATAATCAAGTTTTATTTATGAGCTTCAAAAAACGTGGTTTCTCGTAAATTTACTTTTATTGCTATAACCATTTTTGTTTTTTTCTCCTACGTTAAAACAACACAGTCGTATCTGCTAGCAACACACTCTCGCCAAGCTTAGCGACAGCTGGCGAAATATTGCCAAATTTGGCGAACAACCTTAAATTGCACTTAATGAAGTCAGCTTTTTTATAGCTCATTAACTTGGCGAAATCTCATTAAAAATTCAGTATTTTCGAAAACTGGGATCTGATCTTCGACAACTGGGTTCCGCGAATTATTACTCCGTATGTTTGAGTAAAATTAGCTAAATAAAAAAAAAGGAGTACGGAAGTTACATTTTAATCTCAATACAGGCCGGAAGGACTTTTTAATTTTAACTCTCTGTGCCGTGAGCTTTTTAACATTAGGTAAATGAAAGATTTCTTTATGCCCTGATGTATATAAGAATGAAAGAAACTGGCGGCTCCTAAATTGTGGGTAACAACAATCGGAGAGATTTTTAAAAATGCATAATTTATCTGCTGCAATAATATGATAAAAAGTATATTTATATAAGTAAAATATCGCGAAATAATAAAAATAAATACCTTGGATGAATTCAATGTTTTATTAATTTTTTTGGAGAGCGTGGCTTTAGGCTAGAATTGAACAAGAAAAAAAATCATGCGTCACGCATAGATTATGAAACACTTCCCAATACTTCCAGAATATTTTCAGAGAACTTCGTTGTTAATTGAGGTAAATAAGATACCCAAGTAAACATTTTAGAAAACGCATAACACCTTTGAAAACCAGAATTCCAAAATTACCGTCTATAGCTGGAAAAGTGTTTCAGGTAAAGGTTCGTTCGTCGGATATAGCGGAGTTCACAAAGCACCGTATTATGGATTTCCATAAAGAAGGTCGCAATCAACAATATTTCGCTAGTTAGTTAAAATGTTCTCAACCAAGTGTTAGTTGAGCAATAAATCAATAACTCTTTTCTTCCTTATTCCCCAGAAATTCTCTATTCGATTTAAATCCGGCGTATTAGCCGACCAGGCAAGTACGTTAATTTGGTGTTGGCTAAGCCAGTTATTGGTGACACTGACCTGTGTGAAGATGCTAAATCATGTTACAAAGTAAAATCGTCACCACACAGATCTTCCAACGATGGTATCATGAAATGCTCAAGAATGTCTTGGTGTATCTCAGAATTAATCTCTTTGTTAACTATACATAGCCTTCCAGGACCATATGCAGTCATGTAAGCCCATACCATTACACTGGTTACAAATTTCACTGATTGTTTCATGCAGTCCTTGTCATAAGCTTCTAGCTTCATTCGCCATTCACGAACACCTTGATCACCATATGTTACCCAAAACACACACTCATCACTATACAATATGTTTTTACAATCATCCAAACCCCATAAACGACTGTTATTGCACCTCTTCACTTCTTCCTTTTATGTTTAATAGTGATGAGCGGCTTTATCTTTGATACATGAAATTGAAATCCAAGTTTATGGAGACGCCTCAATGTTGTAGATTTACTCACATCAATACAATGTTCTTTCCACTTTCGATGCAAATATCTTACACTCCTAAAACAATTGTTTTAGCAATACTCTATAGCTCTATCATCTCTCTGAGTACTTTTTGGCTTTCGGCTGATATTAAGATACTTGTTTTCAAAATGTCTGTCGTTAAAATACTGCTTTATTGCTCTCCTAACACTTGGTTGAGAATATTTTAAGTAACTGGAGATATATTTCTGATTACGACCTTCTTTATGAAAATCAATAATGCAATGCGTTGTAAACTTCGTTATGTCGGACGAACGACCCATGTTTTACACAAAATAAAAACAACGATGATGCAAAGCGCTTTTATAACTTAAGAAGAAATCCCACAGAAGCTAATTTTATGCTTAATTTATGCATCCTTCTGAATCAATCAGGAAAATTCATAAATATACTAATTTTTTGAACTATTTATTTTAGTATTCTAATATATTGAACAATGAAAATAATTTTACAAAAATACAATATTCACTCAAAATTTAATCTTCTACATTTTTAATTTTCTTTAATAACATGCAAATTTATTAAAACACCAACCGTTGTTCAATTTTAACTGTACTACAGTGAAATAAAGCTAAATGCAATTCCAAATACAAATGAAATGGATAATTCTAATTTTTTGACTTGAAGCTGAATACATAACTTATTTGAAAGAATATAATTTGACTTAATTGGACTAAAAAATAAACACTTTTCAAATATGTTGGACAGTGTTGAAAAGTAATGTGAAAATATTTAAATTGGATTATAAAATTTTCAATGAGGTTATAGAAATTGATTTGTGAATTCACCATAAAGTTACAAAATTAAATATTCTGCTTTTAATAAAACATAAGTGTTATGTTTCTGCGAAATATTAGAATTTAATGATATTTCAGGGTAATGTTTTCGAACAAATAAACTACGTAAATTGCAGTTATCTAAAGAGTAAATACGTAATATTTTTTAAATTCTTCGCAAATCGTTTCTACAATTAATTTTTGATGTAATTTTATGCATTACTAAATCTGTTTAAAACTAAGAAGTATACATAGGGTTTTTGAAATACAATCCATTTAGAATTAATTTTTACTTCTTTGTAAGTTGTATTTTGAAGAAAAATGTATCTTCCTTTCAGTACAGAAATGTTTTAATGGATTATTTCATTATTTATTCTCGCTGAACAGTTTTAGTACAGAGATGACTGAAGATTGATTTAATTATAAATTAAGGTATCTAATTTTACTCCTACGCATTTCGCGCTACTTTATTTTGGACTAGTTGATCTGCTCGCGTTGTCCTGGGCCATGATAATATTTAAAAATAGCAAATAAAGCCTTTGTGCAACAATATTAAAAAGCAGAAAAACCAACGTATAAAATGCACAAATAATATATGAAAAGCAGCAAACAGCTGTTTCGAATCTACTAGCGAGATTCTTCTTCAGTGCAAAAGGAACAGCGTGCTAGAAAAAGCAAGGCTGAGCAAAATCATAGACAGAGACGCGCTGGCTTTTATACTCTATGCGGGTGGCGAAGGCGCCGAAACAACCAATGAGAGAGAAGCAGTGGAAACGACTGGGTGGACAAGTAGCGACATCTACCGGAGAAGTAGAGAAAAGAAACCAAAAAAGGGGGAATTAAATTAACGCTTTCCAAATACTTGGAAAATCTAGAGTACTAGATAAGTCATTGACTAAAGAGTGAGAATTTTTAATGATATGGTAAGCTTCCCCAAAATCAAGATCAAGGTTAGAAGAACATTTTTGGATAATGATGGCTGAGGAAAAATCGAACCTATGTTGAGAAGACCAAGAATGTTGAGCAATAGAAGAACGTTTGAGCTCCTGATTTTTAACATACCCTTCATGCTCTTTTAAACGAAATCTAAGAGCACGTTTAGTCTGACTAATATAAGAAAGACCACACTGACAAGAGATCTGGTAAATGCCCCAATTATCTAGGCGATCAACGGGGTGTTTGAGATTTGAAAAGGGGATTTTATTAACAGGAGAAAAAATAACTTTAAAATCAAACCTTCTTAGGATTTTAGCAACTTGCTGACTGATTTTAGGAAAAAATGGTAATACAACTGAAGTATTAGAGTTGGAATTAGAATGCTTTTCAGAATGGTCGGATTTCGTCAATTTCTTATAAATAGAATCGATAATATTAGAGAAATAACCACGATCGACAGCAATAGCTTTGAGGTAATTAAGTTCAGCACTAAGTAACTGAGAAGTGGAACAAATATTAGTAGCCCGAAAAACAAAAGTATTGAAAGCAGCGAATTTCTGGTTAGGGGGATGAGAAGAATACCTGTGAGGTGGAGACTGGCAGCAAAAGGTTTACGAAAGACGGTACTCTGAAAGCCATTTTCACAACGAATAACAAGGACATCCAGGAAAGAAAGACAGTTATTGGTCTCAATTTCAGAGGTAAATTGAATGCAGGGATCAATGGAATTGATAATAGAGAGAATATGATTAATATCCGAATTCATTTCAATCAGGACATAAACATCATCAACATAACGAACATAGAACGGAAATTTTAAGATTTTAAAAAGCTTGACCTCAAAATAGTGCATATAAATATCGCATAAAATTGGACTAAGAGGAATACCCATAGCCAAACCGTCAATCATACGGAAGAAATTACCATTGAAAACAAAAGTATTTTGCGACAAGCAAGCGCGAGTGAGAATTATAAGTTCCTCGATTTTCGTTGGTTTTTCTGCTTTTTAATCATGATAATATTCTTAAATAAACCTTAAATTTTTATGATTTAATATCTGCTGCGCATGCGCTGTTCAAATGATTTATCAAACAGCCGCCAGATAAAAAAACGTTCAAAAAATTAAAATTGCTAATCAATGTATATTCATTAATTGCAGTCGGATTTCAAAGAAAATTAAATATGTGGATTCGTCGTTAAAAAATACGCGTAGGTGTGTTAATTTCAAATCCATAAAAGCAGTATTAAAAATATATACAATGTCCCTTAAAAATTCCTAGTGTACTTTTAAATGTGGCAACCTGGCAAACTACTAATTCTGGTAAACCCTTCTCCTCTTGAAGAAGAAATTAAGAAGAAATTTTTTTTGCGGCCCGATTAAAATCCATGCTTTTTCTTTCTGAAAACCACTAGTCTCGATACGATTTCAAGGAGAGCGTGTTGACTGGACACTGGACAGTCAGCTGGTGGCATTCTAGTCAACTTGGAGTTTTGAAGAAAGAAATACTTTTTAAATTGGGCCGTTTGTTGAGTTTTTAATTAATATTTAAGATAATTATTAGAAATAAGAAATTCTGAGTTTCAAGTGCATTAGGAGGGGCCTTGCACTATCTTCCAAAAACTTTCAGCCTTGCAAGTGCCGTAGATTTCGCTAGCCATCGCAGACACACACCCACACACAGAAACAGACACACAGAGCGAAACTTTCTTTTATTAGTATAGATAAATAAATTAATTTTTTAATGACAGAATACCTATAGGAATGAATTAAACTAATATGTTATCAATGGTTGAATAAAAGATACACTGAAAAATGAACTACAAAAAAATTTAATTTCCTAGAGTTAAAAACTCTTTTTTAATCCTTTGTCCAATTGCACACTTACTTTGGCGTCACTGAATTTGTGGTATACAATAAATTACTTGAAAATTTGTTTAAATCTAAGAAATGCATAGAATGTGCTTGAAATAAAATCCTTTCGGAATTACCTTTAACTTGTTTATAAATTGACTTTCTCGAAAAATCTACGTTCCGTTCAAAACAGTGATGTTTTTCAAAGAATGGATTCTTTGATTATTAATTCCCAATGGACAAGTTCATTGACGATGTGATTAAATATTAAGCTAACTAACGAATTGGTGTATCGAATTTTATTTCTCTGTGATGCATTTTATTTGAATTTGAATAAATGAATGAACTTTCTTTACTGTGAAATACTTATCCAAAAAGAACTAGACAATTTAAAGGATAAATACTTTAAACAAATATATTTTTAACGATGCTCCTTTATATATTGTTTTGAAGCTGCTAAATTTTAAATTTTAAAATAAGTTTAATGCCTTATTAAAATAAATGACAACACATATGCAGAAATGCATGCTAGTTTAAATATTGTTTAGAAATATACACTATGACGCAAAAGTTTAGACAATGAAGAAATTCTTACATACTTTGAAAAATATTTATTCAATTTTCAAATCACTGCTTGAAATTAATGTGCTGTACATATAAACAATATTTATAACAAAGAAAAGTGGAATTGTGCATATTGCAATAAATTAAATGGTAACAAAAATAAACTGCTGTCTCAAAAGTTTAGACACAAATTAAATAAAATCGAAATAAACAATTTTTAAAACCTGGTTGCGCATCCATGCTTATGTATTACGTCATATACACGAGATTGCATGGAAGAAACTAAATCTTGCATAGTTTGTGGATCGATATCGTACCATGCATTCTCAATAGATGTCTTAAGTTCCTTTTCAGAAGAGTATTGTCTAGCGTTGCTATAAACTTTGCGACACATGATGCTCCAAAGGTTTTCTATAGGGTTAAGATCTGGGCTACATGCTGGCCAGTCGAGAACTCTTATATTATGGGAATTAAACCAAGATTTTGAATGTTTTGCAGTGTGAATTGAAGCATTGTCTTGCTGAAATTCCCACTGAGGACCCCTTAGAAGCTCAGCAAATGGCAGTAGGTTTTCTTCTAATGTCTGTGTATAATGCTGTGAAGTTTGACGACCACTGGTGAAGGTCAGAGATACTTGTCCATTATAGCAAAAGGCTGCTCAAACCATCACCGAGCCCCCTCCTTGTCTGCGACTAAAAAAACGTCGAGGTACCTTCCGCAAGTCATGCCAATACGATAAACAACCATCTGGACCATCCAGATTCCACTTTTTTTCATCGCTAAATATGACTGACTGCCATTTCTCTCCATATGACATATGCTTTCGAGCCCACATAAGTCTTTGTAACTTATGATATGGTTTCAGAGCTGGTTTCTTCTGCATTTTGCTATAAACGATTGTTCCTTTTTCCAAAATTCGTCTACGAATCGTATCCTTTGATACAGAGAGTCCCGATGAGCTTTGAACTCCACGTACGCTCATTTGTTGAGTACTCGCTAGTCTTTGTATCAGGCGATCCTCTCGTACATTTGTCACACGTGGCCTCCCAGACCGACATTTTGCTTTATATTCGGAACCACTCGATAAAACTCGATAAATAGATTTTTTTGACCTATTAATAATAGCAGAAATTTCAGAAACGCTCTTCCCTTCACCTTTCAACTGCCAAATCCTTGAAACCTCATTCACTTGAATTTCTTTAGCTCTCGGCATGTCGACTATGAAGCGCAATCGTTTGCAGAACTTAAGTACTCCAAATTTGTGACATCATCGATTCTAAATTTGCATATGCCAGCGAATATTCAAAGAAATTTAGAATAGTGTCTAAACTTTTGCGACAAGCACATTTGAATTTTTATAAAAAAAATTAGTATTATAGCAAATAAAACGACTGTCTTTTGTACATAGCATTTTAAATCAGTTTTTGAATATATTTACAGGTTTTTGTAATTCTGACGTCATAATTCTACATTTTAAAGCTGAATGACGTCATTGTCTAAACTTTTGCGTCATAGTGTAGTAATTTATGCTGCTGTAAAAAATACTTCAATAAAATATTGCAATACATATATTACACCATTCATTGTAAATTCTATGCAAAAGTTTAAAACGCATTAAACAAAAAATCTGCAAATATTTTGAAAAATATATACTAAATACAACATGTTCCAACACACGCAACGTAAGAATAAATGTGATACAGAAATGCATGGCTGTCACTAAAATATGGCAAACAAATTGTGCGAAAACTTAATTATGTACACTATATAGCCATTAATCACCGGACACTTTCAATTTTAACATTTTGTCAAATATTTAAAAATATACTTGTCGGATTCTTCTGGAATTTCAGAATTATAAAGAATATGTTTGACCTTATATTTATCAACGTCGATTTGGTAAGGAGGGCGATTAGGAGGCAACAAAATATAAAAAATATATAATAATATTTTGGGTCACCCTGTAAATTAAAATGCACGAAATGATCTATTGCTGCAGAATACAAATATGTGGTTACTATACAACATGTTTACTGATTTGTGTAAGAATAGCCCGTATATTTATGGAGATATAGGGACTTTTTTTTAAAGTTAGAACATTTTTAGCGCGTTTGTAGTATGATGCAGTTTTCAACCAAATTTAACGCCAGTTTAAAAAAAAAAATAGCAAAATGTAGTAAAAACAATGTAATGCAATTAGAATATATTCATGATCAGTTATATGAAGTATGATCAGCTATATGAAATAATTTTATCTGCGCATGCGCGAATGATAACAAAGATTTCTTTACATTTTCCACAAATTGTCAATTTTATTTTTAATTATTTTTTTTTAAATTGAAATTATTTTTTTTTTAAATTTTAGTTTTAATTATTATTTTTTTTCAATTTTTTATTGATGGGTTAGTTCTTCTTGGATAACCATCAGAACGAGTCTATTCCATGATAAAAAGAATATCAAAATCGAAGCATTTGGTCCAAATCTACTCGTTGATATTCACTAAATACTAACTTTTTACTGAAAGTCAGTTAATAAAAAATGACAATTTGTGGGAAAGGTTATCATTCAGCTGTTTTTAGAGAGCAACTAAAAATCATCACATTCTATCGCCGATATCTTTCTGAATTTTCACGATATTTGACTGGATTTTTTTTATGAGTTGCTCCATAAAGTTGACTATTAAAGTATGTAAAAAAAAAAAAAAAAAAAAAAAACACCTATGTTATCGTTCGCGCATGCACAGATAAAAATTATTTCCTACAACTGTTCGTATTTCATAAAATATTTAATATAATTATATATCAATTGCACTATGTTGTTTCAACTACATTTTGATAATTTTTCTGAAATTGGAGTTAAATTTGGCTGAAAACATTGGATGATACAAGCAAAAAACATGCTAGAATTTTTTAACTTAAAAAAAATTGCTATTGTATCTCCATGGATATACGTGCTATTCTTACACGAATCAGTAAACATGTTGTACCGTATCCACATATTTGTATTCTACAGCGATAGATCATTTCGTGCATTTTAATTTACCGGGCTATCCAAAATATTACGTTTTTTCATTGATTTTTTGTTGACCCCTTAATTGTTCTCCTGAAGTTCCAGAAGAAGTATATTTTTAAATATTCGGCAAAATATCTAAAATTGAAAGTGTCCGGTGATTAATAGCTATATACTATATGTCTAAGTTTAAACTAAAACACATATAGAATGTTTTTCGAAAATAATCAGTTCAAAATTTCATCTTTACTTATTTTTACTTTGTCATTAAGCTTTTATCAATGTTATTTTCAATACAGCGATTTTTCCCAATTAATGGATTCTTAGATTATTTAACCCCACTGGACAGGTTGATTGTCAATGTGACTAAAGATTAAACTAATTAATAAATTAATATGTCTAATTTTACTTTTCTGTAATGAGTTTTATTTCGCCTTAGGTAAATGAATGAATTTTCTTTGCTGTGGAATATTTATGTGACGCGAAGTAAACATATAAATGATCAATGACTAAAATATATCCTCCTGAGACCCAAGAAGATTTAAAACACTTTATCTTTGTCTTTACTACTTTATTTTCACCAAAAGGGTAAAAAAAAGTCCTTCCGGCCAGTGCCGGGAGGAAGAGGTAGCTTTCATAATCCTTATTTAAAAAAAGCCAAATTATATCATTCAAACACACGAAGCTCAATTTAGTGGAAACCGAATATAGGAGATTCAATACAAATTTTTATCAATATAATGAATGAGAATTTCGCGAAATTAGTCAGCTTTATCCAAGCTGCTTTTCTTTAAAGTAACTTATACTTGGCTGCCAAATTCGGCAATTTCTTAAAGTGCCTGTCATTTTAAGACAACATGGTGGATGAGGCTAATCAGTGAACTTGGTCGAGACCTTAGTAATTGCTGTGCACATGCTCACTCACATCGGAATCGGTTAATATATAGGAGTGCTGTCGCATGCAAAAAATCAGATTTTTCAAAATGTCACCCACAATAGAAATTGAAACTGCTATATCTGAGCCATTTTTTAAGGTAAAGACAAACAAAAAATGCTCCTGAATCCTTATATCAAGGTCAAATACTTAAGAAAGAAACCTTTTTCAATTTCTAAATTTTTTGCACCTCACTTTAAATATATATATATTTTTTTAATTTAATGGTCGCCATTTTGAAACAAGATGGCTAATGAATCTGGCCAGCGAACTTGGTCGAGGTGTTGATGTATACTATCCACATGCCTTCTTACATCGAAATAGGCGAATACGTGTGTTATCGCGTGACAAATACAAGATCGTTTCAAAATGTTAGCCATGCTAGAAATTCAAAGTGCTATAAATCAACCATTTTTTAAGATATAAACAAAAGAACAAATTTTCAGTAACAAAAACTGCTCCGGAATCTTTGTATCAAGGCCAAACACATAAAAAAATCTTTTTCATTTTCCAATTGTTTAATACCTCATTTTGAATTTTAAATTTAATTTTTTTTAAATGGCAACCCTTTTGAAACAAGATGGCGAATGAAGCTGGCCAACGAACTCGGTCCAGAAATTGGTATGTACTATGTACAGACCAAGTTACATCCAAATAGGTTCATAATTACGCCTGTTATTGCGTGACAAAAATCAGGTCGTGTTAAAATGTCAGCCACAAGAGAAATTCAAAATGCTATTACTCAGCCATTTTTTTTAGATATAAACGAAAGAAAAACTGTTCCGAAATCTTTGTATTAAGGTCAAACACATACAAAAAAAAATCTTTTTCACTTTCCAATTTTTTGGTATCTCATTTAAATTTTTTTATTTTTTTATTTTTTTAAATGGCCGCCATTTTGAAACAAGATGGCGGATGAAGCCGGCCAACGAACTCTGTCGAGATATTTGTATGTACTATGTACACAAGAAGGTACATCCAAATCGGTTCATAAATACGCCTGTTATTACGTGAGAAAAATCAGGACGTTTCAAAATGTCAGCCACGCTAGAAATTCAAAATGCTATAACTCAGCCATTTCTTAAGATATAGACGAAACAAAAACTGCTCCCGAATCTTTTTATCAAGGTCAAACACATAACAAGAAAATAGTTTTTCAATTTTTAATTTTTTGGTACCACATTTCAAATTTACATTTTTCTTAAAAATTTAAATAGCCACCATTTTTAAACAAGATGGCGGATGAAGCTGACCAACGAACCCGGTCGAGACATTGGTATGTACTATGTATAAACGAAGTTACATCCAAATCGGTTCATAAATACGCCTTTTATCGCGTGACAAAATTCAGGACGTTTCAAAATGTCAGCCACGCTAGAAATTCAAAATGCTATAACTCAGCCATTTTTTAAGATATAGACGAAACAAAAACTGCTCCGAAATCTTTGTATAATGGTCAAATACATAAGAAAATATATTTTTCCATTTTTAATTTTTTGGTACCACATTTCAAATTTTAAATTTTTTTAAAAATTTTAAATGGCCGCCATTTTGAAACAAAATGGCGGATGAAGCTGGCCAACGAACTCGGTCGAGAGATTGGTATGTACTATGTACACACTGAATTACATCCAAATCGGTTCATAAATACGCCTTTTATCGCGTGACAAAATTCAGGACGTTTCAAAATGTCAGCCACGCTAGAAATTTAAAATGTTATAACTCAGCCATTTTTTAAGATATGGACGAAACAAAAACTGCTCCGGAATCTTTGTATAAAGGTCAAATACATAAGAAAAAAATAGTTTTCCATTTTTAATTTTTTGGTACCACATTTCAAGTTTTAAAATTTTTTAAAATTTTTTAATGGCCGCCATTTTGAAACAAAACGGCGGATGAAGCTGGCCAACGAACTCGGTCGAGACATTGGTATGTACTATGTACACACCGAATTACATCGAAATCGGTTCATAATTACGGGAGTTACAGTGTGACATAGGTCAGATATATATATATATATATATATATATATATATATATAAATTTTGAACGGAGGGTGGTTTCGGGGTCTGGGGGTCATGATCGATGAAAATATACCAAAATTTTTTGAAATCGCTTTCCTCCGAACGGCTGCAATAGGTAGCTTTTTTGTAAAGAAAGCTACCTAAAATCTTATTTTTAATTTATTTTGTTTTTAAAATTTGGTAAGGACCACATCCATTTTAATGGATGTTCAGGTCTTAAATATGATGAAATTAAACACAGTTCATTTCAACTTTTCACATGTAAAGTGATACTGAAAAGCAGTAAATTAATAATAAATTGAAACACATATATATTTATTATTAATTTAATGATCAAAACTGAATTATTTTACACATATTTAAGCCAAATGAAAATCTTTGAAACAATCTCTTTCACTGGTAATGCACAAACAAATATTTAAACTTGCAGATCTAAGTTTAGTTTTCTTTTAAATACATATTATTATGAATCTAATGTCTAAAATAATAATGTGCTTTAAATTTTATGTGCACTTCTGATTCTTGTTCTAGCTGTTGTGAAATATCAGGAGGATATGGAATACCTGAGCAAACCTAAAAGGAAACATAATTAAAATGGGATTTCATGATGTTTGTGAAAATTAGTCTTTATTGCATTAATTTTTTTTTTTATATTTAGGAATTTCTAACAAAAGAAAAAGTTAGCCGAAGTAATTGTTTTAATTTACAAATTAAAAAAAAAATCTTTATATGTACACAAATCATAACTTGAACTTACTGCAAAGATCTCTTCCAAATCAAATTGGGCTTTAGATATTTCTCTATTTCACTACCGTTAGTTTGGCTAACTGAGCCATCTCCAAAATTATTGACTGATTCTTTAGTAGCCTAATTTAAAGCTTCAGAAGAATCTTCATAAATTTTCGTAATATTAAACTATTCTTCATTAGAATCACTAAAATGAAGGCATTCCCATTTGCTATTATTTCTAATGCTTCTAATGTTATTAATATTTTGGTTAAAATAAAATACAAAAATATGTAATATTTTATAAAAAATATTACATATAGATGTCTTTTTATAAAAAGTAATTAAAACATTAAAGAGAGATAAAATAAACATCAAAAGCTTGGAAATCTTGCACATGATTAAAACCAAAACTAATGTTAAAACTAACTATATAAATTTACTCAAGTAAGAGCCAACGTCCATTTTTATGGATGTTTTTAAATTGAGCTTTAAAGCAATTATTATATCCAAATTACAGTTAAAAACTAGATAGAGTACTACAAAGTGAAATTTTATCATTTTAATATTGAAATTTTATCAATTTAATTTTGTATTTTTTTATTTAATTACCTGAAAAAAAATCATTTCATCTGTAAATATGATTACTATTTTGGATTTAAGTTAAAGTAAAATATTTTACGAAAATATATATGCAATAATAACTGAATCTATTGGCTGTATTTTTAATAATGCTGAGCGCAACACATGTATGTCAAATCACCTTTTTCAAAATCTTTAATTAGCATGTTTTAAACTAATTTATTGTTATTTTTCATTACAAATATTTAAAGGAATGTGCAAACGAATATTTGTATTATTTGCTCAAAATATTGTTTAATTTGAAGAAATATTTACAGCTCCAATAATTTTTAATATTGTGTTAAAATCAAGCAATATCGAGCTCCTGAAGGTGATATCCCCCCTTAACTCAATTAAAACAACATTTAGTCGATTCACGCTCATACCGAGTAATGCTTAACTTTTGTGTAGCCCTCTATAACATTTATACTCACTACGTAGCATAAAAAAAAAAAATTAGTTAAACTTAAAAACGGACACCATAACTGAAAACGTCTTTCCAGAAATTATCGATAATAGACATTATTTCGGATAAAATATTGTATGCGAAATATTTTGAACGTCCCTGCAAATGGTCGATAAATGCTATGTTCATTATATTACACAGCAAGTATCTTGTAGCAAATCTCAATAATGTGTATTAACGTCATTATATTTGAAATAGCGTAACATAGTTAAAATATGCTACAAACAGTTTTTCTCCTTACACCATTCTGTTGTGAAAAACTTGTGTGGCTCTGTAAATGATTAATAAATTCTTTGCAACCTATATTTTACAGAATGAATAATTTACTGCAGTTCATAACGTTTGAAATTATGTAACATCCTTAAAATGCATTTGAAACGACTTTTTCCCCTTGACCGTAATGTAACAAATAACTTTTGACTGTCCCTGTAAACGATGTTCAAATGCTACACAGTTCATTTTAAATAGCGATCTTGCTATTGTAAACGTCAGTATCATACAAATTACAGGGTCATTGAAGAATATTTACGAGAGTTAGAGCTCGGCCAGACAGCCAAACGGACTGACTGAAGTCAGACGAACAATCCGAAATCATAAACACTTTTCAACAATGTTGGATAGTGTTAAAAAGTATTTGTCTTGGCATGTATGAGAACGTTTCTAGTGTTGACAGTAGAGTTCAATAGTTCACGAATTTCTGTGTATCTGAATTGGTTACTAATTGGCTTTAAATGACTTCTGAAACTGAAATTTCTAAGAGAGACAAGAATAAAATTTAGAATGTCATACTTAAAGAAAAGTTGGAATGAGCCCTTTCTAACTATACTTTCGTGCGTCAAAATAGGATTGATTTGAAACTTAAATAACTTTATATCGTAATTGTAATTTGGTTTAATTCAAGAACGTGAGTTATGTGCGATATATCAATGCATTTACTTTTTAAAACATATTCCAGTCACATAACGAAAAGAAAGTTTGACAATTAAGTGCGTCATATGGAATAATATGTGCAGTCGTGGAAAAAAAAATTAAACACACCGTACTAACTCTGCAACAAACTATTGTAGAAGAAAGATACTGGTGCCAAACGACTGGGAATAAAATCTACCTTTAAATGGTGTAAATAAAATTTCCTTAGAGAGCCATCAACATATCAAATCGAACCCAAACTTTGTGTTTTTTAAATATCAATACCCAATTTTAACGCTATAAATGAATTTTACGCCCTACAATTAGCCGAAAAGCAAATTTTCATGAAATCCGAACGATTAGTTTCATAGAAATTGTTTTAAAATGAGCCCTTTTTAGGGATTGTATCAAAACTGAAGTTCTGTCCTCGACTTTCATTACAAAAAGCTACCTATTGCAGCCGTTCGGAGGAAAGCGATTTCAAAAAATTTTGGTATATTTTCATCGATCATGACCCCCAGACCCCGAAACCACCCTCCGTTAAAAATTTATATATATATATATATATATATATATATATATCTGACCTATGTCACACTCTAACTCTCGTAATCATGAACCGATTTCGATGTAATTCGGTGTGTACATAGTACATACCAATGTCTCGACCGAGTTCGTTGGCCAGCTTCATCCGCCGTTTCGTTTCAAAATGGCGACCATTTAAAATTTTAAAAAAAATTTAAAGTTTGAAATGTGGTACCAAAAAATTAAAAATGGAAAAATATTTTTTTCTTATGTATTTGACCATTATACAAAGATTCCGGAGCAGTTTTTGTTTCGTCTATATCTTAAAAAATGGCTGAGTTATAGCATTTTGAATTTCTAGCGTGGCTGGCATTTTGAAACGTCCTGAATTTTGTCACGCGATAAAAGGCGTATTTATGAACCGATTTCAATGTAATTCGGTGTGTATATAGTACATACCAATGTCTCGACCGAGTTCGTTGGCCAGCTTCATCCGCCATTTTGTTTCAAAATGGCGGCCATTTAAATTTTTTTGAAAAATTTAAAATTTAAAATGTGGTACCAAAAAGTTAAAAATGGAAAAATATTTTTTTCTTATGTATTTGACCTTTATACAAAAATTTCGGAGCAGTTTTTGTTTCGTCTATATCTTAAAAAATGGCTGAGTTGCAGTATTTTAAATTTCTAGCGCGGCTGACATTTTGAAACGTCCTGAATTTTGTCACGCGATAAAAGGCGTATTTATGAACCGATTTAGATATACCTTGGTGTGTACATAGTACATACAAATATCTCGACCGAGTTCGTTGGCCAGCTTCATCCGCCATCTTGTTTAAAAATGGCGGCCATTAAAAAAATTTAAAAAATAAAAAAATTAAAATGAGATACCAAAAAATTGGAAAATGAATAAGATTTTTTTTGTATGTGTTTGACCTTAATACAAAGATTCCGGAACAGTTTTTGTTTCGTCTATATCTAAAAAAATGGCTGAGTAATAGCATTTTGAATTTCTATTGTGGCTGACATTTTAAAACGACCTGATTTTTGTCATGAGAGAACAGGCGTATTTATGAACCGATTTGGATGTAACTTAGTCTGTACATAGTACATACCAATGTCTCGACCGAGTTCGTTGGCCAGCTTCATTCGCCATCTTGTTTCAAAAAGGTTGCCATTTAAAATTAAATTAAATTTAAAATTTAAAATGAGGTATTAAAAAATTGGAAAATGAAAAAGATTTTTTTTTATGTGTTTGGCCTTGATACAAAGATTCCGGAGCAGTTTTTGTTTCTGAAAACTTGTTCTTTTGTTTATATCTTAAAAAATGTTTGAATTATAGCACTTTGAATTTCTAGCATGGCTAACATTTTGAAACGATCTTGTATTTGTCACGCGATAACACACGTATTCGCCTATTTCGATGCAAGAAGGCATGTGGATAGTATACATCAATACCTCGATCAAGTTCGCTGGCCAGATTCATCAGCCATCTTGTTTCAAAATGGTGGCCATTAAATTAAATATATATATATATGTTTAAAGTGAGGTGCAAAAAAATTAGAAATTGAAAAAGGTTTCTTTCTTAAGTATTTGACCTTGATATAAGGATTCAGGAGCATTTTTTGTTTGTCTTTACCTTAAAAAATGGCTCAGATATAGCAGTTTCAATTTCTATTGTGGGTGACATTTTGAAAAATCTGATTTTTTGCATGCGACAGCACTCGTATATATCAACCGATTCCGATGTGAGTGAGCATGTGCACAGCAATTACTAAGGTCTCGACCAAGTTCACTGGTTAGCCTCATCCACCACGTTGTCTTAAAATGGCAGGCACTTTAATAAATCGCCGAATTTGGTAGCCAAATATAAGTTACTTTAAAGAAAAGCAGCTTGGATAAAGCTGATTAATTTCGCGAAATTCTCATTCATTATATTGATAAAAATTAGTATTGAATCTCCTATATTCGGTTTCCACTAAATTGAACTTCGTGTGTTTGAATGATATAAGTTGGCTTTTCTAAAATAAGGAATATGAAAGCTACCTCTTCCTCCCGGCACTGGCCGGAAGGACTTTTATTAATGTATTATTTCTCGCCAATATGATTATTTCACTCGCTTAATATGCTTTAATTATTGCCAGTCCTAAAGTTTTAATAAAATGAGTAAAATATATATTTTCAAATTATGCTTTCTGCTCATTAATAGAAATTTAAACCATCATTTTGACGTTTTTTAAGCATAATTCGAAAACAACTTGGAAGACAAATTTGAAATTGAGAATTTGTATAAAGCAGAACATACTAAATATAAATTTCATATTTTTTGAATATTAATTTCTAATTCATAATTCATATTATAACATTTCTCATAATTCTTAATTCATATTATAACATTTGAAAATGTAATTTAACGTTAGAAGCTCTAAATTTTGAATGTTTATAATTCAAAAACTTACCATCCTAATGACTTGAAATTTCTTTTCTAGACATAGGTGGAAACAAAGATGTTAAATATAAAGTCAGAATTGGATGTTGCCATTAAAAAACAAAGTTTAGTCTGATTTTGATTTGTAGATGACAACCCCCCCCCCCCCCCAAGCAAATATTTTATATATATCATTTAAAAATAGACTTTATTTCCAATTCTTTGATACCAGTAGCTTTCTTCTATTACATTTAATTACAGAGTTAATAGGGGGTGTTTACTTCTTTTTTTCCACGACTGTACATTAAAAATATGTATATAGGATTCTTATCATTAAAAAAATATTTTTAAACTGATCGAAAAAGGACGAAGCAGTTTCATTCATAACTGAAATTAATTGAAATATAGTAAAAAATGACCTTTCGTTACTTTCATGTAATTAAATAAAAATGAATTTGGATGATAATTTTTGACACAATTCCTTTCTTATGTTTAAGGTATTCTTAAAAAAAAAAAAAAAAAAAAAAAAAAAAGAGGTAAAATTCATTCCAGACATAATCATCATTATCATAATATTTAAACGATGAATTAATGATGATTAAAAAACAATTTGAAAGCATTTATTTAACGTAATAAAATGTTTCGGAATCTTCCCATTAAAAAGAAAATTAACGAATAAGTCCTTTTTTTTTTTATAGAAAAGAAATCTAAACAAATTGAAAATATTTATGAAATATTTTCACCTCCTTACAATCTTTAAACAAATTAATGTAAATTAATGTAAATTAAACGTGAAATGAATTATTAGAAGTATTCATTACAAAGTTTAATAAATTACGTTTTCTGTAATTGTGTCATCTGTGTTCGTTACATTTCGATAATTATTTCTAAAGTCTGAAATATCATTCTGAAATACTAATCTGTATTTTATTTCTATATCATAAAGAAAAATTATTATTTAAAATTGAAATGTAATCATATTACATATCTGTATTTAATTTTATCAGCATATTTATAATTATACAGTCGGACACGGTTTATACGTCCACGGTTAATGCGCGATACCGCTTAATACGCGGATTTCTTTGGTCTCTTGAGAATCGATCATAAGACTAATGCAAAAATATCATGGTTGAAACAACACCAAAAAACGGAGACAAATCACAATTAAAATAATAAAACTTTGTATAAATCAACATAAGATCAAACAAAACACAGGACACGTTTTGAGGTGGAAAATATAACAGTCCGTTTTCAGCCAATGTAAACAAGTGCATACTTCTTTTGTGTGTGTGTGACCTTGTTCCCTTAAAGACACATGTTTACATTGACTAAAGACGGGATGTTATTTTTTTCAGCTGGAAGCGCATCATGTGTGTTGTTTTGATCTTATGATGATTTATACAAAGTTTATTATTATCTATATCTATAAACTCGTTTATGCCGTCAGGAGTTACCATCCGAAGAATTTACAAGAGTCGTTTTCTATTTTTTCCGGTCAAGGGTCCATTCCTCTTCCAGACCTCTATCCCTCATTGCCTTTGAAATATCCCCCATCAAGTTCTTTCTTGGTCTTTCCCGGTTCCTTTTTTTGTTTGTTTCATAATTGAATGTGCGTTTGGGTAGTCTTTCATCATTCATTCTTTTGACATGACCATACCACATTAATTGCTTTTTTAAATATTATTTACTATGATTCCCTTTATTTTCATCATTTCCTTGATTCTGTCATTTCTTACTCTTTCTATTCTTGATATCCTGCATGATCTTCTTAAGGCGTCCATTTCTACTGCCGCTAATTTCTTTGTTTCTGTCTTCATAATTCTCCATCCTTCTGCTCCATATAACAATATGCTATTTACAGTAGAGTTGTGTATATTATACTTAATTTAAAAAATATATATATTATGTTCAATACGCGATAAAATTTCAGTCTCTTGAGGCAAATCCCCTTTAATAAGCGATTTCATATACCAACATTCATATACGAATTTCTTCCCTTTTCTCCAGTGTTGCCAATTTAGAGGGAATTTTTTATTCAGATAGCTACCACATCAGATATTCCGTTTACTTCTTTATTGGCATCGCAAGCGGCATCTTTCAAAAACGTGGGCATAAAAAGCTCGCTCACAGCTATGATAAATGCTTGAATAATGATAGCAACTATATCGAAAAATAATTTAAGCATTGTGTCATAATTGGTTTTTGTAATAATTGTTTCTTTTTGTTTAATTACTTAACGGAACTTTCTTTCCGAATTGCCGTCGTATATTGCGTTGAATTTGGTTTTCGACTCAATTTTATTTTGTGTGACACCTCTTAGCATTCAGGACTTAACAAAATGAATAAATCCTTTTCTAGACACAGTTTAGAACAGCATCTTAATTATTAGAAATAACACAAATTTCTTTTCCTTTGATTTTCCTTAGAACTTTTATGTGAGATGATTAATATGATTAAATTATAAATAAATGTTTTCAGATTATATCAACTTTTAAAATACAGAGTAATGTAAGATGGCAACCATTTTTGCAATAAGTAATATCATTTGGTGAAATTAATTTAACAAATGAAATATTGTTAAAAAAAAATTATGTTGAAAATTAAATGATTCATTTTCAATTTCTGTTGCTTTAATGATTTATCGCACTTGTTTACTGCTTAATATAAAATAAAACTCATTATATAAGCGTTAAATAACTTAACTCTGTGTAAATAGAAAAAAAATCATACCATATAGTTAGTATATTTCTGCAACATTTCTCAAAAATTATGACATTCGAAAAATTCTTTTCTACACCGACTTTTGAATAAAGTGCTACAAAATGAGCTCGAAAATGGATTTAATATTTTGTATTCGTTTTTCTGAAATTCAAACATTAAACTTCAAGAAGAAATATTCGCAACATTTTTATGAGCTACCATTATTTTGCTGTAAAACGTTTTCGTGGACCGTAGGTCAACAAATCATTCTGCTTATTTATCTGATTCAAAACGACAATTTAAGGTATCTTTTCAGATTACGTGACAAAGAAACGGAAAAGTTGTATTATTTTGTTCTGCTACATTTTTGAAATAGAAAAACTGTTATTGATCCCTGTGAATGGTTCATGAAGAATCAAATAAGGTTATAAAGAAAGAAAATAGCATTAAGATACACTAGGGTGCTATCCGATCATGGTCAAGGCATCGTGTTATATCAACGTCTTTAATTTCAATTAACCATTGCTAAAATTTGCTTTAATAATTTAAACCCATCTTTAGTCTGCATCGGGATAATTTGTATCGGCTGGAAATTGAAAGCGGTCAAAAATACATAATGTCCCGGACCCATTTTGATGTTTAATAACTCATAAAATAATAAAGATAGATTAAAATTAATAACATAAATGGTTAGATAGGCTCAAAAAGTTTCATAACCCTTGTCAATGAACTTCCACGTGTACCCCCTTCGTTGCACGGAGAAAATCAAGTCGATAGTCAATTTCACGCCAGGTAGCGGCAAGCATGTCGGCATCCACAGGGGCTATTGCGGTTGTAATTCTGGCTTTTAAGTCATCAATGTTCGACACTCTCCTCCTGTACACATTGTCCTTTACAAATCCCCAAAGGAAAAAGTCCAGCGGCATTATATCAGGTGATCTGGGTGGCCAAAGAATTGGACCTCCTCTCCCAATCCATCTTCCTGGAAGATGGTCAATCAAAGAAGTATGAACGATGGACCCCAATGAGGTGGTGCACCACCTTGTTGCAAAATGACATGTGGCTGAAGCTCTTCTAGTTATGGAAATACGAAGTTTTCCAACATGTCTAAGTATACGACTGATGAGACCGTCTCTTCTGTAAAAAAGAAAGGCCCAATGACTCGGTCGTGCATTAGTCCACACCACACATTAATCTTTGTGGAATCCCTTACTGCCTCACGGCATTCATGGGGGTTTTCAGATCCCCATATGCGCACATTATGGCGATTAACAATGCCAGAAACATGAAAGGATGCTTCGTCGGAGAACATTATGCGATTCAGAAAATCAGCAACATCTTCTATTCTCCTTAGCATATCTGTTGCAAAGGCCATCCTCCTAGGCCTATCGTCCGGTTCCAAAACTTGAACAATTTGAACTTTTATTGCATGCA
The DNA here is from genome assembly GCA_963932465.1 of Maratus speciosus. Lineage (NCBI taxonomy): Eukaryota > Metazoa > Arthropoda > Arachnida > Araneae > Salticidae > Maratus > Maratus speciosus. The sequence goes on from OZ010791.1 coordinate 420,170,916, forward strand.
GTCTTAATTTTTTCTTAATAACCTTGTACACCGTCGAAATTGGCGTATCCAATGCTCTTGCCGATGATCTCAGAGATCTTCTAGGATTGTGTAAAAATGTCTCTAAGACACGCTCAACATCAAAATCACTTGTGCCGGGACGTCCGGAACTTTTCTTATCTGCGATACTTCCAGTTTCTAGAAAATTCTTTTCCCACCGCAAGATGCTGCTTTTGGATGGATGACCTTTTGGTAAATTCTTCTGCAATTTCTCTGTGCTTGCACTATCCATTTTGTTTCTATGAAGCACCATAAAATCTGTGCTTTCTCTTGTGGTGTATGCATTCTCCTTAATATTCACTCGAATAAAACATCACATACAAAAGTAACATAGAACAAACACATCAAAAGTAAACATAACATTGCAATAGTTGCCAAAAACAAAAGAGAGAAAAGTGCAATTAATAAGTAGACGATATTTAGAAAAGTACAGATATTTAGACTGGAAAATGAAATTATCTGAAATTAACCACACGCGCAGACGATATTTACAAAAGTAAAGATATTCAAACCTGAAAAGGAAAATATATGAGTTATTCCATCAATAAATGCCATAAGTTTGTTTATATCTTCATTATTTTATGAGTTATTAAATATCAAAATGGGTCCGGGACTTTATAAACACATTGTATATTGATTCGATTCTAGTAGGTCAATACATTTTATAATTATCTATATAGAGGAAGGATTTGTCCATTGAAGCTCAACCAATTAATGAGCATTCAAAGGAATAGAGACACACAAGTTTAAAGGAGTTTTATTAATTTTATATTAAAAAATACACTGCTCAAAAGAATTAAAGGATATTGCAGTTTTAGGTGGATTTTGTATCTGGTAAACTGTTTAGCTGATTGATCCATGGTCGACAGACATAGTAGGTTATATGAGAATAAATTACACATGTTTGGCAGAAAAAAATGCATTTTATTGCGCATTTGTGTACTAAAGGAAAAAAACACAATTTGTGCATATGAGAAAAAAAAAAGAATAAGAAAAGGTGTTTTCTTCAAAGAAAATCATTTTCAGTAGGGGGTATCGTTTCCACGGGCGGCCAGCAACGTTGAACACCTTTGAAGCATGGACTCAATGAGGCTATTAATGACGAGTTGGGGTATTCTGCTCCACTGTTCCAGAAGAGCTCTTTCCAGTTCTTGGAGAGTTTGTGGGGGTTGTTGGCGACCAGAAACTCGTCTTCCTAGAGCGTCCCAAACGTGCTCGATTGGATTCATGTCTGGAGAACACGCTGGTCATTCCATTCGAACGATTCCTTCCTCGAAAAGGAAATCCTCCACCAGGTTTGCACGATGTGGCCTGCAGTTATCGTCCATTAAAATGAAGTTATCTCCGATTGCTGCAGCGTAAGGGACTACAATAGGTCTGAGGATCTCATCCCTATATCGGCGACCAGTCAGAGCTCCATCTCGAATGATGTAGAGGTCAGTGCGCCCGTCAATGGAGATGCCACCATACACCAACACTCCTCCACCGCCAAATCTGACACTTTCGTGCACGAACGCAGGATTATTCCTACTGCCACGGTCCCTCCAGATGAAAATACGCCTATTATCCGGATGCACAGAAAAACGGGACTCGTCAGAAAACAGAATATTGCTCCATTCATTTCTCCTCCAGTTGACATGCTCGGTAGCCCACTCCCTGCGGTCGCGACGATGCCTTGATGTTAATCTAACACATACCATCGGTCGGCGAGCATACAGACCTACAGCATGGAGCCGGTTTCGGACAGTCTGAGTTGAAATCGTGGTGCCTGTAGCCGAGCGAAGGTGTTGTTGGAGAAGAGTACTGTTCATGGTTCGGTGTCTCCGAGCTGTTAACGCTAAATACCGATCTTCATTGGCCGTTGTTGCCCGTCTACGACCTTGCCCTGGTCTTCGGCCTGCACATCCACTCTCCAAAAAACGGTTCAAGATCCTGGAAATGACACTTTGTGACACTCCAATGGCTTGCGCTACTTCGGCTTGAGTTTGGCCCCCTTCTAACCTACCAACAATTCTCAAAGCTTCTGAATCTGTCAAATGACTTCGCTGAGACATCGTACTCATCGAAACAAAGCAATCACTGAATGCCGATCATCCTTGTCTTCTTTCTCTTTTATCCAGTTGAAAGTCAAATTTCATTCGCTGCCGCTGAAGCGACGTTTTTGACGTCGAACTCAAAATTTGCATACTCCACAGTTTGAAAACCAGAAAAATTTGCATTTGTGATCCTCTTCTTCTATTTTCGGCCAAAAAAAATTTCGTTTATATCTTTATTTTATATAAAACTTCAAATATCCTTTAATTGTTTTGAGCAGTGTATTATAAGGCCATGCGCATAAAAGAATAAGTACAAATTTGTATGTCGCAAAATATTCTTCGTTTTCACTTTTAAATTTATGCGTGTACCGATTCTTATCTATTGATTCCAAACTATCTTTCCAATCTGCCATCAGTTTTTTTAAGCTGCGTTTTAAATGAGAAGTAGGAAGAGGGAAAAAGTGGGTTTTTAAAATTATTATTGATTCTTTTGCAAAGTATCTGCCAGATTCTTACCAAAATCACCCGAATGCTGCCTATCATTGAAACCATGAGAGTAGAGTATGTTTTAACGGGACTGAATGAAATAAATAATTTACTACATCAGAAGAACTTTTGACTGCAAATACTGTAATGCAAATAAACAATAAAAGAGTAAAAACGAATCAACACCTCATGATGTTGGGAGTTCATAAACGATGGGATGGGCTCATGTATTGCCAGATTCAGACTGGAAAATACAATTGCTTAGGCTAGGGGCTGACTTTTATGAATGAAAGACGCCGCCATTTGCCGGAGAGCACAAAAATGCAAAACCGGAACATGTTTCACTAGTGGGACAATCTGTATAAATTATTAAAGAAGGGATGTGTACAACGTTGTTCGATATATTTCAAACTTTATTTGTATCAATATTAAATTTTGACATATTGGGAACACAATGCAGAGGATCATATGAGTTAAAGGGCGGGGTGTTATATCATGGCGTCTCACCAAAGCAAATGTGGCCTCTGTTAAAAGTGTAAAGTGTAAAGGAAGAATATCGGTAAGTATTTGAAAAACTGAAGTTGAAGTCTATTTGAATGTCTCACTCGTAAGAAACAAACATTGTCGTTGGATGGACAAATAAAGAGGTCAGCCATGAGATTTGGCTAGGCGTGGAAGCCAAACTAGTGCAGAGTAAGCGTCCGTGCTCTCAGAAACTGAGGAATACCAAAATTTTTAAATATCTTTAGAAAGTTCCATTTTGATGTAAAAAATGTAAATAATTTTTGAGTCGCTGAGAGTATTTCTTCTAGTTTTTTTGCTTTAACAATAAAGGAAATTTAGAGCTTTATTAAATTTTATCTTAATATATTTAAAGTACTGCACTACTTTTAACTTTTGTTTTCATATTTAAAAGCAGGTAGACGGAGTAAATGGTAAGGTTTACCTAGCGTCAAAATTTTGAGATTATGAGAATTTATTCAGTCCTCAATTTTATGGAACGCACAGTTGCATTCACATTCACGTTTCCTTCTGGAGCTGCTGGATACAAAGATTGCAAGGTAATTTGCTTATGTCAAAAAGTTATTTATATCTCATTCAGAACGTACAAGTACTTTGATATTCAAGAAAAGATTTCCAGAGAAACGGTACTAGGTACGATATTTGGGGGCATCTCCTTCAGAACCAGTGCAATATTGCAGGAAATCAGATATCATAAACCGACACTATTTTGATTGAATAAAGAGCGGATTCAGTTGATATATTGAACCGCAGCGTCCGGAGAAGCCAATGTTGTGTTCCAAAGTAGACAATCAAAGACTCCCTGAATCTCCAGCTATTAGCCATTCGTTATTATTAATTATATTATGTTTATTTATGAAAATTAAAGTAAGAAATTGGATGATAGTCCATTCTTTTGATTTATTATAAGAGAAACAATACAAGAAGCAAATTTAAAATTTAGAATGTGATTAAGACGAAGCACTGAAGGTTTTTCAAAACAGTTCCAAATATTGGCAACCATGTAATGGGACAATGTGAATTAGCATCACAATCACTCCGTCCTTTCTTATTTAAAAGGTCAATCTCAAATAGTTTCTAGGGGAGTGAGAAACACTTGATATTAAACGATTTAGTATACATATTTAACAAGAAATTAGGGTTACATTAAAAAAGTGATCTTATTATACGGTGTGTCCACGTATAACCTGACCGACCTTTATTTTCGCAACCGTTAGTCCTAGATGCATACTTCCACTTACAAAAATGGTTTAAAAATTTAGGTAAAAAATTATTTTAAAAGTGATTTGGGCCAAGAAAAAAAATTATTAAAAAATTACGAAATTTAAATTTTTATACGGCCTCCCGGTTCTATAAGTGATATTCAGTAAAACTTTACTGTGACACTAACAAGTAAGACAAAAAAAGTCCCATTCATCTAACATTAAAATTGACCGAGTTATGAAACTTTGAAATGCACGACTTAAAGCACTTTTATGCATCTCAAAACAGGTGATTTCTGCCATGCTTTCACGGATCATATTTAAAGTACTCAAACTTATTTCAAGGGATCTGCGCTTTGAAAGAAATCGTACAAATATTACGATTAAGTTTTATTAGTTAAGTTTCAGATTAGTTAAAATAATTGTATTTTAACATGTTTTATTTTGTAAGGATTTGAGGCTATGATTTCTTTTAACTAAAATTGTGTTATTTTCATAAAGTTTTATTTAACTTGCAATGATCGTTTTTCCAGTTTAAAATTTGTACTAGAACTTTAACTTACTTTCAAATGTCCGATCTAAGTTAAATTTTACATACTGACTTAAATCTGACGACAATGTAATATTATTATGATTTTCGACTCATACATACTTATATTAAAGGAAAACACAAAACAATTCGGATAGATTACCGTGAAGAATTTTAAGAAAGAGTTTTAGATTAGATAACATAAACCTGCGATGGTTGTGTTTTTTAAATTTTATAATTACGTTTTATGTATTTTTTAACGTTGAATAAACCTTACTTTTAACCATCATGTCAGGGTCTTTCGCAAATCGTAAATTTCAAGGTTAAAAAATAGTGAAAAATCTTATACTATAAAATAGATGTAAGATTTTTTTTATTCGGTTTAATTGTATTTAATTCAATAATTTATAAGATTTTTTGGCTTATACTGGGTTTCTTACATCTAACTCGGGGGTCCGATGAGGTGTGGAGGGGAGGTTGGATCATAAAATTAATTAATTTAAATCTATTGCAATTTGTCTGGGCGTATAGTAACAAAATAACCAGATTGTTTAACGTGTTTCTGTAAATACTCATAAAAGAATGAATCTCTAAAAGATTTTTTTATGCAGTGCATTAACAGGAGCATAAAAATCGATTTAATGGATTCTGTCCATTTTTCTGAAATGAATGTCATACTTCTGAAAAAAAAAATTGCATTTATATATATATGTTGCTTTAAAAGTTAATTCCTTGTCTAAGTCAATGATGCTTTCAATTTATTTTTCTCACGCGGTAAAAAAATGAGATATTTTCAATTATGTCATTACCGTTTTTTACTGTGATATTTTTTCAGCAGTAAAAAATCATTATTATATTTTAATAATGTTGATATTGGGAAAAAAAATTAAAAAAATACATAATGTTTTTATTCAATATGAATAAATTGTCCTATACAAGAAAATATTTTACAATAACACGTTAGAAAAAATTTAATATGACAGCATTATCGAAAAATTAAAACATTTTAAGATATAAGAGAAAATAACAAATAAAAAGCATGGTTAAAAATTATAAGTATTGGCAGTTTCCAGAGATAAATAATTAATTTTATAAAATAAATATAAATAAATTATAAATTGTAAATAAATTATATGACGAAATGTATAATGTCGCATTTATGAGATTTATGAAACTTCAATTTAGTTTTATTTTTCAACTGTCTAGTCGCAAAGAGAAGGGAACATATGGCACGCATAATATAAGTGGCATGAAGCAGAATAATTTCGGTACGGCGGCGATGATTGAGGTTCTAAATCAAAATAGTATGAAATTACACAAATTTACATAAACTGAACTTGTCTAATTGTTTTGTTTAAATTGTTTCTGAAAAAAAAAAAAAATATTGAAATGCAGCTTAAAGCATTCCAAATTATTTCAACATGGGCTCAATAATTTATCAAATAAAGAGAGTAGGGGAATATCGGAAATACAGATTACCAAACATTATAAAGCAGGAATACCAGTGGTGAAATTATGGCGACTTGGTAAGAAACTTGCAATTTTTAAATATTCCCCTCTCCTATACCTGCAAGTTATTATTTTCGGAAATGAAGGATATGAAAACTAAAAAAAAATATCCTTTTATCTGTTCAGCTTGAATTCGATTAAAAATAACCAGGTAAGAACCCAATAAATAAAGGAATCTGTTTACGTACATTTCACTTTAGATACTGTCATGGCACAGGATCACTGTAATGCGCCTGAAAACAACCAGATTGTTTTAAAAATAAGTTTAAATGTAAAACAATTTTTTAAACATACTTTCATTAAAATTCACGAAAATGTAGAAAAAAAAATATTTAAATGCACTAAAAAATAGAATTGGCAATTTTGGCGAAATCAGCCATTTATTATCAAGTTGGTTTCATATATGGTAACTTATTTTTATCGCCAAATTTGTCAATATTTCGTCAAGTCGTCAAAATTTTGGCGCTATTGTGGCAATCTTGCCATTAGTACTTTTCAACAAATATTCATTGTTGAAGTTGATACTGATTTCTCCATAGGAAATGAAACGTTACTTCCTACACTGTTAAAAATTTGCAGCATTCTGGCAGGTCATTTCACCGTTTTTTGAAAAAAACGGTTTCATAACCATAATTTAACTATATTCTGACCATAAAATGGCCAATAATATGGTCAGAATAGTGTTAAAATTACGGTTGTGTAACCGTTTTCGAAAAAAACGGTCAAATGACCTTCCAGAATGCTGCAAAATTTTAACTTCGTATTGTCCTCAGGAATGCATATATATTGCAAATTTCAAAACTCTGTGTCAACAGGAAGTGGGTGAAAAATGAGTAACTGGATTTAACTTTCACATACAAACAGAAGTTAAAAGAAAGCATGTAACAAAATAGTCATTTTCCTATTACACTAACGCTTCATGGATTTTTTGCAAAAAATCTGAAAAATATCAGGCTGATTGGGAAAAGGCAGATAATTTCCTAAATACATTTTAGCAGAAAAATGTACCAGGAATAACAGGACTCTTTTTATTATTTATTACTGATGGTCCCATCAGGAGTTTTCCGAGGTTAATTAATTTCGAAAAAGTGTATGTTTTGAAATTATTTTTCTGCAATATAAAATGAATTATAAGCTACGAATTTTTTTAAAGAAATCTATTTCTACAAGCTGCAAATATCCGAAACTTCGATTTAAAATAAATTTCCTTTTTAGCTATGGGTATGTAAGTATTTCTTTAGGTTTGTTTAAAATACTTAATTGTGCAAACAAGCTGAAAATTCTGTTTCTTTTTTTTTCTTTTTTTTTGTTAAAAAAAAGCAATAGTAATAGTAATCTTACTAATATCAGAACTTCTGTAAAGTCTTTTTCGCCAATCTCTATTCTGAAATAAATTTAAAAGATTAGAAACAATTTTAAAACGATGATATAGAAACATGAAAGAAACAAATAGCTTGTTGAAAGTTAATTTAAGGAAATGATTGATCAATAAAAGAGTTTTACTTACATTCAGGTAAAGAAGACGTTTTAGATAAGAAAGTGAAAGTAACTTTTATTATTTAAAAAATAAATTTTTTTTTTGACAAACATCATGCATCAAAGTATGATGTTGCTCTGGTTAAATGGAGTAAATGTATTACTGGATTGAGGAATAAAGCCAAATTTTTTATGATGAATATAAAAATCCCCTAAATAATATAAAAGCTCCTGTTATTTCTGATATATGTATGTTATGACAATTATAAGAGTAAAAATTCTATTTTTCTATGAGAAAAAACGGATCGACGCATGATACATTGAATTTACTCAAACTTCTCAGTTTTCTGGAACTAAAAAATCGCATGTCCATTGTTAGGTCCGGAAAGGTTCGAAATTTCATAAAATTCAAAGTATCGTAACTCAATGAGTTTTGGTCGTAGATGAATGGAATCTTGACTTTCTACTCACCAGAGCATGGAAAAAAAGAATTCTTAATATAAATTAAAGAATACAGGACAGTATACGAGCTTTCAAAATGTAACTTTTGAAAATTAACGCGAGGAAAATTTCATCCAAATAATCATAATTTCTATGTTAAATTGAACACTATTGCAATTTACATTGCCTACGTATCTCAAACAGGTACAAAATTAAAACACGTTTCATTTTTTTTTTAAACACTCTGCATACAAACCCTTCTTCACTATGAAAACGACGTCGATGAGCTAAAAACAACTCATTTTAAAAAGTTGTCCGTTTTGGAAAGTATAATTGTATGATATTTTCTTGCCAAAGCCATAAATATCTTCTGTCAAGACAATTGTCTGTTATAGATATGTTTCATTTTGACAGCTTCTATCGTATAAAATGTGTGAGATTTTTTGAAGCTTTTAAATTGACTTTAAAATATAAAAATGAGTTGGGAAGGTAAGCATTGATTTTTACCCACCTCTCCCCATGTGGTAATTTTTATTTTTGATTCCTTTAACAGAGTGTAAAGAAAGATCTATAATCATGATATACCATGGACTGAGATATCTATGTGTGTGTGTCTGTCAGTTAACACGATAACATTCAAACGCACTTCAGACTGATCTCCCAATTGGCGAATACGTTATAAATCATTGTCGCTATAACTGTTTAAAAAATACGTTTAGCTCATACCACGGATGAATTTTAGGTTTATACGATGCGGATGCGAGCCTTTTCCCTTACATGAAGCAATCAGAGCTATTTCAATGACATCAGTATAGTGTATTTGATGCAACCATTATGTTAAATAGGGCAAATCTAACATTAAAAAAAACATAGGTGTGCGTATCAGATGTTAATGATAAGGTAACTTTTATATTTTTTAATAAATAGTGAAACTATAAAAGTATCATACTATCATATAAGTATTCAATATTTTATTAATTAAAATGAGCATTGTCTCAAATCGATGATACTTTGATAACCCAGGTGAACGCGCATATGTTTTTAATTAGAAGAAAAGCGCTCGCCGAGACTTTTTTTTTCTTAACAAATGCAGGAGCATTGTATTTTTAGAGCAAAATATTTCTGAGAGAGTTCGCTGCATTCAATATTAGTCCCTTTTTACTCCATTTTTAAATTCAATTCTTGCTCAGACAATAATAATATAGAATTACACAAATCGTCGATTAATTACTTGAATTTGATTCCCTTTCAGAATACTTCCGTTTCTTTAATTTCTTCATTAATTCCTCATCAGTTTACACTTCAATTAATAAGGTCTATAAAACACTTCACTTCATCTTTATAATTCAAGTTAGAATGCATTTTTAATGTTTCTTTTAATGAAAGCAACAGCATGCGCACTGGATCTAGTAGAGCCTATTAGGTTAATTTATCTGATAATAATAGGAATAAAATCGGAAATTAATATGATCGGGAAAAGGCGACTTTTAATGATGGTACTGAGCATCTAGAAAAGGGTGAATTGTTGCGACATCGTTCTCAAAGCGACGTCGACATGCCTTGCGACATCGTCAAGGATCCAGGCCTGAAAGATCCAACATACGAGATATATAAATTTTTTGTACACCACATATATATGATAAATGAAAAAAAGTAAAAATTTATGAAAAATGCAATATTCCCTATTTTAAATTAATTGGACTGTAAAAAATATTTTTTTTCTTTATATGGAGATTATATATATATATATATATACACACAATAGTTATTAAAAAAGTAGTATACATAAAATTGTTTTCTGGTGTCATGGAATCCTTTCATTAGAATTTCATTACAATTTTTTCTCTTCTCAAAATCCTATTTTTTGAGCACGTTTTATTTGTTACAATGGAATTATTCTAACAATGACAATGGTCTGCATATGAGATACATCAGTATATTTTTTCTTATATTCTTCACAAAATTTATGACATTCAGAAATCCCCTCTCTAAATGTCTTCTGAATAAAGTGCAGTAAAGAAGGCATGATATCCGTGATTTGATATTTTCTGGCCATTTTTTCTGCGAATTTTCTGTGAATGCTAACATTCAGAGAGAAATATTCAAGTCATTTTTATGGCTTTATTTATTTCTCTAAACTGCTATACCATAAAAATCCTGGATAATGGGTCAATGATTCATTCAATTTCTTTTTCTTCCACAAAAGAAGATTTTAGAATTTTTTCAGATCGAGGATAGCGATCCTGAAATTTTATTTAATTTAAGCGAAAAAATTATTTAATCTGAAGAATGCTTATTCACAATTGAGAATTATTGATATTTTGATAAAGAGTTCACAGTTTCGTACACAATTGTAAACTTGCATTGGGTATTGCAGTACAATTTTACGAAAAGAGGTTTATTCCATAGTTTTATGCATAAAGTGGATAGCAACACTTCAATGAGTAATAATTATTATATTGTTAAACAAGTTGGAAATTGCACGTGAAACGTGGCCAATGACGTGCGTTTGTACTATAATTAGTTTTATAAATATTTTTTGCACCGCATATTGTAGTGAATGTATATTATAGTGAACTTTATAAGGGCATATCAATTTCATTCTGTTCGAAAGGCTGTAACGTAATTAGAATGCACTTGAAATAATTTTTCCCGTTGGCCGTAATGTCGCGGAAAAATTTTGACTGTCCCTGTAATTAAACTATACATCCGATTTTCATAAAATTTGAAATGATTCGACAAAATATTTCAACAATTATATATTTAAAATTTCAGACCATTCGGTTTGGTACTTTTTGCTCTGTTATATACGGACGGACGGGCGGACAGGCAAACGGACAGACAGAGAGAATGAATGACGATTATACGGGCTGCGTACTTATATAATTACGAATGCACCTAAAAACGAAAATGCTCAAACGTTTTAAATATTTTCTAAGAAGTAACAACATTTTGTTACTTCTTATTCTCATTACCTTCTTGTAACGTGTTATCCTATTTTAACTTTTTACAGCTAAATACATTATTTAATAAATGAAACATCACAAATTGTTAAATAAGCTTTTGATAAAAAAAATTTATTATGTGTTTCCTGAAATTTTTATCCTTATCTCATGAATCCATTTTATAAATTGTGTTTTCTCAATCAGTATAGAACCTATCTCTATGTAAAAAAAAGAAAGAAAACTTAATACTGATTAAATAATATATTATATAAACTCAAAATAAATAAATAATATATAAAAATTATATTTTAAATAATAAAACAAAACAAATTAAATATTTTAAATAATTAAATTTTTCCAAAAAAAAAAATGTTATCAAGCATACTTCGCATAGTGATATTTCTTCTATTCACTATATTTTATTTGAAAAGTGTCCGTGTGTTTCGTTAGAAAATATCAGAGTTAGTGTTTGAGCTATGGAAGAGCCTGGGTATACACTTATGGGTACATATTTATGGGGTTCGACATTGACAATTGATTTTGAGCCAAATATTAAGAAAGAAAATTCGAGACATTAAAATTCTAAAATAAATATAAAAAGGTTATTGCAATAAATAAATAAATAAATAAACAGTAATTACTAAGTCACTGGATTTCATTTCCTTAATTAATAAGCAGTCAACTGATTCAATTTCAATATCAGTGCAGGTACATATTTGAGATAATTTTAAACCTGTTTTTCAATAAGAACAAACAATCTTCTTGAAACACCATCAAAAATTTGTAAATGCGCTAGGCCTTTCGAAAGATCTGAGTCTTTCTTCGTCAGGCGCAAAAAAGACGTCCTTCTACTATGAAAGCAGAGGCAAGACTGAAATGAGAGACAAGGGAAAGGAAACAAGCTGAAGAAACAGCCAATTGGAAGTTAGAAATCAACAGCCAATAGGAAAGTAAAAGACAACAGCCTATCACAGAAGAGAATAATCAAAACAAAAGAACACAAAGTAGGAGGGGCAAAAAATGGGAGGGGGAAAAATACATATAATCCAATATGGGAACACATGAAATTAAAAATGAATAAATAAATGAATAATATATATTTAAAAAAACAGACTAATAATAATACAAAAATAAATTAAATGGTAGTACTGAAAAGGTTTTTCCAAGCTGCAGAGAGCATTGTGGAATCAGATTTATCATTAACAATAACATCACGATTAAGATAAATAGCTAAATTTTCAAGAAAGTCCAATTCAGAGATACTGTTGGCATTAGAGATAATTTTAGCATTTTGAAAATTAAAACTATGGCCGGAATCCCAAGAGTGCTTGGCAATAGAAGATTTAGAAAATTCTTGATTGATTACATAACGCGAGTGTTCTTTTAAGCGGATTTCGAGATTCCTTTTAGTTTGACCAATATAAGATAAATCACAACCATTACAAGGAACTTTATAAATTCCCCATTTACGAAGATCAGGAACAGGAGATTTAGTGGAGGGAAATTTGAATTTATTGACAGGTTTAAAGATAATGTTAAAATTGAAACGCCGTAAAACTTTAGCTAACTTGAAACATAAAGGAGGATAAAAGGGGAGGACAACCAAATTATCAGGTTTGCTTTTGACAGATTTGGAAAGAGTAGAACTATTAGATGGTCTATTGAATTTCTTCACAGCATTATTGATAACAGAAGGATCTTATTATTACTAAAGCTGATAAAGGGGGTCAAATTGTTCTTATGGATAAAAAAGATTATTCTGATAAAGTCTATGCTCTCTTATCTGAAGGTCCTTATGTTGAAGTTAAAAAAGATCCTACTAATTTTTATCCTTATCTCATGAATCCATTTTATAAATTGTGTTTTCTCAATCAGTATAGAACCTATCTCTATGTAAAAAAAAGAAAGAAAACTTAATACTGATTAAATAATATATTATATAAACTCAAAATAAATAAATAATATATAAAAATTATATTTTAAATAATAAAACAAAACAAATTAAATATTTTAAATAATTAAATTTTTCCAAAAAAAAAATGTTATCAAGCATACTTCGCATAGTGATATTTCTTCTATTCACTATATTTTATTTGAAAAGTGTCCGTGTGTTTCGTTAGAAAATATCAGAGTTAGTGTTTGAGCTATGGAAGAGCCTGGGTATACACTTATGGGTACATATTTATGGGGTTCGACATTGACAATTGATTTTGAGCCAAATATTAAGAAAGAAAATTCGAGACATTAAAATTCTAAAATAAATATAAAAAGGTTATTGCAATAAATAAATAAATAAATAAACAGTAATTACTAAGTCACTGGATTTCATTTCCTTAATTAATGAGCAGTCAACTGATTCAATTTCAATATCAGTGCAGGTACATATTTGAGATAATTTTAAACCTGTTTTTCAATAAGAACAAACAATCTTCTTGAAACACCATCAAAAATTTGTAAATGCGCTTTCCACTCTCAAAAAAGCTGTTAAGAATTCTGTTATTTTAAATGACAATACTAAATATAGTGTTATTCCTTCTTCAGCCATTTGCGCTCGTTTTTATGCTTTGCCTAAAGTTCATAAAACCAATGTCCCCTTAAGACCTATCGTCTCTAATATTGGTACTGTTACTTATCCTCTTGCCAAATTTTTAACATCCATTTTTTCTCCGTTATGCATTTCTAATACTCATACGATAAAAAATTCTTATGATTTTGTTAGTAAATTAAAAAATATTAACCCATCCAATTGTTCTATGCTTTCTCTTGATGTCAAATCTTTATTTACGAATGTTCCAATTGAAGGTGCTCTTTCTTGCTTGGAAAAAAGGTTACGTGAATTTCATTTCTCTGATATTGAAGTCCAAGATTTTGTTAATTTAACCAAAATTTGCATCACTCAAACTACTTTTGAATTTGATAATAAATTTTTCAAACAATCAGATGGCTTAAGTATGGGTAATCCTTTATCTCCAATTCTTTGTGATATTTATATGCATTATTTTGAGGAAAAATTATTAAATCTGGTTAATTTTAAATGTTGGATGCGTGATGTCGACGATACTTTTGTTTTAGTTGATAATCCTTTTGATATATCTACCATTCTTCATACTGTCAATTCTATCGACCCACATATTCAGTTTACTTTTGAATTAGAAAATTGTAATAAACTTCCTTTCCTTGATGTTTTAGTTACCAAATGCGATTCTTCTTTCAAAACTTGTGTTTATAGAAAACCTTTTTCTGTTTCTAACCCACCTCATGCTCTCTCAAATCATCCTGTCAACCAAAAAATCGGTGTTTTTTACACGTATGTAAATCGTGCTCTCAAAATTTGTTCCGATTCTGTATCCCTTAAGGAAGAGCTTAATTACTTAAAAACCGTTGCTGTCAAAAGGGGTTTTATTCCTTCTGTTATCAATAATGCTGTGAAGAAATTCAATAGACCATCTAATAGTTCTACTCTTTCCAAATCTGTCAAAAGCAAACCTGATAATTTGGTTGTCCTCCCCTTTTATCCTCCTTTATGTTTCAAGTTAGCTAAAGTTTTACGGCGTTTCAATTTTAACATTATCTTTAAACCTGTCAATAAATTCAAATTTCCCTCCACTAAATCTCCTGTTCCTGATCTTCGTAAATGGGGAATTTATAAAGTTCCTTGTAATGGTTGTGATTTATCTTATATTGGTCAAACTAAAAGGAATCTCGAAATCCGCTTAAAAGAAAACTCGCGTTATGTAATCAATCAAGAATTTTCTAAATCTTCTATTGCCAAGCACTCTTGGGATTCCGGCCATAGTTTTAATTTTCAAAATGCTAAAATTATCTCTAATGCCAACAGTATCTCTGAATTGGACTTTCTTGAAAATTTAGCTATTTATCTTAATCGTGATGTTATTGTTAATGATAAATCTGATTCCACAATGCTCTCTGCAGCTTGGAAAAACCTTTTCAGTACTACCATTTAATTTATTTTTGTATTATTATTAGTCTGTTTTTTTTTAAATATATATTATTCATTTATTTATTCATTTTTAATTTCATGTGTTCCCATATTGGATTATATGTATTTTTCCCCCTCCCATTTTTTGCCCCTCCTACTTTGTGTTCTTTTGTTTTGATTATTCTCTTCTGTGATAGGCTGTTGTCTTTTACTTTCCTATTGGCTGTTGATTTCTAACTTCCAATTGGCTGTTTCTTCAGCTTGTTTCCTTTCCCTTGTCTCTCATTTCAGTCTTGCCTCTGCTTTCATAGTAGAAGGAGGTCTTTTTTGCGCCTGACGAAGAAAGACTCAGATCTTTCGAAAGGCCTAGCGCATTTACAAATTTTTGATGGTGTTTCAAGAAGATTGTTTGTTCTTAGTCATTCACACCAGTTTTAACTTATTTTCTCTGTTTTTCAATGTATTTAAAATAGGCAGTTTGTCTAAAAGCTCGCATTTTGTGCCAAATGTTAACATATCTTCATTTTTTTTTGGGGGGGGCGGGGCGGGGGGTTTGTAAAAGAAGATTTAAAAGAAAATAATAAGATTTTTTCTTTATGAATACTTTCTATTCGGTGAATATTCCATAAACATAAGGCATTGCTAAAATTTTGTATAACAAAAGCATGAAGTCAGCGTAGTACAGTGAGCAGAACATTAGTATTGTTGGTAGTTATATGCATAGTATATTATTTCAATTCCTGGATAATTGTGTATTGCTTGCCTCTAAGCTAATTATCATACTCTTAACTTGACGAAGAAGTGTTATTCTTAACTTGATGCGCTTTCGCATTTCAAACTGAGTTAATTCTTGCTAAAAGTAATAAGAAAAATACACTTAGAAGGCAAATAAATACCTTTATTTATTCAGATCGACATGTTTCATCTCTCAGACGGCAACATTTTCAAGATCTATATTGTTACAAACATTTTTGCAAAAAACATTTTAAATCGGAAACTGGTAAGAAAAAATCACATTATCTCCTGTGTAATGAAATCAAGTGCAATAATAAAAATGGATATTTGCGAACGTGAATTATTTTATACTATTGTTTTTTATTCGGCAGAGCGTCTCTTTCCAAATTTTAGGTAGCTCCATAGAGGCTGAATCATTGTATATATTGTGTAAAAAAATCTCTTATTGATTCTCGGATAATGAACGGCAAATAAAATCTTGATGGATTAATTATTCTACTATTTTTTAAATCAATCTGAAAAGGTTCTTTGTTAATAAAAAAGAAACTTTACAGAATGATTTTAAAAATAGTAGAAAAATTTATCCGTTAAGATTTTATTTGCCATCCGTTATCCTCAATTTATGCCATGTTTAAGAATTAGTCATTGAACCCCGTTGAGAGTTGGCATCCTGTATATAATTTATACACACAAAGTAATAGGAAAAAATAATTCAGTTAAAAAAGCATACTACAGCACTTTCTGGAATCATTGCTAATGCACAGTGCTGTAATCGATTTTTTTGTTTCTTGGCAAAGAATAATAAATTCATGCACACCATATTTTACAGTAATCAGCTTGTAATGAACTTCAGTGATGTATATCAATTTAAATATGTCTCAAATAGCATGACATCATTAAAATATATTGCAAACGATTTTTTACCACAACATATAATGTAACTGAATTCTTTCGAGCGTCACTGGAAAAAAACTATAAATTCTATGCACTCCATTTTCAATACCAAACATGCCATAATAAACCTCAGTAAGATACGTACACTGTTAAAAATTTGCAGCATTCTGTCCAGTCATTTGACCATTTTTATCAAAAACGGTTACACAACCGTAATTTAACACTATTCTGACCATATTATTGACCATTTTATGGTCAGAATATAGTTAAATTACGGCTATGAAACCGTTTTTTCAAAAAACGGTCGAATGACTGGACAGAATGCTGCAAATTTTTAACAGTGTATATCAACTACTTAACAATCCGAATATATTTACGTGAGTTAGAGAATAGACAAACAGCGGCCAGACAAACTGATTTCCTAAACACTTTTCAACTACCTTGGAAAAAGAGAAAAATAGCATTGAAATGCTAAACTTTTTGCTCAAGTTATGTTTAAGTAACTGATGTTACTGTTTAACAATTATTTTTTTTCATAAAATGGATATAAATTTGTATTTATACAGTTTCTTGGATGCCGAGCGTCCAAATATAGTAAAATTATGGTGTTTGTACTGAAATGTTTAAAGTTGGTTAAATTGTTACAGATACATGACCTCCTCAAACAATATAAACTGCATATAAATGGCTGTACTAATAAAGTCCATATACACTGTAAAAAAAATCTATAAAGTTACTAAGAATTCTCTGGGAAACTGGGATGCCTAGAACTTTTTAAGTAACGACAACAACAAAACTTCATATAACAGATACACTTTTGCATTGTAAATCAAAAAAATCTGTAAGGTTACTAAGAATTTTTTTAGGAAACTGGGATGACTAGAATTTTTTATACAACTGTAACCCGGGTTACAGATCATTTTAGTAATATTGCTATAATTTTAGTAAATTCTTTAGTAAAGCTATAACTTTACAAAAACTAGTTTTGTAAATTTACAACTTTTTTTGTACAGTGTACAGATAAAATTTTAATAGTATACAGACTTCTGTAATTTTACATCCGCAGAATTACATCTATTTTTAGAATGTAATGGACTATACTAATTCAAACACAAATTTTCTTCCAAAAAGTAGGATTAAAGGAATAACACCGTTGAGATTTTTATTTTACCTATAAGACATTAATTTTGTTTTTTAAGTCTAACAGAAAACTAGAGCACATTATAAATTATAGATAATTTGGTTAATATTTTTCGCTTATAATCTTTGTTTGTGAAAAAGTGTAAAATATCTTCCTGAAACAATTTTGCATACTTCTAAAAAATACGATCTTTTAAAAAATCTAACACACAAATGTCGGCACTTACGCAAAATCTTTAAGTTAGTCTCCTTTTATTCAAACCAAAAGATTTGAATGAATGTTAAAAGAAAGTTTAAAAATGAAAGTAAGTAATAGCTCGTTGAAAGTTACTCGGAAAAAAAAGTGATTGATCGAGTTCCGAGCTTTATTCTAGATTAAAGAAAAGAAGAAAATTTAAATAGGAAATTGAAATTGCTAATACTTGAGAAATCAAATGCTGCTGACAAAAAGTCGTGCACAGGAAAGGGATGAATTGTAAGTTAAATTGAGTGAGGTTATACTAGATTAAAATAGGAAGCCAGGCATAATTTTTCAGCTACTTGATCATTAGAAAAGTCTTTTATCACTTTACTTGACTTCGAAAATTCATTTATTTATTAAATGCGAAACATATTCTATCTTGTATATTTATGATAATATTGTAAATTATTTTGTCTGTGCTTGATTTTATTTCTATTCAGATTCAGTTTATTATTTGCAATTTTAATTCACAAATTTTATCATTAAATTTGATTAATATTTAATAAAAATTATAAAAATATATAGCGGAAAAGTGAAAACTCATGGGTTTTGTTAGCTATTATTTTATTTTGATAAAAAATCATTTTTATAAAAAAAACTGTAGGGTGGTATGATTGTGGATAATTCCTCATATAAAATTTATGTTTATTGACTTTTAGTTGTATCAGGATTGTGGAAGACTCTGGAATAGCTAAGGATTCTTATAAATGGTACATTGACCGTTTTTAATTATATAAATCGTTCGTAATTACATAAATACGTAGCACCTATAATCGTCATCTGGTCCGTCCGTCTGCCTGTCTTGAGCCCTCATATAATAGTGCAAAAACTGCGAATGGAAAACCCAACCGAATGTTTTGAAATTTAATGTATATGATTGGTGCAAAATTGTGTCGAGTCATTTCAAATTTTATGAAAATCGAACCAAAACTTAAAAAAAAGATATTAATAAAAGTTTTTTTCATTCTCTTAAATCCTATCATACGTAATCCATTTAATGATATCCCCTGATAGGTAATGATTCTAGGTTGCCATTGTGATTAAGTCTTATTTAAGATGGAGTAATATTATTTAAGTATTACTGATTTTAATATATATAATCGTAACAAATTTTGTATTCATACATTTTTGCATAAGAATGCAACTGTTATTGCAGCAAGTTCTGAATATTTATAAAACTAATTGTAGTACCAAAGTACCTCATTTGACACATTTGATGTACGATTTCTGAATTGTTACATTTTGTTTAAAATATATTGATACACATTTATACATTAGATTCATAATAAGATGTAAATGAGAAATT
Source organism: Maratus speciosus (assembly GCA_963932465.1). Lineage (NCBI taxonomy): Eukaryota > Metazoa > Arthropoda > Arachnida > Araneae > Salticidae > Maratus > Maratus speciosus. Next base: position 420,190,357 of record OZ010791.1, read on the forward strand.
GTGCAAGTCTTGTATGATATATGAATGTTGTAAAGTGTACATAAAGGATGTTTCATAAAGAACGATCTAATTTTGTAACGCAATAACTCAGAAATAATGACGGATAAGTAGTATAATGGACAAACTATATAAAAATCTAATGCAGCACTTTAAACTTTAATTACAACTATAGCGTATAGCTGAGTCTATACACTGCAATCGCACTCTGGAATCCTATAAATTGTGGTAAGAATATTCTTTGCAAGTGCTAATAAAACTTGGAATGTTCTTCTTTATTTTCATATATCACTTGTAATAATACACTGGTATGCAAAAATTAAGGACCAATCACAAAATACTAATTTTCAAATACGCGAATACTCAAAAGGAAATAATATAATACTATCTCTACAACACAGCTACTCTATATAACATCTCATTCATGTCACACATGGCCACAAGTGTCACAGTCACTACGGTGAAGCAAAAAATAGGAAATTCCATACATCTCATTATGAGTCTCAAAATTTCACTATATGTGACTCCACTGAGACGTCAATGTGACTGCTGCTTTGTGTCGAAACACCAAGTGACTTTACAATGTAGTTAAATTGTGACTCCCATGTGACTGTCATTTTTAGACTCAATTTCAAAGTCATCATGAACGTTGCATTATGAAAATCACCAAATAATATCACATTATAGTCACATGGAGACTTTTCCCAAAAGAGCAGGATGGTGACTTCACAGTAGTCTCTCTGTCACCTGAAAGTCATCATATGACTTTAATGTGATATTATTTGGTAACTTATCACAATGCAGCGTTCATGATGACTTTCAAATTGAGTTTACAGAATTCAGTCACATTAGAGTCACAATGTAACTATATTGTAAAGTCACATGGTGACTCGTCACAAAGCAGCAGTCACAATGATGTCTCAGTGGAGTCACATATAGCCATCATTTGAGACTCATAATGAGATGTATGGAATTTCCTATTTTTTTGCTTCTGACGCTTGTGAGCATGTGTGACATGAATGAGATGTTATATATACTAACTATGTTGTAGAGATAGTAATTACGCGAATTATATTATTTCCCTTTGAGTGCTCGCGTATTTGAAAATTAGAATTTTGTGATTGGTCCTTAATTTTTGCACACCAGTGTATGTGTAAATAGTTTTAAAAATATAGTTTTTAAAATCCGGTCATGCATTTATACTAACCCACTATAATGCCACTACAGATATTACAGTATATTACAGTATTATTCAAAATTGAAAAAAAAAATTGTTTAAAAGGTACTGTCTCCCCTTAAAAAGAAACAAATGATGCTAAAAAATTACGGTTTACACGAATGGAATTAGATGTAGATCGGATTTTTTTTAATAACAACAACAAAAAAAAAGTTGTGGTTAATATAATACCTATAGATGGTGCTGGAAGCATAATATGAATCAGTTGTCAAGGAAGGCTTACCACTTCATGGACGATAATTTAAAAGGGCAGTTTCTTCGAAGTGTCTGACAATCTTCAGTATAACAGCACATGAAATGGGCCTTTTTCTCTTCTTGTAGAATTTTCGCAATGTGCCGATTTCTGATTCTCAGTTCTTGTAAAACAGATTAACCAAGAACGCTTGATCTAGTAAAAATAACATATTGCATCAAATGATGAACCTGTGTGTTTTACTGTGTAGTCGAGGAGTTTTATTGACAAGCCTGAATCTAAAATTTCATGGCAATTAAATGAAAAATTTAAAAATTAAATTTATTGTCACATTTGGGTAGTTTTGACGTCTAATTTGGGTTTTAACTCTTGTAAATCGAACAAAATGACCTAAATGTGACAATCGAATAAAGTTTGCTTATACAGTATTGCAGATAATGATTCAATTTCTACAAAACAATTTAGTTTTGAAATAGGGTTTGGAATTCCATCTTTTTCTGCTAAATAAAGTGTATAGATTTTAAATAAAATTCCAAATATACCCTAAACGCGGCGAAACAATGAGAAATCGCGTATCATTTAGGCACTGTGACTTTATATTCATAGTGCATCATTCTCCCCTTCTCTATCTATATATACAGGGTGTTTTATAAAATATGAGCAAAACATTAAGAGGTGATGGTACACATCGAAACAAACAACTTTCATCAAAGAATGCATGGTCGGAATTAAAACGCAAAGGTGCTAGATGGCGCTGAAGGGGATGCTGTTATAGTAAGCAAAAAACACACAAAGAACGATTAAGTGACAAAAAAAAAGGTGGGAAACAGCACTCCGAACAATTTTTTAGTCTCTGAGCCATTTCCCTTTGCGGCTCCGTAGTTAGAATGCATATCAGATTTTCCCCTATTAATGAAGGGTAACATCTTCCGATATGTTCTTACCGCGATTGACAGTTCCACACTTGGATCAGCGGCTTTTATTTATTAATGAAGGCAAAATTTTGCATAGGCGTTCTTCTTCATTTTCTCCATATTACATTTGCGTGCTATTAGTGCCGTTCTTTTCCCGATAACTCGCAACAGGAATGGAGCTTTAAAGTTTTCATGGACCAAGTTTCCAAATGCGCCAGCACTTTTGCAATTTATTTTTGAACATGCATTCTTTGATGAAAGCTGTTTGTTTGGATGTGTGCTATCACCTCTTAAAGTACTGGCCATCTTTTATGAAGCATCATGTATTTGCTTACATTTAACTTCTTATTCTCGAATGCACACCCTAGTGTGCACCTCATTTCGCTCTTAGTTTATGAAATAATCTTCATAGGTATCTTCAGAGCCTTAAATTAGCTTCTTCTGAAATTATTGAAGCTGCTGATTCTTAATCAACACATTATTTATAATCGGACACTTCCTATAACTTTCCAAACTTGGTCGTGCACTTATGACACGCTACACGCATTGACATTCTCTAAAGTTTGTGTTTACCAAGGTTTGCGAAAGGTGACTATAAGCATTTTTCTTTAATAATTTCTAATAGCAGACTAAGTCTTAGATTTCTTACGTTTGAAAACTATCAAAGAATTATTGATAAAATTCCGAATGCAGTGTTTAATACCATAACTAAGAGAAAAAATAAAGTTCTACATATTTATATTATTTAAAGGCTAAATAAGTAAATACAATTTTTAATTTAATTTGTTTCTATTTAGAAATTGAAAGTTAAATTCAATTTAACCCTCACTCCCATACTCACTTTCTATATGTATTTATGTAACTGTCTGTTTATGTTTATTTATTTCTGCTTATATAAATTCAAACCTTGATGTGTTTCAAAAGATTAATTATTTTAAAATGAATTTGTTTTGTGCACATATAAACTCGTACTTTCATCTCTTCTACCAAAAATTGTATGCCCATCAATGAACTATAATTTTATCTATATTATATTCTTATATTTAAATTTTATATCTACATATGATTTTAACACAGGTTTTTATCGTAAAGTAATGGAAGTTATTGCTTTCTAAGGTATATTTTATAATATGTAACTTGTGTTTAATATATTAAAACATTCTTCTTTATAGAAAATGCAACGAATAGAAATGCCATGCTAATAATATTCAGTATTTCTATGAAAGAATTGACCATTAAATGTAAGAGACATTTGAAATGATGTTAAATAATGAATAGAATACCTACAAATCTACCAAAATGTTTTGAAGAACAAGTAAAAATTGAATTTAAAAAATCAAAAAACCCGATTGCATAAAAAGCCAACTCATTAATTATTTCTCATCAATGTTAAACTATTTTTTATATCACTTACCCCTTTCTTTTTATTTACTTGTATTGATCATTTTTAAGTTGCGTTTAATTGTTATTTCTTATTTACAAATACCGTTTTGATGAGGCATATAGATGTCTATGAACGTTAGAGTTGCAGTAAAGCTAGAGATCCTACCTACACAATTTTCAGGTCTTGTAATATTTAAACGAAGCGTCTGACTGTAAAATAGTCAATGAAACATCGTCTTCATTTTGAAAGACCTATCCAATGATATGCGACTCAATAGGGTGCGTAATTTTCTTTTCGTGTCTACCATTATTTTGTATTTTACGGCCGCCATTTTGAATTTATAAAAACAAAACCTAGTCTATAACCATCGGGCGGGTAAGACGAATCGATAGAGACCTTACTTTTTCAAATCCATCCAGCCGTTGGGATGTTTCGAGGGTATAAAGAAATCCACATACCAAGATACGCGTGAAACACATAACCCTTCTTGGCAGTCAGGTAATTAAAATAAAAAAGTATGTTAATTAAAAGTAGTAAATTATATAGTATGTTATTTGTAAAAATAACTTTATTGGAAAACTAAAATGTAACAAAAAATATAATCACAAAATTAACGAGTCATTAATCGCTTAAAAAAGTGTGGCGGTGTAAGACTGATTAACCTTTTGTGACCCAGTAACTCGGATTTGAGAAATATTTACTCACATGTTAGAAGACTTTTTATTTATTAGCATGTAAAAAAATCATTAAAAATATTTCGAACATGAAAATAAGAAATTATTTACTAAACTGTACTTTTTCACATCCACAATAAACAGAAAATTACATACGTCTCGTAAATATTGTCAATTTACATATACAACATTGTAAAGAATGCGAACTTAGCTTCGTAAAAATTTATCTTTGAACGTCTCCAGCCTTTTAAATTTGACCTCATTCATTAAAATCCATCCAGCCGTTGGGATGTTTCGAGGGTATAAATAAATCCACATACCCAGATACGCGTGAAACACATAACCTTTCTTGGCAGTCGGGGAAAAAAAAGGAACAAGTTCAATATAATATGTGGAATAATGCTATTTAAAGTGTAAATTAAGACGATCCTTTTACCTCAAATAATATGCATCAAATAGTTCATATTAGCGGATCCTATGAATTTAAATTAAATTCGCGAGATTAATTTCATTTATCCATAATTAATTTTTAATACGGTTTGGAGAGCTCTAAATTTACGCCCATATGATATGAGTGAAATTGCTTTCATCTTAAGAGAAAGCTAGATTAAACATCAATTAAGGTCAGGACGAATGATTAAATTAAGTGATAAATTAATATACAATGCGTAATTTAGCGCTACAGTATTTCCGTTGAACTCTCTAAAGATTATTTTGCAGCAGTACACATTGAGATTTAGTGTGGCCATTTTTATAACCTCTTTCAGAAATGTGGTATTGATGGGTAACGAACGAAACAATTAATTCTTTTCAGGAAAAAAATAACTAAATCTTATTTAATTTTAACTGAAAACTTCTATTATGATTATATATCATAATTGTGTATAAAAAAAATGTTTCAGCATCATCATACACGTGCACCCTTGAACCCCGATATGTGGTATAGAAGGGTAAAGAATGAAACTATTATTTCTTTTTCAGAAAAAAAATATTTAATATGTGAACATATCATATTTGAATATTTAATATGTAATTTATCCCACTGCTAACTAACCGTAGAACCAACATAAGGAAAATATGTCCAAGCCGGGAATCGAACCCGGAACCCTTGGGATAGCGATCCAAGTGCTTTATCATTTAAGCTACGAGCATCTCTCACTCACATATGTTGGTAAGGCTGCAGCTGCGGCACAAGATACAGACTTCACCAGCACACAATCCTGCTGCGAAACATGAGACACAAATAAACTTAGCATCGGTGAACACATATAATTTTTAATTAATTTTTCAATTAATTTTCAGCAGTGAATTTACGCTTGAAATTATTGAATATTTAATACGCCATTTATAACATTGCTAACTAAACGTAGAACAAACAGAGTGAAAAAATGTCCTAAAAAACTGAAAAACCCCCCTGAAAAACTATTTGAAAAATTAATTAAATATTATATAAATCGTATTTACTTTTAAAAGAAAACTTCTATTATGATTTTATATCCTAATTCTATATATTTTTAAACTTTTTCAGTATCATCACTCATGTGATCTCTTACACCGACACACTTCCTAAATAAGTTGTAAAATTACTCTTTACAGGACTCAAAATTACAAAACAAAAAATCATTTATGTGACATGATGTAATAGTATTCCAAAATTAGAAATGCAAAGGTTTATATGTGATTATGTGATAGTATTTCAAAATTAATAATTGAAACATTTAGATGCGGTATTGTAATGGTATCTCTCAATTAGAATTAGAAAATTTATGTTAGATAATGTGAAGTTATCTCAAAATTTGAAATATAAATATTTAGGTGTGATAATTTAACAGTATCTCAAAATTAGAAATAAAAAAAAGTTGAGGTGTGATAATGTAATGGTATTTAAAAATTAGAAATACAAATATTTAGGTGTGATAATGTAATGGCATCATCAGATTTGAAATACAGACGATTAGGTGTGATAATAATCAATATAAACAGTACTTAGTTCAGTACCGTTGTTCGCTAAAATTTTCTCAAGGAAATCATTTTATCACCAGAAGAGTTTTCATCCAAATCACCCACCCCCCTCCCCCCCCCCCACCCTGCGCCAGTTACTTTTTTTTTTTTTTTTTTTTTTTTTTAATTTCAAAAAAGTATCAAGGACTTGTTGACAAACACTAATCTTCAATATTGTTACAGTTATGAACCGAATTATAGATTTGTCTTGGGGAGTGACACACTGTCTTTCTGAATCAACAAGTCGATCATGACCTTTCCAAATATTTTTATTTCTATGCATGTATTATCATCTGCAACGTTTGCATTAATAGCTTTAATGCCGACTGAATAAAAGTAAAAATCTATAGAAAATCACAAATAGGTCATTTATAAAAAGAAATATTATAAATTTGTTCATTTATAAATATTAAAGCATCTATAACAAAGTTCGAAGTGTAAAATTAACAGACTATTTCATTTTTATATTGTAAAGTAAATATTATTGTAATATTTGTTTATAGATGTAACATCATATAATATCATAAAACATGATTTTTAAAGCAATGAACTAACATATATTTAACTATGGATATCATTACATATTAGTCCTTAAAAATAAATAGTTTTAGAGATCTTTATATTTTGTTCTTTTAAAGAAGACAACATTTAAAATTTGTTGAAAACGCTTTTCATAAGAAATTGATGCACATGCCAGGTTACACAAACATTATATTTGCATTGGGTTATAAATTATTTTTTATAAGTTTAAAAGCAAGAAGAATTTCAAAAATAAATCGCTTAAGGAAAAAATAATGTCTGGAAAATATTATTCATCAGTTTAAAATTTTTCTACTTATTTCCAAAATATGAAGGTAAAGAATCATTTTGTGTTTGTATTATGAAGTAAACATTAATCTGGGTATTAGATAATGCAATGTAAACAAGGAAATTTTGCAATATCATCATTCGTTTTACTTATGGTTATCAATTTCGAAAAGTAAACAAGTATTTCAAAAAGTATTAGATTTCTCCTTTAAGAAATGAAAACGGAGAGAGATGTTGTTGAATATAAATTAATCTGTGTGTTATGTTGCACAAATATCATGAAAAAATTTAAAACAAAAAATAGATATATAGATAAATATAATTATAATTAAATTATTAACAACAGGCAATTAAAAATTAATGTGAATTTCAAAATAAACGTCTTTGAAGGTAATCTATATTAAATATTTTACTTTGCAAAATTAGAAAGATAATTAAAACTTACGAATCCTTTTATTATCAATTATGAAATTTTAATTAATAAAGCAAAGTTATATCAAGCCTTTTGTTTAAATATTTTTTTTCGGAATTTTTTTAAATTATATTTTAGCAGTAGTAAAATTTAAACTATGTTAGTTTTGGAGGAATTTTAAAGATCAAATAATTTTTAAAAATGCAATTTTAGATAAAAATTTTTAAAGTGAAAAATAATTTGAAAATACATTAATTTTAAATCAACTAGTTATCTGTTTAAAGGTTTTATGTTTATTAAATCATATTAATACTTCAAAGGTTTGCTGCATGTTTATATCATAAAAAGGACTTATTTAAATGATTATCATGAATCGTTTCTGAATGGGGAAAAAATAGGATTTTGGAAGAAAATTGGAATGCTTTTTATATGCTTTTGTAGTGACAAGAAAGAAGATGACTAAAGTATCAGGAATTTTTTTTTCTTAAAAGCTGAAATGCTTGCAAAATCGAAAGTTAGACAATAAAATGCGTGTTAATAAAAATTAAATAATAGAAATATTTTATTTGAGTTATAATGTCCTTGAATGCTGAAATTTAGTTAATTGCAAAATTATAGTAATTTAAATATTTTCAGACACAGATAATGTTCCTGGACAGAAATAAACATATTTTTATAACTGGTAATTTTATTATAAATTCTATCCAACAGTGCCAAACAACGCTATCAAGCAACGTTGGTACATCTTATTATACCTAAAATAACAATAGAAATGTGATCATAAAATGATAAAAATTCTGGTGAGAGGGCAGCGCGAGTTACAAAGGAAAATAAAATAAAGTTCGCGCTAGGGAGATTAATTAATTAATTAACAAGAGATTGCGTTGTGAAATTTACGTGTTCCCTTTAACTTATGAATTTTACCTATAGATTAAACTCAAAGTAATTATATTTCAAACTACCTATTAGTTAATTTTATATTAAGCACGCGAATGCGGCCCAGCAAATGTTTCTATAATATTTATATTACGACTGATATTACGATGTTACTGAAAAATAAAGTTCAATCGTGATTGCGATACACACAGTGGCGTAGAGTGATTTTTCTGTGATCGAGTCAGTTCAAAATATTGTTCACATGTTTTAGTGGCTATTAGAGTTTTTTTTGTGCTATTTTACATGTTGAAATATTCCGTTGCCTCTAAAAGCTAAGCGCCCCATGTAACCGTTCCTCTGGCGCGTTATACGTGACGTCAATGCATATGCTGCATATAGGAGAGAGTCGTACAAAACCGGGTAGGCGGGTAAAATCGGGTAGCGCAGATTCCTCCCTGAGCTGTACTGCTATCTATTAGCCAACACTAGAAAATCTTGTCGACAACCATTACGGCATTTGTAGCTGAACGAAACTCTACTGTATGCGGTTATTATTTTGTGTGAAGGATTTAGTTTAAATTATTCTTAAAAATTATTTTGTTTGTTTCTGGGTTTTACGCCTATAATCACTATTTGTCAGCATATTAAATATTGGTAAGTACTATATGTAATTATTTACTTTCCAGCTAATATTTTAACATTTTTACTGATCTTTTGCGATAGGATTGAGAGTAGTGGCACCATGTTTCAAAATCTGTGTCATGCTGTGGGTAAAACCGGGTACTTAAGAATGGGTCAAAACCAGGTATACCGGTTTTGTCCTACACTCATGGAAGGATATTTTTTAGTATAGTTAATAAATTAGCATGCAGCTTTAAATTGCATTTTTAATGCTGTTAAGTTATCTTTTAATCCTAAATCTATCTAGTTATAGTGAAAACGTTAATTTTGATTTTGTTTTATATTTAAAAGTGGGACAATGCTAGCTTAAATTCATTAAATTAAAGAAACTGCAATTATTAATGAACAAAATAATGGTACTAATTAAGGTATATTTTAATATTATGGTTATTAAAGTCTAATAAATAACTTTCTAATCTGAGGTCTAATAACTTGCTTTATAGGCCTGCTTAAATTTCAAAATATATTTCGTTAATTGTGTTTTCTAATTGATTAATAAACCATAAAGTCTTAATTCGATATAACTAGACTACATAATCTATAACAAGATTTTTTTTTTAAATAAACATTAAACAAACAAAATAAAACCCTCTCTTGATGGATGATGCCTTCCCAGGATCATTTGCTGTATATAATGCTGAATGGAGTGGATGCAGTCCAGCAATTTGCATTTCCAATTTCGCTTAAAATGTTATTACCCCTTTCTTTAGGAAGGCTTCAGGATTGAGAAAAGATCTGACAAAAAAAAAAAAAAAAGTGCATAACAGTTATTTTGACTTCTCCACCCTATAAATTAGAGATCGAAAGAGATATTAAGAAGCAATAAGCCGAATAAAGCTGCAAGAGTAAAAAAGAAGATTCTTAAAAAGGAAAAAGAAATTAAGAATCAACATAAAATATAAACCAAAGAAGGTTGAGCAGACATCCTTAGAAGAAGAAGCAGATAATGAAGTCGGTATGTTTTCCAATGACATTTGCTCGTTCTAAATCCAAAAAAGGTTAGATACAATGTTTGAAATGCCACGGATGGACCCACAAAATATGTTGTAATGCAGAAGAAAATGATGACAAATTCATTTTTGATTTTTTTTAACCAAAAGAACTCTAAGACTTTCAATGTAAAGTAGGTAGGCCTATACAATGTAAAAAAGTGTCACATCATTTTGTTAAAAATAACAAAATTGTGTTTTTTAGTAATTAAACGAGAATTTATGCGACTAAAATGAGTTTTCCAGGAGATTTAAAGGGATTCCCGGTTTCACCCAACCAGTGGGGTAAAACCGGATTTTTGCATATGTTTTTATATAATCTATATATAATAGAGCTATTTTTTTATATAATCAATTATATTTTTTATTCAAATGAATATGTTTTGTTATAGCCAAAGGTTCATTTTAAAATAAAAACGGTGTTCAGAGTTTGTTTTCCCATTTCACTGCATTTGAGAACAACAAACATTTATGGTACCCGATTTTGCCCCACCTTCCGGTACAAATACGTACAAGTCTTCATTTGTTACCTATATGCTAGCCAAGATTCTCCACTGTAAGACACCCCCCCCCCCCTCGAAAAAAAATGATCTTTTATGGTTTGGGCACGGTAGAAAACAAAGTATCCATGTATAATATCAATTTAAAAATTATTTAATATAAAATCCAAGTTTTTTTCATTTCTACTATCACGTCATATAAACATATTGCATAAATTTGTCTCAATGGCCGCATATACAAATACAATTATTTATTTATTCTTTTTTATTCTAGTTTACTTATTAGCCCCCGGTACGGTATGATATTTGTTTCTCCAAGCTTATTTTGCGTCATCTTCAAAAAATAACGTTACCTTACAGAAGCCAGCCATAGAACAAAGCAGTACGATTAAATACTCTATAGCAATTTTTTTTAACTTCTAAGCATCGCACATTTTCCATTTTTATACCGTCGTATTGGGAAAAGAAGTATTTTTAATTGCAATCTGTTTGAAAACTGCATCTCCATTTATATTTGAAATATTAATTTTTTTGTAGTTTTTGGAGTCATTTGCTTAATATTGGCAACGGAAGTACTCCATTTCTGTAGAAAGTAAAGGAAAAATAGTTGTAAAATATTAATTATATATTTTTGTTGCCATTTTTTTCATAACAACTGAAAGAAATGTAATTAAAATACGTGCTATTTTGAAAAAATATAAACGAATGATTTCTGTTAAAAGATGGAGCTATTATAAACTATATTTAATTTTAAGTATCTCTATTAATGTTACAAACAAATGAAGGCCTATGAATCATTAGACAGCCTTTTTTTTCTTGGTCGAATTTCTTTAAGGCCCTACTCCAGTCACTTGAAAAGACCCGTTCGCTAATGCTATTTCTATGGACGAAATTTATAAAGATATCTCAGTCGCACTTCAATATTTTTAGATGATTTTTTTGCAGTGGCTATCTGAGGTCGATATGTATGCAGAACGTTTTCTACTTTTTCAATTTCGTTTACAAGTATTTTTAATCAGGACACTTTCATTTTCAGAACCGGTTCCTAAAATGAAAGCATCCTCTTGAAAAAAATCCTCAATAAAAATCGAAAAAGTAAAAAACGACCTTTTTACAGATCGACCTCAGCAAAACCACTGCAAAAAAAATCATCTAAAAATATTGAAATGCGAGCAAGATATCTTTATAAATTTCGTCCATAGGAATAACATTAGCGAACGGGGTCTTTTCGCGTGACTGAAGTAGGCCCTTAATGACGGCATCTTTTTGCTGCATTTGCTTATCATTTCTCAAAAGTGACATCCTATGACTACTTTACTGTAGATGTTTAAGAGTTGATCGTAAATATGGAATTCTTAAGCGGATGCGAATGACGTCATTTGTACTATTTATAGATACATATTTTTTTTATCGGGGGCGACACTAAATTATGAAAAAGCAGAATTCCTGTTTTCTAGTTCTTTTCTTTATTTAGTATTTACTTTACTCTTTTCTTTTCTGTTCATTTTGGGATCACTTTCATATTATGTATGCGTTCCGTTGTGGTTGGTGATTATTTTTCAGTTAGCCCCACCTGTCGCATTCTTTGTGAGCTGCGCTCGCTGCGATTACTGACCATTTGTGATCTTGTTTACGGACACGTGTTTACACTAGCTGATGACGAGCTGTTAAAATGTCCAGTTTGAAACACATCCTGTGTATTCTTTTGTTTTATGGTGCTTCATGCAAAGTTTTATTACTCTTTTTTGCTTTTTCGTCAGTGTTTTCGGTGCTGATTCAAAACCAATTGAGTAATCTATTTTCACGTCATGATGGTAGAATTCAGCACGAGAAACATCTAGTTGGATAAAATGATAAAAAATAAAATGATAAATTCCGGATATATGTCGATTGCTGTAAAAGAATAATAAATTAGTTTAATAAAATAAGAGGAAAAAAATCACAGAATTTCATTCTTTTTATGTAAAGAAATTTTAATTGTTACTGTTTTTTAATTGAGAATTAGCGGAAAATAAGTTTTCATTTAATAGGGAACTTCTTCTACTGCTCGAATCACACGGAAGTTAAGCTATAAATAACTCAAGTCGTGCGCTAATCATAAGTTAAATAAAAATTTTGTAGTGAAAAAAAAAATATGTACAGTTGTGGAACCCCCCCCCCCCCCCCTACTAATTCCTTAACAAATTACCGTCGAAGAAAGTTACTGGCACCAAACGATTGGAAATAAAGTCTACTTTTAAATGATGTATATAAAATTTGCTTAGGGGGGCATCAACATATTAAAACGAACCATAACTTTTTTTTTTTCAATAGCAGTACACAATTCTGACAGCATAAAGGAACTCTACACCCTTCAATTAGCCTGAAAACAAATTTTTATGCAATTCGTACCATAAGTTTTCAAGAAATTAAATTGTTTAAAACGAGCGTATTTTAAGGGCTGTATCCAAATTGAAGTTCGGTACTCGATTGTTAACCGAGGGCCCCCTTCTTAATCAAGGCACCTTAAGCCACTCAAGCAATCAATGAAGCCTGTTAGATTACAGGATAGCATAAGAAATTTCAAAATATATAGTCACTTCTATCATAGACGGCCCCTTAAACCACCATTTTGCCGTTTTTAAGCATAAATTGAAAACTATTTGGAAGAAAAAGGTGAAATTTTGGATTTCCATAAAGCAGGATTTAACAAATCTAAATCCATCAAAAAAATTGTAGGTTGCACTTCATAATTTTTTCGAATATTAATTTCATAATCCATATCATAAAATTATAAAAATTGCAAATTCAACGTATTTATGTTTGGGTATTTTAGTATTGTTGCTACACAAAAAATTAGCAAATTAGGAGTATAATTTCAAGAGATATAAATAAAAGTATGGAAATGTAATTTAACGTTAGAAGCACTCAATTTTGAATGCTTATAACTCGAAAAATTATCATTCAAATGACTTGAAATTTGGTGTCTAGGCATAGTTTGAACCAAAGATTTGAAATATCTCGTTAAAATTGGGTATTATCACTGAAAAAAATGAAGTTAGGATTTGTTTTAATATGTAGATGGCCTCCTATGCAAATTTTATATACGTCATTTAAAAGTAGACTTTATTTCCAATATTTCTGTACCAGTCACTTTCGTCTACGATAATTTGTTGTGGAGTTATTAGGGGGTGTTTACTTTTTTTTTCACGACTGTACATAAGTAAATGTATTTGCGTCAACTGTAAAAGGAAGTATTCGTCGTCATGGTTTGAATATTTGGCTATACTTTAAGTATTTAGCAGTATGAAAAAATGTTTAAGATTTCAGCACATTTTTGACAATAAAATCGGATATAGCGGAAATTTATAGCAAGCATTTAAAACCGTCCATTGACTGCATATCGGACATTAAAATGTATAAGAACACTTAATTGAATGTTAGAGCGCCCCATTTCGATACATTTGCATAAGAAAAATGTTTATTTGACAATTGCCAATAACATAATTTGATTTGTATGTAGTTTAAACTGCTTCTCGTTTAGAGCAATAAAATGCACGACGTAACCCTCTGAAGCAGAGTTGGGCAAATTTGTAAATCCAATAATCTGCAATATAATTACAGTTTAATTGTATTTAATTAATTATAGTTAAAATTACATGCCGTGAAAAATTCTTGAAGCACTGTAATCGGAACCGCCCCTATCCCATTATTTGACAAAATTTCTGTGTTTGAATGTGTGTAACTGTATTCAATTAGTACATGCAATTAACCTGTAATTACACTGTGGATAATTGAGGTAACAAATTTGCCCAACTCTACTCTGAAGTAGTTACATTATTTTGCGTTGACTGTGTATAATAGTACCTTAAAAATAAAAAGTGTTTTACGAACGAAAAAAAAAAAAAAAAAACACGCAAAATTGGGTTTTATATACTGTCCACATACTATCTACACATTTTTATCTGCACCTGGCAAAAATGAAACACCATTTCTCTCTATATATAAAAATCAAAATCTTAAGCCGCATTAAGATGAAACATGTAACTCGACGTTCAATCCACTATTACATTTTTGAAAAGTGATATTAATGATTTTCTGTAATTAAGAACTTAACTCTTTCTACCTTTTATAATCAATTTTGTCCAAAATATTGCCTTTTGTGTAACGAAAAGGCAGTAAAAAATTGAAAATGAACATAAAACAAAGGTTTTGCCTAGAGAAACTTAAAAATACGCTAAAATACTATATCAGCATCAATGGGCTATTTGTGCAATCTTTTAACAGTGTTACAAAGTGGTTACAGGTATCGGTATGGTTACCTTATTCGCTACAACTGTTATCAAACATTAATCTTCATGGTAGATTACAATAACAATTTAAAAAGAAATCTACTGGGGAGATTATTGTATAGAAATAATGACAGCCATAAATGTGACCACTTTGACCCAGGTACGTAATAGAAATAATGAAAAAGAAATAATAGAGAAAGCAATCTTTTCTAGCACGTATGCCACACGGAAAAACAAGTAATTACCAAAAGCAGTGCACATGTGGTATACGAACATATTTCTTAAGTGGTTAATGTTACTGATAAATTTCATAATTGTCTCAGTTATGAAATTGTAAGATTTACATGTTTTAAAGAGCGCACACCAAAGATCAACAAAATACATTCATGGACGTTTTTAGATCTACTGTTGACAAATGATGGCTATCGACATAACAAAAGCTAAACTTATCACAAAAAAAATTAGATATAGAACTTTATTTAAAATAAAATCTGTTAAACATAAAATAGTTCTTAAAAAATATTGTGTGAAAACAGATTCGCACTCCAACCATATCTTTCACAATTTTTTTTAACAAGCTCTGCAATTTTATTTTTTAATATCAGTTGTTTATTTTCTAATAGTACGTGTCAACTAATTTCAGAAAAATATGGTAGTAATTTAAATAGCAATAACTATTATATTAACCAAGGCACATTACCTATTATATAAATATATTCCTATACCTATAGATTTATTAATAACAGGAAATATAATATAACTTATATAATACGCATCTCTTATATTACCTATTATTATATTAATCGATATGCTACCTGTAATTCTCGTATTAATGAACTCTCACAACTTTCAAATACAATTTTTCAAAAATTGTAACTATCATCTGAGAGTTCCTTAATTGAAAACACAGTTTCCTTCCAAGTAATATACCCTCAAACTATTTCAATTATCTCCCTTCGCTCTAATAAGTGGTGTGGTAAAGAAATAGTTCTATATGATGGATGATTTCGCCAAATTAATTAAATTCTGCAGATTAAAGATCTGAAATTCGATATTTGGAATGATTCATTTGCTAATCCGATGAAATAAATTCATGGAAAAATCAGTTCTTATATTTTTTCGAAACAACTATACTCTTGAGAAATTTTTTTATTAAAAGCAGAATGGAGAGGAAGAAACTGATTTTAAAAGTAAAGAGAATTGTCAAAAGCACCACAAAAATATAAAAAGAACCACTACATGATCGTTTCAGATGCTATAAAGCTGATCCTTTTCATCAGATGCAAAGCCGTGCGTAAATTAAAGACAGACACACATTGGCCATCCAGATGAATGATTAGTTTCATATTATATGAGAGGAGTTCTTAGTGTTTCTTTATGTAATATTATTATGTTTTGTATCAAACTTTTTTTACTTTCATTATCTGATACACTTTCTTTGTGCTTTCTTATTACGTACAAATGGACTTTAAGTGATATTGAACAGTTTGGGTTAGATTTTTGTTGACGAAATGGGGGGGGGGGGGGGCTTTTATATATTCAACAAACATAAGGCTAATAAATTTCTAGTTTTAGAATAAACATTATAAGAAATTATAATATACATATATAAAATATATTTAACTACATTTGTGTGTTACGATCCCTAGAGATTATTGCCTACAATGCGCAAATCTGTTTTTTTGATCATGTGACTTAAGGTGCTATGTAGCATATGTCCCGGTCAGGTTGTTAACCTGACGCGGGAAACATGCAAATATTATACTACATATGTTTATATACATATATAAACGATAAGTATAATAATCACCAATAAAAAACAAAATACATTTATGTGAAATGCGCGAAAATGCTGCAGTAAAACACATAAATTCAGTATAGCAAAAGAATATAATTAGCCTGAACTAGAAAACCCTCTCACAGAACAACAAAAAAAAGAATATAACTTAAAAAAAAAAAAAAGATAAAATTTCAACAAGAAAATACTGAAAAAAGCAGGCTGTGACCTCATTGGCAGTGGGTTATGTTTCAAAAGCAGCTGAGCATAAAAAAATGCATATAAATTATGTGTTAGTCGTTGTGGATTTCGGCTAGAACAGTGAGTAGCAAAATCAAACGCTAAACACTCTATGGCTATATATCACATGCTCCCCCACCGGACCCTACGCCACATTATTAAATGAATGCCTCACCTGGAACATAGTAAAAAATACAAAATTATGGTCGCTGAAAAAAACCACACTTCATCAACTCAGCCACGATGCCACAACCAAAATATAAAACATAAAATAAACTAAACAAGGCAGAATCGATCTTCCAAACCACCAATCCAAATTCATTCCAGGTCTGTTGCCATTTGTCACAGCGCATTGTCATAAAACCGTCCATAACCCTTTCAAGGGCGGCTGTATGTCTATGAAACCACTTAAATGGAATTCCCAAATGTGGAAATGGCACCAGAATTTTATTATATATTTTTTCTGTTTATTATGTATGTGAAAAATAGCTTTTTCTTATTTGCAAACAAATTTGTACGTAAATTCCGGTGCCAATCATTCATTTCAACATATTATGAATGGAAGTGCTTTGCCCCTGAAACAGGCTTTAGGCATTATGAATCATTCACTGACATCGAAGAGCAAGCAATCAATAACGAAAAAAATCTGCAAAAACTGAATATATATATATATTTAAATTAAGAGGAATACTGTTTTTGTAATATAGATTAATTTTAAAATAAAATAATTCCTTTTGAAACAGGTGTTTACCTGTACAAATTCTAAAAAATCGAAATATTTGACTGATAATGATATTGATGTATATATGTTTGTAAATATTGGAGGACCAGTGAACAAGCTGATTAACATTAAATGGAAAACTATTAAGTTTATCGTAGATTGAAATATGTAGTTTGCTACGTATTAAAATTTTTAATTCAAGGTAGCCCCCAATCCATTATCATGCTTTTTCCTGAATATCAGGAAATCAGCCTAAATTTCTTGAAAAATTTCATTAAAGTTATTACTGAAGTTAAACAATTAAATCGTCAATGTATCTATAAGCGAGGAATTGAATATCATCTGTATTAATACAGTACTATAACTCAAAAATAAAAATAAAAATAAGTTAGCATGTGTAGATGAGTAGCTAGTACCCGTACCAAATCCATTGACTTGTAAGTATATTTTAGATCCTCTATAAACATAATTATTGTAAAGACAAAACCGACATAATTTATAAAACAAGTTAGATTTAAAATCCGTAACATCTAAAACCATTTCCGCTGTCTTTAAAAGTAACTGTTTTAAATTACCAATGGAAATAATAGTAAATGAATTTTGAAAATCATAAGTTTGGATAGAACGATGCTATAGGTTTTTTATTTTTTTCAGCAATCTCGAAATTATTTTCTATACTGTTGACATTACAGCAAATAAACCTATATTTAGCAGGTACTTTATGAAATTTGGGAGTAAGAAATAGAAACGAAAATGACAGATTTTTATTGCGTGGGAAAGGAATCTTTGATTGCTTAGAAAAGGCCAAATGTTTATTAATAAGTGTTTGCGCGAATATTATTATTATTATATACTTTTGATAGTTTATATACAGACTATATACATATATATATATACATATATAAACATGGCAAATAAAGTTTATATATTGGTTCACTGAACTGCTCTCTTACCGAAGCAAAAAAATATTTTTGAATTTTACCTACCATAGCTTTGTGAAACTTTGAAGTGCGCTGTGTCTTATGGTTGTAAGTTAGCAGTCATTCGTTCTATTTTGTAGAAAAATGTTCTATTTTGTCGCCTAGAAAAACCATCCTAGGCTTCATATCCCTTGGATTCTCGATGGATAGTCTGAAATACTGAAATTGTGGATATATAAATCAGGTGTGTCAGTGCTCTTTTGATATTACGTAAAATGTAACCTTAATTTTCAATAACATATAGATATATATAAACATACCATCAAAATCAGCTACTAAAAACATGAATGCTGATTCCAAATGCAGGTATTAGTTTAAAATATATCATTAATTGTTTTCTTTATAATTTTTTTTTATAATCTGTTTCTGATTAAACATCACGGCTTCGCGATAATAATGTAGTCTTAAATTAGACATTATCCAACAGTGATATAATGTTTCAGGACAAAAAAAAATAATTGTAAAAATAAAAGAAAGTACACTTTTAATTATTAATAATTATTAAGATGCTACTTGGCGTTTCTGGATACTCTTGTCACGCGTACTGTGGACGGTTTCTCTACATCGGTCTATGTTAAAAGTTTTGCAGTTTGACTACCTCCCCATACTCGCTCTTGTCACCCTCCTTTCTTACTTTTATAAATCGTGTCATACATGTTTATTATAATTCTCACTCACTTAATAGTGAAATTCAATATCTTAGAGCCATTGCGATTGACAGAAGCTGCAACCCTTCTATTATCGATACTGCTTTACCTAAACTACAGTACCCTCGCCCCTCTAACTTAAATTAGTCCTCTTCTCTTTCAAGGAAAAGCATTGTGTTACCTTTCTTTCCTAAATCTAGCTTTCCTATTGCCAAAATTCTTAGACAGCATTGTAGCGCGCTGGTTGAAATTAAATAAACACAAACTCGTCAATAACTCACAACACTTAATAAATAACAAAGTGAACTGTATCACACGATTAATTATAAACCCTCTTGGTTTCACACTCTTAGAATAGAATAAATTACATGTCAACAAAAAAGAACGTTGCCATTTTTTAGAAATTAAACTTACACAAAAATGCTCGCACTGAGCGTTGGCAGACGATAAATAAATTTCGAACATACACCCCCGGCCTTGAAATCTTCAAGGGGTACAAATAAAAGAGTTATATATGTTAATGAAAGGGCAAAGGACAGAGTTTATGAACCGCTCGTTTAAAATTTCCGGCAGCAGTTCTTACTATGGCGACTCTCACACGACCGTCATGGCCCAGAAATGTCTGAATAATTCTTCCTAACTTCCACTGAAGAGGGGGAAGAAGTTCATTTTTAATTAGCACTAAGTCACCAACATTTAAATTTGCTGTCGCACGCAACCACTTGGGACGTTGCTGGAGTTGAGACAAATACTCACCACTCCATCGCTTCCAGAAGTGCTGAAATACTCTCTGGGTTAATTGCCAACGGCGAAGTCTATTAGGGGGAATTTCAGAAACGTCAAGTTCTGGAATAGCCATCAAGGCAGCACCAGTCAAAAAAGGACCTGGTGTCAGGACTTGTAGATCACTTGGATCGTTCGACAGAGGACATAAAGGTCTAGAGTTCAAACAGGCTTCAATTTGTGACAATAATATAGAGAATTCTTCAATTGTAAATAGTGAATTTCCCATTGTTCTACGTAGATGATATTTCACAGATTTTATGTTAGCTTCCCACAGCCCACCAAAATGTGGAGCAGACGGGGGATTAAAGTTCCAGATGATACCTTCATTAGCCACATAATTCTGTAATGTTCGATCCTTACTAATGGAGGATACGGAATTGTATAACTCACGCAGTTCCCTACTTGCACCCTTGAAATTTCCTGCGCAATCACTAACCAACTCAGCTGGTTTACCTCTACGGGCAACAAATCTTTTTAGAGCAGCCAAAAATGTGGAAGCTGTCAAATCCGAAACCAATTCAAGATGAATAGCACGAGTTGAAAAACAAATAAAAATAGCAATATAACTCTTAAACGACTTGATATTTCTACGATTTCTCTCCTTGCACATAAATGGGCCGGCATAATCAATTCCAGTCTTTGAGAATGGACGACTTGGCCTAACACGTATGGCTGGAAGATCCCCCATTATTTGAGTGTTAACAGATGGTGAAGCATGAAAACATTTTAAGCAACTCCTCACTATTTTTCTTACTGCATCTCGACCACTTAAAATCCAGAAATTGTTTCGAAGAACAACTAAAAGAAGCTGTGGACCAGCATGTAAATAAGTTATATGATAATGTTTGATAATTAATGCAGTTATATGATGTGTCTTAGGCAATAATATTGGGTGTTTCTGATCTTCTGAGACATTAGCATGTCTCAATCTTCCACCAACACGCAAAATACAATTATGATCCAGGAATGGGTTTAAAGACAAAAGTTTACTTGAAGATTTTAAATATTTGTGATGACTTAAATCAGATATTTCATCACGGAAACACTCGTTTTGAACTATTTTCAGAATTTTCGTTGTGGAATTTGAAAGCTCTAAGACTGAGAGAAAACCATTTACTCGATTTGATAACGACTTTCTTGCATTGTCTACAAATCTTAAGCACCACACGATGATTCGTACTAGTCTATTCCAAGAAGAATATCTGAAAATCAGATGACCATCATTAAGTTTAGAAATATTTACAACACAATTCCTCTTTTCTTCCTTTAGGATAATTTCTTGTACATCCTTGCTTTCAAATGATTCATTAGACGGTTTATCCCATGGCTCTCTTAACCATTTAGGACCATGAAACCATAGCTCACAATTGACTAATTCCGATGGTAGCATACCTCTTGTTCCGCAGTCAGCTGGATTTTCAAGCCCGCGAACATGATTCCACGAAATATTAGGCAGTGTTTCTTGGATTTTAGCAACACGGTTTGCTACAAAGGTTTGCCATCTATGAGGCTCTGAAGAAAGCCATGCCAACGCAATTTTAGAATCAGTCCATGCAAACACTTCACTCTCCTTGAGACTTAAGTGATCCAAAACAACCTTTAGCAAATTTGTCAAAAGAAGAGCTGAACAAAGTTCCAACCTTGGGATTGACTGAGTCTTAATGGGTGCGACCTTAGTTTTAGATGTCAAAAGATTTACGGTGATTGTGTTATTCTGAGAAACTGAACGCATATATATTGCTGCACAATATACTTTTTCAGACGCATCACAAAAGGCGTGAATTTGAAGGTTTATCTTATCTGCAGATAATACAAATCGAGGAATTTTCAACTTAGAAATTACCTTTAAATCATTCCGAAAAGATGTCCACCGTTTACTATGTTCTTCACTAATTGGCTTGTCCCAGGTAAGTGAAAACTTCCATAAGTCTTGCAGCAGTATCTTCATGAAAACAACACAGGGGGAAAGCAAGCCTAGCGGATCAAACACCTTTGCAACTTCTGACAAAATATCTCTTTTAGAATATCTGTCCTTTTTCTCATGGTCTAAAGCAGTGAAACAGAAGAAATCACCCGTTAAATTCCATTGAATTCCTAAAATTTTTATCCCTCCATCATTAGTCAAGAGCAATGACTCTGTACTTTCCTTACATTCTTCAGAAATATTCCTCAGTACTCCAGGTACATTTGAAATCCATTTTCGTAAATTAAAGCCTCCTCGTTTCATTAATAATGCCAATTGACTAATTAGTTCCACAACTTCTTCCTCATTCTGGCCGCCAGAGAGAAAATCATCTACATAAAAATCTTTCAACACAGCTGCAGATGCCAAAGGAAAACCGTTTTTCTCATCTAAGGCAAGCTGATGAAGAGCTCTTGTAGACAGAAACGGGGCAGATGCTGTACCATAAGTGACCGTTGTTAAACGATATTCCTCTAACGGATCCTGGGAATTCTCTCTCCAAAAAATTCTTAAAAAATCTCTATCTTCTGGATTAATCAAGATTTGTCTAAACATCTTCTCTATATCTGCTCGTACAACAATAGGCAAAACTCTAAATCTTAAAAAAATTGGAAAAAGTTCCTGTTGTATACGGGGTCCGACCATTAGAATATCATTCAAGGACACACCAGAGGTAGATTTAGCAGAGGCATCAAAAACAACTCTTAATTTTGTCGTCGTACTTGATTCACGAATTACCGCATGATGAGGTAAATAAAAAACAAATGTAGGGACTCTTTCCGATTTGGATATTCGTTCCATATGACCCAAATCCGAATATTCCTTCATAAACTCTCGATAGTTTTTATAAATAGACTGTTGTTTTGAAAGCTTACGTTCCAAAGAATGAAATCGGTGTATGGCTAATTCCTTAGTATCACCTAATTGCGATGGAGAATCTTTAAATGGAAGTTTCACAACAAATCTTCCAGAACTATTTCGAAAATAATTGCTCTTAAAATGGTCTTCACATTCTTGTTCTTCCTTAGAAATTCGAACTAGCTCAGGAATGGAATCTAAAGACCAAAACTTTTGAACTAAATCATCTAGTGGAAATTGAATATTATTAACAGAAAATGTACGTTGACTTGTATCAAAAGAGGTAGTTCCCGTAATTATCCAACCAAGTTTAGAACATACGGCGAAGGGTAGAGTTTCTTCTCTTTTTATAACTTCCCCTTTAAGCAATGTAAAGAAAACGTTAACACCTAACAAGATATCTACTGGTCTTGATTCAAAGAATATTGGGTCTGCTAGAACTAAATCATTGAAATTATTCACAATATTTGAAGGAATAGAACTATACGGCACATTTGATGTGATTCTTTTTATCACAAATGCTCTAGTGGCAAATCTCACTTCAGAATTAAAATGGGGAGTAAAATTTAAATTTACCTCTTCATTAGATTCAGCATTATAAGAACCTAAACATGTAATCTGTACTTTAGTAGATTGCCTTGGCAAACATAATTTACGCATACAATTTTCACTTATGAAAGAGGCTCCACTGCCACTATCCAGCAAAGCGCGACAGTTTACAAGATTACCTAGTGAGTCACGAACCTTAATCATTGCTGTACAAAGTAGAGTTTGCTTATTTTGAAATGAATGTAATCCCGACACAGAGTTGTTTGGAAATTCAAAGATGCTAGTACAAGAAGTTTGATTTAATGACTCAGTTGGTCTCGGCTGAAATTCTGGTGCGTTCGGAGACAGAGGGCCAGTCGGCGTTTCATTTACACTATCTGAATAAGATTTCGGGTCTCTTGGAAGATGTAAAATTGTATGGTGAGGCTTATGACACACTTTACATTTACTTAAACTCTTACAGATTTTTGCATGGTGTTTATCTAAAAGACAATTGTAACACAAGTTGTTTCTTCTAATCAATTCTATTATTTTATGTGCACTAAACTGCAAGAACTTAGGACATTTATACAACGGATGTGATTCCTTGCATACACAACAACTATTATTAGAAGACAACAATGTCGTTACTTTACCTTTCTTTATTTCCCTTAGTGAGGATTTGCTGTTTTGAAGGGTTCTAGCGTGATCCTTCAAGAAAGATAATAAGTTATCAAGAGTTCCCACCTCCTTCTTTTTTTATGTTCTTTTCCACCAATATCTCGTATTTTTATCTAATTTATCTGTAATTACATAAACTATCATTACTTCCGAAAATCCACTAACGTCTTGTTCAAGTACACTTAAAGAACGCACACATTCGTTTATAACATCTACACTCTCTAAAATAGACTGTGCATTATCCGATATACAAGGCATTCCAATTAATTTCTTAATTAATGCATTAATTAACTCACGTTTATTTGAATATCGCTCCTTTAATAATTCTAAAGCTGTTTTATAGTTTGAATCAGATATTGGAAGACTCTGAATAATTTTAAGTGCGCTGTTTTTGCATGCCGATTTCAAAATACTGCAATTTTTGACAGTCTGATAAACTCTCATTATTATCCACACTAGCTTTAAATAAATCATAAAATGATATCCATTCTTCTAAATTACCACTAAACGAAGGAAGCGTCAATTTTGGAAGCTTTACTTCTGGTATTTGAGATTTAGAAAGGCTATTATTTTGATTCGATTCATTTAAAGTAAATTTTGAGTTTTTCCGGTTAACACTTAACCAAAGATTATCAAGTTTATCCTGTACGGATTGTTGCTCATCAACAAAATTATCTACATCTTCTTCTTTGCATTGTGAAAAAATTGCATTAAAAATTTCATGTAATTCCTCATTTAAATTTTCGATTTTATTTTCGAATAAAGCAAGCTGACTAGAATCAGCATCATCTATCGAACTAATAATATTATTTTCGAGTTTAGTTACAGTAGCTTTTAATACTCGTTTTCTAACTAAAATATCTTTAAATTCTGCCATAATGAGATAATATTAACAAAAAAGACTCACCGAATAGTATAGATGTTTAAATGACGCATCTTCTTTATTTACTTATTGCATCACAACTTCAGAACGATGACATGATTACACTTGAAAACGAAACTCCTCTTACCGTTCGTTCTATCACTCAATTCAACAACAACAAAAATATCAAATCTCCGGTAGACGTAACCAAAAATTATGTAGCGCGCTTGTTGAAATTAAATAAACACAAACTCGTCAATAACTCACAACACTTAATAAATAACAAAGTGAACTGTATCACACGTTTAATTATAAACCCTCTGGGTTTCACACTCTTAGAATAGAATAAATTACATGTCAACAAAAAAGAACGTTGCCATTTTTTAGAAATTAAACTTACACAAAAATGCTCGCACTGAGCGTTGGCAGACGATAAATAAATTTCGAACAAGCATGACTTCAGAATACTTTTTAACCCTACGAATAAACGTACTCTCTCCAAAATGAAAGATCCTATTGAGTTATACAATTCATGGGGTATCTATACTATTAATTGCCAGTGCGGTCTATACTATATTAGACAGACCAAACGGGATTTAAATTTCGTATTAAGAACACCAACATATATTCAAAAACAGGAAACCAATAAATCTCCAATTGCTAAACATTGCTGGGAGATGAACCAGTCTTTTGATTTTAATTCAGCCAAAATCATCTCTAATCCCACTTCTATACATGAACTTAACTTTCTTGAAGCATTTCATATCTACAAAAATTGTGACATATTGTTGATAGTGAATTCGCTATTTCCCCTTTATAAGATTGCTAGAAATATTTCATAAAATCCTCTTTTGCTTAATTACTACAAGGTTTCTTTTTTCACATTTTTGGTAGCATTACCTATACTATTCTCCTATTGGTTGGTACCTGTATTTTCCTGTTTCCCCATTGGTTTATGAACTTCTCAGTTGAATCCGCTTCTTCCCCATAAAAAAATTTCCGTTATTGTTTGCAATAAGGACGGTACGCTAAACGCTATCGAAACTAGTCGAAAAAGATTGCATTTTCTGGCATTTTTAACGTAGCTTTTAAATTTAAATTTATAAAATCCACTTTTACTTTCCAGTCTTATACATATTATAGACATGAAAACCTTTCTATAACAAGTTTCATAGATATAAATTAGTTGGGTTTGATGGCAGTTTAAAATAATGTTTTTCAGTGGTATCGTGTATACAGTAGTTACAGAATGTAATGTTTTTAAACTGTTTTTTGTTTATACGATTAAAGTTGACTTTCGTTATACTCTTTTTGCGTCCAAAATAACTATTCCAGAAAGATTCCAATTAATACTGCTTCAGTCACCCTATTGCTAAATTGTAAACAAAAGACAAATGATCTGAGGAAAAGCTTTATCAATAGATTTCCGAAATTTACAGAATCATTTCAGTAATAAAAGTTTCTTTTACTTCCATTAATTTTCAGAAACGTTTCCGAATAGTTTTCAGAGTACATTAACCTTTGAAGGTTGGTGGTGTAATCAACAAAGGGGCCGAGAAAGTACTGTGTTATCATTAATAACCAAAATACTAACAGGTGAAATGGAATGAAGTTTTATGAATAAATCTAAGGGTTTATTTATTAAATTATTAATTATTAATTAAATAAGAGTTAAATTAAAAAAATAAAGGATACAATTACCAGTACTCACTGTTACACCACAGATGTTAAAAAACATTTAGAGGGTAGCCGAGTACAGACTTGACATTCTCCCTGCTGCTAAAGGAGCTCACGTACAGCTACAATGAAGCTGTAAAAAACTGCTTTAAAAAACTACTGCGAAAAAGCTCTTAGATTTCTTCATTCTTTTGCAGCAAATTGCATTTCATTTCACTTGTTAGAATTTTTATTATTAATGTTTAGTATAATAAGGGTCTTTCTCGGACATGTTATATATACCACATGTATTTAATCCCACAAAGACCACATTGGCACCAGAATTTTGGGATTTTTTTTTCCGTGTACGTAAAGAAAAGAATTTACTTATTTTCAAATAAATTTATTTATAAATTATGGTGTTATTCAGTCATTTCAACGTTTTAGCAACACAAGTACTTTACCACTGAAAGGGTTAATAAGGTTTCAAAACCCAGTATCAATACAAAATGTCGGTTTTTCGGATGCTATTAATTCAAAAGTTAACATTTTCATTTGAAGCTGATAGTTTCAACAGACGGACATGCTAAACTAACAGCGTAAAACAAACATTTTTTATTTGTATTGCATGTATAAATTACGTAGCTGAAAAAATATACTTCAGAATTGATAGCATTCAAAAAATCGATATTTCGTGTTTAATATCGCGTTGCAGAAACTGATTCTCAAAAAATCTGTTCGGAAAGGTTTCCTAAAATTACCCCAACTTTAACAGCTTATAACTTATTTAATTTTGCTTTTTTTCCATTTTATATATTTTCAAAATATCAATAAATATGTTTAAAAAATGAATGGTAATTTTTATTATTATCGAGCTCGACAACACGCCCAAAATTTATTCCTTTAGACCATAATACCCCCTTCATGAATTCATGCAATATGAATATCACTGTCCTAATGTTATGATACTTAATCTGCCCAATCCACAAAATTTTTAGAGTACGTTTGTCTATATATTCTTTGCAGAATTTTTACTTTGTACATTGCAACTAACATAGAAAAAAAAACTCGCAATAAACTACAAGCTTCATAGGTTTGCTGCTATATTTGGCTTGATTCTAACTTTGACTCTTACATTGACTCTCTACAATTTGAACATAATGACTTGAAAAAATTGTCACATTTATTTCAATGTATACAGAAATCTCAACCAAAAATAACTACCCCAAATCTCAACAGACCTATGTTCAGAATTTCAAAATAAAGCTTTCAAGAATTCTGAAATATAAATAAAAAAGGTATATATAAAAGGTATGTCTGTATTTCAATGAAGCAATTCTCAAATAATGATGAACACACATGTTTTTATTTATTATTATTTAAACGGATTTGCAGCGCTGTGAGTATTTTGAGGATAAGAACATTACGATATTATATTCATTTTCATGAATTTTGGACAAATTCTATCTTTGTTTGAAGCCTTTCAATTGGAGTGCAGGAAAGTTCTAATTACATAAATATTCATCTTACAATTTTGTTTTATTACTTAAAATTTGAAGTGAAATAAATATACTACGAAGCTCGAAATAAATATTTCGAAACAAATAAATAAATGAATGAGCCAACATGCTGTCGGTGTTTTTTAAATTGTATTTTCTTATGTCTATACCAGAGATGAGAAAACGGAGCACTTTATCTTCACAATTAAGTTTTACTTATGTCAAAATTTTCGTTACACATTAGTATAAAGTATAAAAACTTTCTAAGAAAAATAATTTGTCAAAAAAAGAAAAAAAATCCATAAGTTAATAGAGTTTGTATGCTTTTATTAAAACCAGTAAGGAATAACATAAAGAAACCGGATATTCAACTAAGAATTTCAAAGAGAATATTCTTTTATATATAAGATACTTACTGAATAAGGAACTCCTTCTAATAAGCATATCTTTGTACAAGTAATCAAAAAATATATTTGTTGACGGCATTAGAATAGCTAAATAGGAAACAAGTTTTTAAGAAAAATTTCCAAGTTTTTAATGAGTTCATAACTTTAAATATGCATACTCTACAGCTTTTTCTTTGTATTTACTTTAAACTTTTTATCTACTTAATGGGTCTAGTTTTCAATAAAAATCCCATTTTTTATTTAACTTATAGGAATATTCATGCATAAAGTTTTACTTTTGTTAATTACGTTTCTTACGTTTCACTTTACTTTTATTGTTATTTTTTTTACAAAAAGGAAGAATTAAAAGAAATATGTAGAACTAAAGATGGGTATATGAATATTTAGAAGGGGTTGGCATATTAGCACCAGATAAATATCTAAAGAAAAATTGATTATTTCTCAGTATATGAATGGACTACCAATGAATATTAGCCAGATGATGGACGCATTATTTTCTTAATGATCTGAAAAAGTTAAGAAACAGATTTATACAGTAAAATCTTTATAACAGACACTCACGGTTACTTTAAAAAGAAATAGCCAACGAATAGCGAACCCTATTCTATTATCTAAAATATTAGTTGCATATTTTTACTTCTTAATAGCAGACACACTGAATAACAGGCAAATTCCGGGGGTGTCCATTATTTAGACATTTAACTCCATAAATATTTTTAAATTATGTAATCTTTTAACATTTTAAAAACGCATGGATGAATTCAGTAGTTGAGTGGATCGCAATTAAAGAATTTTAAATTGCATGAGCTATTTAAATTCTATTTCTGCATTTATATTCAATTTTGCTTACATTAATGATTTTGTATCTATCATTCAGTATAAGAAAAGTGTATCAATATAATGTATTTCACAACATCCAGTGAGAATTGACAGAGAAAATTTTTTGTATTCATTGCATTTCTTTGGATCCTTTATAAAGAGGATTACACTTAAATGCCCATAAAGTGACCTTTTCAAACATTTTCTGTATATATATATTTCAAACAATAATTCAAATGCCCCAAACAGAATTTTTATCTTAAAAAAAAATCAAAACAAAAATTTTATTTGCTATTCTTTAAACTGTAAAATATTTAGCCAGGTTATTCATATTCCAACATTTTCCTAAAAAAATACAAGATTTAAAACAGACATTTCAGAGAAAAATTTATTGAAAGTATTCCTCCTGTTAATTTAAATTTGAAAACAGAAAAAATAACAAATCTGACTGACCTGATTTATGAAATTCAAATGCAGAGAATCAATTAAAAATATTTTATTAAATTGTGAAATATACACACAAATTTCAATCTTCTTTGCAAATTAGAGAGAAACGTATACACATTTCGAACTTTTAACAAAGCTGTGATGAGTAAATGAGTTAAAGAAAATATAAAAAAACAACTCTGTCTTAGTTTAAGCTTTCTCATAATTAAAGTTGTTCTCATTTCGTTTTGCTGCTTTTCATTTGTTATTGAACCTCAGTAAGCCCGATTAGGAAATGGGGACACTAATAAATGAGGTCACAATAAAAAAATAAATGAAGAGAGCATGTATAAAATATGATTATGAGGTATGTTAAACGAAAGTATTTAGGATTCATATTTATTATTACGATTGAACTGAAAGTATTCCAAAAGAAGGCGTTGCATTTTTATTAACTGGCATACGTCATTCAAGTTCTACATATTTTTACATCTAATCTTTATCAATATAGTCTTCATTAAAAGCGGCGTATTTGCACCGATGCTGAAAACTCAACTCTCGAATCTTCTTTGAACTGCTGTTTCCACCTTTTTCAAAGCCAGTTTAATATCGTCAGTGAAATCAAACCGTTATCTCCAAATACTGTGTTTCATTGAACCATTCGTCTACTTTAGTTCGTGCACTCGCTTACAAAAAGTGCAGGTGGTCGCAGTTGATAGTCTTTCATTGCGTGTTGAGTCTTCAATGCCAGTTTTACTTGATCCATCTATGAACGTTTTTCGTGTAACCAACCTAAACATTCGTAAACTCTCTGTGTTTATCAGATATCCTAAACCAGGGACGACGAATGTTTTCACATCCATGTATCAAAATTTCGAAAAATATATTTTACGTGATCATGACGTGCCGAAAGTAAAATATTTTAATGGATCAAATAATAATGAATCAAATTTACTTAAAATTTTGTTATTATCATTACTCAAATATGGGTAATATTTTATGTTACAATTTAAAAATTTATTTTTAAAATGTTATTTTTTCTTTGTATCATCAAAGATGCCAAATTATTTATATCACCTTCGTACATAGTTATTTTTCAGAGAATGCAAGTTGAATTGGACTATTTTGCAAGATATTTTTACTTGAATTTGTCATATTATTTATTTCCGAAAAGAATGTCTTGCAGAAAAAATTGTCAAAATAGCAAGCGCCAAAATCTACAGCTTTTAGTGTCTGGAAGTGGATTCCATGGTGTTATGATTTTACAATCGACATTTTTGCTTATAATGCCTTTTAATTTGTTTTTGTTATAATCTCCTAATTCACTCTTATTCGGAAAAAATTGTGAGCCAATATTGAACTAGATTGGGATAGATTAAGTTATATTTCAGTTTATTCAATTTGTATCACAATGACAACCGAACTACTCGAACTCAGATAAACAGAGGCCACATCTAGATTAATTAATGATTTTTGTGAAATTCTACTATGTTTTCATGTAAAAAACCGAATCTCTGCCGTGCCAAAAATAATCAGTAGCGTGTCACTTATGGCGCGCGTGCCATAGGTTCGCCGTACCTGGCCGTGCCTGGCCCTTTCTTCGTCTAAAACAATGACGGTCAATTTCTTCTACTTGGAATCCATCATTTACCTGCAATTAAATAGGAAGATTACCATAGCGAAAGAGTTTCTCTACAAAACTATAGAATTAGTTTGATCAAATTTTATAAAGTTCTTATAATGGATCTATTTATATCCTTTCAAAACGTTTTTATAAAATTTAATATTCTAAATTTTATACATATTTTTTCCAGGAATGTATCAGCTTCTCAAAATGTAATCCGTATTTCTAATCGATAAATGCGGGAAGCGCAAACAAAAATTTTAGCACCCTTTCCAGTTTCATGGGAGCTTGGCTACCTTTTCGCAAAATTTGAACGACATAAGTCAGTTATTAAAAATATTTTTGAATTTTTGCAAAACTTTCGGTTCAATACTCTTAGAAATGCCTTTTTTACTTGCACATTTTTGACCTCCCTTCCTAATTTCAAAGAAATATTTTAAAAGTGAACATTAGCACAATTTTTATTAGAATAATAAAATTATTTATAAATTACGAGATAAAATTTTTAGGGGTTTTATATGACATTTGTCTTTTATTAATAAATATCACTTTAATTAAAAGCCCCAAATTTTCACACAACATTTTGTTCAAATTTTACTAAGGATTACGGATGCGATAATTTTTAAATTGTACTAAAACGCAATTAAGTATCGTAACATAAAAAGGTTTCATGTCAAAAAATTAGTAGTTATGCTTAATACTATAATCATAGCTGATTTGCTGCAGTTAATAAATAATTTCCAGAATACATTTTCTCCTCTGCATCAAAGCTACATTACTTTAAAAAATAATTCTTTTTAAAATTGTATTTCGAAAAAGTCCAGAATTAATTTTTCAGAATGTTTCTGTTTTTGACAAGAAATTTAAATAAGTATGTGTGATATTTACTGTGCTATTCGTTAAAGGGGTTAATATATTATATTAAAATAAAAATAAAACAAAAAGAATGATTACATAAACAAATCTGTATAAAATCCTTTAAACTGAGTAAAATAGAATTCATTAGAATTATTTATAAATAATACCAAGAAATTTAAATAAGGAAGTCCGAGATTTTCAGTGCTTTTCGTTAAACTCATAGAACAGCAACAAAGCAATATTAAAAAAAATATATACTGATTATGAAAATTACATACAAAATCTGTATAAAATCCTTTAAACTGAGCAGAATAAGATTTATTAGAATTATTTATAAATAGTACCTTTCTAAAATATGCCATTCGTGATATTCAAACTGCATTTTTCTAGATACATTTCAAAAGAAGCAATTTAAACTTTTAAACTTTTTAATTGTAATTCATATTTCAAAACTTTAAAATATTAAAAAGTCTGACGAACCGACACTTTCCACAAATTACATCTCCATTTTTAAAATTAAATTGAGAGAAACATATTCGAATGCATGATTTCAATTTCTTTGCTAATTACGCGCAAATATCTTTAAATTTAGCTGCTAAGAATAAGTAGTCAAGGAAAATACAAATATCAACTCTGTTTTAGTCTAAGCTTTTTTATAATTAAATTTGCCCTCACTTCCTTTTTGCTGCTATACATTGGTCACAATAAATTGGAATAGGAAAAGCAAATAAAAAAAAAGGCCATAAAAAATATGAACCCACATATAAATTATTAGTAGTGCTAAATAAAATTTAAGTACTTTATATTTTATATTTTAATTTTTAATCTAAAATATAAAGTTTTAGTTTTTGTAATTTTCGATTCAATTCCTATTAATTTTAAAAGATATTTTTAAAAGAGGTAAGAGCCGAAAGTTTTCCATCAAGTATAGGAGAATTCTAGAAAAGAATTCTGGAATGGAGTGTTGTGTTTTATTTACCTTTGGTCTGTTAATTTTGGAAGCCCAGTGGTGTAGTGGTCAGGACATCTGACTGCCGCACCCCAGGTCGAGAGTTCGACTCCCGACTGGGCAAGGTTCACTCAGCTTTTCATCCCTTTGGGGTCGATAAAATGAGTACCAAGCTTGCTTGGGAAATAACACCGAGGGTCTCGCGTTAGGCTGACCACCTGGCCGGGACGCATGCTGTATAGCAACCCGGGGCCCAGGGTCAAGAAAACAGAGATGGGCACTGTCGGCCCAGATCCTTCTTGGATTGTATAGACACAGAGTTTAGTTAGTTAGTCTGTTAATTTTGATTCAAAATTTTATCGCATTAAAATTTATAGTTGTAGATGAAACGTTCTTCTTTTTTTTCCATTAAGGTCACTGTGCTTAAATGAGACGCAATTCCGCATAGTTTTATCGTATTTAGGGTGAAATTGGCATTTTATTAAATAAATATATACCTTATGAAGCGGAAAATTATTGAATACCGTGCTTGTAATATAAGATGATCTCATTTTGTAGAAATGGATTCAATATCTGCTGTTTATATCCACAATATACTATTGTCGGATTTAGGCCATTTTTGTCGCATTTACGGCAGTTAAAACTCAAATAAGAAGTCCAAAGTGCTAAATGTGACAATGTGTTTTATGCATTCCAATTCATCTAAAAATATTCGTTTAACCATTAACTGCTGTGACAGAAATTTTCATATAACAGCGTTTTGAGCGAGATCACTCGCTCAAAAGTAGATTAAAAGGCCCGATTAATTCATAGAATACTGTTTCTGCAATAAACATTTTGTACAGGATGAATTCTAATGAAATTTCATCTATTCAAATATTTCTAACGATAGTACTAGAACTACAAATGAAACAAAATCTCACTAGTAACTATAATTAAACTGAAAATTAGAAGTTAAACTGTGAAAATTGAAAAAGCAAAGGTCAGTGAGACTACTAACAGAAGTTAGCAATATAGCGTTAATGAAATATAATCACATGATTCCTATAGGAAATTTAATAAGAAATCTAACAGAGATATTGATATTTATCAAAAATTTTATTTTGTTAACGAAAAATACAAATCATTTTAAGAATGTTTAAAATAACGCCGACAGTTAAAATTTGGTGGTTGCGAATTCACATTAAAGTGGAGTTTACGGGTTAAAATAATATTTACAAGTTATTTATAACATTGTTAACAAGAATATTTATTACTTTAGTTATTATAAAATGCCACATGATAAAAATATTAGACTTAAAAACAGATGAAATGGTACAATGGTTCAAATAATTCTATTTAAGTGGGCCTTATAAAAACAAAGAGAGGCCCATGGTCAAACATTCTGTTGACAACCCCCCCCCCCCCTCAAACACCTTTTTCTTACAGTTTTACAAAAAATTAAAGATTTTTTATACCTTAGAAAGAATATACAGAATATCTCAATTAGATAAATATAGTTTTCGTTTTTGATCTTACTCTAATGTAAAAGTAGAAAATGTAGAAAATGTCGATTATAATGAATAAAAGGTGAAACAAAATTAAAATATCAGATTTAAGAAACATGCAAACAAAACTTGGGGATCGCAGCTGCACCACGCTTTAATTGAATTCGGCATTTAAGCTACCGAACTTTATAATGTTTGCAAAATTAACTTACTTAATCGTATTAAAATAGATATAACTTAAGTGTTTTCAATCTATACAAGAATTTTTACCATATAAAAATATTGCAAATCCCGTAATCATGTGTCTATATTCTGGTCTCGAAATACCCCGCTATTCTTACTCAATTTTTCTTATTAATTTTTAAGACACATATTTTTCTGTTTTGATAATTTTAAACACATATTTAAGTACCCTGTTGGAGGATGCTGAAATTCCAAATTTACTAACTCAACACAGCTTAATTAAACACAATATATGCTTTATATATCCTTTCAACACAATATATGAAAATACCTTTTAAACTTACCTTAGAAAATTCTTCAACATTCTCCCCGCCCTTAGGGCATTCAGTTTGTCGCTAACAGGTCTCCGAAGAAAACAAGTCATCTAAATGATGTTGATTTTGCCAGAGCTTACATTTAACGTAAATGAAATGCACATCGTAGCCTTTGACGTCCGTTATTTTATTTGATCATATGAATTAAAAATGAAAAATAATGAAACCATTTTCGGGATTTTTGTCCGCATTTCGGGAATATGGGAGCGCTTGATTATGAGCTGTGTGCATTGTAATGGGAATTTTTTTAAAAAAGAAAACGTTTTAAATGAAGAGAAATGCTTTGCTATTTGTTCCTTAAATTCGGAAGTCTTAGTATATAGCATTTATATACGATTCTTGTGTTAATATTTTAAGTACAAGAACATTGTCCCATTTTGGGGTCGTCACATTTAGGCACAATGACCTTAATATTCCATTTAATTTTGTACTTGAATCAACGAGGCACATATTAGAGAATTTGTAAATCTTTGTATGAAATATACCTTCGACAGTTAAATGAATGAAATATATTTTTACTGCTGAAGAAATAATTATCCAAATAAACTTGCATTAGTTTTCTTTGTTTCACCCAATTTAAAAGTTAACACACTGTCTATCTTAACCCTATTGATTTATATTTTCCCCGGATTTAAAATTTTAAGTAATATTGCTCTTTTGAATACAAAAATCATCTCCCTTTAAGATCTTTTCTTTTTTAAATTTAAAATAAATATTTGTCTGATCTTTTTTAAAATGAACTAAACTAAATAAGCTAGTTTATTTATATATATATTCTAACTTTCATAGAATTTTCTATACTCGAGAACTGAATGAGGCTTTTCAAGGAACAGTTCAAAATAGAGAAATCTTCCATTTGAAATCAAGTTCAAAAGGCTTAAAATAATAAAATAATGTATCACATAAATTGACAATGCCCATAAATTGCATCTGCTTAGGAATGAATTAAAAATGCTTCATTAAAAGATGAAAAACACAAAAATGTATGCACATATTTCAATCTGCTAATTACGATGAATTTTTTTTTTGCAGTCAGAAGTTTTAATGAAGCTGTGAAAGGTAAATGAGTTAAACAGAATACAAATAACACTCTGTTTTACTTTTAGCTTACTTATAATTAAATTTATCATCGCTTCTTCTTGTACTTTTCATTTGTCATCTGGTTAAAATAAAATGTAACATGAAATCGCCATCTGACCACAATAAATTTGAAAAAAATATTAGAAGGTAATAAATGAGGTTATGTAAAAAATTAAACGAAGAAATCGTATATGAATCTTGAGGTGTCTGAAATAAGGCATTCTATGTCTGAAGTACATAGTTCGAACCCTGATGTGGATAATTTTTACCCATTTGGAGATAAAAGGAATACCTAAAATAAGTTTAATCAATGCATCATTAAAATAAAGTTTCTCTCATATTTACAGTTCCAAGTTAGTCGAATTGCCAGGCCAGAACTTTTACCAGTTTAGGTGGCTTCCTGATAATGCTATTTTGATGTTATTGACAAAGAGTTATTTCAGGTAATTTTGTCATCCAAAGTTTTCTCAGAGAATGCAGATTATCGAGAGTTGGGATGTTAAATCAGATGTACCAAGACTCATGACCAGGACATTTTTCACCCAGTTGGAATTAAAATAAATTCTCTATCGTGAGATTTTATCAATGTATGATTGAGATAATCCTTTCCTTTCATTAAATTATATAATCGACTATTTGTCTTAAGACTGAACTCAAAATATACCATTGCTTTAGAAAATCACTTCTACATTTCAAACAAAAAAATCCCTGCCGGCCGGCCCGGTGGTAGATTTCGAAGTTAAGTATGCTAATTGCACAACCAAAAACTAAATCATGATTAGATATAAATACACTATAACAGTTTTATCTGGCCACTTTTCAAGAGTTTTTATTTCATTTTAATATAATAGTTGGTTTTATCAGAATCATGTTAAGGCGGTATTCAAAAAAATACTTTTCTATGCTCAACAACTCGAAATTTTCTGGCACATTTTCAGACTCATTTTTAATAGAAAAAATACGAAACTTGCTGACTTGATTTTTGAAAAGATTTATAAGCGACATGTGTTTTTATTTTTCTTTCAATTAATTGAAACTTGATTAATAAACAATTATTTTCTCAGTAGGGCAATATTTTTCGTTTCTAACACAATCGCTTCGGGAAATTCTGTTCAAAATGCCCACTTTGACATCATTTTTTGAAATATA
The DNA here is from genome assembly GCA_963932465.1 of Maratus speciosus. Taxonomy (NCBI): domain Eukaryota; kingdom Metazoa; phylum Arthropoda; class Arachnida; order Araneae; family Salticidae; genus Maratus; species Maratus speciosus. Next base: position 420,227,847 of record OZ010791.1, read on the forward strand.
TTCTTCCTCTATCAAAAAATAGATCATAACGGTACATTATATAGTTTCTGAAGAAGAGAATCTATCAATTGGATGCGTTTAAGAGCAAAAATGAATTTAAAAATGAGTAAGAAAATAAGCAGTTTGGATTTGAATACACCCTTAATAAGACGATTTTTTCTTCAACCGCTATGAATTTTTAATTTGTTTTTGCTGTAAGAATTGGTCCTATCAAAAACTTGTCTATATAAATGTTTAAGACAATATTAAGAAGATATATGATAAATTCATGGGGATTTTATATCTTGTGAAATGACGGAGTTATGGAAATTTTTCTTCTTCACCCCCCTTTTTTGTTGTCGTTTTTAATTTTTTTTTTTGCGGTACGAATTGGTCCTATCAAAAACTTGTGAATATAAAAGTTGTAGATAATATCAAGGAGATGTATAATAAAATTAATTGGATTTGATATCTTGAGAATTAACGAAGTTAGGAATTTTTTTTCTCCCAAAAACCCTATTTTTGCGCCCCTTGAGCCCATTTTTAATTTTATCAAAAATCTGTGTTACATAAATTTTTTGTCCTATTTTTAGAAGTAATAAAAACTTTAAACTGATTTGATATGTACAAAAATTAAGAAGCTATGGGGGTTTTTCGGTTTTCACAAAACTATTTCCATCCCCTTGGTCCGATTTTGCCCATTAACGAATTTGACTGAGATTTTATGCCCCTTGATTTTATGTATCAGTGTGGAAGAGATTTGTGTAGAATTGTGGAAGTTATCGTGTCCAGAAGAAAGTTATATATATATATATATATATATATATATATAAGTTTTTTACTTTTATATATATATATTTTGGGTTCTAGGTTTGGGTTTTGGGTTCTAGGGGTCATGATCGGTGTAGATCTGCAAAAATGTTTCAGAAATTCCAACATAGGAACGATGCCAATAGGTAGTATTTCATACGAAATCTACCTAAAAGTAGGAGATGAATTTCTGCCATGGACAATAATTTTCCCACATACAAAAAATCAAAATTATTATAATTTAAATATGCATAAAAGTATTGTGATACGATAACATACATTAATTCGTATTGAAATAAATCTAGCAATTTACATATTCTAACATATACAGGGTATCCACTCGCAACGGTGTCCAATGGCTAATTACTAAACCGTTAGTCTTAGACACATAGTTCCAAGTACAAAAATGTTTTAAATGAGCTAAAGAAATATTTTAGCGATTTGGCTCAGTAAAAACATTTCTTAAAAGATTACGAAATTTATTTTTTATATGGTCCCCCGGTTCTATAAGTTATATTTAGTAAAATTTTCCTATTACACTGACAAGTAAGTCAAAGAAAGTCCCGTTCACATAACCCTAAAATTGACCGAATTATGCAACTTTAAATATGAATGACTTATACCACTTTTCTCATTCTTAACATAATGAGTTCGGCCATGCTTTGAGGGGTCATATACCATGTGTCAAAGTATTCGAAGAACTTATTTCATGTGTATCTACACTTTGATTTTAAATATTTTAAAATATGTATCATTTTGTAAATAATCGAGGCTGTTAATTTTATCGTTTTATTTAACAAAAATTATGTTTTTTTTCTTCTTATATGTTTATTACAAATTGTATAATTTTGTATTAATATGCCAGAATGATTAAAGATTTCAAATTTATATTGCAATGTTAATTTTACTCTCAACCTTTTTTAATATGTCTGACGAAATTATATTTCTACTAAATTTGCAAATAACCCCAAATTTATAGCAAAAAATATGCCCCAACTTTAAACAGTTATTACTCGATCAATTTTAATCGTAGAATAACGGGATTTTTTTTTTGTCTTACTTGTCAGTGTGACAGGAAAATTTTACTAAATATACCTTACTAGCAAACCCCGCGGCTTTGCTCGCGTAATAGTTGAAATATGCCAAGTGATATTTATATGTCTTATTTTTAATAAAATAAATTAAGCTTTTAGGAATAATTTTAAAAAATACTATTTAAAACACAGTTTGACTAAACTTCATAATTACATTGTATTAGCCAGATATGAGACTTAAATTAATAAACAGAACTAAAACTAAATAAATGATAATTTAGAAAATATTGTGAAACTTTTATGCTCAATTGATACGCTCATTTCAGTATTCATTTGAAATTTTGTATTTTTTAGAAACCATCTTCTTACATCTTAAAATTAACTATCATGTCAAATTCCAAGCTATTTGTCTAACGGTCTACCATTTCTCTCAACATAAAATGCTATGTTGAAATAGGGACTGTCACCATTAATTTGCCAATATTAATTTTAAAAAAAGTTTTGGTATTTCCTAATATTCCACAGAAACATAATTTAGAAAGCTTTTAAAACTGTTTTTAGAACGTTTGTTGTTCCTGCCAAGCCCAGATGGTAGAGTCACCGGCATAAAATATAGCCTGTATAGGGCTATAGACTGTCCACATTGATTTGCAACTATTTCTTTTATAACCGATTTATATTTCCTGAGATTGCATAGAAATCGTAATTTAGAAATTTTTCAGAACGCTTTTCGCTCCTCCCCTTCGCTTCAGCCATTTTTATTTCAAATTTGCTTTCAACTGTACTTAGAGGACATTTATATGTCATAAGTAACTACCATGCCATATTTAATGAATGTACCCTCTTTAGTATCACTGAAATCGCAATTTAGAATGTTTTTTGCTCCTGAAACCCTCTGGTGTGGTAGTGGCACCAACATAAAATACAGCTTATGTTTGAGTAGGTTCATCACCACCAATTTGAAACCATTATTTTTTAAATCGGTTTAGTATTTGATAAAATTGCATAACAATTGTAATTTAGAACGTTTTTGGAACGCTTTTCGTTCACTTCATCCTTTTAAATTTGGAGTTTTCTTTCCACGGTTCTTAGAAAGCATTTGCATCTTGTAATTAATTACCATGCCAAATTTCATAATAATAGATACCTCAGTTGTGCAAAAAACGCAAATTAGAACATGTTTTGCTCTTGCAACCCCCAGATGGTAGTGACAGCAATATAAAATATAGTCTATGTTGCAGCAGTGACTGTCACCATAAATTTGCAATCGTTACTTTTGAAATCGGTTTGATATTGCCTGAGATTGCGTAGAAATCGCAATTTAGAACGTTTTTAGAACACTTTAAGCGCATTTTCACCCCTTTTAAATTTCAAATTTTTAAAGAAATGTTCTTAGAGATCATTTATACCTAATAAATATATACCATGCCAAATTTCATGTTTCTAGGTTCTTCCATAACACACAAATCGCATTTTTATAACGTTTTTGCTTCTGAACTCCTTTTGGGGTAGTGGAAACAGACATAAAATATAGCCTATCATGAAGCAAGAGCTGTCACCATCATTTTTACACCATTATGTTTGAAATCGGTTCAGTACTTCCTGAACTTTCCTGAACTTTTAGAACGTTTTTTACAACGCTTTTCGCGCATTTTCACCCCTTTTAAATTTAGATTTTTTTTTTAAGGAAATGTTCTTAGAGATCATTGGTATCTTATATCTACCATTCCAAATTTCATGATTCTAGGTCCTTCAATAACATAAAAACCGCAATTTAGAACGTTTTTTGCTCCTGCAACCCCCGGGTGGTAGTTAAACAAACATAAAATTGAGCCTATGTTAAAACAAGGGGGCTGTCACCATCAATTTACAAAAATTACTTTTGAAATAGATTTGATACTTCCTAAAATTGCGTCGAAATCGCCATTTAAAACGTTTTCTAGAACGCTCTTCGCGAATTATATCCCTTTTAAATTTCGAATTTTTTAAAAAGTGTTCTTAGAAATCCTTTATATCTAAAAAGTAACTAATTTTTCAAATTTCATATTTCTAGGCTCTTCATTAACACAAAAATCGCATTTTTAGAACGTTTTTTGCTACTGCACCCACTGTGGGGTAGTAGCACCGATATAAAATATAGCCTATCTTGCAGCAAAGGTTATCACCATCATTTTGAAACTATTATTTTTTAAATTGGTTTGGTATTTCCTGAGATTGCGTAGAAACCAACTTTTAGAACGTTTTCTAGAACGCTTTTTGCGCATTTTCACCCGTTATAAATTTTGAAATGTTTATTAAATGTTCTTAGAGATCCTTTATATCTAATAAGTAATTAATATTCCGAATTTCATATATCTAGGCCCTTCAGTAACACAAAAATCGCACTTTTATAACATTTTTTGCTCCTGCATGCCCTTTGGGGTAGTTGCATCGACATAAAATATAGCCTATCTTCGAGCAAGAGTTGTCACCATCATTTTGACACCTTTATATTTTAAAATTGGTTTGTTATTTCCTGAGATTGCATAGAAACCACCATTTAGAACGTTTTTCAGCACGCTTTCTGCACATTTTTACTCCTTTTCAATTTCGAATTGTTTAGGAAATGTTCTTAGAGATCATTGATATATTATAAGTAACTACCATTGAAAATTTCATGTTTCTAGGCCCTTCAGTAACACAAAAATCGCATTTTTAGAACGTTTTTTGCTCCTGCACCCCCTTTTGGCCAGTGGCACGAACATAAGATATAGCCTATGTTCTAAGTTGGACTAACACCAGCATTTTGATACCATTACGTTTGGAATCCGCTTGGAGCTTACCTCCTACAAATAAGCAATTTTTACCTCTTTATAATATTAGTATAGAAGTATAGATAAGACCGGGGGACCGTATAAAAATTTAAATTTTGTAATTTTTTAAGAAATGTTTTTATAAACCCAAATCGCTTTTAATATACTTCTTTACCCCATTTAAAACATTTTTGTAATTGGAACTATATGTCTATGACTAACAGTTTAGGAATTAACCATTGAGCACTGTTGCGAGTGGACACCCTGTATAAGCGATCATGAGATTTAAATCAGCTTTTTCAAGAAGCATCGTAAGAAAGCGCGGCTTCCCAATTGTAATTTAAATTAAAAAATAATAAGTCTAAGAAAGTGACTATGCCCTAAAATAAATTTCGCAGTGAATAAACTTTTTTTTTATTAAAGTGTTGTAAAAACATTCTTATGCATTCATTTCAACCTCTTTGTTATTACGATGAAATGTTTTTGAAATTCGAAGTTTTAATGAAGTTGGCAAGAATAAATGAGTTAAGGAAAATACAAATAACACTTTGTCTTAGATGAAGCTATTTTATAAAAAAAAATTCTCACTTCTTATTTAGTTCCTTCACATCTGAATAAAATAAATTGTAATAAGAAATGGTAAAGATAATAAATGTGAACATATAAATAGCGGGTGAGTTTTTTTAAAGTTGTGAAAGTAAAACCGTATAATAAAAGAACCACTGATCCAAATAACATGCACTTTCACCAGTATGCTCTCAAAGTAATGTGAATGTTTTAAGCATGGTTTAAAAAATTAAAATCGCACCAACAGATGGCGCTGTTAATTAACAGAAACAAAGAAAATCGTCAGTGGGATGAAAACAATGGCCAGTACTTTTTTTGAGTAAAAGAAAACTTTATTACGAGGTTCAAAAGCATACAGAATGCAGTAACTGGGAAAGGAACTGTGAACACCTTCGCAGAAACAGAACAAAATACAAATATGGTGTAAGGATCGGAACTGCGCAACTAACACAAGAGATTTTCAATGTGCTGTCAACCGTTTTTAGCTACGAGATGGAAACAAAAAACCACATGTTCCACAACCGGCTGAAGAGAATCAGACTGGATACTGTAGATCTGGAGCACAATACGTGCCTTCAGGTCAGCTAAGTTTTTAACAGAACCACAGTACACAGTATTCTTTCGATACCACCAGAGTCAGAAATCGCAGGTATTGAGATTAAGCGATCGAGCTGGCCAGGCTTTTGGCAAATTACGGCTTATAATCCGATCATTTCCGAATGTTCTCCGAAGCAAATTCTTAACTTGTGTGCGAAAGTGTGGAGTAGCAACATCTTGCATAAAGTCTGTGCTACCCAGACACTGACGCTGCTGTAGTGCTAGGACGACGTAACTGGACAACAGACATTTGTAGCGGTTGGCATTGACAGTGCAGGTAACAAGTGCTGCAGGAGTGACTTCCTCGAAAAAATACGGGCCAACAACAAACTCTGCGGTAAACCCGAACCACATAGTCACCTTTGGGGAAAAAAGAGGTAAAGGTTGAGAAATATTCGGATTTTCTGTTGCCCACATTCAGCAATTCCGTGTATTGACTGCGTTCTGCAGGTAGAAGTGGGCCTCATCTGTCTACAAAATGTTGTAGGGCCATGCGATGTCCACTTCCATGCGCGAAAGGAATTGCAAAGCAAAATGTTCTCGTTTTGGAAGGTCTGCAGCAAGCAAATCTTGCACATGGGTTATTCTGTACGGATAGCACGGTGTAAATTTCCTCAAAACTTTATGTGCCGTACTGACTATCGTGTCCAAAGTTCTGGCAATGCCCCGTGCACTGCAACTTCCCGCATAACTGCTGGATACTTCTTCTAATGCAGTAGCTACGCTTTCACAGCAGTCACATTAACCGATTGCCTTCCTCTACCGGGTTTTAGGCTCACTGAACCAGTCTGTTCACTATCTTCCGTAGGACTTTTGTCGTCATTGGATCTTATCTTAAATTCTTAAGTGTCCTAAATCTCCTAAAAGCAACTGTCATTATTCTGATAATAAAGTTTCATTAACACAGCACGGTCCGTCAATGGCACAAACATTGCGAGGATATCCTTAGAATAATGAACACGAGGTGTGCGTGCTGCATGTTTTTATCGCCGCTGTGCGTGTGTCGTGCGCAAGTTGGTCTCTCGAATTTACTGCATCAGCAGGGCCTTCTATCGGTGAGATTGAAAGTTTTTTTTTTAACCACGCCTAAAAAATTCTCATTGCTTTGGAGTATACTGGTAAAACTTCAGGTCATTTGGATCAGTGGTTCTTTTGTTATAGGGTGTCACTTTCACAGCTTAAAATCTCTGTAGATAACCACTCTGTAATCACTCTGTAGATAAAAAGAAAGTACATATAAAATATCGGGCATGACATCCATGCACTAAAGACTCAAACTTGTTAGAAATTTGCCGCTTTTACTTTTGTAAATTTAGACTTACTTTCAAAATTTTAAACATATTTTTTAAAGAAGAACTAACTTCATTTTTGTGTGAAGGATTAAAAATATTTAAAATAAAATTAAACAAGATACTTTTGTAATTTATTCGTCTGTGATTTCTTCTTTTAAAAAAAAATATAATTTATATTTGCCATTGTAGCTGGAAAGTTCGAGAATATTTTCTTTAGTATTTCTTTTCCTGTTTGTTCTGATCAGTCAAGAATAAATGAAAAATTCAAATATCTGTCTTCTGTGAAATCTTTGATATTAGACGTAAAAAAGGCTTTTGTTACTTTATTTTATTCACTTTTATCTTAAAGATTTTCCTGAAAAGATGACATCATTTCAGAAAAATTCATCTATATTTCAAAAGAAAATAAAACAGATGAACTCCTGTCATCTTTTGTAAGAAAAATCAAAATGTTTATTAATAAAACTTCATAGAGAAGGTCATAAAACTTCATAGTCTCAAGAAAAACTAGAAAGCTGATGTATACATTCCACCTATTATAAAACCATCTATTCAGCAGATTTAAATTATTCATTTCAAGAATCCTTTAAAAGGAGAGAGGCCATCCAGTCGCAATTTAAATCTCACAACGCAAAACAAATTAATGTCTGATAAAGTGATGCTATTCATAAATTTTATCTGCAGAAAAAGAATTAAAATTGTTTTATTAAAGTGTGAAAAACCTATTCGCATGTACAGATTTCTATCTCTTTGCTAATTAAGCGGAAACATCTTTGCAGTTGAAAGTTTTAATGAAGTATCGAAGAATAAACGCGTTAAGAGAAATTTTAAAAACAAACCCGCTTTATTTTAAACTTTTTCTAATTAAATTGTATTCTCGCTTCGCTTATGCTGCTTTTCATTTGCCATCTGGCCAGAATATATTGGAGTAAGAAATGAGAAGGTATGAGGTCATAAACAAAATAAATTAGATTATGTTACGCTTTTTCGTTAATGGTACGATGATGATTATCACGCAAACTCCAGTCCATCACTCGTAAAGACTTCGAAAAACCGCTGTTTTGTAGATAGTTGTCACCAGCGATATAAATGCGTAATATCGAAATGTGAGAAGGATAATCATTAATACTAACTTTTTCAGTTAATATTAAATAATAATTTATTTACAAATTATTTGCATAAAAAAACATTATTGATATTTATAGGCTCGGATATAGCAGATCCTACCAAACACTAAGGTATACATTGGAATACTATCAACGTACTGGATAATATTATTAAATTACGCTACCCCATTCTCAGCAAGGTTTATCGGAGAACTACAGAGGTTTCTCCCCACAGGACTCATTTTTCTCTCAGGCACACATTCATCGACAATGCAGGCTTAACCCTCCCCCCTCTACACACGAGACTTCAGGCAAGACTCCCAAACACACTCTCTCACGAGAAAAGCACTTGGGACCATCTCATAAAATCAAGTAATCGCCTTTTTTCTCACTGCACTTCGATTACTCGCGCAGTAATTCACTAGGTATTCCTAAGGACTTTCATTTTTTCACTTCGTCTATTCTCTTTGTTATCCAGATTCTCGTATACAAAAGGACTGCTGGTATATCATTTACATAATGGAGCTTTTCAAACAAAAATATATTAATATAATAGCTCGTCCCAATCTTCAAGATAAGATAAAAAATTTATCTAACACAAGTAGAAAGTGATAAACATACTAAATGCAATAAATAAAATAAAATAATATTAATTAACGCTAATTAGTCACACGCTCATTGATGATAGAAACTTGACAGTTTATAAAATAAACGCAATATAAAGATTATAAGGTGTGCTAAATTAAACATTTTATGGTTTAGATTATTTTTTTAATTGTCGTTTTCACTTCGCTAATTATCAATCCATTTCCTCATTTTGTAATTTTCTTTTAAAAGTTATTATAATTTGATTTTTTACAAAATGAATAGTTATACATGTTGTAGCTTTGATGGAACTTGCTTTTCATTAACATTAAAACTGAGCTTTCAAGAAGAAATTTAGGAAAAAGATTCCTTTCAATGATAAAAAAAAAGAAAATCGAAAACACAGGAAAAAATAAATCTGAAAAGTTGACACAATGGATAAATAATATTCCCCCAAAAATAATTTCAAATGTATGCCAGAAAAAACAAATTCGCATGCACAAATTTCAATATCTTTGCTAATTACAGAGAAAATTTTTTGAGTTAGAAGTTTTAATGAAGCTTCGAAGAATACCCGAATTATGAAAAAAAAAAAAAAAAAAAAAAAACCCAACAATATCTCTTCATCAGCCTTTCTTGAAATTAAATTTGATTTCACTTCCTATTACCACTTTTATTTGTCATCTGGACAGAATAAATTGGAATTGGAAATTAAAATGCCAATAAATGAGATCATAAATAAAGAAAAACAAATAATAAAAGAACATATAAACAATGAGGTGTGTTGAATAAAAGTCTTTATGAGTTAAATTTCTTTAAAAATTTTCTTTTCATTTCTTATTATTTTCAACTAAATTATTAATTTTGAAGAAGCGAAATATTTTTTCAAAATGACTGGGAGGATTTAGAATATAATCACAGCATAGAATTATAAAAAGGAATTTTGTAGTTTATTCGCCAGTGGTGCTTGAAGTTCTATTCCACATATCATTTTAAAGTAAGTTAAAATTTTAATTTTGTGTATGAAACGTTCTACGATACCTTTTGTATCTGCTTTAATCGAGACCAGATTAGACAGACTTTAAACTTACGTATTTATAAAAAAAAAATCACATTCGTTTTCATTGCTTCTCCACCCTATCCGAACTATAACTAAAAGCATGAATATTGTTTCGCTTCTTTTTTCAACTTCGATTTACACGTTTTCCTGTACCAAATAAGGCCACGTTCAGGAATAAGATCGGAATGAAATGGGTTATATTAGCATTTACATTTTAAATGTTGTTGGGTGTAATATTTATGCATATTTTTACCATATTAAATCACGCATACTCCTATCGCTGTTGAATTTTGGTCAGAGATGTTCCAACAAATGACACTACAAAGAGGCCTTATTAGGAGTATGCGTTCTAAATAAGAATATAATTTGCTAAGTACATAGTTTAACTTTTTTTTAACACACATTTTGCAGGTATTGCATCAAAACAGATTAAAATGAAGAATGTATTTTTAAATTGCACTGCACATTTTAGCTTTTAAAAAAGAAAGATGTAAGTATTAAAAAGTCAAAATAAAGTTATTACTATTTTACGAAAAAATTCAAATGTTATTTACATTTGGAGCAGAAAAATGCACCTGTGTCGGTTCGAGCCAGTCCTACACATTCTTCGATGACTACTTCTGACAAGTTTGAATAAAGAAGAAAATCTAAGACAGCATCCTTTTGGCAAAGCAATGCCTTATTCGGGTTATCTGTTTTTTCCATATTTCACTTTCTAATACAAACAGTACTAAAGGTATAGAATATTTCGATATACATTCCTTAAATTAGCTCATAAATCTTGCAGATATTGTAAATTTCAATCAATAATTTGCCCCCATTTTATATGAAAGTTTACAGACATGTTTTTAACACATACGTGTCGAAATATTCAGGGTCCAGAAATGTCAACGAAGCTAATATTAGTTGTGATTGGAACTATCCGCACGTACTAAGGACACGTAAAGTGTCAGGTGAGAGCTGACATACACTGTTAAAAATATGCAGCAATTGCTGCATACTCACTCCACCACTTTTTTAGAATGTTTCTGTTCTGACCAATGAGAATGGTCCATAATGTAGTCAAGTTACAATTTCCTATAAAAGCGATGGAGTGACGATGCAGCAAATGCCCAGATTTTTAACAGTGTATATTGGCTCGTAACCGTTCTCTACAAAATATAAGCTTATGGCCTTATTAAGGTGCTTGCCTTAAATGTTTCAAGTACCTTATATATACCTATATGTACATTATTTTTTACTTTAGATACCAAAAGCCTTTCACTATAAATACTGCATGCTTAAAACACAACAGAATTTTTATCTGGTATTCTGTAAACTGGACTGAATAAAAATTAGCAATATGTGTAATAGTTTTTAAAATATAAATTTTGAAAATCCGGTCATTCATTTATGCTAACCATGTATAATGCCGCTACAGATGTTGCAATATATTACAGTATTGTTCGAAAAAAAAATAGTTTAAACTTACTATGTCCCCTTAAAAAAACACATTATGCTAAAAAAATGCGATTTGCACGAATGAAATTAGAGGTAGATCGGATGTTTTTTAATAACATAAAAAAGTTGTGGCTAATAAATTACCTATAGATGATGCTGGAATGCATAATATGAAACTGATGCCAAGGAGTGCTTTTCACTTAGTGGACGATACTTCAAACGACCAGCTAATTGGAAGTTTCTAAGAATCTTCAACATCCTAGATCATTAAACCGGCTCTTTTCTTGTCTTGTGAAATTTTCGCAATGCGCCGATTGCGTATTCTCCGTCCTTCTAAATGGCTTAACCAACAATATTTGATCAGGTAATGATAGCATTTTGCAGACATCAAATAAAGAATCTATGTATTTGCTGTGTCGTCGAGGTGTTTTATTGACAAGCCTGAATTTCGTAAAACTACATCATATTATACAGGCCGGCGCAATCTATCAGTAAAAATTTCAAACACAACTTTTTTTTATTAAAAAATTGATCTCCCTCTAAACCTATCAGTGGAAACTACAATGTTTAACATTATTTATTCCTTTTTAATGAATTCCTAAAATTTTTATCGCACTTATGTCCCACCCTATATATTTCAAATCTTTATTATTTCAAAATTTGATGGCAGTTAAATGAATATTTTAAGAATTAAATGCAGTGTCACATTTAGGTAGTATGGACGTCACATTTAAGTTTTAACTACTGTAAATCAAGCAAAATTGAATAAAATATGATAATAGCTTAATATTGATAGCTTAAATTACAGATAATAATTCAGTTTCTACAAAACATTTTAGTTTTGAATTACGTCTAACATTCCATTTTTCTCTGCATAATAAAGTGTACACATTTTTAATAAAATGAAAAATATACCCTTAATGCGACGAAACAATGAGGTATCTCGAATCTTTTAGCCACAATTACCTTAAACTCGCAGTGTATCATTATCCCTTCCTCTATTTATATCTATATATCTATATATCTATATGTCTATATACATTAAAGTTCTTATTCTCCAACTAGCAGACCCGCCCGGCGTTGCCCGAGGTTTGTAAATAATAACCTTAAACAAAACTTTAGTTTGTATGATTTTATATCTTTGGAAATTCTTTTAAATAAACCTGATTTCGGAGGCCCCATTGCCTTCCGCAGCGTCTAATGTGTTCTTATCAAACTTCTTTCCGAACGAGCCTGTAATCTAGATCCCCACTACCAGTGGTGTAGTCGTAAAAAAACAGAGGGTATACGTTCTAAGCAGGAGGTATATGCTCAAGGCAGAGGCTATAGTGTATATATACTATAGCTTTCTTGAAAAAGAGGGGGTATACGGTGTTCCTTAAAATAATCCAGAGGTATATACGGCGTATGCGCCCGTATACCCTCCACTACATCCCTGCCCACTACATATGGCAGCATTTACCGGAAGTGCACGCACGTGCTGGAGACAATCAAAAACCAAATTGAGTGAGCCAAACCTCGTAGGAATCAAGCTCACAGAAACAAAAAAAAAAAAAAAAAAAAAAAGAATGCACCATTAATATTAGAAAATGTTGGTAACTAAAGTCTAAGATAAAATTTCATAATACAGAAAGTAGCTGAATTCTAATCTAAGTTGAAGGAAGCAAATCCCATCGAAATTGTGTCCTTAAACCCGAGGAAATAACGCGCCACCAAGCGGTGGAAGATGCCTCTCACCTTGTAAATTTCATGAATTACTGTTAACATTAACACGATATTTAATAAACGGATGAAATCTCTTATCTAAAGTTACCTTTAAAGTAACGCGATTTTTAATTTACGGCTGTAGTGAGTAGACGAAAGTTAATGCTGAAAAAGGAGATTAATGTTCGAAAAAGGTGGTAGATGAGGTATACAGAAAGACCGGGCCCTTAGGGCAGGGTCTTATAGGGGTTTTAAAGTAGTTGGAAGACGTTAAAACTATGTTAAAGAAAATTGCAATAGAATAGGATAGTTTATAAAGAAGCTGCAACAAAGGCCCCATGATGACGATTAATATTCGAAATTGGTGCTAGCTGAAGTCTGCAAATTTTTTTGTCGTTCATGTAGTAGATGGAGAACCTAAGAAGTTGTTAGAAAAAAAAAGTTCGTCAATCGGACCATTTTTAAGCGAGCTATAACAGGGGGCCCAACTAATAGTTGAGAGCAGGGCTCTAACATGAAAACATATTTAAATATTTTAGTACTTAGCGTTTTAGATCTTCAATTATTCAAAATTAATCAAATAAGGTATCAAATAATCGTTAGAATAATATTTTAAAGAAATGCGTAAAAATGGGGTAAATGCTTAAAAAGAGGCCCTAGAGCTCCAATAAAAATATGAGGGTGTTGGTCTAAGGGGAATAGTCCAAGACTCAATTTTAAAATTATGCAATGAGAAGGTGAGAAAATTAGGGTGTAAAAAATGTATAGCACGGAAAAAGATTAAGGGGCCCCGGATCGGGCCCTACAGGACCCTAAGGAGCCCCAGGATTTTAACCGGAATATAGAAACTGGAGAATAACTAAATGAAATAAACGGTCAAGTGCGAGCATTACTCGCGCACAGAGGGTTCCGTAGAATAAATATATGAATTGGTAATTGTATTATAAAAAAAACCGTTGCTAAAATAATACTAAGACTTTGTAAAAAACTATACAACGTAGGTTTGGGTATAACTGTATATATTAGAAAAGTGTAAATGGGTATACCATGAAAGTTCAAAGAGATATGGAACTTTAGTAATATCAAATATAGCTATTTGTATAGCTCTTTTTTTAATATTATCCTAATCTGTTTATGATGAACTTCATACGGTACTGACAATAAAAGCAGTGCATAGTTAAACTTCATTTGGCATTTCATGAAACAAAATTCAGCGTAGTAATAACCTTTATTTCTACAATGTAGCTAAAACAAAACCTTTGTTCAAAGTTTAAATTTGGCATTGTGCTAAGCGCGCTTCGAAAAGTTGCAACGCCGCCTTGGTCGGTGCCGCGTTTTTCCAGATAGGTGTTTAATTGACTTTTGAAGTCACTCGAGGCGTATTGAGAGATACAATCAATGCAAACTATCGCGAATCCCACAGTATTTATACGATTCATTCTGATTAAATCTTTCGAGGGCGATTCCCTTAAAAATCGAACACCTAATTTTAATTCCAAAACAGACAAACGGCACCAAGAACGTTTAATTAAAAATTTCCTTTTATCATGTACGTGAAAATAAGCAAGTTCGCATTTTCTAATAAATTCGTTTTTTAAATTCTGATGTCAGTTCATTATTTCATAAGTTTATAAATAGAATTACTCCGTGCCGGAAAGTATTAAGTGGTCGCAGGAATCTCAAAGCTTCAAAATTTAAGAAATTTTAATTTTTTTAGATGTTAAACTCCTATTTTTTCTGAATATTTTGATATAATTGTTTCCTTGAAATTCCCATTATAACAGAAGTTTTGGCTTTTAGAATTATACCCGCTCAATAGCTGAAGCGGCGTTTCCGAAACTTTAAAGTCATTATTTTTCCAAATGGCGTTTTTTGGGCATAACGCACAGGATACCTCAAAAATTTCTGAATTTTTTTTCATGAAATTTTCAAAACATATATTTCATGTTAGTCTGTATAAACTGAACCTAAAATTTCCTTTTTATTGTTCAAAAAATATTTTTTAGGTGATTTTACTGTTGAAATTTTCAAAATTTTGTATTAGCTAAATGCAACATTGCATTAAAAATGTAAAAATGCTTTAAATACAAATTTATTTAAGTTCCGGGAAATTATTACGATCTGAAGTATAAGTTAAGTACCAAAATTTTCATTCTAGTTGCAATATTTATTTTGTAATCCTGCGCGTAAACTGTTATACCAATTTTTTGTTTGACAAATGTCTAACAGTTTCGAGCCCCCTATAAATACTAATTCTATATCTTGCAATTTTTTAAATACATGAAACGAAAGAACATACTTATATCTTTCATCCCAATTAAAATTGTGTTTTAAAATCATACACATTTTAAGACATTAAATGTTGAAAATGGTCTTTTTTTCATTTTTTCCACATTTTAGAGTCCCGAGACCCCTTAAATTAGTATGTTTTTAACAATTTGACGTTTATTACTTTTATATTGTTACTGGACATTACATTACACATATATATCATTAAAAGTTGTTAACTAGGCATAGAGTACGCCGCCCCTATCCTTGTGTATGTCCAAACTGACCGTACATTTAAGGGTTAATATCTCGGCTAATTACCGATGATTTTTTTTTAAATTCATTATCAACAATGCTTTTATTCTTCTGCAACGATAGGTATATTCAGCGATGCTCAACAATTTTTCTGAATGCCCGTAAATCGAAATTTGTTTATAACAAAAAAATGCTAATTACTCAAAAACTATGTGACCTAGGGTTATCGCTATAATTTTCCTGCAAGGTTTATATTAACGTCTACTACCTCTAATTTTTTCATAATTTTAGTTTCAGTAGATTTGGAATTAGATGGGGGGAGGGGACATATTTTTGCGCTACATTTTCAAAAATATCTTTTAAAATATAATACTTAAAATTAAAAGGAATGTAATTTTTGAGTTCAGCGTTACAAAAGCTTTCACAGGATACCCCACATGATATACAAAGAAGAGATTTTTTTTTTTCAAGTAGCAGAATTAGCCCCTCTGCTTTTTTACTAAACATATTTATGAAAGTTTATTAATCTGAAAATATGTGGGTCAATGGTCTTTATTACTTCCCCGAATTTGAACTTTCCACGTTCCATAGTTTACGAGTAAAATGGCTGTGACAGACAGGCAGACAGACAGACAGACAGACGGACAGACACAGGAGTGATCTTATAATGGTTCCGTTTTTACTTTTTAAGTACGGAACCCTAAAAATGGTTCTAAAAATGAAGATCGGATTAAGAGGTGCAATTTATTAATAATTTATGGTGCAAAAGCTTCAAGGGGCCTTATACCGGGCCCCAAGGGTGAAGGGACTTAAGTGGCATGTAGGTTGGTATAAATACACTTTTTAGTAGTTTTTATTATAATCTGAGGACGCTAGAACTATGGTAAAGAAAATTGCAAGGAATTCGGATCATTTTTAAAGAAGATGCACCAAGGGCCCATAAGACGATTTAAAGCAAAATTGGTGGTAGTTGAAATCTGAATTTTTTTTTTTTTTTTTTTTGTCGTTCATGTAATAGTTGGAGAACCTAAGATGTTGTTAGAAAAAAAAGCCGGTGAATCGGACTATTTTTAAGGGAATTATAATACTGGGCCCAAAAGGGGCCAACTGATAGTTGAGAACAGGGGCCTAAAATGAAAACATGTTACAGCGTTTTAGTACTTAGCGTTTTAGATCTTCGATTAGTCGAGATTAAGCATAGGTTATGAATTAATCATTAGAATATAATTTAAAAGAAATGTGCAAAAAATTGGGGAAATGCTTAAAAGATGGCCCTAGGGCCCCCTATAAAAATATGTGAGTGTTGGTCTAAGGAGAAGAGGTCAAGACTCCACTTTAAAATTACGCATTGCGAATGTGAGAAAATTAGGGTGTGAAAAACGCATGGCACACAAAATATTTAAGGGACCCTGAATCGGGCCTTACAGGACCCTAGACGGGCCCATGGTCTTAACTGGAATGTAGATACGGGAGAATAACTAAATGGAGAAAGTATCCCAAAAATGAAGATCGGATAAAAACGAAGCAATTTATTAAGAATTTAGTGCACTAAAACTTCAAGGGGCCCTGTACTGGGCCCCTTGCAAGGGTGCCCTCGTCTTGACTGAAATGTAGAAATGGGGCAGAAACTAAAAGGAGAATTGACCCCAAAAACGACGAAGATCGGATGGAAAAAAGGCATGTTAATAACAATTTAGTGCACTAAAACTTCAAAGGCCCTGTACGGGGACCCTTGCAAGGGTGTCATGATCTTAACTGAAATGTAGAAATTTTACAGAAAATGAAAGGAGAATTCACCTCTAAAAGGACGGAGATCGGACAGAAAAGAGACATGTTATTAACAATTTAGTGCACTACAACTTCAAGGGGCCCTGTACCTGGCCCTTTGAAGGGTGTCAGGGTCTTAAGTGAAATGTAGAAATGGAGCAGAAACTGAAAGGTGAATTCTCCCCAAAAACGAAGAAGATCGGATAGAAAAGAGGCATGTTATTAACAATTTAGTGCATAAAAACTTAAAGGGGCCCAGGGACCTTGGCCCTTAAAAAATTAAAAAAACTGAGCCTCAGGTGCATCAGGACCTGTCTTGGTCTATTTACATCTAAAATTTCAGACTTCTACGTGCAGTAGTTTTCGCTAGACATCGCACACACACACACAGAGCGATCTGTTCTTTTACACCCAGTGTACGCCTCATTTTTTTCTGTAATTTTTGAAATAATTGCCATTGGTATAGGGTCTCAAATTAGCTTCTTCGGAAACTGTTAAAGCTGTTGATAGCTAATCAATGTTGATACCTAATCTATTATAATCGGACTCTTTCTATAACTTTCCATTTGGCCATGCACTTACGACATGATACACATTATCATTCTCTAAAATGTGTGTTTAGCAAGGCTTGCGGAAGGTAAGTATAATTTTTTTTTTTTAAGAATTTCTATTTGCTGACTAATTTTTAGAATTCTTGTGAATGGAAATTATCAAAGAATTATTGATAAAATTTCTAATGCAGTGTATCGTACCATAACGAAGAGGGAAAAAAAAAAAAGTTCTATATATTTATGTTATTTAAAGGCTAAATAAGAAAAAAACAATTTTAAATTAAAATTTTTCCTATTTAAAAATTGAAAGTTAAACCTCGATTTAACCCTCATTCCCATACTCTCTCTACATATGTTGTTTCTAGGTAACTGTCTGTTTATATTTATTTATTTCTCTTTATATAAATTCAAACCTTGGTGTGTTTCAAACGATTAATTATTTAAAAATTCATCTTTTTTGTGCATATACCAACACTTAGAAAAAAAAAAGGGTATAATTTTTTTTGAAAAAAATTATGGCCATTTTTTTTTTTCCATTCTGACCAGAAAATCAGAGTTCTGACTTTTTACGGCCGCTCTTTCATATTCACCTAACGCTTCATTTATAATGCCTGTTTCATAATAATAAAAACCACCAGTCTATCAGAAAAAAATAACTCGGTTAAGCGGGACTCGGATAATCGGGACTCTACTGCAAAACATATTTCAATTTTAAGACTTAAAGCACACGCTTTTATTTTATGTAAAATGATGTCATTTGCATTTATATATATTCCTAAAATTAAATATAGTTTATAATAGCTCCATGTTTTATCATAAATCCTTCATTTATATTTTTCTCAAAGTAGCACGTATTTAAATTAATTTTTTTTCAATTTTTATGAGAAAATGGAAACAAAAAGATATAACTGCTATTTTTCAACATTTTTTCTCTACTTCCTACAGAAATGGAGTACTTGAGTTGCCAAAATGAAGCAAATGTCGCTAAAAACTACAAAAAAAAAAAAAAAAAAAATAATATTTCAAAAACAAATGGAGATGCAGTTTTCAAACAAATTGCATTAAAAAGTACTTTTTTTTTCCCATTACGACGGTAGAAACATTGAAAATGTGCGATGCTTAGAAGTTTTAAAAAATGCTGTAGAATATTGAATCGCACAATGAAACATCGGGTTTTGTTTTACGGCTAGTGTATAGAAGGTAACGTTATTTATTGGAGACAAAATAAGCTGGGAGAAAAAAATAGCGTACCGGGGGCTAATAAAAGAACAAGTTCAATATAATATGTAGAATAATGCTACTTAAAGGGAAAATTAAGACGATCCTTTTGCCTCAAATAATATGCATCTAGTAGTTAATATTAGCGGACCCTATGAATTTAAATTAAATTCGCAAGATTAATTTCATTTATCCATAATTAATTTTTAATACGGTTTGGAGAGTTCTAAATTATGCCCATATGATATCAGTGAAATTGATTTCATCTTAAGAGAAAGCTAGATTAAACATCAATTAAGTTCAGAAGGAATGATTAAATTAAGTGATAAATTAATATATAATACGTAATTTAGCGCTATAGTATTTCCTTTGGATCACTAAAGATTATTTTGCAGCAGTAGATATTGGCATTCAGTGTGGACAGTTTTATAGCCTCTTTCAGAAATGTGGTATTGATGGGTAAAGAAATAAACTATATTTTCTTTTTCAGAAAAAAAAGTAAATCTAACTTACTTTTAAATGAAAACTTCTATTTTGATTTTGCATCATAATTGTGTATTAAAAAAAAAAAACTTTTTTCAGCATTATCACACATATGCACTTTTTCACTAATACGTTTAGTTGTATGTTGTGAAGTTACTCTTTATATTACTCAAAATTTAAAATAAAGGAATTTATGTGTGATTATGTAGTAGTATTTCAAAATTAATAATTGAAACATTTAGATGCGGTAATGTAATGGTTTCTCCAAAGCAGAAATAGGAAATTGTTGTTAGATAACGTAAAGTTATCTCAAAATTAGAAATACAAACTTTTAGGTGTGATAAGGTAACAGTATCTCAAAATTAGAAATGAAAAAGTTTAGGTGTGATAATCTAATGGTGTCTCAAAATTAGAAATACAAACGTTTAGGTGTGATAATGTAATGGCATCTTCATATTTGAAATACAAACTTTTAGGTGGGATAATATATATGAACAGAATCAATGTTTGTACAGGAGACTAGGATCTAAATCCATTTATTTACCTAAAAATAGAAAGGGCTTTACCTCCAAGTGGCGGCCTCCGTGGCCGAGTGGTTGAGACACCACGCTGCTAATCGCTTTAGAGCGTAGGAGGCTTGTCGGGTTCGACTCCTGCTGGCTCCAATGCACACTCTTTGTGGAGCTCCCGGATGTAAAAATTCTCTGTGTTGTAAATTTCATTGTGCTATCTCCGTCCCTGTATATCGACGATGACTTATAAGAGGGCTTTCTTGTCAAGCACACAAGTCTGATGTATGTGTCCAATAAAACAAACAAACAAACAAACCTCCAAGTGGAAGTCGAAATTTTCTTCATTACCCTATTAATAATGGAGATGCTGAAGACTTGGTTTGCTTTCTGTGACATGTGATAATATTAAAAAATTTCGAAATCTTCGTCATAATTAATTGAGTTAAATGTTCTATTTTTCAAATTGTAGGGGAGAATAAATACTGTGTCACTCACTCAATTACAGTACACATCCATCCTTCCCATTATGTTATTATATTTAACTCAAAATAAAGTTTGCTGTAAATTTATTTCTAAAACACAACGTTGGCCAAACGTCCTTTACGCTTTTTAAAATGCAATAAAAAATAAAAGAACTAGCATTGAAGAATTTGGTTTGGACGAAAATTATTCTCACGATTCAAAGATTCATTTTATAAAATAATAGTAAAAATAAAGCTGTTGGCAGAAGTTTTCCATAAATACTGATGAATCTTCCGATAAAATCACCAAAAATAAGATAACTAGTTACGGAATTTTTTTTACAATCGACTACAATATTTCAAAAAGTGGAATGGAACCATATCCAAACATTAGTCAGTTGAGTACAGTTTGGAAGTGGTTCACGTTTCAAAGAGCTCACACGGTGAAATGTGGAGTCCCGTTAAAATAAACTTTTTTAAACAAATTATCTTTAACTGTTTGAGTTTTTACTGCATTTTTATAGCTTTAAAAATATAGCATAATTTACGGGCAATGGTGAACTAAGATTTTCATAAGGGAATCTTTTTTTCGCCAAAAGAATTTTCATCCAAATTACACACTACCTGCGACAATAACTTTTTTCTATTGAATTTAAAAATGTGTTTATGGGCTTGTGGACAATCCCATATCCTCAATATTGTTACAGTTATCAACGGAAATATAGATTTGGCTTGGGGAGAAACGCCCTGCGTGTTTGAATCAATAAGTCAATCACGACCTTACCCCCAATATATTTTTTTTATATACATGTATTATAATCTACAACATTTGCATTAATATTTTTAATGCGGACTGAATAAGCGTAAAAATCTGTAGACAAATCACAAATAGGTATAAAAAGTATTTAAGTTTATAAAAAGTATTATCATAAATTTGTTCATTTATAAATATTAAAGCATCGATAACCAAGTTCGAAGTGGGAAATTAACAGAGTATTTCATGTTTATATTGTAAAGTAAATATTACTGTAATATTTGCTTATAGATGTAACATCATACAATATCATAAAACATAATTTTTAAAGCAATGAACTAACATATATTTAACTATGGATATCATTGCATATTTGTTCTTAAAAATATATAACCAAGTTTTAAAGATCTTTATATTTGTTGTTTTTAAGAAGACTACATTTTAAAAATTTGTTGAAACTGCTTTTCCTAAGAAATTGATGCACATACCAGCTTACACAAGCATTATATTTGCATTGGGTTATAAATATTTTTTTTATAAGTTTAAAAGCAACAAGAATTCCAAAAATAAATCTCTTAAGGAAAAAACAATGTCTCGAAAATATTCTGCATCAGTTTAAAATTTTTTCTACTTATTTCCAAAACGTGAACATAAAGGATCATTTTATGTTTGTATTATGAGGTAAACATTAATCTAGGTATTAGATAATGCAATGTAAACAAAGAAAATTTTGCAATATCATCATTCCTTTTACTTCAGGTTATCAATTTCGAAAAGTAAACAGGTATTTCAAAAAGTATTACGAATTCTCCTTTAAGAATTGAAAACAGAGACTAACAGAGAGAGTTTGTTGACTATAATTTAGTTTGTGTGTTATACATAAAAAATATATAAAAATGTATAAAAAATGCATAGATAAATGGAATTTCAATTGAATTATTAAGAGCAAACAATTAAAAATTAATGTACATTTCAAAATAAATTTGTTTGAAAGTAATATATATTAAATATTTTACTTTTCAAAATTAGAAAGATAGTTAAATCTTACGAATCCTTTTATTATTAGTTATGAAATTTTAATTAATAAAAAAGCGTTATGTCAAGCCTTTTGTTTAAAAAAATTATTTTCAAAGTTTTTTAATTTATCATATTTTAGCCGTAGTAAAAGTTAAACGTAAACGAGAATTTTTGTTTTAATATAAACACTTAAATGTTTTGCCAGTTTGTTAATACCAGAAAAAAATAAATAAATAAATAAATAAATAAAAAATAAATAAATAAATAAATAAATAAAAAATAAATAAATAAATAAATAAATAAAGTTGTTCGTGCCATTTACGAAAACATGTTAGTTTTGGTAGAATTATAAAAATAAGGTAATTTTTAAAAATGCGATATAAGATACATTTTTTTAAGTGAAAAATAATTTGTAAATATATTCTTAAATTGAATAATTATGTCTTTAAAGGTGTTATGTATATCAAATCAGAATAATATTTCAAAGGTTTTCTGTATGTATATATTACAAGTGAAGTCTTATTTAAATGATTTAAATGAATCGTTTGTGAATGGGAAATTAAGACCGATATTACGATGTATTTGAAAAATAAAGTTGTATTGTGACTACGATACACACAATGGCGTACGGTGATTTTCCTGCGATCTTGATAATTCAAAATACTGCACCCTTTTCTTAGTGGCTACTGTAGATTTTTTAGGCTATAGTTCACCGTGTAGCGCCCAAGGCAAACGTTACTCTGGTCCATCATAGGTTACGTCAATGCTTTTACTGCATATACAACTGCGTACAACTATTCAGTTGTTGCTAGTGTTGCCAGGTATCATGATTTTCAGTACTCTAAGACCTGTCCTGCGTAAGACTGAGCGGGAACCAAAAGTCCCGATTTTTCAAGATGGAAAAAATTCCGTATTGTACCATGCTATTCGTTAATTTGCATCAAATGGAACTTATTACAATAAACCCTTTAAAACAGAACCAATTTATAACGGAAAATTTAACTCCATTCCAAAGGAATGCAGTAAAACCTATTTTCCTAGATGGAGACTTGTCTAGAACGGAATTTTTTGTTGTTCCTTGCTATTTTCTTTTCATAAGTTTTACTGTACTTTGTTCAATAAACCTTGTGTAAAAAGAATCTGTTTATAACAGAATTCTGTTTGAAAAAGTAAAAATGTCATTCTTCTTTCTCGATAGGAATACTATACAGTTATACCTGATCAACTGGAAGTTTGTTTCAGTCCCTAGCGATTTCACTCTCACAGGTTTTACTGTATATGATTATGTTTATTCAGTATAATAAAACCTTCTAAGAATTAGTCGCAAGGTTCCAGAAAAAAAAAAAAAAACTTTATTTTAAAGAGATTTCCGTCTGAGTTGTACAATTGTGTGGTATTCTTGCCGTACGGACAATGAAATTTTAACGGTTAAGACAGGTTTCCTTTATAAAGAGTTCCGTTTTCACAGAGTTTATTGTCCCGTTTTTTCGTCTCCGTGTTCCACCTTTTGTTACACTGGACTTTGAAACACTAGTTGTTACGTATATGCTAATCAAGATTCTTCAGTGTGGGAAGATTCTTGAGAGTGGTTGGTCTTCTCCCCCGCCCCCCCCCAAAAAAAAAAATCTTTTACAGTTTGACCACCCCAAAAAAGAAAGCATCGATGTAGAGGTTTTCAATTTAAAAATTATTTCAAATTAAATCCATTTTTTCCATTTATACTATCAAGTCATATAAATATACAGTAGAGCGCCAATTAACCGAACTAGTCGGGACCGACCCTAGTTCGGATAAGCAATTTTCGGATAAATGGGCAGACAATTTAACGGATGTACTTGACTATACTAAAATCTTCACGCTTTATCCACGCTTTAGACTGACAGCACTAGTTACTGCAGGCATAATAAAAAATTGATTTTTGTCTTTTACATTTTTTTTTTACTTTTTATTATCATTTTCTGAAACCCAGAGATTATAATTTAAGCAAAAAAGCTTTCGATTGTTGCTTGCTTCAAAGAAGATATTCTTATCCATGCTGCCATACCTCGAATACTTCTTAAATACGTTAGTTGGATAGGATCAGCATTCTCCTGCCGTTCGAGCCATTTCATAGCTGTTTCCAAACATTCAAAGGCTTCGTTATGTGATGGGCTTAGATAATTTTCAGAGCATTCTTTTTCAATTTCTTTTTCATATTGATATCATCCACAATCTCTTTATCATTTAAAATCTGATATCCAGGTCTAATAGGGTGTTTGGATAATTGGAAGTTCGTTTAAAAAATTTTTCAGAGAAATAGGCTGTTTAAATAGGAAGGATAGAAATAGGTTGTTTCGGATAAAAAATATTTTTTGAGAGAAATTGGCTGTTCGGATAATTGGAAGTTCGGTTAATTGGAGTTCGGATAATCGACGCTCTACTGTATTTCATAAATTTGTCTTGATGGCCACATATACAAATAGAATTATATAGAACAGAAAAGGTATTTCAGTAAACTGGTTTTTAAAAACTAATTTCAACATGAAATACTTAATGACATAAAAAAATCATAATTAGTAACATCTTTTTTTAGTAAATTGTAATGTCTTTACACTTCATATACAAGGTACTACAGAACCCCATGTACAAACTTTCAGTAGAGCTCGCTACAACAAAGAATTTATTAGAATTCAAGCAAGAATACACAAAGAACTTATATATGGGAAACATGCACAGATGCAATTCATTTACTCATTCAAAATTACCGGTTGTCTTATTCCAACCCGAACCTGGATTCGCGTTCATAAATTTAAAAATAATGAAGGTATTTTAATGAAAGGTTCAGAAGACTTCCATTACGCCTTGTGAAATGTGATAAAATTAACAAAAGAGCTGCAAAAACACATTTATTCAGTTATCAAAATGAGATAAACATGAAAACTGACGTCATCGGTGATTAAAAACTCAAAATGATTTTTATCTAAGAAATGTTCCTAGAGAATTGCATTAATATAGAAATTTTAAACGATTAGTGTAGTAATTTTTTAGTAATTTATTATAAAGAGAGAATGAAATACAGAGTAAATGTTCAGAAACTAAAAAAATGTGAGATAAACTGAATGGCATATTTTTTAAAACGCCTCTTCATTTCGAGATTAATACGAACTTAACAATAGATCTGCACCTACACCGTTAAAACTACAGGTGACACACGGTACCTTTAAGGGGTGGAAGGCTTGTCTGTCTAGTGGCACTTCTAGCTCCGATGAATATACTAAACAATCGTAGACTCTCAATTTTAATTGAATAGGAACACTACTTGTGGTAATTTTACCACATTTCATCTTTTTATTTCCTTCTTTTGGTTGCTTAAGCCATTTTAATTCATTTTCTTATTTTTCCCCTTCCTTTTTTTGCAACCCTTGTTACTTGGTTTCCTTGCTAGCACAGTCATCGTTATCTTTATTTATTTAATCATTTTTCTACGCTTTTTATTTAGCGCGATGGATTCAAACATTATTTCAGTTCGGTTATTTCATTTTTGTCTCTACATGACGTCACTGGATTCTGGTATCAAATCAGATTTAAAGTATTTTTGTCAGTTTAATTTAAATTACTTTATTACTCCCGTTGGCATCCCTTTATCTCTTGTTGGCATCCCGATATTTTGATATCTTCGCAGCTTGTTACACATTCAGGTGTTGGTTCGGTATCGTTCGCATGATGTTTGGCGAATTTTTCGTTGTCCGGAAACCTTTTTCCCTCGCCAAGTGACAGCTGCATTTTTTCCCCTTCGTTTTTCACGTTTTGAACGGATTTCGGCAGAGAAGTTGTTGCTGATAGAGGGTCTAATGTTACAAGTCGTTTAGAGTACGGGTGATATACGTGGACAGAGTCTCAACAGGCCGTAGATGTAGTTGATCTCGATATATACATTTTTATGCTTCAAAAGGACGAAATGTCATGTTATATCGGAGGCTTTGGCACGTAAACTGATAGGTGCAGTGGTTGGTTCAGCAGCGGGATAAAAACAAGCATCTGAATAAGCTAGAATTGTATCAAGGTGGTGCTTAGAATAAATTTCCAATTATAAGCACATTCTGTTGCTCTTAAAAATAAAGAAAAAGTGCGTAATGGTATTCACGATAAGTTGGTCATCCTCTGTGCAAGACAAGGGGTGGAATCCACCAGTGATAAGTATTTTTTATGTATTTTCCGTATAATATTATTACATTGGTAAAGGAAAATTTTATAATTGTATGAAATATTAAGTATTAAAAAAAACATTTGCTCATGATTAGTTAAAAATGATGTGGAAGTTTTGCATTTTTATAGCATGTTATTCCATTTATAAAGGAATAAAAAAAAAAAAAATGGAAATTTCAATTTTTGTTTGATGAATGAATAAATAATTCTATAAGTGATTTTTTTTGTTCCTTTTTTTATTTACATATGTGATGTGTAACTTATTTAGGTACGGCAGTCATTATCTTTTACATTTTTGAAGATAATTAAGTAAAAATGATATACCAAAATTTTTTTTGTGTGTGTGAGCATTAATTCCTCTAAGGAATAATAATTTAAAAAAAGTATTTTATTCTTAGCTCCCAATTTGACTGAATAATAGGTTGGAAGAAAGGTCTGGGTTATAACTCTGAACACAATTTATTTTTGTATACAAAGGTTCCTGAAATGCTGATAAAATATTATTTTTAATAAAAATAATTCAGCTTATTTCATCTATAAGACTTTTTATATAATACAACACTACTATATAGTGTTAACAATAACAGCCTTTTTAAGAATAATCAACGCCAGAAGAGCGTGAAAACCACTCATTATAATAACGAAAGGCTTTGTTTTTCATAATGGCTTAAAAATGATACAGGTTGGTGGCAAAGCATACCATCCAAAAGTTATAACTGTGGTCATTCTGCATCCTCAAATATTGAGATAGTATGATTTTGCTTTTCGAATAATGCATCTTATATCTAATCTCCTTCTCCTGGGATAAATCAGTCGCATTACTTCGTAGTGTCCGGTCAAAGGATTATTTCTCTTTCCTTCCCTGTCTATGCAGAGACAGTTTAATATGGAATGCTTGACTCATTCAGTCTTCAAAAACTGGCTTGGATATAACTAAGTATTTAAACACAATAAAGGAAATCTGCGCATTTGTTTGTAAATC
Source organism: Maratus speciosus (assembly GCA_963932465.1). Classification (NCBI taxonomy): domain Eukaryota; kingdom Metazoa; phylum Arthropoda; class Arachnida; order Araneae; family Salticidae; genus Maratus; species Maratus speciosus. The sequence goes on from OZ010791.1 coordinate 420,255,266, forward strand.
TGAGGAACTTTTTAAATTATATTCCCTCATTTTAATACAGAAGGTCGTTCGCACTTTATGGAAACGATTTTGTAATTAATTTTTCTCGTTTCCGTTTTGAGATAAAAAATTGCCAACTTCAGAATAATCATCTGCAACTGTTATCTTTTGATTCGAATGTAAAATAAAAGATTTATTTTGAAAATGGCTCCTAAAATTGATAGATGGCTCGAAGGTTACGTAACCGCGTTGTCCGAGAAGTAATTTTCGTATCAACAAATTATAAGGAGCTGTAAATACTACGTTATTGCATTTTTTTAAAAGTATTAATAATATATTAAATTCGACAGGAAGAAAACGCCTAAGCGATAGTACAAACTAAAACAAGACCGCGAAAACCTTATTATAAGACTATTCGAACGCAGGCAAATATAAAGAAAATCACGTCTCTGATCCTAAAAAAAATCCGTCGATTCAAAGATCCATTTTATCGAAAGTAGGAATATCTTCTGGCAAGTAAAATTATTTATAAAGATTTAAAATTTAAAAAATGTGTTTAAACCTAAAGTTCATTTGCTTTTGCAAAGCATATTGCTGAAAGAAAAACAAATTGTAGAAAATTATACGAAAAACACTTACCTGCTGATAAATGGAAATTTGTGGTAGTACTCGATTAGGTATGGGTATATTTAAGTGACTGTAATAAGAAAAGATAAACTTTATACTGCTAAACTGACGGGAATGACAGTAGGAACTGGCTTCGTCAGTGTAAATAAAATTTATCATACACTTTGACAAAATCTGCAAGAGGAATATACTATAAAATTTATTTTCTTAAAATAGTTGTGCGAATATGATATAAAAATAGTCGCCCGTGGCAGCTCTCCTATAGAAAAAGCCTCGAGTCACAGGTCTAAATTCATGCCGCTTTTTTAGCAAAGACAGAATCAGAAACAGGAATGCAGTGTATCCCATTTAATGAAATACCTGTAAAATCACCTGATATCCTTAGGAAAATGGTATACAAGAACGTTGAATGGACTTTGAAAAACAGCAATAAAGGAATAGTGTAAAATTGACATGACACTACTCAGAAAAAGTTTACTTTCATGGAAAAATCGAAGTAGAGCTATTGTCAAAACCCATGGCTATCAGATAGAAGCAAATCGCAGCCAAAAATATGGCATTTATATATAAAAGTTATCTATCAAAATCGTTTCCATAAAGTGCAAATTACCTTGTGTAGGAATGATTAGAGTATATTATGTTTTTTAGGCTTAAATTCTATTCCGTTTCGATTGGAAAGATTCAAAATGGATATGAATTTAAGACAATAACTTTTGCTAAATATATTGTGATTAAACATGTAAAATAATTTAGTTATTTCGTTGAAACGAACAGTAATTCAAGTATTAACCCTCTGTCTGCCTAATTTTTTTTCAAAATCCTTTCGACCTATTTGTAATGGACGAATATTTTCTCTATTATTACATATTTCAAATAATCATATATTTGAAATATATAGTATATTTATCATTTGCATTCTTAAACTTTGACTATAGAATTTTAAAAACAAAATTGCTTAAAAATTATATAGTATGTAAATTTTTCTTCAGATATCTTGCCCGTGGAAATCGCGGCATAAACAGTCAGAGGGTTAAAGTACACCATATTTTTTGTCAATCAACACTTTCGTAATTTACGGAAAACATAATTTAAAACATATAAAATTTATGAAATCAATTAAAAAATAAACTATGCAAAGTTGTGAACAGGTAATAATTGTAAATTATTTAACTTTTAATCATACCACATTTAGTTTTTATTAGCTAATATTTACGAAGAATTTAGTTATATAACTGTAAGCTACACTTATGATGTGTTCCTGAGTTCATCTAAAATCTACTAAGGAAATCTCGAGGCTAACGAGAAAGACAGGCTACCGCGGTGGGTCCGATTCTTCTTTTTTTACAGACCGCTGGAGTCACGTGATGCTCTTTTCGCACACCTTCATTGGTGCATTCGAGCATCATGTGACTCCAGCGGTCTGTAAAAAAAGAGGAATCGGACCCACCGCGGTAGCCTGTCTTTTTCGTTAGCCTCGGGAAATCTACTAAATTCAATTACTAAAAGATGTAAATTAAAACTTTAACACCAGTAAAAATACGTTTATTTCAACTGTTTACATGTTTCGACTCTACCCGAATCATTTTCAAAACAAATAAATTGAACTATTCTAAAATTCCACTGTCTATGAAACGCCATCATTCAATTTTCCTCGTATTTTTTCATATTATGCAAGTTATTTTTTATTTTATGTTTATTTTTTTAAATTTTCATAATCATTGAGTCTCTCGAGAAATAATTTTGGTAAGTTAAATAATGCTGCATCGTTACATATTGAATTTTTGCGAGTTACAAACTCTATGGTTTCTCTTATAATGGATGGATACTGCAGAATAGAGGGAAAAATTATTTTACTTTCATTGAAATTTATTTGAATGGTTTCTTCTTGATAAAATCTTGCTAGGGCTGTGGTTTTTCTATTATATTTAATATCAGCTATATGTTCTTTTTTTTCTATACTTAAATGTCCTGCTAGTCATATGAATATAATAATTCTCTGAGCCGCCAGCTCTAGTAAATGGTATTTCATAAACTTCTGAGTAGTTCTCAAAATTAAATGGGTCAATTTTAGCGCAAATAATATTTTTCAATTTCGGAGGTGTTTTGGCTGATAAGCATATATTGAAACATTTAAGACTATATTTTAACTTCTCAAAAAAAACCTTGGACTATATTGAATAGTATAAAGTTTATATTTTTCGAATCAAATTTACGTTCAGGCAATTATTATTGGCAATATAGATGGTTAATTTGTTAATGTGTCGAACTTTAAAACCATTACTTTGAGTAATTCTGCGAATGTGCATAATGTGAAAGAATACGTGGAAAATTGAATGAATGCATTTCATAGTGCGTGCAAATTTAGAATATTTTTATTTATTTGTTTAGAAAATGACTAATGTAGAGTCGAAACATGTAAACAGTCGAAATAAACATATTTTTACTGTTTTTAAATACATATAATTCAAGTCAGGCGCTGATCATATGTTAAATAAAAAATGTGTAGTGAAAAAACTATAAGTAAATGTATCTGCGTCAGCTGTAAAAGGAAGTATTCGTCGTCACGTTTTAGATATTTGCCCAGACTTTATGTATTTAACAATAGGCAAAATGATTTTTCGATTTCAGCACATTTTTGACAATGAAATCGGATATACCTGGCATTTATTGCAAGTGTATTAAACCGCTACTTGAGTGTACATCGGACATTAAAATGTATAAGCCTGCTGAAAACTTTGAATGTTACAGCTCCACATTTAGATAAATCTGCGTAAGGAAAATGTTTATTGAACAGTTGCAAATAACTGCTTCACTTTTGGAGCAACAAAATGCACTACATAACTCTTTGAAGTAGTTTACTGATTTTGCAGTAACTATGTATAATAATACACTAAAAAAAAAATAAAAAAAAAAGGAAAGAAAACCCCGTAAAATTTAGCTCCATATACTGTCCACATACTAGCTAAACGTTTTTATCTGCAACTAGCAAAAATGAAAAACATCTCTATACACAGAACAAATTAAAAATCTTGAGCTGCATATAGATGAAACATGTAACTAGACATTAAATCCACTATTAAATTTTTGAAAATTGGTATTAAATGATTAACTGTATTTAATAAGTTAACTCTTTCTATTTTTTTATTATTAATTTTCTCCAAAAATAACGTCCTGTAAGGAATTAAAAAGGAACGCAAATAACAAAGTAAAAAAAAAAAAAAACGTGAAAATACGAATCTAGCTTCTATGCACTATTAGTGAATATTTTAACAGCATTACAAACTGGTTACATATATCGGTGCGGTTACTTTATTCGCTACAACTGTTAACAAACATTAATCTTGATGGTCAATTTTTATAACAATTTCAAAAGAAATCTACTGCGGAGTTTACCGTATAGCAATAATGATTGCCAAAAATGTGACCAAGCTGACTCTTGTACCGAACAGAAATACCGAGAAAACAACAACAGAGGAAGCAACAATTTTCTAGAAAGTATCGCGTACTGGAAAAACAAAAAAATACGAAAAGCAGTGCACATATGGCATACGAGCATATTAGTTAAGTGGTTGGTAATGTTATAAATTTCATAATTGACTCATTTATGAAATTGTATGATTTGTATGTTTTAAAGTGCGTACACCAAACATCAACAAAATACATTTATGCACGTTTTTAGGTCTACTGTCGACAAATGATGGATATCAATATTACAAAAGCTATAATTATCATAAAATGTAAGATATACAATGATAGTTATAAAGAAAATCTGTCAAACATAAAGTAGTGTAATAAAATACTGTGTGAAAACGGATGCGTACTACAACCATATCTTCACAAAATTTCTAAACAAGCTCTGTAATTTTATTTTATAAGTTTTTACTTTATAATAGTAAGTGTATCCAAAAATTTGAAAACTCTGCTAGCAATTCAAATAGCGATAACTTTTCTATTAACAAAAGCTTTTTGCCTATTATATAAATATACATATAATAACTGTTATATAATTGGTAATATAATATTACTTATATAATCTGCATCTGTTATATTAGATATTATTATATTGTGATTATATTAACAATTATATTACCGATAACTCCTATATTAATGAACTCTCACAACTTTCAGATACAATTTTTCAAAAATTGTAACTATCATCTGAGAGTTCCTTAATTGAAAACACAATTTCTCTCCAAGTAATATACCCTCAAACTATTTCAATTATCTCCCTTTACTCTAATAAGTGCTGTGGTAAGGAAAAAGTTCTATATGACAGATGATTTCGCCAAATTAATTAAATTCTGCAGATTAAAGATCTGAAATTCGATATTTGGAATGCATGATTTACTAATCCGATGAAATAAATTCCTTGAAAGAAAAATCATTTGTCATATTTTTCGAAATAACTCTTGACAAATGTCTTTATTACAAATAGAATGTAGAAGTAGAAACTAATTTTAAAAGTAAAAAGCATTGTCAAATGCATCACAAAAATATAAAAAATACAAAAAACATATTCGTTTCGAATCTCATAAAACTGATCTTTTTCAGCAGGGGCAAAGCCGCGCATAACTTGAAGGCAACATTGGCCATCCAGATGATCAGTTTCATATTATTTGAGAGGAATTTTATGATGTTTTGTAACAAAGAGTTTTTACTTTAATTATCTTATGCACATTCTTGGTACTCGTTTATTGCATAGAAATTGATTTTATGTGATATTGATTACTTTGGTTTAGACTTTTGTTGAAGAAATTCCTTTCGGTAAAGCTTTTATATATGCAACAAATCTAGGGCAAATAAATTTCAAGTTTTAGAATAAACATTATTATAAATTATAATATATTTATATAAAATATATATAAATAAAAAAAATATATAAATGATATATGTTAACACGGTGGAGTGAAATGAATGAAACAAAATAAATCAGCAATCCCATTCATTGTGCATCATCCCGTATATATATATATATATATATACATAGAATATATAAAATTGAAATTTATATTGCTATCCCTAGAGATCATGGCCTACAGTGATCAACTCTGTTTCTTGAGGGTACTAAGATGCAAAGTAGCATATGTACCCGTCAGGGTCATAGGGACTGTGTAGCGTAATGTCCTTGTCAGATGGTCAACTTAACACGGGACACATACAAATTATAAATATATTTTCATGACAAATAAAGATTTTATATTAGTTCATTGTACCGAGGCAAAAAAATATTTTCGAATTTTACCTACCGTAAGTTTGAAAAATTTTAGGTGCGTTCTTTCTCACAGTTGTAAGTTTGCTGTCGTATGTTCAATTTTGTGGACAAATGTTCTATTTTGTCGCCTAGAACATCCATCCTAGGCTTCATATCCCTGGGATTCTCTTGGATAGTCTGGAATAACTGCGTGAAATATGACCTTAATTTTCAAATAACAAATACGTCTATAAAAACAAATCGTCAAAATTAGCAATTTAAAACAAAAATACCGATTTCAAACGTGGGCATTAGTTTATATTAATAATTGTTTCTTTATAAACGTTGTTTATAATCATTTTCTGATTAAACATAAAAGCTTCGCATTGCTAATGTAGTCTTAAATTAGAGATTAATCAATTATGATATAATGTTGAAGTACAAGAAAAAAAATTGTAAAAATTTAAATTATTTTTCCCCTTTTACCTTCCTGCCTTATAATTATTATATATATCTGAAAACCTTTCTGTTAAAATTTCCTTAGAAACAAAGTAGTTGGGTTAGACGGTAATTTGAAAAAGAAAATATTTTTAAGTGGTATCGTTTATATAGTAGATAGATATAATATTTTTAATAAACAAATAAGATTTGTTTATAAGATTAAAGTTGATTTTTGTTAGCTTTTTATTGCGCCTAAAATAATTACTCCAGAAAGTTTCGGATTAATACTGTTTCCGTCATCAAAGATATTATTCCTATTACTAAACTGTAAAGAAAAGGTTTATCAGTAGATTTCCAAAATTTAAAGAATCGCTTGAGAAATAAAAGTTCCTTTTGCATTCAGTAATTTTCGAAAAAGTTTCCGAATAGTCTATCGCGTGCATTAACCCTTGAAGGGTTTTTGCATATATATCACATAATATATCACATAATATATCACATATGTTTAATACCCAAATACTAAATTGGTACCTGAATTTTGGATTACATTTTTGCTTTTGTCATTATTATTTTTGCCCAGTACCAATCAAAATGTTGGGATTTTTTTTATGCTATCGATTCAAATGTAAGGATATTCATTTTAAGCTGATAGTTTCAACAGACTGAGCTGCAAAGCTAACAGCGTAAAATGACCCTTTTTTGATTACTATTGCATGCATAAATTACACAACTGAAAATACAGTACACTGGAGAATTGATAGCATCCGAAAATGCGATATTTTGTGTTAATATCGGGTTGCGAAAACTGATTAATACAATGAAAAAACAATACTCGGAAAGGTTTCCGAAGATACAATAAAATACAAAATAAATTAAAAAAATAAAGTTTCAAAATTTCTTTTTTATAATTCAGTAAATGTATTAATTTCAAAGATTTCTGAAGATAACGGAACACTTCTCAGAATTGTAATTCGGAAGAGATATGTTTTCGCAAATCTTCTTGCTAGATTTTGAAACATATCTTTTTTTTTTACAGTGGTAGAAGTACAGAGTAGTTACAAGCATTTTTTTTTTGTACTTTTTATAACAACAAAAAGATAATTTTTTATAGCTATTCGTTGAAAATGATTATCACATAAAAAAATCTGAAAAAAATTACCGATGACTAGCAAAATCCCATGTTTTATCCATACTGGCATTTTTTGTCCCAATTTGATGGGTGAACTGAATTCTTTGTCCTTGTTCCATAGGTTTTACTAGGCTTCGTATTAAATATGGTTTTTGTATAAAGTAAAAACTTTAATTTCTAAATTACAACGATAATTTCTACGTTTTCTCTCAGGTAAGGGCTATAACGACATTCTTACTAATTAAGAACCTTTTTTTAAATTTGTTTCAGACGACCAGAAGGGTTCCACCATCACCCCTCCTTTCCCCCCAAAAACTTTACAGCATTAACATTAAATTTTAAATTTTGTTTTTCAAAAAATTTTTGTATATTTTAAAAATACCAGTAAATATGTTGTAAAAATGAATGGTAAAAACATTTTTTTAATTATCTTTTTACATCGAGCTTTACAAAAAGTCCAAAATTTACACCTATAGACCAGAATACCCCTTAATTATAACGCCTAGAATATATAGTGCAGAAATTGGCTATCCCTGTAATACTTTAAAAAGTGCTAAAATATTGTATCTCTTAAATGTGCAACGATGCTGCTGAAATATACAGATCGCAGCGACATCTGCAGGATATTTTCTACAACTGCAAGATATTGCTAGTCTATACAATGTAATACGAAAGTCCCGCAGATGTCGCTGCGATCGACACTTGGGATTTTAGCAGTATCGTCACACATTTAAGGGATATAAATTTTTAGCGTTGTTCGGATAGCATATTTCCACCACTCGGTGTTCTAGACGCTGTAATCTTAATGATTGCATGCAATATGTACAGAACATCAAGGCCCTAATATTATGCATACTGAATCTGTTCATTCCATAAAATTTTTAGAGTATGTTTGTATAGTCCTTGGAGAATTTTTTCTGTATATATTATAACTAAAAAAGTAAAAAAAAAAATTCTCGCACAGAAACTACAAACTTCATAGATTTGTTGCTCTACTTGGTTTTATTCTAAATTTCACTCTTGCATTGTCTCTCTACAATATGAACATAAAAAATTGAAAAATAAAACACGACAGATTTATTTTAATATATCCACCTTCATATGCAATCTTATTTTTAAAAAAAATAACAAACCAATGTTGAAAACTTCAAATAAAGTTTTCAAGAATTCCTAAAAATGAAAGAAAAGGTACATCTGGATATGTGTTGTTTCTATGGAAAAACAAAATCTTTCGCGCGTAATAACGAGCACAAAAGTTTTTTTTTAAAATTATTATTATTTAAATGGTTTTACAGCGCTTAGAATAAGTTGAGAATAAAAACACTTTGATGTTATTTCATCTATGTGAATTTTTATCAAAAGCTGTCTTTGTTTAGAACCTTTCAATTGGACGGCAGAAAAGTTTTAATTAACCCATATATACCTAGCATCCCATTTTTAAAACGCATCGAATTTTAATAAAATTGCCTAATTTTCGTTCTCTTTATAACGTGAAAATTATATGAAATAATTATCTAGAAATGTCTTTATCTGTTATCGAAAAATGATAGCATAAGATGGATGTTTATTTGCTTAAAATGAAGTTTATTTCGGAGTTTATAGATTTTTCATTTTTCAAGATGGCGAAATTTAAAAAAGTAAGTTTATTTGTTTTGTTTTTTTTTTTTTATTTTTTTTTTAAACCAAGGATCCAACTAAATAAGTCATAATCTTAGCTTGCAGACTTCTGTCTAAAACGCACTTTTTTAAATTGTGAAATTAATGTGTTCAAGCCTATTTTTCATGCGTTTTTGTAACGTAGAAAATATAGGGTGCTACGCACGAATGGGTGCATATTTTTATTAGCCATTTAGGGGACAGTTATTTATGTAAAGTACTTTTCAAGATGATTATGAAACAAATTGTTTTTAAGACTCAAATACGATTATTCTTAGTTTATTATTACCAATACTTATAATATTATTAGTCTCTGTAAAGATTAAATATATTTTTTGTAATGCATAAAAATACTAATTATAGTATATAATATAAAATTTAAAAGCTCATTTTATACAAATTTAGACAAAACCTATTATCAAATAAGTACCAAAAATAAATAAATAAATAAAAATAAAATAAAATAAAATAAAAATAAAAAAAATAACGTAATTCTTTTTAGTATTTTTCCAGTTCATTTTGCAACATTTTAAAGTGATTTTACCAACAAATTTTAGAAAACAAAAATTCAGGCACCAATGGGTTAAATAAATATTCGACGCACATATTTTATTTATCTATCAAAATTTGAAGTTAAATAAATATACTACGAGGCTCGAAATAACCATTTCGGAATAAATAACCAAATGAATAAGCCTACATGCTATCATTTTTTTTATATTTTTTTCTAGTGTCTGTACCATTGTTGAAAAAACGGAGCACTTTATTTCATAAACAATTATATTTTAAAGGTATATATAAATATTATACAGACATACAAACAATAAATACAATAAACCCAACTGGAGTGAAAAATTAGCCAGAGCCAAGAATCGAGCCCGGGACCACAGTATACAAGACTGCTGCTCTAACCACTGAGCTACTCCGGCCGATGCCTGGGTCTGCAATTTCTGACTAATAAACCATGTTGGGGAAGTCACTAGCCATCTATACGACAGCCTTGGATGACCGGACAATGATGAACAGATTTTACTATTACATCGATCTACGATAATTATAATAAAACTCATTCTACAAAATATATCAAAGCACACATACACACATAAATAACGCCTGCATTCAACAGTTAAAGGTATATATAAATATTATACAGACATACAAACAATAAATACAATAAACCTAACGGAGTAGCTCAGTGGTTAGAGCAGCAGTCTTGTATACTGTGGTCCCGGTTTCGATTCCTGGCTCTGGCTAATTTTTCACTCCAGTTGGGTTTATTGTATTTATTTTTTGTATGTCTGTATAATACTTATATATACATTTAACTGTTGAATGCAGGCGTTATTTATGTGTGTATGTGTGTTTTGATATATATTGTAGAATGAGTGTTTTATTATAATTAAATTTTAGTTATTTCAAAGTTTCCGTTATACATTTGTATAAAAAATAAATAATTTATAAAAAAAAATAATTTGCCAAAAAAAAAAAATTCCAAATGTTGATACAGTTTGTAGGCTTTATTAAAAACAATAAGGATTAACATAAGGAAATCGGATATTCAACTAAGGATTTCAAAGATAATATTCTTTTATATCTAAGATACATATTGAATAAGAAACTCCTTCTAATAAGCATATCTTTGTACAAGTAATCAAAAAATGTATTTGTTGACGGCATTAAAATAGCTAAAACGAAAACAAATTTCTAAGAAAAATGTCCAAGTTTTTAATGAGTTCATATTTTTAAATATGCGTACTCTGAAGCTTTTTCTTTGCATTTACTTTAAACTTTTTATCTACTTAATGCACCTAGTTTTGAATGAAAATCCCATTTTTTATTTTACTTATAGGAATATTAATGCATAAAGTTGGACTTTTGTTAATTACGCTTCTTATTTTTCACTTTATTTTTATTCTTATTTCTGTCTACAAAAAGAAAGAATGAAAAGAAATATGTTGAACTAAAGAAGGGTATGAATCTTTAAAAGTGGTTGACATATTAGCATCAAATAAATAGCTAAAGTAAAATTGATTGTTCCTCAGTATATAAATGGACTATCAGTGAACATTAGCCAGATGATGGATGCATTATTTTTTTAAAGATCTCAATAAGTTTAGAAAGTTTCAAAAGCATACAAAAAAATATGAATATTTACTGAATTTTATTGAAAGAATAATTTCTCTTCAATGAGTGAAGAACCAAATTTATACATTTGAATCTTTATAACGGACACTCTAAAAAAGAAATAGATTTAATTAAAAAGAAATTGCCTACAAACAGCGATCACCCCTATTTAGCGAATACTTTTTATTATCTAGCTAAAATATAAGTTGTATATTTTTACTTCTTAACACTGGACACGAACAGTACCGAATAACATGCCAACTGGGCAGTTCCGAAGTGTCCATTATTAAGAGATTTTCCTGCCTAAATATCTTTTATCCTTATAAACTTTTAAAATTAAAAAAATGCATGTATCAATTGAGTAGCTGAGAGGTTCGCAACCAAAGAATTTTAAATTTCATGAGTTTATTAAAGTTTATTTCTGTATTTGAATTCAATTTTGCTTACATTAATGGTTTACTACCTGCATCATTAATATTGAAAACTGAATCAATATAATGTATTTCACAACATACGCTTAGAATTTATTGAGAATTTGTTTTGTATTCATTGCATATCTTTGCTGCCTCTAAAAAGATGACTAAAATTAAAATGTCCATAAAGGGATCTTTTCAAAAATTTTCTATATATCTATTTCAATAATAATAATAATTCAAATGCCCCACATAGACTCTTTGTGTTATAAACTTGAAAAAAATTCTAAACATTTATTATTAAATCTGCATACAATTTTTGTTTGCTATTCTTTAAATTAAGCTGTAAAAAGAATAGCAAATTTATTCATATTCCAGCAATTCCCCAAATAAATATAAGATTTAAATCAGACATTTCAGGAAACAATTTTAAAACAGAATTTTTCCTGTTGTAATTTAAATTTGAAAGCAGAAAAAAAAACAATAAATAAATCTGACAAAGTGACATTATTCATAAAATTCAAATACAGCGAATCAATTAAAAATGTTTTATGAAACTGCGAAATATATATTCTAATACACAAATTTCGATCTCTTTGCTAATTAGGGAGAAACGTCTTCACATTTAGAAGTTTTAACAAACCAGAGAAGAATAACTGCGTTAAGGAAAATATAAAAAGCAACTCTGTCTTAGTTTAAGCTTTCTCATTATTAAAGTTGCTTTCATTTCGATTTTGCCGCTTTTCATTTGCTATTCAACCTGAGTAGACCCGATTAGTAAATGGGAATGCTAATGAAAGAGCTCATAACAAAAAAATAAATTATGAAAGCATACGGAGCAATATCTGAAAACCGGACAATTTCATTCTAAAATTTTATTATTTTTTAAATTAATGTACCAAATTCTACATACAATTGTATACTATAATACACGTTTTGTCATTTAAATGCTGTAGTGTTTTTAGATCAAGAATGTATATTTTATGCGTAGGATAAACTTTTATGGAAGAAAGTGTCTGTTAACATTATAATCAGTGCCTAATAATTAGGGCCGAGATGATGGGGACTGAGCTGATGTTTTTGTTTTAACAGCTGCACAACCATTTTGTTGAATGATTTTGCACTCATGTGAATAATTAAATACGCCATGTGACACTTGTATGTTACATAAATAAAGTTGCAAAAAGGTTTTTTTATAAATAAAAAGTTAAATATAGGGCCATGAATGATGTTATAAAAAATACTTATCCCTATTCAGACCAAAAACTAAATACTTCTAAATATGCAACAAAGAGAAGAACAACTTACCTTCATCCATGGTGGCTCTAGTTGAACTTTAGTTGCTGTTGAACTGGAAATAATTCTGCCAGCACCACCTAGTATCTGTTAACCTAAATGTGTGTTTAGAGGGACTGGGATGATGGTCAACCTCAGGGACAAATATATTTACTACAATATTTTACTATACAATCTATACTTATAAAGGAGAACTATATTTCCCCATACTGTACATGTATGTATATATGTGTGTGTGTATAAATGTATAACAGCAAAAGTTAATAATATTTATAGAAATTTTTACAGTATATATTTAATACTGGATATTTGTACCTAGGGACAGGGACAGAAATGATGATTTCGTTTGTTTAAAGCTTAAAATTAAATATTTATACATCATTATATGTCCATTTATCATCGGTAATTGTTATAACAAATGTAACAATATATTACATTTTTCAATTTTTGATTTTAGTGTAATTAATGAAATATTATTGGCTGTGGACGCAAATTGTCCAATTTTTCAGATATTGCCCCATACACAAAATATGATTATGAAATATGTTAAGCAAGTGCCTTTATAATTCATATTTATAATTAGGATTAAACTGAAAGTATTCAAAAAATCTGCGTAACATTTTTATGGACTGACGTACATCGCTCAAATTCTATCTTTTTTTACAGTTAATCTTCCTCAAAATCGTCGCGTTTGCGCCAATTTTGAAACCAGTTCTCAAATCTTCTTTGAACTGTTGTACACAGTTCTTTAGAGACACTTTTACTTCGTGAGTGACATTAAACTGTTATTTCTAATCATAGTCTTTCATTGAGCCACTCGCCCACTTCCGTTCGTACACTCGCTTACAATTCAGGCCAGTGGTTGCAGTTGATGGTCTTTCATTGCGTGGTGAGTTTTCGACGATTATTTTACTTGATGCCCCCATACACTTGCACTGCACATTCTTCGTGTCATCTAGCTAAACATTCAGGAACTCTCTGTTTGTATTGGATAGTCTTAACTAGGGACGGCGAACGTTTTCACATCCAGGTGACAAATTTTTCCAAAAATACATTTTACGTGATCATGATGTGCCAAAGGAAAAAAAAAATGTTAATGGATCAAATAATAATGAATCTAAATTACTTAAAATTTTGTTTTTAGTATTAAAAATTATGGGCAATATCTGATATTATACTTCAGAAATTTATTTTTAAAATCTTATTTATGTTGTCTCATCAAATATGCCTAATAATTTTTATCAGCTTCTTCGTACATACTTATTTTTCAGATAATGCAAGTTGAATTGGACTCCAGTGAAAATATTTTTTACTTGAATTTTTCATATTATTGCCAAAAGAATGCCTCGCAGGAAAAATTGTCAAAATAGCAAGCGCCAGAATCTACAGCTTTTAGTGTCTGGAATTGAAGTCTAAGTTGTTATAATGTTATCAACGACATTTTTGCTTATAATATTTTTTAATTTTTCCTTTGCGATAATCTCCTAATTCAGTCTTATTCTTAAAAAATTGTGTGCCAATATTGAGCTAGTTTGAGGTACACAAGTTATATTTCAGTTTCTTCAATCTCTATCACAATGACAATCAACCGAAATAACTGAATTCAGGTAAACAGAGATTAATTAATGCATTTTGTGAAATGCTACTATATTTCCATGTAGAACCGGAATCTAGGACATGCCCATATTAGCCTGTTGCGTGACACATATGGAACGCGCGCCATATGTTCGCTGTACATGGCCTATACCTTTTTTTTCGTCAAAAACAATGACGACCAATTTTTACTTCATGGAATCAATTAGTTACCTCAGTTACCTGAAATGAAATAGAAAGATGATCATGGTAAAACAGTTTCTCCACAAAGGTATAGAATTAGGGGGACCAAATTTTGTACAGTTCTTATAATGGATCTTTTTAAAACCTTTGTTAACCTTTCCATAAAATTTTTGATAGTTTTACACATATTTTTTTCAGGTAAGACGTCTCAAAATGAATCACTACTTTTAATCAAAAATTGCGGGGACTGCGTGAACTGCAAACACCTAATTTTAGAATTTTTTACAGTTTCGTGGTGTGCTTGGCTAACTTTTCTCAAAATTATAACGACATATGTAAACTAATGAAAACATTTGAAAATTTTTTCAATACTTTCAGTCCCATCCTCATAGAAATGCATTTTTTGCTCGCTCATTTTTCAACTCATTTCCTAATTTTAAAGAAATATTTTAAAAAGAGTACAGTAGCGCATTTTTTATTAGAAGAATAAAAGTATTTTTAATTTACGAGATACGATTTTTATTTTGTATGTGACATTTTCTACTTTTTATTAGAAAAAATATCACTTTAATTATATGCCTTTCACTCTCACACAACCTTTGTTTAAATTTTATTAAGGTAACTTTACGGATGTCATAATTTTTAAATTTTGGTAAAGAGCAATTAAATATCGAAATATAAAAAAAAATAACTTAAGAAATTAATAGCTGTGCTTAGTATTGTAATTATAGAGGATTTGCTAGAGTTAATAAATAATTTTCAGAGTGCAATTTCTCCACTGCATTAAAGCTACATTATTTTAAAAGATAATTCATTTTAAGATATTATTTCGAATAAATACAGAGTTAATTTTTTAGAATGTTTGTGTTTTTCACAAGAAATTTAAATAAGGCTGTCTGAGATTCACAGTGCAGAATTATTTATAAATAAAGCTTTTCTAAAATATTCTATTCTTGATATTCAAACAGCATTTTTCCAGAAGCATTTTAAAAGAAGCAATTCAAACTTTCTAATTGTAATTTATGTTTGAAAACATTAAAATATTGAAAAGTCTGACGAGCTGAAACGATCCACAAGTTACATCTGCAATTTTTTTTTTGATTGAGAGAAAGATATTCGTATGAAGGATTTCAATTTCTTTGCTAATTAGGTGTCTTTAAATTTAGATGCAAAGAATAAACGAGTTAAGTGAGCACATGACCTCTGAGTTTGTCGAAACAATTAGACACATCGCCTTCTTCAAAGTGCCAAAACACAAACAATATGCAATTAAGATATTTTTTCCCCTTCCTGCCTAAAATAAATATTCTTAACTACATTATCCGGAAAAATAAATGTTGTATGTACAAAACTAATATTTAAATTTTAAATTTAAAAATTCATCTCTCTAATGCGTGGTTAAATGCTGCGCGCATGATAAAACTCTAAATTATGCCTAGTGAAAACAATTTTTGACAAAATGGAATCATAACACCCCTACATCGAACTTAAAACCAAAATATACGCAAAAAGTTTTGTTTTAAATTTAATTTTAGCACAAAATAAAAAAAAAATTAAAAAAATCTCAAATTTTTTACAAGTTTTTCAAATGCAATAAAATAAATAATCAAAATATGTAAAGGTTTTAGCCTGTAGACTATAAATAAATGCATATTTGGTTAATTTTTTAAAAGCTCTAGCTTACATAGTTTAAAAGTAACAGTGCGCGCAAACTCCAAATTTGCTAATTTGAGAAAACGCTTTTTACAGTTTCAATATCTATGGACCTTCCATTATACTCACCGTCTAGAAATGATTATAACTCAAGAAATAATGCAGATTTTTGAATGCGATTTTTTGCATATTGTTAAACATTTTTACAACATTCAGAATTGAACAAGAGCCGAAAACTGATTTTTTGAAAATTTAAAGGTCCTGTGCCCCCTTAATGAAAACTCAAATAACAACTCTGTCTTAGTCCAAAATATCTTATAATGAAGTTTGTGCTCATATCCTTTTTGCTGCTGTTCGATGGTCACAATACATTCTAATAGGAAACGAGAATGCGATAAGATAAGAAAAAAATATAAAACCAAATATAAACTATTAGTTGTGCTAAATAGAAATAAACCACTTTGTATTTTATATTTATCAGAAAATGCCTTTTTAACTTTTCTAATTTTTGACTCAATTCCTATTAATTTTGAAAGACATTTTTAAAAGAGAAAAGAGCCGAAAGTTTTCAATAATGAATAGGGGAATTCAAGAAAGAATTCTAGAAAAGAATTCCGGAAAGAGGTTTAGTGTTTTATAAATTTGTGGTCTGTTAATTTTGATTCAAAATTTTATCGCATTAAAATTCATATTTGTAGATGAAACGCTCTTAATGATTTTCCATTACTATATTTCATTTTGTACTTGAACCAACGAGGCTCATATTAGAGAATTTGTAAACAATTGTACGCCATACATCTTCGACTAATTAATGCATGAAATATATTTTTACTGTTGAATAAATATTTATATGAAACGCTCTTAATATTTTTCCATTACTATATTTCCTTTTGTACTTGAAACAACGAGGCTCATATTAGAGAATTTGTAAACAATTGTACGCCATTCATCTTCGACTAATTAATGCATGAAATATATTTTTACTGTTGAATAAATATTTATATGAAACGCTCTTAATATTTTTCCATTACTATATTTCATTTTGTACTTGAATCAACGAGGCTCATATTAGAGAATTTGTAAACAATTGTACGACATACATCTTCGACTAATTAATGCATGAAATATATTTTTACTGTTGAAGAAATATTATATGAAACGCTATTAATATTTTTCCTTTACTATATTTCATTTTGTACTTGAATCAACGAGGCTCATATTATAGAATTTGTAAACAATTGTACGCCATACATCTTCGACTAATTAATGCATGAAATATATTTTTACTGTTGAATAAATATTTATCTACTAAAAAACAACTTTTCAAAAGTAAAAAAAAAAAAAAAAAAAAAAAAAAAAAAAAAAAAAAAAAAAGGGGGGAAAGTTGTGGCTAAAAAATAGTGTGATATCAAATTTCCAAGCTAATATTATGGTACTTATTTAACATTTTTTATAAAAAATTTACCATATGTAAGTCGAGTACCTAAGTATGCGTTGATAGAAAGCCTTTTCTCCTTTACTAAATACATCATAACGTGTTTCTGAAAATTAATTTTTTTTAATTATGCATGATGGGCTTGGCGGCCATCTTTCCATATTTTACACAATTTTCTAAGCACACAAGTACATTGTTAAGATCGGAAATTCGAAATTGTTGCTAAAGCAAACATTTTATGCTTTTAATTTATGGAAATGAGTGCCTAGAAATTTGTGTCTTAAAATAAAGTTGAAGTAACTTCAGGTTTCATCTTATGATTCTCTTTTTCCGGAGGGGGTTAATTAATTAGTTAAAACAGTAAAAATCAATTTGTTTTTTTTTTCTTCAAAATAAAAGACTTTCTTAATTTATCTGTCTGTAGCCAAAACTAGAAGTTCAAAATTCTTAATAATGCAAACATATTACGAGCTTGTCTGCTTAGAAATTTGTGTAAAATATGGAAAGATGGCCGCCAAGCCCATCATGCATAATTAAAAAAAATAATTTTCAGAAACACGTTATGATGTATTTAGTAAAGGACAAAAGGCTTTCTATCAACGCATACTTAGGTACTCGACTTACATATGGTAAATGTTTTATAAAAAATGTTAAATAAGTACCATAATATTAGCTTGGAAATTTGATATTACACTATTTTTTAGCCACAACTTTCCCCTTTTTTCTTTTCTTTTTTTTTTACTTTTGAAAAGTTGTTTTTTAGTAGATATCAGTTCTTTTTTTTAAACAGATTATATATAATTGAAATAATTCTACTCGCTAAAATTAGTCCTTGTATAGCCTTTATAAGCAGGGAACAAACACAATAGTATACACTTTGTTTACCTATCATTCATTTTTTAGAGTAATAAATAATTTAAAAGTAACGAAAGTCAATTTCGTCTTTCAAAGTATCAGCCTTTCTCAATTTATATCGCCTTAAAATTTTCTATGAAGGATGAAAATTTAGTAAAAATCAAATAGAGCCAAAATAAAAAATATATTTACAGTTAGTCTGTCAGTTAATTGTTTGTTCTAACTTTTTTTTGCTGACGCTTTTGCAAAATAAATTTATCTTTACAAATACCTACGGAAAATCCAAGAATGAAGCCCCGCAGGCATCTAAAGAATCGAAGATCTGTCTAAAGAAGTAAATCTAGCAATTCTAGACATGATGATGAAACATTTTTGATAGAAAAAATCTAAAAATTTAGAGATATAAACTGTACATATAACTTCATCATCATTTAGATCGTGTTATAGAGAAGAAAGAATAAATATGTAATTTTACTCAAGTCTGTTTATCCATACCTACTTGCATAAATATGAGAATATAATTTCGTATAAAAATTCCCGTAAATTGATTATATTTAATAGTCCATTATTAAAGCCGCATAAACATTAGAATAAAATTTTTTTGCAGTTAAAAATTGCCTGAAATCTATAGTCTTATCGTTCGTCAAATTTGTTATATGTTTTTTTTAATACCCAGACACCTTTTCTAAACTCTGACGAAAGATCACAGAAATACTGAAATTATCCAAATACTTATACCTTTCTATCGTATTTCTTTTTTTGAGTGGGGTGAGGGGTGAGGAAGGGCGCTTAAGAACTTCGTTTTGTTCTTAGAATTCTGAATTAATCATTGAAAAGATCTACCTACATAAGTCTTGTTGCGGAATTTTCATTAGGTAAGAGTTGCATCAACTTATACATCATGTGAATATATTAAATTACTTTTGTAAAATACTAGATGGGAGCCATTGATATTTTCGGAGCATTTGCCTACATTTTAAACTTAAATCATTTACAACTATTCATTAATTTTCTATACGAATTAAAGAAGTCGTTGTTTCCATGGCAACTGTACCTTTCACTATTGTTTGTTTGTTCGTTTTATTGAACACATATATATCAGATCACGTGGGGATCACGGCGGCATTCGAACCCGCCCCCACCTACGTTCTCAAGCGATTAGCGGCGTGGTGTCTTATCCACTCAGCCACGGTGGGCCACTATTGCTTTATCTAATACCTAGATACTCAAATTTAACCAGCTGCGCTTAGAATCATGCTCATAACAGAGTACATTTATATGCAAGAGTGGTGACACATATGCACAAGTCGTGTACTCATATTCAAGTTTTTGTCCAAAGTACAGTAACTCAGTTTTCATTAATAGACGTGGAAGATTTCGATTAAACTAACCAAAAAAGTTTAAAAACATTGGCTTTCTGATTTGATTTTATTCAAAATCGTCTTAACCAACCAAAGTTAATGTCCGGGATCCAGAGTGTTTACTGCAAACATAAAAAAGTTTTCAAAAATGCAGGCTTCTGATTGATCAATCTCATCGCGCTAATAGCGTAAAATCTATCTTGATCCCGGCCTATTCAACGTCCTTTAAATATTCGAGAAAGCCTTGACAAGTCAGGAAAATATCACACAAAGCAGGCAAAACAAAGAAGAAAAATCATTCATTGGCTCGTTCATATCCACGAGCCAATGAATGATTTTGTTCCTTTGCTTTGCCTGCTTTGTGTGATGTTTTTGTGACGCGTGTCAAGACTTTCTCAAATATTTAGGGGGCGTTTGTTTATTTCACCACCATGAAGCTATGAAAGGAGAGGAGCAGACATGTCAATCTTCCCGTGTGAAAAACTACATAAAAAAAACGAGTTCTTTCCCCCTCTTCTGCCCTTTTCTCTCTTGATTTTGACCGATAGTAGCCCATTTAGCTGTCTCCAGTGCAAGATGCAGCTATATATGGCGGACGCAAAGGGGAGGGTGTTAGCGTGACCAATGACATAATAGGCCAGTTCATGACGTTTAAAAGTCACACGGAGTTGGATCATCTTTACACGATGATTAGTACAAAGCGTTACGCCGATTTTTTTTTGTGCCCATTGCCGTGTACAGATAATCAACTCCGTGTGACGTGATGAGCTAGCCACACTTAGAAACAGCTTCAAATGACGTCATCTACTTCGAGGCAAACGAAAAAGGACAGGCTACTGCGGCGCTACAGCGTCTAGATTATATAGTGTGGAAATCCAATCAGTCGATCACAGCGATATCTGCAGGATATTTCCCAAAACTCCAAGACAATTTGGTCTAGGCGCTGTAACATTTTTTTAAACGTTTTATTAACTTACATTTGACCTGTGTGCTTGGCGTCAAACCCGCTGTAATAATACGATGTTTACTTTGAAATTTGAAAATATATAGCAGATGTTGCTGCGATAATCTCCCTGGATTTCAGCGTCAGTGCACATTTAAGGGATACACTTTTTAGCGGTTCTTGGATAGCAAATTTCCACATTATGTATTTTAGACGCTATAGCGGTGCATTACACATGTCTCTTTCTTCTTTAAAAAATATCCTGCAGATGTCGATGCAACTGACTGTTTGGAATTCGACATCGTTGTACATTTAAGGGATTCAATACTTCCGCGCTTTTTTAAGTATTGCTGGGATAGTCGATTTCTACAACATATAATCTAGACGCTATAACTGAGCTATAGTTTCTAGAAGATATAGTTTAAAAATCGGCTTATTAAAAAAGTGCTAAAAATTGTATCCCATAAATGTTGAACGAGGCTGAACGACGAATGTCGATTACAGCGACATATGGTAATTCCAACATAACTATTTCAAAAGAAAACGTTTCGCTCAGAGAAGATCTAGAAAATGTTGCTCCTATCGACATTTGTCATTCAGTATTTTTCAATATTTATGGGATTCAATTTTTAGCACTTTTTAAAGAATTACTGGAATAGCCTGTTTCCACACTAAGACCGTGATCTAGGTAGATTTTTCTGTGTTATCGTAACGAGATTGACCAATCAGAAGCCAGAATTTTTGCTAACTTTTCACTGTTTGCAAAATTGTACCTGGATCCCGGCTTATATTTCTAGACGCTATAACTGAGCTCAGGAATAGTACAGAAAGCAAACTCCGTATTTTGATACATTAAGGCTGGGATCTAATTAGGAACAAGTGTGTCTCTATAACGAAGTAGCGACATACGGCCAATAAATGTTTATTGGTAAAAGTGATAAAAACAAATCGTTAAAGTTCTTTGCGAGCATGCCATTATCGTCAGGTTAATGCATGCTGAATTATTTCCCTAGTCTAATAGAGATCGTCCATGCGCGTATCTTCTAATGGAGGATATTCCAAATATGGGTTCGAGGCTGAAAAAGTCACGTGGTACCGGTAATTTACCCAAAGAATTTCTAACTGATAATAAGGGAAACAGGAAACTACACTGTTAAAAATATCGTGAAAAATTACCTCGGTTCTTACAGGTTCTCTATTTTCTGACCAATGAGAACGCTACATAAACGCCTATGAAGCGTTCTCATTTGTCAGAATACAGATAGCCTTTAAAAACAGAGGTAATTTTTCACGATATTTTTAACAGTGTACTACTGCTTTCTCCCATGAACTGTTTCATTGGCTAGCGGGAATTTACATTACGTAGACGGAGCCTTCCCTTCTTTATGCTAGGCGTTCTTGCCTTGACCATGTGATCATAACGTAGATTGAATATCCTCTATTCAAGAAAGCGGATTGCCGTACTTTCGACAAAAGTTTGAAATGAGCATGCCTCCTGTGCATATATCACCACTCTTATGTATAAAGGCTCTCTGTTATGGTGTTGTTTCTGATACAGCGCCTAGAATACTTAGTGTGGAAATATGCTATCCAAACAGTACTAAAAATTTGTATCCCTTAAATGTGCGACGATACTGCTAAAATTTCAAGTGTCGATCGCAGCGACATCTGTGGGATTTTCGTATTACTATTATTACATTGTATAGACTAGCAATTTCTTGCAGTTGTAGAAAATATCCTGCAGATGTCGCTGCGATCTGCATATTACAGCAGTATCATTGCACATTTAAGGGATACAATATTTTAGCGCTTTTTTAAGTATTACAGGGTTAGCCGATTTCAACACTATATATTTTAGGCGCTATAGTTTCTGAGCGCTGTTGGTTAAATTTCGATATTCGTGTTTTATTGTGAGCAATAGAGAAAAGTACTAAAACTATTGAAACAACAACTTCTTTAATATTGAAATGTATAGCAAAGGAGTTCAGAATCAATGCCTTAAATAGTTTCGAATACGTACTGTTGTTATGACATCAATACCCTTCCTGGATGTGGAAATGCAAAATTGTGTTCAACATAATTGGCCGCAATCTAGATAGATTTTTCGCTGTGAGCGAAACGAGATTCATTAATGAGAAGCTTGCACTTTTGCGAACTTTTCACTGTTTGCAGCAATGCAGGCTATTGATTGGTGAATCTCGTTTCGCTAACAGCGAAAAATCCATCTGGATCCCAGCCTAAATTTCTGTAAACATTGCACTTCATCCATGGCACTAAGAAAATGACTCAAAACGTTTATGACATAGGCCGGGATCCAGAAGCAGCAAAAATTCTCAAACATTCTGGCTTCTGATTGGTCAAACTCATTTCGCTAACAGCGATAAATCTATCTGGATCTCGGCCATAGTTTTCTTCGATGAAATCAATGCAAAAGGATAATATAAAAAATTTTAAAAGACTTCTAAAATTATTTGGCGGGTTTATCGCTGTTTGGCATAATTTATAAACTTTAGAATTAATTAACAGTTTTTCGCAAATTAAGAATAGACAATTTGTATTTTTAAAGCTGAATTTTACAAAAGCACGTAGATTGAGTAAATATCTGTCCAAAAATGCAATCCTTACTTTTTTATGTCCATTATTTAAGTCTCTACCTTGATTGAACCATAAATTGTGAAGAAGAAAATAAATCGGTCATTTTCAGTATCTCGACGTTATTTTAAAAAATCTATATCTCTGTTTATAATTAATTTATGAGGATGCATTTGGTCTCAAATTGAAGATCTTTTCCATTAGGTCCTTCTGGTTTTGGTTTTATTTTTCTGCGATGATTGGTTCTTTTGATATGGGAAATTTTACGCTGGCATGTTTGGTTGATTTAACATGGAGAAGTTGTCATCAGTATAATAAGCAGTTACGGTGTCTTGCGTTTTATTCTTGGCGTTTGTTTGTTTGCCGAGGTTAGCATTTTTTAATTCAGCTTGGCTTGGCAGAACGACCGTCCTGCTTGATATGAAACGCTCTTAATATTTTTCCATTACTATATTTCATTTTGTACTTGAAACAACGAGGCTCATATTAGAGAATTTGTAAACAGTTGTACGCCACACATCTTCGACTAATTAATGCATGAAATATATTTTTACTGTTGAATAAATATTTATATGAAACGCTCTTAATATTTTTCCATTACTATTTTGTACTTGAACCAACGAGGTTCATATTAGAGAATTTATAAACAATTGTACGCCATACATCTTCGACTAATTAATGAATGATATATATTTTTACTGTTGAATAAATATTTATATGAAACGCTCTTAATATTTTTCCATTACTATATTCCATTTTGTACTTGAGCCAACGAGGCTCATATTAGAGAATTTGTAAACAGTTGTACGCCACACATCTTCGACTAATTAATGCATGAAATATATTTTTACTGTTGAATAAATATTTATATGAAACGCTCTTAATATTTTTCCATTACTATATTTCATTTTGTACTTGAACCAACGAGGTTCATATTAGAGAATTTGTAAACAATTGTACACCATACATCTTCGACTAATTAATGCATGATATATATTTTTACTGTTTAATAAATATTTATATGAAACGCTCTTAATATTTTTCCATTACTATATTCCATTTTGTACTTGAGCCAACGAGGCTCATATTAGAGAATTTGTAAACAATTGTACGCCATACATCTTCGACTAATTAATGCATGAAATATATTTTTACTGTTGAATAAATATTTATACGAAATACACTTACCTTAGTTTTCTTTGTCTTACTCCGTTTAAAAATGAACACACTGCCTATCCAAATCCTATCGATTAATATTTTCCCCCATTTTTAAATTTTAAGGAATTTATACTATTTTGAATACAAATACCATCTCACTTTATGATGTTTTCTTCTTTAAATTTAATAAAAACTTCACCTGATCTTTTGTAAACTGAGTTAAAATAAACTGGCTAGTTTATATATACTATATATATATATATATATGTATTCTAACTTTCATAGAATTTCCTATCCTCGAGAATTGAATGAGGTTTTCAAGGAACAATTACAAATAGAGAAATCTTCCACCAATAATTCAGTTCAAAAGGCTAAAAATAAAATATCATTTAAATTGACACTGCCCATAAATTCCATTTTCTTAGGAATGAATTAAAAATGTTTCATTAAAAGACAAAAAACGCAATTGTATGAGCATATTTCAATCTGCTAATTACGGAGAATTTCATTTTGCAGTTAGAAGTTGTAATGAATTTGTGAAAGGTAATTGAGGTAAACATAATACAAATAACACTCTGTTTTACTTTTAGCTTTCTTATAATTAAATATATTCTCCCTTCTTTTTGCACTTTTATTTGTCATCTGGAAAAAAAAGGTGAAATTGCCATCTGACCACAATAAATTTGACAAACATATTGGAAGGATATTAAATGAGACTATATAAAAAAATTAATAAAGAAATTGCATATAAAGTATGAGGTGTGTGAAATAAGTCATTTTGTGCCAGAAGTATCTGGTTCGATTCTTGATCTGGACAATTTTCGCTCATTTGCAATTAAAAAGAATACCTATGATAACATTTAATCAATGAATCATTCAAATAAAATTTCTTTTTTAATTACTTTTCCATGTTAGTGGAATTGCTAGGATAGAGCTTTTGTCTGTTTAGCTAGCTGTCTGATATTCATTTTTGGATGTTATTGCCAATAGGTTATTTGAGAAAATTATGTCATCTAAAGTTGTCCAAGAAAATGCAGATGATAGAGAGTCGGAATTTTATGGCTGCTAGTCACCCAGCCTCCGAATTCACCTCCGTAATGTTAAGTCTATGGGCGTTTGATGCATTCGTATGTTTAAAATATCTCCACCGGAAATTAATATTTTTAACTTATTTTTTCTTTGTGCTCTTCTTAAAGGATGTCTCTTTTTTCTGTAGTTCTCAAAATATTTTGTAAAATATATACATAATTTATATGAAGTGTTAATACTTTGTTCACAGTTCGTAAGCATTTAATGCATAAAATATTAAATTAAGCATACATTTTAGAACTATTTTGAAAACCAAGCTTAAAAGAGACATCTTTTAAAGAGAGTTCAAAGAAAAAAGCAATTAATGACAATTTCTTGAGGAGATATTTTAAATATACGAAAGCATCCCATACCCATAGACTTAAAATTAGTGAGGTGAATTCGGAAGCTGAGTGACTAGCAGCCTTAAGCCAGATGTACCAAGTTCAACTCATGTCTTGTGCATGTTTCACTCATTTGGAAAAATAAAATCCTATCATTTGATTTTATAATTGAGATAGAAGTTCTTTTCGATCACTACGTTATATTATTGACTATTTTTTCTTACGAATGAACTCAAAATATATCATTGCTTCAGAAAATCACTTTTACATTTCAAACAGAAATTTGTAGAAGAGTTTTTGCCATCGACAACAATTTTCTATGATACACATAAAAGAAACCAAAATTATTATAATTTAAAACTGCATAAAAATATTGTGATAAATCTGCGTGAAATAAATCTAGCAACTTATATAAGTGATCGCGATATTTAAATTAGCTTTTAAGAAGAATCTTAAGAAAGGAAGGGCTCCCAATTGTAATTTAAATTTAAAAAAGAACAGAATTAATACATCTAAGAAAGTGACTATGTTCTAAAATATTATTTGCAAGGAATAAATTACTTTTCTTTTATTAAAATGTGGTAAACACATTCTTATGCATTCATATCAACCTCTCTGATATTACTGTGAAATGTTTTTTCAATTCGATGTTTTAACGAACTTGGGAAGAATGAATGAATTATGGAAAATACAAATAACTCTTTGTCTTAGATCAAGCTATTTTATAATTTTTTCTCACTTTTAATTTACTTATTTCACATCTGAATAACATAAATTAGAATATGAAATGGTAATGCTAATAAATGAGAGCATATAAATAGATAATAGGAAAACATATTAAATATGAGGGTATGAAATGCATTTATTAAAAGGCTCCTACTTGTTAGAAAATATCGCTTTTACTTGTGTAAATTTAGGCTTTCTTTCAAATTTTTACAGATTTTTTTAGAAGAAATCTAACTTTATTTTTGCTTGAAGGATTAAAATTATTTTAAATAAAATTAAATAAGAGACATTTGTAATTTATTCGCAAGTGTTTTTTTTTTATTTTAGAGAAATTTAATCTACATTTCCATTGTAGATAGAAAATTCTCGAATATTTTCTATCGCAATTTCTATTCTGTTTGTCCTGATCTGTCAAAAATAAATGAAAGATGTTGTAAGTATCTGTCCTTTATGAAATCGTTGACGTGTCTTTTTTACTCTATTTTATTAATTTTTATCTTAAGGACTGTACTAAAAGGATTCATCTAAAATTCATATATATTTCAAAAGAAAGTAAAACAGAGAAACTTCTGTCATCCACAGCAATCTTTTGTACGAAAAATCTAAATATTTATTAATAAATCTTCATAAAAACTTTGTTTGATTTCTTTAAACTGAAGTAAAGAAAATCTTATTTATAGATTCCACTTACTATAAAACCATATATTCAGCAGATTTAAAGTTATCCTCTTGAAAAAGCTATTTAAGAGAGAGAAAGAGAGAAGCCTTCCAGTCGCAATTTAAATTTCAAAACACAAAACAAATTAATAAGTCTGACAAAGTGACACTATTCATAAATTTTATCTGCTGAGAAGGAATTAAAAATGTTTTATTAAAGTGTGAAAAACCTATTTCGCATGTACAAATTTCCATCTCTTTGCTAATTACGCAGAAACATCTTTGCTGTTGAAAGTTTTAATGAAGTTTCGAAAAATAAACGAGTTAAGGGAAATACAAAAAACAAATCTGTCTTACTTTAAGATTTCCTGTGATTGAATTTTATTCTCGCCTCGTGTAAGCTGCTTTTGTCATCTGGCCACAATATATTGGAGCAAGAAATAGAAAGGTAAAAAATGAGGTAAAAAAAAAAAGAAATAAAGTAATTATAAAGTGAAGATAATATAAAAATTATGAGGTTGTTAAATAAAACACTTTATGGTTCAGATTGTCACTGGTCAACAAATTTGAACTTTTGCTCTGTCTGAAATTAGTTGTTTTTATGCAGTTTTTATTTATTTATTTATTTATTGCTGATTCCGAATGTAGTTTTAGATTTCCTCTTAGCAGGTCTTGTGTTTGAGATATTTGCATATTTCGATTGATGCAAATTTAATAAATTTTGCACAATATTATGCAAAATTGAGACATAAAACAATATCAGACTGATGTTTATGAGTTTTATTATTATTACTGTCTAGTTTTCTTCACATAAACGTTGTTTTTCAGATTATACTGACTAATACAGTAAAATAGTGTGCCTAATTTGCATAATTTTGATGTTTTTCTAATAATGTTTCTTGACGTTCAAATATTTCTGTCACACTAGTACGATAATATGCTTCAAAGCCAGTTTTTTTCGCTGATTTCTGATCTCGTAACTGTTTTCTTCTATCATGTCCAGTTTTTGAAAAAAGGGAAACTTTATTTTTTGGTCAAAAAGCCAGAAATCGCTTTTTATGCTACTTTTTGATGTACTTCAACTAAGGATATATTCTACTACCTTTTTTTCATTTTTTTCGATTATATATGTTGTTCATATTTATATATGACTGTTGTTGAATATGACACTGTTCACCTTTTTGACAATGAGGTACGTCCCCTTTAAAGAGCATCTTATATGAAATTTGTGTTACTAACGTACAAAGTAGATATTCATTTTACTCAAAAACAAGACATGATATAAAAAAACAGATTACAGATTTGAAATAAGCATAAAAATCTAGTCTAGAAAACAATACGTCAATTCAGGGCAACTACATTAATGTTGATAGTAGTGTCAACATTACTTCATGGGAAAATATGCAAATTAGGCTTACTAATTTACAGATAAATGTTAACAATATGCAAACCGTGACATTTATCTGAAGCAAATAGCCCAGTAGTCATTATCTTGGAAAATAAATTCAATGTGACACATATTGTATCTATACTTTTCATAAAATAGTACAAAACAGCTTAAATTTGCATAAACTTAAATGCGCAAATTTCCCAAAAACTGGACCACGTAGAGTAAAACGGAAAGCATATTCAGCGCAAAAAAACTCATCTAGAATCAACTAATTTCTGACCATTGTTGTTCAATGTCATTTTAAAAATTGCCGCTTTTACTTTTCTAATTATCGATCTATTTCCTCATTTTGTAATACATTTAAAAAAGAGATTATACCTTGATTTTTTACATAGTGGATAGTTATACGTAGATGTTATAACTTTAATGGAACTTGCTTTTCATTACGATTAAAACAGTCTTTTCAAGAAAAAAATTAGAAAAAAAAAAAAACGAAAACACAGGAGAAAAATAAATCTGAAAAATAGACACAATGGATAGATAATATTTCCATAGAAATAATTAAAAATGTTTTCTTAATGTGAGAAAAAAACATATTCATATGCACAGATTCCAATATCTTTGCTAATTACAGACAAACTTTTTTGAGGTTAAAAGTTTTAATGAAGCATTGAAGATTACCAGAGTTAAAAAAAACACAAAAAACAAGATCTCTGCTTTAGCTTAAGCTTTCTTGGAATTAAATTTGACCCCTCACTTCCTATTACGTATTTCATTTGTCATCTGGACAGAATAAATTGGAATAGGAAATGGGAATGCCAATAAATGAGATCATAAATAAAGAAAAACAAATAATAAAGGACATACAAACTATTAGGTGTGTTGAAAAATTTTATTAGAAAATTATGTTTTTATTCTTATATTTTCGACTAAATTACTAATTTTGAAGAACCGAAATATTTTTACTAAGGATCGACCGAAACAGGTTTTTAAGACCGTAACCAAAACTGAAACCGAATTTTGGGGATCTTCCTATTTTCGACCGAACACGAAAATGTCCCAAAAAATTTTAAAGTAATTAATAGATGCATAATTGATACATAATTATTAATTTATTATACTTGTTTAATAAAGATACATAATCATTAATTAATCATAAGTGCGGCGCAGGTTGACTCTCTGTGCCCCTGTCCAAAACTTTTTATTTTCATTTAAAGTAAAATATAACTACATCAATAACACTGAATGATTTTCTAGTTATACGAATTTCATCTAATTAAAAAAAGTTTTAGGTATACATACCTCGATTTATGTTTTATGCTGAGTTTTGTAAATTATTATCTGTTATACTAGAACATTCTCAAAGAGTATTCGAAACACTTCTGCGGTTTGAAATTAAAAATTTTCTATTACTGTTAAAGTCTGCAATTTTTAATGAGCACGTGAAAAGCGTCTTTAAAATTTAGTCTTGACTGATAATTATAAACAGTGAAGTTCATAGTAATAAGTAAAAAGTGTCTCATTTGAGTCGATATAGCTAAAATCAATGAGTAATAGTGAAAATTTCAGAAAGAAGAAACGGGATTTTTGGAATACAGATAGTTTCTGTTAAGTTTTAGTCCTGCGGATTTTCAGCAGCATTTTCGCTGAAAACGAATATTCGTTTAAACTTTGATTTTGTGCATAGACGAAACCGAATTTTCGGTCGATCTCTAATTTTTACAAAATGAATGTTAGAATTTACAATATAATCACAGCTTAAAATTATAAACAGGAATTTTGTAATTTATTCGCAAGTGGTGTTTCAATTTTTATATAAGTATTATTCAAAAGTTTGTTAAAAATTTAATTTTGTGTATGAAACGTTCTGGATATTTTTTATCTCTGCATTAATCGAGACCAGATTGGGCAGATTTTAAACGTACGTAATATTTATACAAAATAAAATCACATTCTTTTCCATTGCTTCTCCACCCTATTCAAATCGTATCTAATACTACGAATATTGTTTTGCTTTTTTTATTGTATTGCAGTTTTTCAACTTCAATATAAGGTACCTGTAGCAAATAACATATGTGGCACATTAATATTAACGTTTTAAATGTTGTTGGATGCAATATGTATACACACTTTTACGATATGAAATTCCGCACAATCCTGTTGCTGTTAATTTTCTTCGAAATCTTGGATTTCCAAGCGTAAATACGGGTTAGGTTCCCTTAGAAAGACCCCCAAGAAGGGTACTCCTCCCCCTTAGGGCCTATATCCCTCGTGTTGATAATTGGCCGTCATAAACACAACCAACCAACCATCCTGTTGCTGTTAAATTTTAGTCTGGAGAGTTCAATAAGTAAATCTCTTAAATCTTGCTAATCATGTAAATTTTAATCAATAATTTACTTTGATTTCATATGAAAGTTTACTGACTTCTTTTTACCAAAGACGTGTCAAAATATTCAGTGTCGAAAAATGACGACAAAGCCAATATCAGTTGTGGTTGGAACTATCCGCACATGTTAAGGACACATAAGGTGTCAGGTGTGTGCTGACAAATTTTGCGCGAGCGGTGCTCGTCAAAAAATATTAAGGGGTTGGTAACTTTTATAGAATCTCTTGTGCATGTGAATTACATCAAACCTTTTTAAGAACGATTTATGGTAGAAAGGCCTTCCAATTGTAATTCAATCTAGAAAACACAAGAAAATAAATAAAATCACAAAGCCACGCTATCCATAAATTACATCTATATAGGATGAAATAAAAAATGAGTTTTATTAAAATGCGAAAGAATCCTTCAAATGCAAAGATTTCAATATCTTTGCTAATTGCGTGGAAACGTCTTTTCAGTTAAAAGTTTCTATTATACTGCGAAGAAAATATAAGTTAAGAAAAGGAAATAACAATTCTGTCTTAATTTAAGCTTTCTTATATTCACACTTGTCAAACTCTGGCTTATTATAAATAAAGAAAAAATATTTTGAATCAGAAAATTTATTTAATTAAATGTGTCTTGCTTATATGTGATTCTCCTTTAAAATCTTTTTAATTTCATTCATTAAATAAATTTCTGTTTCAATATAAGTTTCTTAGTTTTTCAAAAAAGTTAGAGGTTGGCATATATGTTTATTTAAATTTGTTCTCACATCTTTTTTGTTGCTTTCCATTTTTTATCTTGGCACATTAAACTTTCATAGGAAATGAAAATTCTATTGGAATACTAAGAAATGAAATTTTAAACATAAAACGCAGATGATGAAAGCACTAATAAATTTAGAGATGATTTAAATAAAATACTGTAAAGATTTATTTGAAAATGACATTTTTAATTCTATAATTTTTGACATGCTGCTTAATTTTGAAAGAGAATTAAAAAAAAAGAGAATAGGTAATGAATAGGAGAATTTACTCTAGAATCACCGATTATTATTCTAAAATGGGGGCTTGTGTTTATTTCAAAGATTATTTTAAGTCAAATTGACATTTATTGTTGCAGATGAAACGCTCTTGAATTTCTACTTTCTTCTATCTTTTGAAGAAGAAAGTATTGGATTCGTGAAAATTTTCAAATTCCGGTTTTCGACAGATTTATACGTTTTAAGGGTCAGAGATCACGAAAAACATGTTTTTACAAAATGTTTGTCCGTGAAAAAAAATTGTGGTCGCTCTATCTCGAGAACTAATCAACGGAATTTAATAAAACTTTAGATGCAGTTAATCCTTGATATAAATTTGTGCTGATTACTTTTTGGTATAAATCGCCACGCTGCTATGCTGCATTATTTCTGATTTCCACAATAGCTAAATCTCAAGAACTAAAGTGCGCATTTCCAGAAAACTACAGATTCAGTTAGTCCTTGATATATTTTGGTTCTGCTAATGTTTTAGTATAAATCGCCCAATAGGTGGCGCTGTTATGCCACATTATTCATGATTATTGCAATAGCCCTATTTCCTAAACTAATTTCTGAATATTCATCAAACTTCTTTTCAGTTAGTCCTTGATATAATTTGATACTGGTAAATTTTCAGTGCAAATCGCCCAATAGGTGGCGCTGTTATGCTGCATTTTTCATGATTAACTCAATAGCTCTATCTCAGGAACTAATGCACTACTTTTTATCAAACTTCAGATTCAGTTAGTCCCTGATATAAAATTTTTGTTGTATTATGGTGTTTAATGTTTGGTGTAAATCGACCGACAAATGGCGCTACGCCCAATAGGTGGCGCTGTTATGCTGCATTTTTCATGATTAACTCAATAGCTCTATCTCAGGAACTAATGCACTACTTTTTATCAAACTTCAGATTCAGTTAGTCCCTGATATAAAATTTTTGTTGTATTATGGTGTTTAATGTTTGGTGTAAATCGACCGACAAATGGCGCTACTATGCTGAATTTTTCACGATTTCCACAATAGCTGTATCGCAAGAACTAATGCATGACTTTTCATCACAATTTAGGTTCAGTTAGTCCCTGATATAAATTGATCCTGATAAGTTTTTAATCTAAATTGCCCAACAGGTGCCACTGCCATGCAGAACTTTTCACGATTTTCAATATAGCTCTATCTCAAAAACTAATGCACGGAATTTCATCAAACTTCAAATTTAATCAGGAGTTCACGTAAGTTGTTACTGATTAGATTTTGATGTAAATCCCCTAACTGGTGGCGCTGCTTTGCTGCATTTATCAGGAAGTATTAACATATATGAGACAGAAGAAAATTTTGGGTTTGCCACATCCGACTAGTTTTTCTTGTATTTTTATTTTCTTTTTGTGCCCGTATCTATCAAGAACATATTAGATATGTTACTAATGTCTCTATTTAACACATTTTCGACTATTTTATGAATAAAATGTATTTTTACTGTTAAAGGAATACATCTACGAAATAAATCAATATTAGCTTTCTTTGCTTCTGCACATTTAAGTAGTAACACGCTATCAGAATCACATCTTTATCTGTGATATTGTTAAATTTTAAATTAGGGGCTCGCAAGCATAGTACACCAGGTCCATTTTGAAAAAAATATAAGATGGTCCGTTTGAAGGTGCATAATATCTATTTTATCCACTCCCACAGTAAATCAAGTCTGTAGAGAGATGATGGAGATATGGTGTAGAGAGATATGGTGAGTGTGAAAACTTTAAGGATAGGAAAATATATACACTTTTTTGATGAATTTCAATTCAAATGAAAAAAAAAAGTTTACTATAATGTGTATCATAAAGTTAATGAAAAGATAATGTAAAAGTCAACAAAATCCATCTGTAAGTATTTTATTACGAAAATAAAGTAATTAAAAAAAAAGAAAAAAGCTATTTCTGCAAGTGTAAAAACTTTAAGTGCAGCAAAATAAAAACAATATAGTAACGAAGAAACAAATACATGATATATTATGCAACCACCATTGCGTTTAATAACTGCAAATATTCTTTCATGGACAACATTATTAATTTTTGGCACAGTTCGAGACTGGTTTTGTACAACTAATCTTCAATCGTAGTTCTGAATTCTGAAGCTGAGAAAAAGTGTCTTCCATTTTTATAAACTCGTCTTTCTATATCTCCCCATAAGTTCTTGATAGGGTTTAGATCGGGATTTCTGGGTGGCCATTGCAAAACTTCAATATTTTTCTTCTGTTTTGTCTTTCTGAGTTTTGTCCCACGTG
Organism: Maratus speciosus; assembly: GCA_963932465.1. Lineage (NCBI taxonomy): Eukaryota > Metazoa > Arthropoda > Arachnida > Araneae > Salticidae > Maratus > Maratus speciosus. The sequence continues at coordinate 420,289,753 of OZ010791.1, forward strand.
TGGATAGGCGCGTTATCTTGCTGGTAAATCCATTTTTCTCCTGCAGAAGTGTAGCGACAGATAAAATATGGTCAGGAGAAGAGGTTTTCATATGCCATTGAATTAACGTTTCCTGAAAGAAATGGAAATGACCCTCCATCGTTGAACGAAAAGCAGGGCCCGTGTGATAATGGATCCTTCATCTAACTGACGTTTTCAGAATTTTTTTTTCTTTTCTCAAATCATGCCAATAATATTTCCAGCCATGAGGACCATCTAAGTTCCATTTATTTTCTTCGTAGAAAATAATCTACTAAAAAACAACTTTTCAAAAGTAAAAAAAAAGCCAAGCAAAAAAAAAAAAAAAAAAAAAAAAAAAAAAAAAAAGAAAAGAAAAGAAAAAAGGGGAAAGTTGTGGCTAAAAAATAGTGTGATATCAAATTTCCAAGCTAATATTATGGTACTTATTTAACATTTTTTATTAAAAATTTACCATATGTAAGTCGAGTACCTAAGTATGCGTTGATAGAAAGCCTTTTCTCCTTTACTAAATACATCATAAGTGTTTCTGAAAATTAATTTTTTTTAATTATGCATGATGGGCTTGGCGGCCATCTTTCCATATTTTACACAATTTTCTAAGCACACAAGTACATTGTTAAGATCGGAAATTCGAAATTGTTGCTAAAGCAAACATTTTATGCTTTTAATTTATGGAAATGAGTGCCTAGAAATTTGTGTCTTAAAATAAAGTTGAAGTAACTTCAGGTTTTATCTTATGATTCTCTTTTTTCGGAGGGGGTTAATTAATTAGTTAAAGCAGTAAAAATCAATTTGTTTTTTTTCTTCAAAATAAAAGACTTTCTTAATTTATCTGTCTGTAGCCAAAACTAGAAGTTCAAAATTCTTAATAATGCAAACATATTACGAGCTTGTCTGCTTAGAAATTTGTGTAAAATATGGAAAGATGGCCGCCAAGCCCATCATGCATAATTAAAAAAAATTAATTTTCAGAAACACTTATGATGTATTTAGTAAAGGAGAAAAGGCTTTCTATCAACGCATACTTAGGTACTCGACTTACATATGGTAAATTTTTAATAAAAAATGTTAAATAAGTACCATAATATTAGCTTGGAAATTTGATATCACACTATTTTTTAGCCACAACTTTCCCCTTTTTTCTTTTCTTTTCTTTTTCTTTTTTTTTTTTTTTTTTTTTTGGCTTGGCTTTTTTTTTACTTTTGAAAAGTTGTTTTTTAGTAGATATCAGTTCTTTTTTTTAAACAGATTATATATAATTGAAATAATTCTACTCGCTAAAATTAGTCCTGGTATAGCCTTTATAAGTAGGGAACAAACACAATAGTATACACTTTGTTTACCTATCATTCATTTTTTAGAGTAATTAATAATTTAAAAGTAAGGAAAGTCAATTTCTTCTTTCAAAGTATCAGTCTTTCTCAATTTATATCGCCTTAAAATTTTCTATGAAGGATGAAAATTTAGTAAAAATCAAATAGAGTCAAAATAAAATATATATTTACAGTTAGTCTGTCAGTTAATTGTTTGTTCTAACTTTTTTTTTGCTGACGGTTTTGCAAAATAAATTTATCTTTACAAATAGCTACGGAAAATCCGAGAATGAAGCCCCGCAGGCATCCAAAGAATCGAAGATCTGCCTAAAGAAGTAAATCTAGCAATTCTAGACATGATGATGAAACATTTTTGTTAAAAAAAAATCTAAAAATTTAAAGATATAAACTGTACATATAACTTCATCTTCATTTAGATCGTGTTATAGAGAAGAAAGAATAAATATGTAATTTTACTCAAGTCTGTTTATCCATACCTATTTGCATAAATGTGAGAATATAATTTCGTACAAAAATTCCCGTAAATTGATTATATTTAATAGTCTATTATTAAAGCCGCATAAACATTAGAATAAATTTTTTTTGCAGTTAAAAATTGCTTGAAATCTATAGTCTTATCATTCGTCAAATTTGTTATATGTTTTTTTTAATACCCAGACACCTTTTCTAAACTCTGACCAAAGATCACAGAAATACTGAAATTATCCAAATACTTATACCTTTCTATCGTATTTCTTTTTTTGAGTGGGGGGAGGGGTGAGGAAGGGCGCTTAAGAACTTCGTTTTGTTCTTAGAATTCTGAATTAATCATTGAAAAGATCTGCCTACGTAAGTCTTGTTGCAGAATTTTCATTAGGTAAGAGTTGCATCAACTTATACATCATGTGAATATCTTAAATTACTTTTGTAAAATACTAGATGGGAGCCATTGATATTTTCAGAGCATTTGCCTACATTTTAAACTTAAATTATTTACAACTATTCATTAATTTTCTATACGAATTAAAGAAGTCGTTGTTACCATGGCAACTGTACCTTTCACTATTGCTTGTTTGTTTGTTTGTTTTATTGAACACATATATATCAGATCACGTGAGGATCACGGCGGTATTTGAACCCGCCCCCACCTACGTTCTCAAGCGATTACCGGCGTGGTGTCTTATCCTCAGCCACGGTGGGCCACTATTGCTTTATCTAATACCCAGATACTCAAATTTAACCAGCTGCGCTTAGAATCATGCTCATAACAGAGTACATTTATATGTAAGAGTGGTGACACATATGCACAAGTCGTGTACTCATATTCAAGTTTTTGTCCAAAGTACAGTAACTCAGTTTTCATTAATAGACGTGGAAGATTTCGATTAAACTAACCAAAAAAGTTTAAAAACATTTGCTTTCTGATTTGATTTTATTCAAAATCGTCTTAACCAACCAGAGTTAATGTCCGGGATCCAGAGTGTTTACTGCAAACATAAAAAAAGTTTTCAAAAATGCAGGCTTTTGATTGATCAATCTCATCGCGCTAATAGCGTGAAATCTATCTTGATCCCGGTCTATTCAACGTCCTTTAAATATTCGAGAAAGCCTTGACAAGTCAGGAAAATATCACACAAAGCAGGCAAAACAAAGAAGAAAAATCATTCATTGGCTCGTTCATATCCACGAGCGAATGAATGATTTTGTTCCTTTGCTTTGCCTGCTTTGTGTGATGTTTTTGTGACGCGTGTCAAGACTTTCTCAAATATTTAAGGGGCGTTTGTTTATTTCACCACCATGAAGCTATGAAAGGAGAGGAGCAGGCATGTCAATCTTCCCGTGTGAAAAACTACATAAAGAAAACGAGTTCTTTCCCCCTCTTCTGCCCTTTTCTCTCTTGATTTTGACCGATAGCAGCCCATTTAGCAGTCTCCATAGCAAGATGCAGCTATATATGGCGGACGCAAGGGGGAGGGTGTTAGCGTGACCAATGACATAATAGGCCAGTTTATGACGTTTAAAAGTCACACGGAGTTGGATCATCTTTACACGATGATTAGTACAAAGCGGTGCGCCGATTTTTTTTGTGTCCATTGCCGTGTACAGATAATCAACTCCACACTTAGGAACAGCTTCAAATGACGTCATCTACTTCGAGGCAAACGAAAAAGGACAGGCTACCGCGGCGCTACAGCGTCTAGAATATATAGTGTGGAAATCCAATCAGTCGATCACAGCGATATCTGCAGGATATTTCCCAAAACTCCAAGACAATTTGGTCTAGACGCTGTAACATTTTTTTTAAACGTTTTATTAACTTACCTTTGACCTGTGTGCTTGGCGTCAAACCCGCTGTAATAATACGATGTTTACTTTGAAATTTGAAAATATGTAGCAGATGTCGCTGCGATAATCTCCCTGGATTTCAGCGTCAGTGCACATTTAAGGGATACACTTTTTAGCGGTTCTTGGATAGCAAATTTCCACATTATGTATTCTAGACGCTGTAGCGGTGCATTACACATGTCTCTTTCTTCTTTAAAAAATATCCTGCAGATGTCGATGCAAATGACTGTTTGGAATTCGACATCGTTGTACATTTAAGGGATTCAATACTTTCGCGCTTTTTTAAGTATTGCCGGGATAGTCGATTTCTACAACATATAATCTAGACGCTATAACGGAGCTATAGTTTCTAGAAGATATAGTTTAAAAATCGGCTTATTAAAAAAGTGCTAAAAATTGTATCCCATAAATGTTGAACGGGGCTGAACGACGAATGTCGATTACAGCGACATATGGTAATTCCAACATAACTATTTCAAAAGAAAATGTTTCGCTCAGAGAAGATCTAGAAAATGTTGCTCCCATCGACATTTGTCATTCAGTATTTTTCAATATTTATGGGATTCAATTTTTAGCACTTTTTAAAGAATTACTGGAATAGCCGGTTTTCACACTGTGACCGTGATCTAGGTAGATTTTTCTGTGTTATCGTAACGAGATTGACCAATCAGAAGCCAGAATTTTTGCTAACTTTTCACTGTTTGCAAAATTGTACCTGGATACCGGCCTATATTTCTAGACGCTATAACTGAGCTCAGGAATAGTACAGAAAGCAAACTCTGTATTTTGATACATTAAGGCCGGGATCTAATTAGGAACAAGTGTGTCTCTATAACGAAGTAGCGACATACGGCCAATAAGTGTTTATTGGTAAAAGTGATAAAAAAAAAATCGTTAAAGTTCTTTACGAGCATGCCATTATCGCCAGGTTAATGCATGCTGAATTATTTCCCTAGTCTAATAGAGATCGTCCATGCGCGTATCTTCTAATGGAGGATATTCCAAATATGGGTTTGAGGCTGAAAAAGTCACGTGGTACCGGTAATTTACCCAAAGAATTTCTAACTGATAGAAGGGAAACAGGAAACTACACTGTTAAAAATATCGTGAAAAATTACCTCGGTTCTTACAGGTTCTCTATTTTCTGACCAATGAGAACGCTACATAAACGCCTATGAAGCGTTCTCATTGGTCAGAATACAGATAGCCTTTAAAAACAGAGGTAATTTTTCACGATATTTTTAACAGTGTACTACTGCTTTCTCCCATGAACTGTTTCCTTGGCTAGCGGGGATTTACATTACGTAGACGGAGCCTTCCCTTCCTTACGCTAGACGTTCTTGCCTTGACCATGTGATCATAACGTAGATTGAATATCCTCTATTCAAGAAAGCGGATTGCCGTACTTTCGACAAAAGCTTGAAATGAGCATGTCTCCTGTGCATATATCACCACTCTTATGTATAAAGGCTCTCTGTTATGGTGTTGTTTCTGATACAGCTCCTAGAATACCTAGTGTGGAAATATGCTATCCAAACAGTTCTAAAAATTTGTATCCCTTAAATGTGCGACGATTCTGCTAAAATTTCAAGTGTCGATCGCAGCGACATCTGTGGGATTTTCGTATTACTATTATTACATTGTATAGACTAGCAATTTCTTGCAGTTGTAGAAAATATCCTGCAGATGCCGCTGCGATCTGCATATTACAGCAGTATCATTGCACATTTAAGGGATACAATATTTTAGCGCTTTTTTAAGTATTACAGGGTTAGCCGATTTCAACACTATATATTCTAGGCGCTATAGTTTCTGAGCGCTGTTGGTTAAATTTCGATATTCGTGTTTTAGAGTGAGCAATAGAGAAAAGTACTAAAACTATTGAAACAACAACTTCTTTAATATTGAAATGTATAGCAAAGGAGTTCAGAATCAATGCCTTAAATAGTTTCGAATACGCACTGTTGTTATGACATCAATACCCTTCCTGGATGTGGAAATGCAAAATTGTGTTCAACATAATTGGCCGCAATCTAGATAGATTTTTCGCTGTTAGCGAAACGAGATTCATTAATCAGAAGCTTGCACTTTTGCGAACTTTTCGCTGTTTGCAGCAATGCAGGCTATTGATTGGTGAATCTCGTTTCGCTAACAGCGAAAAATCCATCTGGATCCCAGCCTAAATTTCTGTAAACATTGCACTTCATCCATGGCACTAAGAAAATGACTCAAAACTTTTATGACATAGGCCGGGATCCAGAAGCAGCAAAAATTCTCAAACATTCTGACTTCTGATTGGTCAAACTCATTTCGCTAACAGCGAAAAATTTATCTGGATCTCGGCCATAGTTTTCTTCGATGAAATCAATGCAAAAGGATAATATAAAAAATTTTAAAAGACTTCTAAAATGATTTGGCGGGTTTATCGCTGTTTGGCATAATTTATAAACTTTAAAATTAATTAACAGTTTTTCGCTAATTATGAATAGAAAATTTGTGTTTTTAAAGCTGAATTTTACAAAAGCACGTAGATTGAGTAAATATCTGTCCAAAAATGCAATCCTTACTTTTTTATGTCCATTATTTAAGTCTCTACCTTGATTGAACCATAAATTGTGACGAAGAAAATAAATCGATCATTTTCAGTATCTCGACGTTATTTTAAAAAATCTATATCTCTGTTTATAATTAATTTATGAGGATGCATTTGGTCTCAAATTGAAGATATTTTCCATTGGGTCCTTCTGGTTTTGGTTTTATTTTTCTGCGATGATTGGTTCTTTTGATATGGGAAATTTTACGCTGGCATGTTTGGTTGATTTTACATGGAGAAGTTGTCATCAGTATAATAAGCAGTTACGGTGTCTTGCGTTTTATTCTTGGCGTTTGTTTGTTTGGCGAGGTTAGCATTTTTTTTTTCAGCTTGGCTTGGCAGAACGACCGTCCTGCTTGATATGCAGCTATTTGTCGTCCCCAGTCATCACGTGTCTTGAAAAACTGTAAATGCTGGATTTTGTGGCTAGTCAGTAAAGTCGGTTTACATAGTTTTGGTATGTATTGGAAATTCCGATATCGATTTACTGTATGTCAGATTGTTTTTTATTTTTGCACATTTTGAGCCCAGTTATTTCAAAAATTTCTTTACTTGACTATTTTCCAGTTGATTTTAACTTTAAAACTCTCCTTTCGTCTTTGTGTGACGAGACTTTTGGTCTTGCCCAAGCGGTTTTTTTCCTTCTTAACCTTAAAAAATTGTCGATGGCGGTTTTAGATCTTCAAATCTCTTTTGAAATAGACTTACAATACAACTCATTCATGATAATGCAAAAGATTCAACAGTACCTTTTTCATATTCGGTCAGTTTACTTGCTTTTAGCATTGTTATAAAAGTAACAAAACTCTTAACCCGGAAGAACTCGCTGCATGAGATTTTCTCTCACCGTCGTACTTTTTAAAGACACTTATTTAAATCATTTTTCATTTTAATTAAAATTTAAAAATGTTTTACAATTATTTTACCTATTTTGTGAATAAAAGTACTAAGCCAACCAAAAAAGATGATATTATATGAATGTAAAGTAAAAGAAAAGCAACTGGGCTTTCTCACTAGCGAGTTCTCCCAGTTAATAGAAAACGCCAGCAAAATCACTGTACAGGGGAGTTTTTATTCTGCAAATGAATAATAATTACACATGATATTTCTATAAAAAAATAGTAGTGTCCTTAAAGCTTTTACACAGGCAAAAATAGCGTTTTTTTTGCATAATTTTAATTTTTTCGCAATAAAAAGCTCACAGGTAAATTTTTATGACTTTTATATGAGTATTTCTACTTTATGATCAACATTAAATTACCATTTCAACTATCGTATTTTAAATTTATCAAAATTTTTACAGTCCTTAAAGCTTTTACACGCACTGCATAGGATAAAGTATGTGAAAACAGACTTGGTTCACTTAACTGTGGTCGTGTATAAAACAGATTTTTATGCACCTTCTAATTGGATTATCTTTTTTTTTTTTTTTTCAAAATGGACTTTGTATACTATGTCGTGAGCCCCTCAAATATGATGCTTCTTTAAGTATTAATATCACTCAGTTTACGATCATTGTTACTACAATTTCATAAATGTTTGACACGATGTTCTTTAAACAGAACTAAAAAAATCAGAAATTTTATTTATATATTGAAACTTTCATCGAGTCTCCTATTCACGAGAATTAAATAAAGTTTTTCAGGAAGTAATTTAAGAAGGAGAAGCCCTCCATTTATAATTCAAATTAAAAAATTTAAAAAATATATAATAAATCTGACAAAGTTACACTGCTCATAAATTACACCTGCATAGGAATGAGTAAAAATGGTTTACTAAAGTACAAAAAACATATTCGTATGCACGGATTTCAATCGCTTCGCTAATTACGCGGAAATGGCTTTGCAGTTAAAAGTTTTAACGAATCTGTGGAGAGTAAATGAGTTAAAGGTAATACAAATAATACTCCGATTAAATTTATTTTCACTTCCTTTTGCACATTTTATTTGTCGTCAGGCAAAAGTAAGATGAATAGGAAATGAGAATTCTATTAAATGAGGACATAGTTGGGGGAAAAATATGAAAGCACGCATAAAGTGTGATGTGTGTTAAATGAATGTTTGTACACCTCGTTATTAAAAATCCCGTTTATAGAAGCGTAATTATGTTCATGCTTCCAACTTTTGAAAGATATTTTTAAAAGCTAAATGAACCGCATTTTTGTAACTAATACGCAAATTTGAATTAGAGTTTTGTAATTTATACAGTAATACTCTTAATTTTTGTTCTATGGAATAAATTTTTAACAGTACATAGGAAAGTTAATGATTATGCATAAATGGAAAAAATAAGAGGGAGTGGGGAAAGTTAATGATTATGCATAAATGGAAAAAATAAGAGGGAGTGGGGATACAAAGACATGAAAGTTAAATCAATTTTTTAGGACACAGATTTATTAAAAAAATGCTTTGCTGTTTTCACTTAAGCCCTTTACAGAAATTCGTTACCTTTTCGCCTACTGTCTTAAATCTGAAAAAACAAGAACTACAGTATTTGTCGTATGAACCAGATAATTAAAAATCGAAATGTAGAATATAATTTCGTAATTTATTCACAAGCACATAAATAATTTATGTTTTTAAGACTATTATAAAACTGAATTTAAATTTGTCTTTGGAAATGGAAAGTACTCGATTTTTTTTTTAATTGTTTTCTCTATACCTACGCTCTTCAATCAAATTTTACGGATTTGAAAATGTCTATCAACATAACTTTAACCATCTGACATACTGAAGAGGATGTTTTAATTTGATCTTTCAAAATTAAAAATAAACACATTGTCGGAAAAACCCATCTATTCATACCTGCCAACCTTCCATTTTTTCCCCGTAGACTGTAGTGTAATTTGACTCATGTTAAAAATGTTTCGAATCAGAAATTTTTATTGAGAAATGAAACTAAAATAAGTTCCACTTTAAAACATGGAATAAAACAAATAAAGACGTATCAAATAAAACTGCCTTTTCGATTCGTATTTAACATGGGTCAAATTAAACCATATTTTACGGAAGAATAGTTGAAAGTAGACAACAATTTAACTATGTTTTCTTGTGCATAATGTGGAGGTTGTTTTGCATGAGATAAAAGAAACAAATCTCATACATAATGTGTCCATTCCTTATTTAACGAAAAAAAAAACCCTCAGAAAAAAATCTGAAGTTATCCCGACTCAGACTATTTGTTAACATTAATTTCTGTAAACATTGACACATATTTAACTCCCTTATTAAGACTTCTTCAATATGTACTTTTTCTGATTTTTAGGCGCATTCGTAAGTATATAAATACGCAGCACCTATAGTCGTCGTCTGGTCCGTCCGTCCGTCTGTCTGTCTGTCCGTCTGTCTACATATAATAGCGTAAAAACTACCCAACCGAATGGTTTGAAATTTAATATATAAGATTGTTGCAGAATTTTCTCAGAGCATTTCAAATTTTAGGAAAATCTAAACAAAACTTAAAAACGTATTAATAAAAGTTTTCTTCATTCTATTAAATCTTATCATACGTAATTAATTCAATGATATACCATGACATGTAATGATTCTAGTTTGCCATGGTGATTACGTCCTATTTAAGATGGAGTCATGTTCTTTCCGTATTACTGAATTTAATATATATAATCGTAATAAATTTTGTATTCATGCATTTTTACATACGAATGCAACAGCTATTGCACCAAGATCTAAATATTTATAAAACTAGTTATAGCACGAACTATGTATAATAATTCACAATAATATGTATAATAGAGATAGCAATGTATCATTTGCCACGTTTGACGTCCAAGTTTCTACTTGTTATATTTCATTTTAATGTTTTTATCGAACGGAAAATAAGTACCGAGTATTTTCTCATAATATATCAACTACAACACATAAAGGTGAAGTTATTTCATTAATTTAATGCATCTATATTTCTGCAATTTAATCACAATATCCAGGTGTTGTATTCAGTAAGGTAATGAAATCATACGGTGTTCCATAAAAGAAATAAATCTCATGTATAATGTGTACATTATATATATATATATATATATAAACAAAATCTGTAGAAATCCTGACTCAGAATATTTCTGAATATTAATTGCTATAACCACTGACACATATTTAACTCCCTTATTAAGACATTAAGACATTATACAGTGCGGCGCAAAAGTTTAAGCACTACGTAAATATTTTAATAAAAATAAAATTGTACAACGGACTGTTTTCAAATATCCACTGTCGGTGAAAACTATAATCATAAATATATATCTCAAATTTGGAAAAAAATTCATCCTAACAAAAAAAAAAACGTTTTTTGTGCTGTCTCAACAGTTTCTGAACAAATGCTATTTTATGGACATATCTCCTTAAACATGATAGGTGGATGATTGGCGAGACATTTTCCCTAGAGTATAAAGTGTAGCGATCCTTATAGGAGTTATATCAAAATGCCGAAATCTCTGCAGTTTTCGCCTGAAGAACTTGTAGAAGTTTGGATGCTGAAAGCTGACAGTTAATAAGTTTTGCAAATTTAGTTTATTTTAAATCGGTCTAAATGTGGTATTTATAGTGTTTTGCAAAGTGGAAAACAATTGAAAAATGCATATCGCTCAGAAAGGTCGAGACCACACTTCGTGAGGATGGAAGAATTAAAAGATTGGCTGTAACTAGCTATTTGTCTCTTAATCAGATAAAAAATCGGCTTGGATCAAAAATATCACTTGACATCATACGCAGACAAATAACCAAATCAGGATTCATCAAAAAGCAAACATTAGCTCCTACGGCTTTTCTGAAACAGTGTCACAAACAAGCAAGACTTCAATGAGGAAAACAGTACGTGTTTTATCGCGACCAATGGATTGGTGTTAATTTTTTTTCTGATGAAAGAAAAATGGAATTTGGATGGTCCAGATAGCTTCTCATTCTATTGGCGTACCTGGGGAAAGATTTGAAGAGCATATTCCGCAGGCAACAACGTTTTTGTTCACTCATGGGGGACGCTTTTGGCTACAATGGATAAAGGTCTCTTTGATACCTAAGTGGCAAACAAAATTCACAAAATTATCAGAAAATTCTGAGTGAGCATTTGTCAGCTTTTTTGAACTCCTAGTGGTCTCAACTGGGTCTTCCAGCAAGACGACGCATCGATACTCACTTCCCGTCGCACAGAAGAATAGCTTAGATCTCAGAATATCACTGTGATGAACACTCAGCCCAGATCTCAATCCGATAGAGAACTCTGGGGTATCCTCTCACGCGACATCTACAAGGATGGTCAGCAGCAATACTCAATGCAAAAGCTTAAATCAACGATCGATGAAACCTGGCACAAACTTGCTCCCAAAACCTTCCATACTCTCGTATTATCAATGTAAAATCGCATATTCGATAACACCAGGTGTAATGGAAAGACCATAGACTACTAAAGAAATTTTGTTCTTTGTGAAATGTAAATATTTTGTTTTTGTGCATAAACTTTTGCGACATCACAATTTCAGTTTTTTTTATAATTTAGTATTTTCCTTACAATAAATTGTTTCCGAATTCGAAACATGAATTTGTAATCCATTTCTTTAGATACAGTAAAAATTTCAAAGCATTTCATTGTACATATTTCATTTTATAAAAACATTTAGCTTGTGTATAAACTTTTGCGCCGCACTGTAGTATTAAGATTTCTTTAATATGTACTTTTTCTGATTTTTATACTTTATTTTAATGCATAACTCAAAACCAAAATTCAGCACGGAGTATTTTCTCATAATATATACCAACTACAACATACATAGGTGAAGTTATGTTGCATTTATATTCGTAGAATTTAATCACTATATCCAGGTGCTGTATTCAGGAACGTTGTGAAATCCTGCGTTGTTCCATATATAGCTTTCGTAAATATTCGTGTGTAATGCATTAGTCTACGTTGCTTTAGATGTCTAAAATTTTCGAAGCATTGTGTGCATTGCATGTGAATAAATACGATACTTTTATGCTCCTCCGAAATATTTTCTAATTATAAAGTTTTGTGGAGTTTTTTTTAAAACAAAAATTATCTCACTTTTATATTTTCTTATCAAAAGGAATATTTACTATAGTGATATTACATTTTGCTTGCAATACATGATTTTACACTATTTATATTTTTATTAATGATTTATAACCCAATGTAAATTAGCAAAGTGCATTAGGAAAAATTTAAACAATTTGCTTGTAGTACAACTCGTACATCTCTTAATTTTCTGCAACAATTCTATAAGAATTTGAGTTATGCTATTATATAAACTTCTACGGCATTCGAACCAAAATAAAATTATCTTATTTTTAAAATTACTTCAATATTAAAAGAAAAAAAAAACATAACCTTAGCGATACTCTTGAGAATAAACTTATCAGATAGTGAAGCTATATTGCACAATTATGAATTCATATAAGCAGATATTATATGAAAAACAAATTGTGCTGTAAATTGTGCCTAGTACCCAATTATTCAGAAATATAACTGCTATGAATAATATGTGAATCACAAGGCTCTATACCACTGTTGGCGAACCTTTTTGAGTGTGCGTGCCAAAAATTTAAAAAATATTATGTACCAACATTCTAACGTGCCAGAAACATTTTAACTTAAATAAATCAATAATTTTTATAGAATTTTTACTTAACCCTCAGGTGCAAGTAGTTGTGTTTCTGTTTTGTCGAATTCACACAGGAATCTTCCAAAAAATATTATTCCAAAATAAGGAAAAGCAATTTTATGACCTTTTTCCCACCAAAGTTAGAAAAGTAAAATTTAATAAAATTTTTTTGGTTCAAATCTTCATCAATCGTAGGGGGGGATATAATACATCTCACTGCCCCTTCACTCCTTAATTCTCGCTCCCTAGATATTCACGGTCTGTGTGTTTCATTCAGTTTTATTCAGAATGTTTGATTCTCACCAGTTTTAAAAAGTATTGTAATTGGCTTTATTCTGATATCATTTTTACCTGTCATTAAATAAGGTTCATATTTCTTTTCAAAAAAAAAAATGGTAGCAATAAGCAATCTGAGTTTCTAAACCATAATTTAATGCGACCGTTAAGGGATTAAGAGGATAAATATTTTTACATTTACACTATTGGGTCGATCGGAAAGTCGTGTCGTGTTAGGAAAATCAGTTCGTACTGGAAAATTCTGCCCGGTAATTATTAGACATTGGATATCTGAATCAATGTCTAATAATTAAATGACAGAATTTTACGGTACGAATTGATTTTCCCAACACGATAAGACTTTCCGATCGACTCAAAAAATTCTATTCCTAACTTAGCTATTATGCGGCGTTTACTCAATAATAATAACCATGTCTAATCGAATTCCATATCAATTATCTATAAAAAAGCTTTTCTTTTATTATATACTTCTGAATCAGATCATTTTTAGTTCTTCAGGTAGAAACAGGTTCAATAGATACCTAATTATTTACATTAACAGTTAAAATTAAATTTTCAAAAATAAAATCTAAATAAAACCTAAAGTAACCTAAAACCCTAAACCTAAATAAAACCTAATCTAAAGCAGAAGCATGTCAGTTAAAAATATTACTCTGCAAACTATCTCTTAAAATCCAATTTTCAAAAATAAAACCTTTTGAAATATAATAGAGAAGCAAAATGATTTGAAAAATACTATACGTTGAATAGTGTGGCGAGAAAATGATGCTACAGGGAAATTTTCATTGAGATTTATAATAAATTCATTCATTCAAAAGTAACGGAATATTTGAAAGAAAATTACATGCCTGTTACACAACTATACTTTTTGTAATAAAACTTAAAATAGATAAATCTCCATAAACTGAATATATCTAAGTTTTCTCGCGTGCCAGAGAAGGTTTCTTACGTGCCAACTTCGGCACGCGTGACATAGGTTCGCCATCCCTGCTCTATACAATTACAATGTTTGTGAATCACGAGTGTCATAACAGACATCGTATTAAAAAATTAATTAAAAAAATTCTAAAACTAAGTTATGGCGTAAAAAATTTTGCCATATAAGTAGACCCTTTACATAAAAATGCGCTGTTCTTTGCATCGTGTAAGACACACTCTGCTTTAGGAACAAAACTGAGGTGAGTTATAAATGAATTACAAGCCTCTACAAAAGGTAACATTGGGAATCATTGGTAAATCATATTACAATCAATATGTTAAGAGAGTAATAGAAAATGTCCAATAAAAATTATGTTTGGACAAATTTTCAAACTAAAACAACCTGCTTTGTAGAAAAAAAAACAAATTAAAGTGTAAATTTATAACAATAAATCTCCTAATATTTTCTGGTTAACACACAAGATCTTTTTTTTTGTGTGTTAATGTTGAAAACACAAAATAAAATTAATAATCTTATGCATTTTAAAAAGTATTAGAGGTTCACCATATATTTGAGTTATTCACCTTATAATATTTTTTGAATTTACTTGTTGTACACAATTTTATGATTGTTATTTCACGAATTCACACAAAAGAAAAAGAAATATTTATTATTTATCTTAAAAGAAAATAAAACATATTTGAAGCAAATACGGGAAAATAAAGGAAGTGATTCGACAAACTGACAATAAAATTGGTAGAAAAGTTTCGAATATTTAATTGATATATTTCTCATTGGCAAAAAATATTATGAAACATTGAAGATAATAAAAACATTTTCTTGATTGTAAATATTAAAAAAGAGTATTTGATTTTCTGAATCCTCTCTAAATTTTCTTTTAAATGTTTTTAATTATTTGAAAGTTAAGTTTTGGAAATCTGTCTACTTGTGACATACCAGGCAAGGTTTCCACTTATATATTCAGTCATTTTCAAAATTAAAGTCTAAAACACTTTTATTTAAGCTAATTGGGCGGAGATTGTTATAGAATCTCCTTACAATTTGTCTAAGAGTACGCTACGAATAAACAAGTTCACTCACTAGCTCGATAACTAAGAAATATTAAACATTCAACTAACATAAAATTTTCCGATAATCCAAGTCGATTGCAACTTTCACATTCCAATATGTTGTTCTAAGCTGCAAAGCAACGATTATTCAAGTCCACAGCATTGACTGATTATAAAACCTTGGTTGTCAAAATAAAACTGATTTATTTAAACTGGCATTACTCTTACCAACTGGCAATGCTTACCACAACTCTAAATTTCACATCCACGTGGAACAAATTTCTTCTCCAATCCTCTAACGCAGGCCTAATACTCCTCTGAGGTAGGATTCGACCCAAATCCTCTTACGCAGGTCTCATCTGGGTCACTGGTGTTGAACTCCACCGAAATCCGAAGACATTTCGCTTCACCTGTTATACGCTGCAGATTGAGCGACGCAAGCTAAATTTGTATAAAACCACAGCGAAAACACGAAACCTTAGATTCGAACCAAACACACCTGGGAAATTTAGAGTAAAATAAAGTATAGGGGTCTCTGTCGTGCACACAAGTTAAATGTTTGACGTTACGTTCACATTCAAAACACTAGAGACTGTCTATAAGTGAGTTGCCTGTCCACAACATAGTTACCAGCTCTATTTCTAATTTTTAGAAAAATGTTTGGTTAGCTCAAAATGTGAGCACATAACTGAAAATTAAAAGACTATATTATTTACTATAAATCGTCATCCATAATCACTCATAAAATGAGATAACAGTACAATTTATGAAATATTACCGTTCTATATGGTAGTTAAATGGATTATGCATTTTTAAATGCGATAAATATTGGTTTAAATCTTATTATACAAGATTTCAGGTTATTCAACTAACATTTTTTTCCTTACTGCTTATCCCTCGTACTATGCAGTAATATTTGTAAAAATATTCATATCTCAACTAAATTTAAATATGCCATTCATATCTACACTGCTCAAAAAAATTAGGGGAGCAAGCAAAAAAGTGAAGAGAACAGTGCAAGACAGCCATGTATGGGCAATGGGCATAAAATGCATAGTACACGTGTATGAGTGCGCAATACAGTAAAAAAGATGCAAAAAAAATGCAAGGGAGCTTTTATTCTTTGAAAAGATGGAAAGAACATCAAAAGATGGTTTAGGGCAACAATTTGGTTTCGTGTAAATGATTAAAAAAAAGTATTGTTTAGAAATGATGCGCAAGATTTTTAATATGGCGCGTGGTCTTCTCGAACAGCTAAGACTGCTGCATACCTGTTTTTCATGGATGCGATGAGGCTATCGATAAGAATTTGGGGAATACTGTTCCACTGCTCAAGCATTGCAATTTCCAAGTCCCGGACAGTAAAACAAGGAATTGGTCTCGCTGCAATGCGTCGTTTGAGTATGTCCTAAACATGCTCGATCGGATTTAGGTCAGAAGATTCTGCTGGTCCTTCCATACGCTGCATTGTTTTAACTTCAAGCATGTTTTCCACAAGACGAACAGTATGAGGTCTGGCATTATCATGCATGGAAAAAAAGAAATCACTAATTGCTGCAACATAAAACACGGCATGAGGTCTCAGTATCTCGTCTGTATAACTTCGGACTGTCAAAGTGCCATTCCGAATGATATGCAGGCCTGTGCGTCCATCTATTCTGATTCCAGCCCATAGCATCAACCCACATCATCTGTAATGTTATCTTTCACAAACGAATGTGGGATTATTTTGAGTACCTCTTTCTCTCCATGCCAAAACACATCTGATGTCACATACAGACTGAATCGGGACTCGTCTGTAAACTTAATTTGACTCCAACAATGTTACCTCTAAACTCGATGTTCAGTTGCCCAACTTCTTCGGGCTGTGCAGTTTCTTGAGATCAACGGATTACAGACCATTGGCTTACGTGCATTGAGACCACCATGATGAAGCCTATTTCGGACTGTTTGACTGGACACCCTTGGTCCTGTGGCCAAGAACAACTGTGTTTGCAACAGAGTAGCACTACCCGTTCCGTCTCGAAGATCTGTTAACAGGATACATTGGTCATCAGTTTCTGTACTAGTAAATGGCAGATCTTGCCCTTGTCGACGTCTACCATTCCAAGTGGAATACCTTGGAATCGATTCCACAGTCTTGCACTGACACTTCTTGCTTTTTCAACAGCGTGCACTACACTTTGTTGTGTTTCCCCATATTTAACTGTCCCGATAACACGCCAAGCCATGGATTCCATAAATCACATTGTTGTGACATTTCCAAGTCACCTTTTCTGAAAACACAAGCTGAGCAATTGAATTTTACTAGTGAGACAGTGAAACAGACGTTTCTGCAAAATCCCGATTTTCGCACTTGTCTCCTTTTTCTAGTTTTTGACGTCATAATTTAATTTACATTTGAAGTTTTATTTATCTGTTTTCTACTACGCTTTATATTATGGGTGTTTTATTTTACGTCACTTATTGGTGTAAATATTTGCGTAATTTCGTTAAAACCATGTCATCCCCTAATTGTTTTGATCAGCGTATTTCAAGATATCCATGGAAAATACTAATAAATTTTATAATTCATATAAATCAAATTTGTAATATATCGTTTTATGTTATCTTTTGAAATGCAAATTTGAGAAATTTCATATTTTATTCAAATGGGCATTGAAATTTTCCTAATAGAACAAGATGATGATGATGCGATGTCACTCCGATGTCACAAATGCTCAGAAGCGTCTCAATAACAACGGTGACAAAAATGTGACAGTTCAATTAGTCACATTCTGATTCTCAGATTTGCCATCATTTTGTGACTTACTATGAAGTCGCTGTAACCTATTGCTTCGCATAACGACTACAAAACAACATCAATTGTAACACGTCACAAAACAGCATGTAAAACGTGAATTTTACCTCACAATGACTTTTTTGCCACTTCAGATGACGCCAATGCGGACAGGAAGAGTTGCATTTAGGTCACGGTGCAGTCACATGTTGGTCTCACACTGGTTACGACAGTACTAAGGTTAGTATGATAATCGAGAAATGCAATAATAAAATGCACGTTTCGAGACATTCAATAATGAAACTTTTAATTAAAACTTCAGTCGAGACTATTGTGATTACTTCCTCTGAAATAGCTAATTTATTATGATTGGATCTCTAGTTAAATTATGTACAACATGTTTTGGCTTACAGATATTTTTTTTCATTGGAATTACTGAATTTTAATGACGAAAACTCTAATATAAAAATGCGACAATATAAAATTTATTTTTATTATAATGGTATATATCGAAAAATAAATATACACTAATCTTTAAAAATGATATAAGTATAAAGTTAAACTATTTTACATGAAAATGAGAAAAAAAAGTCAGTTACTATGTTTTACACTCGAGTCCCCCATGAACATCTGTACTATTTTATACAATGATACTCGGATTACAATAAAATTTCAATTTGAATGATGTGTTTTAAGGGAGATTTCTATTGATTCAAACACAGGAAACCATTTTCCATTCTCCATCCATCTTAACGGATTTATTTACTGAAAGAACTTATTTCAATTTATTCTTTCTATTGTATTTCAATATGGTAAATCTTTAAAAAATCGCATTCTTTTGAAAATATTATTGGAATGAAAATTTATATTTTATGGATATATGTTTATTATGGCAGTCATGTAAAAATATAAAAATATATAAATAAATATATAGGTTTTTTTTTTTTTTTTTTTTTTTTTTTTTTTTTTTGTTTTTTTTTTACGAAAACTTTGCAAATGCATTGCAAATAGTTTATTTTTCTAGATTTTTTTTTAAAATGATAAATGGAAAAGCAATACACTTACTTTTTCTCTTTATGGAAAAGTCACATCAATTTATGTCATACTCAGCTGTTTCTTATAAATATTCACTCTGATGCATCCTTTTAAAATAAAGTAGTCAGGATTCAGTGACTTAGAAGATAACTTTTCTTCACAAAGTCAAATAAAGTATTTCAAAAAGTTATTCTTTTTAAAAATATTTACTGAGAAAACTTTTGCCTTTTTTAAGAAAATGATATGTAATAGCATTTGGCAATATTATTATTAAATGCACACAAAAGAGTCATTATTACACGAGTTGCGGCATTTCTAATTTGTTTAATAAGATTCCTTATAATACCTTTAAAAATTATATTTTTATTTATTTATTTATTTATTCATTGTTATCGTTAGACAATTCGCACAAAAATTAAATCTAGAATTATTTTTTTAGAATATTTATAAAATTTTAATTTAGTAAATTTAAAAGTAAATAATTTTAAACAAAAAAAATCGTAAGAATATTTAAACAAGAAAGAAAAATTATGCCTTAAGAATAGATTATGAAACACTTTCCTACACTTGCCAAAACTTCTTAAGAAAACTTCTTAACCAAAACTTTGCTGTTTAATGAGGTAAATAAAAAAAGTTCCCAGTTAAACTTATGGCATTGAGCTCACAGGCTATTCACACTAATTGTATATTATACTCTTATTTCAAAGAATAATGCCCTCGAAAATAAATGAAGGGGGATTAGCCCCATTTCCATCCTTTATACTTAACCAATGAACCTCCAAATCTAATGAGGGAAGCTCCTTAAAATAATAAACCGGTATACCAAATTGGAGCAAATCGAATAATTCTGCATAAAAACCCATTTATCTAAATTCAGGGGGGGAGACTATCCCCCTTTATACTTAACCAATGAACTCCCAAAACTAATGAGAGAAGAGCCTTATCAAAATGAACCTAGAAAAAATATTTGAAGCAAATCGGATGTTTCTATCAAGAGTTATCGTGTTACGTACATACGTACATACATACGTACATACATACGGACGTACATACATACAGAACCGGCGGTCACATTAGCTCTCAGGCTTTGATAGCCTGTGAGCTAAAAATATAAAATCTTAGTAAACATTTTAGAAACCTCATAACACATTTGAAAATCAGATTTCAGCAATTACCGCCCATAGAGGAAAAATAGTTCAATTATTTTGTGCAGCTCTGTATTTAATCTAGAATTTGTAAATTTCTAAAAAAATATACTAAAACGTAGTTTACTAAGGAAAGGCATAATAGGTTGAAAATTCACGTTCAATCAGTTTCTATTAATATACAGAAGCATACTTGGTTTCTTTTGTACAGCCTTGTATATTACCAACAGACTTTTATATGCGCTACATATTAAGTTAAAATTTAATTCAGGTTAAAACAGAATTAAACCCCCTCAAATCACCCTCCCAAACATTATCATTCTTAGGATGTCATGTATCCAGTTCTTTATGTGCCCTCTATGTGATTTTATTTATATTATACAAACATTTCTTAGTATACTAAATATATTTCAACTTAAAACTACATAACTTAATTAAAAGCTGTTTTTAAGCCACTTCAGCTGATACATGACAATGCTTGCGAATTCTTTTGTGAAGCCCTTTATAATGATCTATTACACTTATACACACCACATACAAAGTAGAAATTTATTTAAATGCGCACAGCATGAATTAAATCGCATTTCCAGCACTTATGGCTGATAGACAGTGTATTTCAGATACAGTACTCTATCCGAATCTTTTGCGTGTCCCTGTAAATGAACGATAAACGGTATGCACCTAATGTTATACAACAATTATCATGTAGTAAGCCTTAGTATTGTACATCATTTTCATTATATTTGAAATAGTGTAACAAAACTAAAATACGCTCCACACACTTCCCCGTAAACCATTATGTAGCGACATTCTTTCGTGTGGCTCTGTAAATAAATAGTAAATGCTTTGCACACATATTCTTTAAAATGCATTTTTCAGTGTACTATACGATTATAAATTTCATTTTGTTTGAA
This sequence comes from Maratus speciosus, assembly GCA_963932465.1. Classification (NCBI taxonomy): domain Eukaryota; kingdom Metazoa; phylum Arthropoda; class Arachnida; order Araneae; family Salticidae; genus Maratus; species Maratus speciosus. The sequence continues at coordinate 420,310,810 of OZ010791.1, forward strand.
ATTATCTGATATCGTTAAAATGAACTTGGAACAATTTCTTCCCATGGTAATGTAATGGAACCCTTTTAATTCTTCCTGTAAATAAACTAAAATAGCTACGCAGTATCATTTTCAATAACGATCATGCTATAGTAAACATCAATAACACATAGCAAAATCAGGGCAATCCGAGTATATTTATGAGATTTAAAGGTCGGGTAGGCGGACAGACGGCCATACAGACAGACGGACAGAAATCATAAAATCTTTTCAAATATGTTGGAAAATGTTAAAAAAGCTACATTTTTATTATTTTTATTATTTTGTTTAAGTTTTTATATGCTGAAAGTAGTAATATAGTTAAAACATGGCTGATAAATTTCCTCATGTAAGCAGAAACGTTTGCGAAAATATACTGTTGCCTGATTAGAGTTTTGTTCACCACGGTTTCAGCAACTTTTGTCCTGTTTCTTCGAAATCATTAGGAGATGAACCAGCCCGAAATATCTTAAACTAATAGTTTTAAAAAGCTTGGAATAGAAAATATTTCTGTATCATCCGCCTATGATAGCCTGTAAATTTTTAAAAGTGAACTTTTCTGAAAATCACAAACTTAAAAATGAAACTTTTAGTTCGAAAACGTTGCTGTAAATGACTAAAGCTTTTATTTTTGAGTTTCCTACAAGTTCTGTTGCAAAAAGATCCTCAAGATAACGAAATAATTTCAGGAATACTGTTTAATTGTAATGATTTAAGAAGGTTCGTTAAATTTTCTTAAAAGTAAAGCTGCACCATGACCACCAAATGCTTCAGTATTTGTAATTTGCTATTTAGTATTAAGTCATTTGTTTCCGAGAAAAACTATTAAAGCTAAAATTCACTGCAGAAAAATCATGAAACACATTCAAATTGTCAGAGAAAAAGAATCAATTTAAATCAAAGGCGATTCTTACGTCTCCTATTTGTGATAAAATGACCAATTTTAAAAAGGTTATTGTTTCTGAGAAAGCAATACTTTTTCAAAACAATGCAAAAAATTAGGGTTAGGTACTTTTTAAATGTAAAAAGTTACAAAAACTTTAAAGATTGTTATTTTAAAAGTATTAGACGGATTTGTTCAACATTTGAAAGGAAAATTTTTACACCCCAGTGTTTTAAATTTTATAAAAATTAAATAGATTTAATTTTTATTAATTTTAACTTATAAGCAGATGCACTTTAATATTTAGTGAAATAGTGTCTGAATGAAAGGAGCTGCTTTCTAAATAAAACTTGCACCCTTTTTAATAATAAAACGCAAACATTTCATAAAAATTATTCGGAAATATTAAAAAAAATATATAAATAGAATTTGAGAATTATGAGCTGTAAGATCAAACTAGGATGTCATAGGATGGCACAAGTAACTGTGTAAATTACTAAATTTTCATGGGAATCTGGCTAGTCATTTTCCCTAAAACCTGCGCCGAAACTGAAAAATAACCATTGTTTTGAAGGCGAATGCTTAAAACATAAACACTTCCTGTACCATATACGGAGACAGCTGAAAATCCTTTTGAAATAACTTTTTTTCTAAAGCAAAGCATAGAATGTGGTTTTGTTTAAAGTATTAGGTGCACAAAAAGTTTAGACGCTTTAGAATTTTCGTATTATTAAAATCAAATGAAAAACCCATCTGAATCGATATAATCACCATTAGATTCTACTAACCTTTGACAACGCTAAGTCAGCTGATGGAGTCCGTGGCAAAAAATATGGATATGTTGCTGTCGAATACCATCCGTAGTTCATCGATTATTTTTCGCATGTCATCTTTAGCCTGAAGTTGCTACTTCACCAACCTGTTTTGTGGCGAGAGAAATAGGCGGTAGTCACATGATTCAACGTCCAGTGAGTAAGCTAGATGTGGTAAAAATTTCCACTGTACACCGCTTATGGTTGGTCAGGCCACTGAGCTTCTATGTGCCTTAGGCATATAGTGCTGTATTATCGCTGTTTGAGGCCTATATCCAATGTAGTCTATTTTTTTTATTTTGTTCTAAAAAATGATTTAAATGAAGAGTAATGTTCGTAACAACAGTTTGTCTTTGTTTTGATGTTTTCGTAATGTATGATGCTCTATTCATCTCACCCAATACTGAACGTTAGTTTTTTGTTATATTGAAACTTATCCTTTTGTGCACCTAAATCTACTTTCAGAGAACGATCCACTGTGTTGATTTCTACAAGAATTAGCGGGCAACGCATAATTATATTTTGGAAAGTTCCATGTATTGGAAACAAGTAGAAATTTTTTTGTGCATCTAATATTGCACATCAACTTAATATTATTATATGTAGAAAAATACAATCCGTTTTTTCGTCGATTAATAAGTATTTTACCTTTTTGAAGATTTCAATCTGTAAGTGGCGTCTTATCAGTGATTCTGTTTTAAAGGAGTAAAATGAGTGTGTTTCTGAAAATATTAATATTAATAAACAAGTTTAATGAAAACTAATTTTTTCCATTTCCTTTAAAATAAATTAAAAGCTTTGATACATCCATTTTTTAGAAAGTACTTATCTTTTATTTTAGAGAACACTTATCTTTTGTGTTACAAAAATACATCCACATCTACAGCATGTTTAAAAACATTTTTCAGGGAACCTGCATGAATCTAATTTTAAACAAGTCAGAAATTGAACGTCAAACGTGGCAAATGAGGTGCGTTCGTACTATAACTAGTTTTATAAATATTCAGATCTTGGTGCAATAGTCTTATGCAAAAATTTATTAAGTTTATTTATATTTAATTCAGTAATACGGAAATAATATGACACCATCTCAAAAAGAACGTAATCACCATGGACACCTAGAATAATTAAAAAAAAAATCATATGATATCATTGAATTAATTACGCATGATAGGATTTGATAGAATAATTCCATGGCAACATAGAATCCTTACCTATCATGGATATCATTGAATTAATTATGTATGATATGTTTTAATAGAATGAAGAAAACCTTTTTAAATATATTTTTAAGTTTTGATTCGATTTTCATAAAATTTGAAATGCCATGCCAAAATTCTGAAACAATTATATATATCTTACAAACCATTCGGTTGGGTAGTTTTTGCGCTGCTATATGCGGATAGACAGATACACAGACGAACGGACCAGACGATGACTATAGGTGCTCTTATTTATATAATTACGAACGCACCTAAAAAAAGGAGAAAATAAAGATAAAAAACCCATATATATATAAATTCTGTTTTGCCTGTTTTTAATATTTAAAAAATATGTTATTTTTTGTTTAATATTATTATATTATGATTTTTTTTCAAACAAATTAATTGGTTTCTCAGAAATAATTTAATTAAAAATGTGTTAAAATACGTTTTTAAGTAATAAATATTGAATGTCAAAAAAATATATTGAAAAAATTACTTTAATGAATAAAAATTGTCCGCATAATCGGATGTTATGTTTCTAATGTAGAAATTTAATTTTTATATTTTTAATAATGATTAAATTTAAATAAATTCTAACCAGAATACCTTAAAAATACAATACTTAGATACAATAAAAAAAATCATTTATTATAGCACAATATCTCACCCACTTAATATTTATATATATATGCATTTCATCCACCCTTTGATATGCCTTAAATTGTAAACAAAATTTTATCCTTGCATTTTGACAAGTTTATTTCCTTTTCCTGTAACTTCACATTTCTAATAAAAGAAACTGAGAAAAAGAAGAAAGGGAAATATTAAAGTATTCTCTTTTCTTTTTTTTTTTTCCTCATCTGTTCTTTGTAACTCCATTTCCAAAGAATAAATGATTACGTATGCAGCATCCAATCTATACTTATCCACGTTCTTTTTTTTATTTTTTAAAACATATTCGTAGAGCGTGCTACTATTATTATGCTTGAAAGAACTGAAACAATCGCATATTTTACTACAGTTTTGGATGAAATCCAAGTCATAAGACAGAACACAAAAGCAAAAATTGATCGAAAAAATTGTAATTCCGAAGGTTTCTGATAAGAATTTACTTATTAGTAGCAAATGCAGTTGAATATAAAGTATTTTAGGAGTACAAAAAGAGCTAAAATAGAAGTAAATAACAATAATATTAAAGTGAAATAATACGTGACTCATTTCAAAACTCAATTCAAGTAATTATGATATATTTTTATTTATTTATATTTAATCAAATATCCGGTTTTACAAAAAAATATTGAACAATCTTCCATCAACCGTCAGCATAACAAAAATGCTTTGTGTGTGTGTGTCCATCATATAATTTATTTTCTATTTTAGAAGAAATTATATACCATTTGACAGGACATTTTATAGATTTTAAATGATTAAACTGTTTAATTATAATATTGTGACAAAACACAATATTGTTGACAAAAACTTAAAATTTAATTTATTTTTTTTTATTACGAGAAAATAAAAAATATAATTTCTATAAAAAATTGTTTTTTAACATTTATATATTAATTATGCATTATTTGCTTAACATACATATATTATATTAGGTAATTTGCACCATTTAAATTAAATGAAAATTTTAATAAAATATTTTTATATTAAATCATATGCTATTTTTTTGTGGTGGGGGGGGGGGGAACTATAAACATTTTACTTTATTTTCAAAATATTTGCAATTTATGAAAAAGGATTGAATACACGTTTTATTTATTTTATTTTTGTTTATTTCCTCCTACAATCATGGAAAGTAATTTTTTAACATTATCTTTTTCCTACTGAGACATTTTAAATTCTTTGATCTTGAACGTCTTAAAAACGGAACAGATCTCTGAAAAGGGAATATCTTGCCATCTTTTAACCCGTAACTGAAGAAATGAATTTTCTTACGCGTTCAGCGATAAATTTTATTTTCCTTTTTTGCCTTTTGTAAACAGCATTGGAATATTTTTAGAAACGCAATATATTCTGGAAATCATGTAATGATAAAATAACTACTTGTTTGTACTGAGGAATGATTTTATACAAGGAGAAAAAAACACATGATAATCAGAGGCAAAGAACAACGCGGAGTCATTCTGATTCCCGTCTCCAGTTATGGGTTAAAAGAATCTCATTACCATTTGCTTACATCCTAGTAAAATCATCCAAAACTCTAAAAGCCTATACGATCTATATAGTTCTTGAAATTAATAGCTATTTTTTTTAATATTTTAAGGGGACCAGGCAAGTGAATTTTGGGAAAAATCGATTTTTACTTTTTTTTTTTATCATTAAATAGTTTAAACTTTTATCTTTCTAACGATGTGTCACACACAGCTTAATGGCCATTTAAATCTTTAATTGACTTTTTCTCAAAACTTGGATTTTTCATGTTTGTGTTTCTTTTTTTTAATATCTATTAAACTTAAGAACTCAATTTTTTAAAATGCTTTAATTATGTTATATTATATAATTTAACACATGGATTTAATGATTTGTTTAGAATTATTTATTTTATGCAGTGCAATCTTACCAAAAATGCTAATTTAAAAATGCATTTCAATAAATAATTAATAATTAATTTTCTGGTTCACTTAGAAAGAAAATGGTCTGTTAAAATACGTAAAGCATGTTACTCAAACTACTCTAAAAATTCTAGATCTCTATACTTCACCTTTTCCGAGAAAAAGGTACATAAATTTGGTGTAATTTAACATGGCGTAGATACAGCTTACCCTGTCCCCTTAACTGTTTAACTTTTAGTTTCATCTTAATACATTCAAATAGTTAAACCGTATAGGTAAAACCGTGAACGAACATTTCAGAAAGTAATATAATTTACTACTCAAAATTTATCTATACGATCTCATCGATCGTAATAAAAAAAATTAATAAAGCAATATGATTTGAAAATAATTTATTATTTCAATAAAAAACAAGAAAATACTTTCGAGGCAGTTAAAAGAATCTTTTTATAAAATTTTGGATAATAAAAAAATATCTAAGAACAATAAAGAATAGTTATTGCTTCTTTTAAAGATTGGCATGTAAACAATATTTATTCCGCTGAGATTATGATAAAATAAATACCTTAAAAATATGAAATAGGCAGTATACATTCATCGAAAAATTTAATAAAGCAATGCGATTTGAAAATAATTTATTATTTCTAGAAAAATCTTGAAAAAACTAGAAAAAGCTTTCGAAGCAGTTAACAGATTCTTTTTATAAAATTTTGTGCAATAAAAAAATTATCTAAGAACTATAAATAATAGTTATTGCTTCTTCTAAGTATTGGCATGTAAACAACATATGTTCCACTTAGATTATGATAAAATAAATAGCTCAAAAATATGAAATAGGCAGCATATATTTTAGAAAACTGTTAAAACTCATACGTATAAGGTAACAATAAGTATTATGATTGTAAATAACATTTTTAGGTTAAATAATTATTTTTTTCGAAAAAAAAATACTCTTTGATTTTAGAGCATGATACTTTAATAGTATAGGAGAAAAATTTATTATCTACAAAGAAAAATAAAACAAAGATGATATACATAAACTATTATAAAATATATCATGAATGTTTCATGTTTCGGTAGAGTGTAAGTTTATGATCATGTGACCATTACATGATCACATTATCATTATGATCATGTGATCTGTGAATCATACAAATATTCACAGAGATCATGTAAAAGTAAATGTTAAAGCTGCATTATTTCATTAACTAGATGAGATTTCTGTAACCATGATGTTCCACAGAACATATTGTTTATGAATAAATGCTCAATAAAAATGAACACTTTTGTGTTTTTAAAATTTTAGGTAATATTCAATAATGTGAAGCACTTTCTTTGTGTATAAAGTATTATAGGGCATATGTTATAAATATGAGTGAAGAAATACAACTTAAAACCAGTACATAATAAACTAGTATTGTTATGTGTTTTCAAACTAGCATTGTTATGTGTTTTCATGCTCGAACTTTATTACTAAATATACTTTATTACTGCAATATTACTAAATATTATAGTACTATTTTTATTGGAATAAAAGCATTTGAAATATGTACAGTTTGTTTGAAAATTGCTATAAACTGACAGTGACAGAAAGTCTGATGAAACAATTAAGTCTTTCTGCAAGAAGCAAATATTTTCAACAATGCATTTTTAAAAGGTTTAAAAAAAATAAATTCAAATTTAGAGTATAAAAATGATTTATTTTTTTTTTTATTTATTTAATGTCATTCATAGCTGCCTTTTTTAGACTACATTTTCTGAACAGAAATTTTCGTTTTACTTATTATAGGAATTCTACGTTTAAATAAGATGAAAACAATTATTCGGAGATACTGGTATGAAAGATTTGTCAGCAATGATCATACAAATATTCACAGAGGTCATGTGAAAGAAAATGTTAAAGCTGCATTATTTCATTAACTAGATGAGATTTCTGTAACCACGATGTTCCACAGAAATGATGTTCTTTCATTAATTATTGGTAACACATTTAGTATTTTTACTGCGCTAAATGATGCTGCTTAAAAATAATAATACAATTATTATTATATGACATTCTATTTTTTTAATCAATTTTATAATTCTTACATAACTCCATATTGATTAAAGAACTGATAGTGTTATCTTTACGTTGAAGAGTTCTTTTCAGTTATCCCAAGATAAATAAACACCTTTACATAGATAAGACTGGAAATTCATTTCTATATTGCATATGTTTATTTTTTATCATGAAATTTTCATCTAACATCTTCAGGAGTTCCAAAGAAAAGAAATAAATATTTTTGTATTTTAATAGATTATTTTGTACAGTAAAAATTATATGGCAATAAGTATAGATGTAAATAAAACTGTTAACAAATACTATACATATATGAAGTTTAATTTAATGAAAACAAATAATTTATTACAATATCTGCATTTCAAGACTTTTTCAACAACAGAAAAATTCAAATGATACAAGGTGTTTCAAACCATGTATACACAATTTATTTGGTAATAACTAGCATTGTATCTCAAAACATATTAAAAATTAGAAAATTTCAAATGATAAAGTGTTTAAAGAAAACGTAGTGAAAATGCAAAAGCAAGGAGAGAGTTTTAAACAGATCCTTCTAAGTGACTTAGAGTATCTAAAATAGGAGATAATTTTGGGGGATATAGAACTGTTGAAAACATTCACATGCAACCATCGGGAAAACCGCAGACATAAACAATACCTACAGAAACCCTGGCAGAAATGTATGGTAAAATTCACAGAAAACAGTTCGGCAAGCGGCTCAAAAGTGGACTTTCTAAAATAAGTTGTCATTGCATTTTAAAGTGTTTACTTTGGTAAAATTACATTCTAAGATTAATGTATGTCATAGTTAGTTAAATTGCAAAAGCGATTTAGGAGAGAGTTTTAAAAGATCCTTCTAAGCGACTTAGAGTATCTAAAATTGGAGATAATTTTGAGGAATATGGAACTGTTCAAAATATTCACATGCAATCATCAAGAAGGCCGAAGTCATAAACAATACCTACAGAACCCCTAGCTAAAACGTATGGCAAAATTCAAGAAAACAGTTCGACAAGCGACTTGCAGGAGAATTTTCGAAATTAAGTTGTCATTGCATTTTAAAGCGTTTACATTGGTAAAATTACATTCTAAGATTAGTCTATGCCATAGGTGCCAAACTCAAACTAATCTTTCGTAATAGGTGCGTTAATTTGACCCTGGTTTAATACGTTTCGAACCAGAATTAAAAAAAAATAAATACGTTCCAGGTAGAAACCCTGAATTAAATAAAGATTCATAAAATAAATTTTCTGCGTCTAATGTGGATAACTCGGATCAAATTAATCCAGATATTAGGGGAGATTAATGAAAGGTTGGCAGCTATGGTCTATGCGCTCAATGAAGATGTTCCGCACCTATGAATGTAGTTGGTAATTCCTTTTTTGAGGCATCCTGAAAATTGTTAATAAATGTAATATTTTAAAGAAAAAATTTCCCATTTTTATTTGAAATATTTTTTGTTAATGACTAGCGCATTTCAATGCAGTGATAATGAAACGTTTATCAAAATGAAAACAAAAAATTCAGTCTTAATCTAAATTCTTATGCTAAAATTAAAAGTTATATATTTTTCGAGAACTATGAAATTTATTGAAAAAGGATTACTTTTGCATAAAATGCATGCTTATACCGTATAAATAACATCTATAGTGGTTATTGAAGCACTTTTGATTACTTATTAAGTATTGATTATTATCAAAATCTTCTTATGAAAACATCCAGTAGTTTTCCATTATTCATTTAAACAACTTTATACACGGTAGGAAAAATATACTGCCATCATCTAGAATGAATAGGTAGTCAATTTCCAAATCTCTAAATTAGAAAAATAGATTTCCGAGTTATGTGAATAAGGTAAACAAAAAAACTGAATCGACAATATCCAGTCTATAGTATTCTAGGTGATGAAACGTTAGATTATATTATGAATCGTTTGAATTGAGAGAAGTTTTCAGTGGATTTCTAGAATTAATTCATACACTAGAATTATATAGTTACTAAAATGCACTTCTTCAGTTCTCATTCATTTGCAAAGATTTTTAAATAAGTTTGACTAGGATAATATAGAAAAACGCCCTTGAATTTTAATAAGGATAACTAGAACTTTCTAGCAAAAGGAACTAGAATTTATAAGGGTGACATGGAACTATTTTTCTAGAACCATTATTTATTTTCTAGCTGCCAGTGGCAGAGTTTTTTTTTCAGTGTAGAGTATTCGAGTAGGAAATTAAATGATGATTCAATATACAGCGTGTCTATAAAATGTCTGATACATTCTGATGTTTAATAATTCATAAAATAATAAAAAATAGATTAAATTAATAACATAGATTCAAAACGTGTTATGCTCTTAGTCAATGAATTTCCACATATGCCCATTCTTTTTCCCCTGATCTCACAGATCCCCTGGGACGGAGCAAGAATGTCTCTCTGAGACGCTCAACATCAACATCACTTGTGTAAGGACGTCCTGGACTGTTCTTATTTAAGAAACGTTTAGTTTCTAGAAAATTCTTTTTCGCTACAAGATTCTGTTTCTCGATAAGGATCTTTCTGGTACACTCTTCTGTATTTTTTTGTGTTTGCGTTATTGATTATGGTTCGATGAACCACCATAAAGTCTGTGCTGTATCTGGCAAGAGAATTTTCACAATTGGAAATTCATTGACAAAGGTCATAACACTTTTTGAATCTGTCTAACCATTAATGTTATTAATTTAAATCTATCTTCATTATTAGGATTCGCTTCGCTCATCCTCTACTAGGCTAAACAAATTACATTTTGTCGTACACTTTAGAAAAAAAAACTGTTCAGTATTTTGACTGGAAATTAAACATAAAAATAAATTATGATCTCTAGATTTGCACAATAATTTTTTTTTTACAGAATAACCTTAAAAAATTTATTATTTTAATTAATTTATTATACGTGTTTTTCCATTACGGACGCATTTTTGCAAATAAAAAATGAAACACGTATATTTCGAGAAGAAAAAAAATCACGGAGTTAATCATTATACGTAGAATCATGATTAATTAAATAGTTTCACGATTCCTTTTATAAAAATTTTAAAACACCTTTTTTGTGGAAATTATAGCATATTTTTAATGAATTAAAATTTGTGAAAATTCAATTATTTACATTCAGTTATAAAAGTATTTTTCTGTGTTAAGATCTCCAATACACAATTTATTCTTATTATGTGAAATCATTTACGCAGACGATACTTACGCATTTAAAAAAATTTTATTATGATTTTTTATTTTTTTTCTAAAGTGGCAAAAAAAGAATGTAAACAAATTAAATTAATTGTTAAATTCGTTATATGATAAATAAAAAATTCCGCGGAAACTCTTAGTTATTTGGTTGAATTTATATTTCTAAAATTAAAACGTAAAATAACGGTTCTAAACGTAAAATAACGTTTTTGCTTAATAAAGATGAAAAAATATTATAAAAAATATTGTTTCTTTCAAATATTTGTCTTATTAGATAATGTTTCGCGAATCCAAACAAAGCATGGTTTTTGCTAGTTTTATGAATTATTAAACATCAAAATTTGTCAGACATTTTACAGACACTGTACATATACAGAGGGTGTTCACACATCTTTGAAGGGAAGAATTTTATTTCTGATATGTTCCGCGTGATAGCAGTTTTCTTGAACTATGGTATTATGTCTTGATTTACAAGATGAAAGAGCTTTTATTAAAATATCAAGGTTGATTTTGTTCCAGACCTCGCCTACAAGAATTTATAGTTCATCAAAAGTTATGGATTTCTGATTATAAAGATATTGTTTAAAAGTCCAAATACACAGTAACCCATGAGAGACACGACGGGGACTTCGATGGGATGCATGTAAATGGAATAGCCGCAATTCCGGTTTTATTTCTCGTTTTCACCTGAAAATATAGCAGTAGATTTAGAAGCACGGCTGGTAGCTTTATCCTGATAGAACTTAACACAATGCAGGTTGTTTAGGTAAAGTGATGGAATGTCTTCTTTTATAACAGGTAGTAAAACGTATTTCTAATAGTAATCCCAGTAACGTTGGACCTTTTTTTTTCTATTTTCCTTCTTTCAAGGTGGCGAGTGGTCAGTGAAAAACACAGTCACAAAAGGTATTAAATACCAGTATTTTGTTAAAGACGAATTCGCTTTCTTTAATCCCTTTATATTATTCGAAGTATTTTCTAGAAGGAAATACTGGTACATTTTTCTTTTTTTGGCTGTGTTTTTCCCTGACCACTCGACACCCTGTTCCTTTAAGTTTCGCATTATAAGAGAATGCATCAATAACCATAAAAACTTTAGAAAAACTTTTCTTCTTTTCTCTAAACTAACATTTTAGGTCTTTTTTCCTCTGCTGCGGTAGTAAATCGATTTTTTATTACCATTAGATATATCCAAATCTCATTAATGATAACTGCACAATTCCCTTTTCACGTCACGACGAATAATTTTCATACAATAATCTGCACATGGTCTTACGCTGACAAACATGTTTTCGCAACATCATGTTTCATTGTTTAGATAGTTTTAAATCAGATTTTGTAATTTTGTTTACAGTTCCTATAGTAGTTTTGTTTATATTTCCTATTGTTAAGCCTCTACAGATGTTTAAAAATTTTGCGGTGATTGTTTGGGGTGTTGTATATTCTTTAAAACATGAGATTCGACTTTATATATAACAAGCGGTGAATGTTGGGTATGCATTTTTGTTGCATCTCCGCGTACTTCAACACTCCTTTCCTTTTTTATTAATTATGTCACTTATTGTAAGCGTAGGAACATTATAACAACGATTTTTTTAAATAATAGAATAAAAGTGTTTCTCTTCTTAAAGCGCAGATACATAGTTTTGAATCCATTGTTTATTTTCCAGCGACATTTTAAAGAAAAGAATATTTTTAAAGATACACACGCTACTCTGAATTGATATCAGATAGTTTTCTTTTGTTAAACTTCTCTGCATTTTTAATTATTGTGTTTGTAAAATAAAAATGATAATAAATATAAATTTAATCCTGTTATAACACATAAAACGTTGCCATGAAAAATTATTTAATTTTCTAAAAGGTCTAGAAAAATTAAAAATACAATTTTTTTTAAAAAGTGTTTAGCTTATTTTATATACAACCCGGCAAAATAATTTTTGCATAACAAAACAGCTACTGCTTGATTAGTTTGACTGAACGTTTATCGAAAGAAAAAAAAATTAAAAGTGTCATTAAGTATCAAATTAAGTGTTTCTGAGTGTTTTCAAAATGATTCTAAGTGTATTCAATCTCTTCAAATGCCAAACAAATAAGCTCTTGATCGTGAGAGGTTTACTATGAGGAATTTTCAAGTACATACTACTTAAACACTGGCACATTGCTTCAGCGTCCGAAGCGTGACTTAAAAATTTTCTTTTAGACGCACATAGTTTTGAAAAACGCGACATTTAGTGATCTTCACGCAAGCCGTTTTAAAGTTAATCCAACAGAATTTTTAAAATAAATTTAACCAATTGATGAACAATATATACGTATTTGTTAAAAAAAAGCATTTTGCTGTTATTTAATTTCAGAATTCTTTTCACAATAATTTTATAATTTTCGGTATTTGTTTTCCTATTTTCAATATTGTAATTTCATGATCTACTGTAAACGGATTAGAGAAATGTTAATTACAGAATATTATCAATTTGAAAAGAAAATCTCTTTAAGAATATTGTGTTATAAATAATATAAACTGCAAAAATGTTCGTAATTAATCCTTTTATGCTTAGCGTCCCATTTTTGGGACGCTTCGAATTTTAATAAATTTGTATAATTTTCTTCTTCTTTATATCATGCAAATTGTATGAAATAATTATCTATAAATGTCTTCATCTGTTGCCTAGAGATGGCAGCATAACTTGGATATTTATTTGCTCAAATGAAGGATTTTTTTCGGAGTTCATAGATTTTTCGATTTTCAAGATGGCGAAATGTAAAAATTAAGTTTATTTATGTTTTTTTCTACCAAGGATATAAATAAATAACTCGTAATCTTAGCTTGTAGACTTCTTTGAAATACACGTTTTTTTAAATTGTGAAATTATATGTTCAAGCCCATTTTTATGCATTTTTGTAACGTACAAAATAAAGTGCGCTAGACACGAATGGGTACATATTTTTATTATCCATTTAAGGGACAGTTATTTATGTAAAATTCTTTTCAAGACGATTATGAAACAAATTGTTTTAAAGCCTCGAATTCTTAGTTCATTATTACTAATACTTATAATGCTATTAGTCGAAGTAAAGAAATAAATATATTTTTTATTAGTTCTTAAAAATACTAATTATAGTATATAATATACAATTTAAAGCTTTTTTTTATACAAATTTAGACCAAAACATATATCTATGCATATTATACTATTATAAATGTTATGCATATTCCCATATTATTACGTTTACATTTTATTAAATAGATACAAAAGATTTTAGCGTAATTCATTTAGCATTTTTCCAGTTGGTTTTGCAACATTTTAAAGGGATTTTACCAAAAACACAAATTCAGGCACATATGGGTTCCCGAAAGCACTCGCGCAGGTATATGTCATACCTAGAGCTGTCTTCATTCTTTCATATCTCACGCCCCTCTTTCGTTAAATGTGTCAAACCCCGTGTAGCTGAGTTAGAGTCATCCTCCTGAGGGAAAAGAATTCTTTGGAAAATTCCAACAATAGTTTTTTTTTATTATTATTGTATCCAGTGGATGTGAGATACATCCTTGTGACTTCTCGAATCAGTCTATTTTCGGGCGTTGATTTCAATGTTTAGTTTTCTTTAAAGCTAACATGGCAAAATATCTAAGCTACGATGAAAACCAAGGGCAGAAAAAATAAATACTCATGCCAAAAATGTGACAAGTACGTATGTATGGATCATATCAGTCTATTTTTATACAGAATTGCCATACAAAATGTAAATGCATTAAATTGTAATAAAAAAAGTGTTTATTTGTCAGTTTTTATGGATTGAGTTTTTCAACATTATTTTGTTTATTTATTTGTTATGGATAATAAGTAACTTCATTACATTTACAGCTTAAAATACCAATCGGGTATGAAAGTACCAGTCGCGTGCAAATTTTTGGCGCACCTTCTCGTGAGTAAACGCCTTGCCGAAAAGTAGTATTAGATGTGCAAGATATGCGCCACCGATTTCAATTCGATCATTTTCTATTTTAAATACAACAAAAATTCAATTTTGACAGCATTAAAAAGAGCAATATAAAAGTATTACACACACACACACACACACACAAAGTCTATCATAAAAAAAGATCGATTCGCTTTTATTGACAATGCTATAAAAAATTAATCCATATATAACGTAAATATACAATAAAATAACAAAAAAACATTACTTTCGTCATATCGTCTTATTATCGAATATAAATGAATGTTTCGAATTATGGAACATTAAGAATTGCTACAACTTTTGCCGACATCAATTTTTCAAACGACAGCACCCACTTTTCACACCTTGAGTTATTTTTATTATCACAGCAGGGAAATATATATAGTTTAGGAATTTTACTTAAAAAATCATACAATCAGTCAAAGTTTCAGGATGCTAATATTAAATCTACCTGCAATATTTAATTTTTCTCGCTCTAAAAAACATTTGAGTGAAATGTTGTTTTTTAGTCAGATTCAATGAATGGAGTAAAACATTATTTTCGTATATTTCTTTATTAAAAACTGACAAACTGCGTATTTTTTATTTTTATTTATTATTATTATTTTTTTTTTTGAAATATAAAGATTGTGTCAGGATTTTGGAAAGATTGATTGTTTTTTACGAAAGGATTCTTTTTTAAACCAAAAAGAGAAAAGACAACTAGTCGGATGTGGCAATCCTAAAACTTTCTTCTATCTCGTATATGTTAATAATTCCTGAAAAATGCGGCATAGCAGCGCCACCGGTTAGACGATTTACACGAAAATCTTATTAGTAACTGTGGTGGTTGGAGGATAAAAGGCGAAGTATATTATCATAGTTTTTTTAACACTGAAATAATATTAATCTTCCAATAATTATATCTTGTGATCATTAAACAGAATATAGTATCGAGTACACTGAGTTATGGCCACAAAAGACTACGCCGACATGACCATCTTTATTGAAAAATAGTTCGGTAAATGAATATTCATATATACTTCATAATCAAGAACAAAGAAAAGAAAAAGAAAAAGCATTACCTGAAGTTGGCTAAAATAAAACAGTGGTGGATGCATTAATAAAAAGAATGCACTGAAAAATCCAGCTTCGAAATTCTTTATTTAAGAATTTTCTTGAAAAAATATATTCACAATGGAATCTCTTATGATTAGATCCTGTTTTTTTAGGATGAGTAATATAAGATCGTTGTTTTCAATATGCATTTGTCATGAGAACAAGATAGTAAAATTTCCTATCGGGGAGTAAGGAGGTACTTTTCTTAAAAATCAAATCATTTATATGAGTTAGCAGCAATACAAAAGACGAAACATAGCACCAGTCAAAGGAAAATAAATAACTCTCGCCACACAACATCAGCAGGTTCTATCCACTTAGTATTATTAACGATCGTCGTTGCATTCCCGTTGGTGGAACTGATATCATCCTTACCTTAATCAGAAGAAATTGTATATCCCATTAAATAATTACAATTTAAAGAATTTCTTTCATTATTTTTGCTTTCGCTACACATATAAGATTCTTTTCAAAAAATGCAAGCCACTGCCGTCCACGCCAGTAGTAGAAAAAAAAACAAAGTGAGTAAAAAATGCGCACACTCGCCGATGCTGGAGGGACAGGGGTTTGCCATATTAATTAAAATCGCCAATTGGCAGGGACAAAATACAAATAGAATCTTGCATTGGCATAATTTGTAATGTTATAGGATATGAAAACTGGTTTATTTGGATTAAATTTGTATAGATTTTTTTAAATAAGATACCAATTAGTAGTAAAGTGTTACAATTTTTGAAATTACGTATTAAACTGAATTGAATTTGTTTGGCTAGGGGAAGAGCTACAAGAGGAAGTGACCTTACGTTTAGAAAGTTGTAGAATGTTCTCGAGGATTCCTTTACCGGAAGTTCAGATTTCAAAACTATCTTTATCATTTTAAAATAAAACGAAATGTTACGTAAGAAAGAAAAGCTTAAAGGGGAACCTTTAAAAAGGAAGGAATTAAAATATTTTTTGAATGTGAATTTTTATATTAAATGAATAAATATTAATAAAATATTTCTTAAATTAAATTAAATAAAAATATGGCGGTGGTTGTAAGTAACCACAACATAATACTCTGGCCTCCACAAGAGAAAATATTGGTGAGATGGAGAAATTTGATAATTTTGTCATCGAGTCAATATTTTCTAATCTATATACAATACACATACAACTTCAAATAATAGAAAACAAATATACTCGTAATGACAAAAAAACCACAAAAGATAAATGAACTATTAAGACTCATATGAATACCAATAATAATTGTCCTATTTGACATTCAATAATAAAAAAAGAAATAATTTATCGCCTTACATACAGTTCTCATGTTATAGTATGATAGGTTATAAATATTCAAATAATAAACAAAATAAAAATAATAATAAGTTTACATTCTTCTAGCAAAAAGTATACAAAGTCTTTCAAAATAAAGTTGCTAAAAGTCCATTCACTGATATGTGAAATAGCAAGTATAACACTATAAAGTAAGTTCACTATTCACTAAAAGAGTGAAAAAAGAGGTTGTAATAATGTACACATAAACAAATAACATTATACGATACAAATTGGCAATCATATTAATAATGGCTTTCCATCATTCGATATAGTACAATATTAGTAATAAAACATTTCTATTTTGGAAAATAAATAGCAATAATTAGACCTTTGAATCACAACTGTATTTCTAGTCACAGTCGTTGAACTACATTTCAATTCTGTATTAACATTTTTATGAGAATAATTCTTATACAGGGTGTCTCAAAAGGTCGTCTACAAACTCAACATGCTGGTATGTTATAACATGAGGAACAATATTTACATAGGAACTTGTGTTCGTAAATGCAAAATGCGACCGCTAGAGGACGATGAGCACAGGTGTGGAGAGGAAGAAAGAAAGGATATCGAAAGAGATATTAATATGACTTTCATTAAAGACAGGCGTTACAGGCGTCTTGTACACCATGGGCTTCATGTGTTACATATCGACCAGTTCTGCGTTACTAAACCGATTCATTCTTCTCCTGCAACGTCATCGTCTGGAATTATTACGCTTCCCACTCTCCCGTAAGCCTGCGCTCATCGCCCACTAACGGTCGCAGTTTGCATTTTCGAACACAAGTTCCTATGTAAAGCTAGTTCTAAATGATATGACAGACCAACATGTTAAGTTTGTAAACGACCTTTTGAGACACCCTGTATAAATTCAATAAATTACTCATTTGAGAATTTTCTCATAACAAAATTCAAAATGTAAGCAAAAGGTCAAGAGAGAATATTTAGACTCTCATTAGAAAAAAACAAACAAAATAACCGCCATATATATATATATATATATATATATATATATATATATATATATATATATATATATGTAGCACTTTCTAAGAAATCAACTTTTCTTAGTTGTATAACTTTAATATCGTGTTATTCTACAGCAACAACAATAATATTTTCAAAGTAAATAATGGCAAAGAGGAGATATTTAAGCTCTCAGAAAAGTACATAAATAAATGTATCATTCTACCATATAACTTTAATAATATTCATCTTACAAAAACTATCTTACAAAAGCTAAATATCTTATTGAATATGTTTAATTCAAATTTTCAAACATTTGTAAGTATAAACATGTGATTTTTTTACATGTAAAATACATAAGCATTTTTTTAATGTAAAAACTTAAAGCAATGTTTGGATCTAATGTATATAAATTTCATATACATAAACATATTTTCAATTTGTGAATTTTCAAATAGTTACAGAGATTAATGTATTTTGAACCATTTTACATAATACACCAATATTAATAGTATATTAAAAGTATTAGCATGCATAATATTTATTTTTTTTTAGATGTTAAAAAGAGGTTAGATGTTAGAACATGCAAGAATTATAATTAAGGTTAAGTATCATTTGAATTATTCTAAAAGTCAATATAGGGAAAGTGATGACATATGTACTCATATTATAGGGTAACTCCGGTAGAGTCGCCGCATACGGGATAGATGCCGCACCCCTTGTATTTCTTGTAATTATCCATAGATGATCGTCAAACGCACAGTATAGGTGCGCAATGAGATTACTTTAACCAATGTATAGCGTGAATCCCATTTCGATGTTTACTTGTAGAAGTACAATCCTTAATTTGATGCAAGTGCATGATTTCACTGTGCAAACTTTTAAACACGTGATGTTTAAATGCTTTTCATGCACTAATTACTAAATGCATGCATGATTTCGAAGTAAAAACTAAATGTAGCCTTTGTATAGAGTACTGTGTGTATGTTTACGACATTCCCCTTAGCGATTGCAGGTAACTGTGATGGCTTATGTCTGCACCATGAAAATGGGAAACATGTCGCTCTGCAATTCCGGTATACAAGCCGCAGTTTCTTTTGTACGGGATGATTAAGTGTTATTAACTTTTCCTTTTCTTTTTGCACAGACTAACCATGTTAGGCATGTTATCAAGTTTTCTAAAACCAAAGGAGAAAAAGGGGGAAATAAAAATTAAAAAGGGCAAGAAAGATGCAAGTCACGATGATAATAATGAAAAATTGGATTACGCGTAACGCAGACGTTCTTTGCAAACTACTCCAAGAAAGAGGACGTGTAATTAGTTGTATTATGTGTTTAAATGTAGTAACATAAAGACTGTACTTTTTCGACACTTTTTCTGTAGATGTAGTCGAAAAAAACAGGTCTCTTAGCCCATTCGGGACCGTAGGTGCATATACGCACCTTCATAAAGAGTTTACAAAATTTTTTCTGGCACCAGTAAAAAAGAAAACTAATATTTGCTTTGTTTAATTAGAGCATTTTCATGATTATTTAAGTAAAGGTAACCTCTTTTACAAAAGTGGTACCAATCGAATGAAAATCCCGATATGATTTTTTTTAAATATTTTTATTTATAATTTCATTCAGTTCTTGTTATAAGCGCGGCATAACTACCGCACAAGTGCGGCGTCTCAGCCTGAATGTGCGGGTGACCGCCGCAGTGCAATGTTTTAGAAAAAAATTGTTAAAAATATTAATAATTTGTTTTGAATTTTTTGTCGCACTATACGAGTTGTGTATTTAACATTAAATAGCACAGCATGATTTTTTTTTTTTTTTTATGTCCACCATGGTACTTTATACACAAGTTCAAAAAAAAGTGCGGCATAAATCCCGGAATTACCCTACTTTACATCAATGACTATTTACTTTTTAAGATAAATACCTTATCAAAATAATTCAATCAATTACACCCTATCTCCAACTATAATATTTAATTATAAGTAAAAAAAAAAAAAAATGTGATTTTTAAAAAATCTCTCTTACTATTTAAATCAAATACTGAATTTAAAAGTTTTGAGTTACCAGCACATTAAACATAAATTCTAAAAATGAATATGGTATTGAAGAAAATATTTCAGTGAGAAAATAGCGAACAGGAGGAAAAGAAAAATAAGATTTACATACTTTGACAGGATGATAATTCCACTGTGTCAAGACGAAAGTGACTTAAAAAATACACAAATGCTGCCTGTAACTTCGGTAGAAGTAAATAAATAAAATAATGACTTTGTCTTCGTATTTGACAATCCAATCAAGCTAGCATAGATGAGATTTTTTTACAATGGTAAAGGCATCCTACAAAAAACGAAGGTTAGTTTATATTTTATACTGTTTATGAGTGCGAGGGCGAAGATCATAATGTTTTTTACTTTGAGTAGATTTGTTTAGAACTATAGGGGAAGTATATATATATATATGATGTTCACTTGACAAGGGTTTTAACTACGCACGGAATGTTGCTCAATATGTTTTCCTTCATGAAGATGTAAAATCTGCAGCTTGTAGACAGCTTGTACAACTGCAGATTTTAAATAGTCGACTGAGATGCTCCATAAAAAAGAGTAATACCATTTTTGAGGTATGCCAAAGTTAATGGAACCCTCGATTGAAAGGATTTTTTAAGTGTCCCCACAACAAAAAATTACTCTGATTAAGATCCGGAGAACAAAATGACCAGGTTGTCGGAAACGCATGACTGGTTGCTTTGTCATTATTGATATGTTGCAGATGAAATAACATTCTCTTCAGTTTTTATCCTCTTTTATAACTAGAACATGGCTGCAAACCATGAGTTTATGGAAAGTTTTGTGCTTACAAAGTGAAATCAGAGTTACAATGGCAGTTTCAAGTTATTTAGTTTTTTTTTTTCTATTATGGCAATAGAAATTAAAACGGAAAAAGTTTATTTCCCATGTGTTATTTTTAATTATTATTGTTGTATTTTTTTCCCTATTTTATGTTGTACTGCGCCTTTATGTTGTCGTGTAACTAAATTTGTTTTTGCGTAACCCGTTTCCCCATGTCTTGAATAGTATTTTTAATTGTGGCCACCCGGTATGTTAAACATTTACATTTTCCCAACCCACAAGGCATTCCGAGAATAACAACCAAAAGTAACAATGTTAACGAAGTGGTATCCAAAATTTATTACTTTTTTCATTCTTTACATTATAATTAAAATCTCCCAAGCCCTGTATTTTAGAAAGTATTACAGCTCTACTTGCATGTTTATAACAATTAATGAAATAATAATAAAAGAAAGGTCGTAAAGAAAAACATATGTGGTCATGGAAAGTTTTGTTGATCATTATTCAACGTTCTTTTCTTAATGATTGTCTACTGTCATCGTACTTCTTTATGCCAATAATTATCCCATTTCTATCATTAGCGCGGGAGTTTCCTGGTCTCTATCACCGAAAGCGCATATATGTGTACAATTTTTTTGGGTAAGATATTAATCAGAAATAATGTGTAGGCAGACAGTTAGTAAAAGTCAGATGTATGGGGGAGTGTCCGACACATTTATAGACAAATTTAGCTTTGTGCTTAAACTGTTTAAACCGTAAAATTTTAAATCAACTATTTTTATGAATACCCAATATATATGTATTATAAAATAGTAAATACATATTATCTAAAACATCAGTTTCATGTCTAAAACAGAGAATTTTGATATGTGACAACAGACATGTAATATTTTTTAAGTGTGAAAAGTATGTTTGGCATGTATGATTTGGCATGCATGAACATTATTGAACTAAATAAAATTACTAATTTTTTGTTGACGCCGTTTGGTTTAATTTTTTTTTATATGTTTTGAACTACTTTTATTTGAGGCAACTTTGTTAACTGTGCTTTTTCAAATAACATTTATCGTTCTTCTTCGTATTATACATATGTGTGCGTTTATACATATCTTTAATTTTTTTTTACAAAAGGTGACCTTTGTTTTTGCCTCTCATTCAAAGTTGCCAAAAGATAGCTAACAGATTTCAAGCAAATAGATGGCCTATCATATCAAATTTCACAAAAACATATTATCATAGTTTTTCTCCCGAGTCGTTCAAATGCTTTAGAATTTAAAGTATCACGCCTATTATCATTCCTCACTAAAATAGCATCACGTGATAATAATTTATAATTTTTATTAATAAATTGTACAAGCACAAATTACTGTTATTAACATCAAAGCTAATTCGAATGGAGATTCTTATGTTAGCTATTTTTTTTCAATATCAATATTCTAAACAGTAAATTCTGAATTTTAATTTTATATAAAGGCGCAGTTTTAGCTACTGCACTTACATTTACCTTATAATACATTTACATTAAACTGTAAAATGGAAACTGTTATAAGTTTTAAATTACATCGTATGAAATCGCTTGACTTATTTTAAATTAGAAATAAAATATGCATTAATATGTCATTTAGTTGGTAGTATGTCGCCCTTTTGTTAGAAAATTACTGCATCTTTTAACAAGTTAAGAGGAATTTCCCGTGTAATTAAACTTTTAAACACAGAAGTTTAAGTAATATGTGAATTTCTGGGAAAATATATTTAAAAGAAGTTAATGTTTGAAAAGCTCATGATTATGTTAGACAAATGTTGTGCATTAAGAATGTACATCAACTTGTTACTAAATACGTAATTTATTTCTTCAAACATAATTTTCAAGGAAATGGGAAGTTTCCCAGAATTAAAGTCAAGTATACGATAGAATATCTCTTTTGGTAAATTAAACTGTTTTTAATATATTTTTTTTGGTATTTTGAATATTAAAATCACAATGTAAATAACGTATCACGTATCGCTTTTTGCACAAACGGGACTGTTCAGATTTATCAGCGATGTTGCAATCTGATTATTTCTGTTACAATGCCTATTTAATTTAAAAGAAAGAAGGTGGAATATGTACGTCAAACGTAGCAAATGCGCTCGTACTGTGACTACTTTTATAAATATTCGATCTTGGTGCAATAGCTGTTGCACTCTTATGCAAAAATGCATGAAAACAAAATTCATTACGATTATATATATTAAATTCAGTAATAGGGAAATAATATGATGACATCTTAGGACGTAATTACATGGTAATCTGGAAACATTACCCATCAAGGGAAATCATTGAATTAATTACTTATCATAGGATTTAATAGAGTAAAGGAAATTTTTATTAATATCTTTATAAGTTTTGATTGCATTTTCATAAAATTTTAAATGACTCGACAAAATTCTGCAACCATATATATATTTAATTTCAAACCATTCGTTGGGTAGTTTATGCGTTGTTATATGTCGGCAGACGGAAAGTCAGACAGACAGACTGATCAGACGACTGATCAGACGAGGTGCTATGTGTTTATATAATTACGAACGCTCCTCGTATGAAACGTATGAAAACATGTTATAATTACACAAAAACAAATGCATGTAATGTGAAACTTGAAGATTAGGATATACTTTGATAAATTCAATTCTTTTTTAATGTAGATCTTATCTTTTTGAATAGTTGCGGAAATATAATATAACCTCTTCAAAGTTAACCATGATTCTGAAAAACTTTCCTTTAGAAGCCCCCAAAACTAGTAAATTGTTGATATAATAAAACATTTCTGAAACAAAGATTTTTCTAAATGAAATTTTCGGAAATATCTCCGAGTATTTTTTTATAAACAGAATAACTTTCTCTAGGACTTAGACTACACACATTATAATCGCATCTCTATAATCACATCTCTCAGATGAAATGGCAGTTAAAGTACCAATGTAATGAATAATTCGCAAAATTTGTCTCAAGTTTGTCATTTATACCAGTGTAAATATAAAACTATTTAATATATTATCACGAGTGTAGTCTATTTCCTCAAAGGACATTTGTAAAAGAAGCACAGACAGTTTCGTGGCACTTCATCCATAATTTTTTGTTTTAGGATGTTTTGCGTATAGTAAAAATCTGAAAAACTTCATTTTGAGAAAAAGCTGTAATAGCTGTAACTTTAAACGGCTGTAACTCGAGTTCTATTTTAGATACAGACAAAATTTAAGCAGATTTCGATAGATCAAAGAGTTA
Source organism: Maratus speciosus (assembly GCA_963932465.1). Lineage (NCBI taxonomy): Eukaryota > Metazoa > Arthropoda > Arachnida > Araneae > Salticidae > Maratus > Maratus speciosus. Next base: position 420,335,028 of record OZ010791.1, read on the forward strand.
ATTTTAATATTATTGCAAAAATGAAAAATCGATATTTTGGTCGAAAATTACGTTTTAAAGATGTTCGGATACCTTAATATACTGTTAAAGCTATTCGGAAGCGTTTCCGAAAATAACGGGTAAAATAATTGACTTTTGCTCCAGAAATGTTTCCTTAAATGACGGATTTATAATCGTTTCTGAGTTTACTGTAGAAAAAGAAATGCTTTGCTTAATCTTTGATAAGTAAAAATAGGCTATATGATGTTTTTGAAAACTTTATGAAAGATAGAAGCTAGGTTAAGAAACACTTGTTTTTTTAATAATGTTTTATAAAGGTAAAAATAAACATACATATCTGGTATCATATGGATATGATTTTCATGCGATTTTCATGACTGTATATCGAAAAAAAGAAAGTGCCAAAATCTCCCCCAGTCTTGCCATTTGTTTGACACGGCTCAAAAATTTCTGAACATCTTTTTCAAGACATATATGTAGACTTCGCCTAATTCGGATTCAGATAACGCTGCTTATGAAGATTTTCAATGTAATATAAACAATGACGTTTTTAAAATGTGCAAGCAATTTAAACATTCAAATTTAATTAGAGTCGCTTGGAGGTTTAAGGCGTATACAGTGATTTTAGGATCTAGCCAAAAGAAATAACTTATTAGCTTCCAAAACATTTACTAATATATGTATATAACAAGAGAACATGAGATTACATAGTCACATTATATGGTATAGTGACTACATTTATGAATGAATATTAACAATATACAGGTCGCTGACGCATTTATGCACTGTAAAGAAAACATGTAACATTACTCCATTCTGCCCCCAATTATATGGAGTAACGTTACATTTTTTTTTTTTTTTTTTTTTTTTTTTTTTTTTTTTACAGTGTGCGTATTTATAAAACTATCTTTAAGAAATTCTAAATTCTTCCCAGAAAGCTAGAATAGCTACTTTCAGATATTGTAATGACAGACATTTCGTGAATAAAATAAAATAAAATTAGTATTAATAATATTCTGGTGCGAACTCGAAATTTCTGAATAAAAAAAACCCGCCAGATTTGAAAACACTGTTTGCGGCCTGTATAGTTTTAATCTATTGCTGCGCAAGTCTATCGTTAGAAAAAAAGTCCTGGAACGACGACATTTTATTGATTACAATGAAAGAAGTTTTAAAACTGTTCTTTTTTTAAATAACGGAATAAATATGTCTGAGTATCTATTATACCAAGATGCGTAGAATATAGAGGAGAGTAGCCATATCTGGACCGCCACTTTAATTAGACCGTTGCCATTCTGCCGTTAATTACAGGAAGAAACGCCATCTGCCACTGAAATGCTACTCATCAGATCGACGTCACTCATGATTAGAAAAAGCATCCGCCTACTACGTGCTGTTTTCAGACAATTTTAAAAAACCTAAAGTTAGCTGTTTTGATGTATTGTTTTCCTACTAAACGTAAGTGAATACTTTAAAACTCAGGTAAATTGTTATGTTTTCATATACATATATGAATTCATCTGTTTATTGCGCATATTTTTCATGCGGATTTGTTCTTACTCGTTTTTCTTCTTAGTCTTGAGAGTATCTGTTTTAAAAAATGGCGCAGTTGCCGTAATTGGGACAATTTAAGCTGCTTAAATTGGACCAGATATGCGATCATAAATTTGAAAAGTAAGTAATGAATTTCGAGGACGGTACGCTTTGTACACTATTTTTTTTTTTTTTTTTTTATTTTATAATGGATTACCATCTCCATGCAAGTTTATTTTTTCGTACATCTAGATTAATTTTTTTTATACAGTTTAGGCCTATATAAACATTAAAATATTGTTATATGTTTATGTTTTTTGTTAAATTTTGTTTGCAATTTCTTTTATCTTGTATGAAATTGTATTTATTTTCTTTGAATTCCTTATTCCTCCAGCGTACTTGGTTTACAGAGTTGATTTCAAACATTTTCCTCCTGGAGGATATTTGCGATGGCAGACTTTTTACAGCTCTGGAGGAATTACACTTTTTTACCATTAAAACGCATAAAATCTCAAACCTTCCGGGGGAGTGATTATTTCAAGTCTCTGGGAGGGGGGAGGGAGGGTGAATTCAATACTGTTTGAATTTACAATGTTTGCTTTTGATTAATCGTAGTGTATTTTTCAATCGATGATACTTTTTAAACTCTTTTTTAATATAATGTTGAAAATGTTGAAAAAGACACTGACAATCTGTCTGGAAGAGAAACACCCGTGACGGCAGAAGCTGTTACATATATAGGAAACAAAAAGGAGAGAGTAGGTTGTGAAGAAATATACCTACAAGAAGGTTGCAGCTACAAACCCTCCCCAAAAGCCAAAAAATTATTAGAAATATTATCTCCTTTGCTAAATTCAGCTAAATCAAAATACAGAGGGAGCAAAAAAAACAGTTGCGTTAACATCCTCGCCATATAAAGTAATCCTTGAATCGAAAACAAAACGACAAAAAGGAAGCTATCACAGCACAAAAGCAATTGGAACATCAAATTTTAAAAATTAGGCGTAATGAAATGATGGAAGGGAAGAACTACAAACATAATGTAAAGAAAACTTCTGTTGCAAAAAAAAAGTCTAATAATTCAGAATCTAAATAGAAAAATCTAGACAGTGATGATTGGTTTTGCCTAATTTGTAAGAAAAATAAAATAGCAGAAATGATTCAGTGCTCAGATTCCCAAATACGGTTCCATGTTGGGGGCGCTGGAGAAAAAATCAATAAACGAAATTCATGTGTAAGCTTTGCCTCACTTCTTACACGGTATTCAAGTAACTAACAATTTGTTACATAATTTCTATTTTTAATTACTAATAATTTTGATTTACATTTTGAATACATTTTGATTTAAAACAATTATTCCCTAGTCATTAAAACAACCTGATATTATTGGTCCAATTTAGGAGACCGGGGGGGGGGGGGGGCAACTTAGGTGACCAGTTGCTGAATTTGGACCACTTTTGATAAAATTTTCAAATTAAAATAAAATTTAAGATTTTCAAATAGAAATTGATCTAAAGATTTATTTAGTTAGTAGATGAATAGATTGAACCCGTGTAATGATGTTTTGCAGATATTCCAAAAATTAAGTGAGTTACACCCTGAAAATAAGTGAAGTGGTCCAATTTCGGCTACTGTATTGTAGATTATTACTGGATATTTATTAGCGAAATATAAAATCCATTTTTGGTACAGTAAATTTCGTAAATTTAGAGATACTAGCAGGCACGGCCGAGCTAAGTTTGGTCAAAATTAGCCTTGTGTTTAATTCGATATTTTATTCTCACTGTATCATTCTTGCTATTTAGATGCAATTGGCATGAGCAGTTTTTTAGATACAATTAGCTTGACCCACAGAGGCCCAAAAATGACCCGCTAATCGAATTTTCTCGAACATGTGAATTAACCCAATAGTCTTCTCATGATCAGAAACGATATATTACAAAATTTTGTCAAAATGCTTTGAGCCTTTTTCTAGATAAAATTAGCTTGACCCACAGTGACTCAAAAAGGACCCAGTAATCAATTTTTCTCGAACATGTGACTTAGCCCACACGTCTTCTCATGCCCAGAAACGGTATAATACAAAATTTTGTCAAACTTGTTTGAGTCTTTTTTAGATACAATTAGTTGTGCCCACAGTGACACCAAAATTACCCACAAATCGAATTTTCTTGAACATGCGACCTAGCCCAATGGTATTCTCGTGGCCGAAAAAGATTGAAAGCAAAATTTTGTCAAAATCGATTGAGCCGCCGTTTTATATATAAACGTAGCTTGACTCACAGTAACCCCAAAATGACCCACTAATTGAAGTTTCTCTAACATGTGACTTAACCCATTGGTCTTCTCGTAATCCAAAACAGTAGATTACAAAATTTCGTCAAAGCCGTTAGACCCGTTTTTTAGATAAAATTAGCTTGACCCGAAGTTACCCAGAAATGACCCACTAAACGAAATTTCTTGAACATGTTACCTAGCCAAATAGTTTTCTCGTACCCAAGAATGGTTGTATGTAATATTTAGTCAAAATCGATTGAGCCATTTTTAGATATAATTAGCTTGACCCTGACCCATTATGACCCAAAATGACCACTAATTGAATTTTCTTGAACACATGACCTACCCCAATGGTTTCTCATGCCCAAAAATGGTAAAATACAAAATTTAGTCAAAATCGTTAGAGCCCTTTTTAAGATAAAATTTACATGCACACACATATATACATGTATTATAATATAAGATTCAACAGGATATAAACATCAATGTAACACATGTTTAGGAAAACTGTTTTAAAATAGCACATGATACAAAAATATTGAGGCCATTTTAGGAATAAGCATCTAATAAATATATTTAAAAAATGTATACTGATTATAATTTGTTTTTAAAGTTTCCGCAAAAATAAGTACTACCTGTGTAATTTTTATCAACGATATTTTTTATCAAAAATATTTCAAAAGTATACAATCATCAGTATTTTATCTTGATGCTGCGATTCATACGAGTAGAAATTTATTCATATTCGGGAACTCCGGCTATTATGGAATACAATTTGAATTTTTATTTTTACGTCAACATAAAACAATTGAGATACATTAGATGTTGATAAAGTGCAAACTTTAAAAATTTCTTAACACATTTTTAATGCGTTTATACTTTAAAAACACATAGGTTAAAACCATCACTGTTGGCCAGGTTAAGGACGAATTTTTGGCATCTAGTTAATAATTACTATGTCGTGCGCATTTTTTTTTCATGACAGTGATCAAATTATAACAAGAAAGGATGGAAGAAGATGTAAAGAAAATCAACAAAATAAAAATTTATTCCTTTACAAGATTTGTTTTACTAAAAAGTACAAAAACATCAGTAATGGCCCGCTTTGCATCCGTAGTGGCTCATCACTGCATTAGTGATGACCCACGGAAGTCGATTTTTCATTTTAGCTCTAGGATATCAAAGTCTGAGAGCTAACGTGTCCACAGGTTCTGTGTGTACGAACATATGAAAGTAACGCGATGACTCTTGATAAAAATATCTGATTTGCTTCAATTTTTTTTTCTTGGTTAATTCTGAAAAGACGTTCCCCTGATTAGTCTTTAGGGTTCATTGTTTAAAGGGGGCGAACGGAGGGCTAATCCCCGCCTGAATTTAGATAAATGGACTTTTCGTTCAGAATTATTCGATTTGCTTCGAAATTTATATACCAGTTTATTCTGATAAAGCGCTTCCTTGTTAAGATTTGGAGGTTCAATGGTTAAGTTTAAAGGGGGGAAAGGGGAGCTATCCCCCATTAATTTAGATATATGTGTTTTTAATGCAGAAATTTTTGTTTTGTTTCAAATTGGGTATACCTGTTTGTTTTGATAAGGAGTTTCCATGATTAGATTTGGAGGTTCAATGTTTAAGTATAAAGAGAAAAAGAGGGCTCCCCCCCCCCCTTCGTTTAGATAAATGACTTTTTCATGCAGAGTTATTCGATTTATTTCAAATTTTATATACCGGTTTATTCTGTTTAAGGAGGTATTAAGGAGCTTTCTTGATTAGATTTGGAGGATCATTGGTTAAGTATAAGGAGGGAAAGGGGCTTGTCCCTCCCCCTTAATTTATAAATGATTTTTTTTTTATGGAGAATTATTCGATCTGTTTCAAATTTATATACCGATTTATTCTGATAAGGCGCTTCCTTGATTATATTTGGTAGTTCATTGGTTAAGTATGAAGAGGGAAAAGGGGGCTACCGCCCTTAATTTTGTTAAATAGGTTTTTTATGCAAACTGATCAGATTCAATTCAAATTCCTTTTTCTAGGTTCATTCTGATAAAGAGCTTTCCTGATTAGAGTTGGGCGCTCATTGGTTAAGTATAAAGTGGGAAATGAGGGAGCTAATCCCCCCCCCCCCTTAATTTAGAAAAATTGGTTTTTCATGCAGAATTATGTGATTTGCTTTAAATTTGCTATACATATTCTGATAAGGGACTTCCCTGATTAGATTTGGAGGTTTATTGGTTAAGTATAAAAAGCGGAAACGGGGGGGGGGGAGGTAGTCCCCTTTATTTTATTTATCTAGAGACATTATTCTTAGAAATAAGAGTATAATTTGCAATTAGTGTGAATAGCCTGTGAGCTCAATGCCATGAGTTCAACTGGGCACTTTTCTTTTTATTCTGATTATGTTTGCAGGATTTGGTCCTGGTACTTAGTTGAATTCATTATTGTTCTTCTTAACTGTTTTTTTTTTGCCATTTCAGCTTCCTTTTCCTGTTTTACAGCTCTTCCTCTCTGTTTTATTTATTTTGTTGCAATTCTTCTTGTTTCTTCCGTTCCTTCTCTTTTTGCAGCTCGTTTCATCTTTGCAATGTCAGGACGAAAGGCATTCTGTCCGATATCCTCTTCCTTTTCCTTTAATGACTGTGTGGCCATTCAAGGATTTTTTTAACCACTGAGAGTAGTCTTCATCTCTGGAAGAAGTATTGTCTTTATTTTCCGGCTCTGGAATCTGTCTTCGTCAAAAAATCTTCGAGAAAAATCTTCGGCTCCTGTTCAATGATTCTGAGATTCATTGGAATTTTTTCGAAGGTGTTGCTGTTGTTGAAGATCTAATTGATTTGGGTACCATGATGTCTACTGTCTGAAAAATATTCTTCAGCTAGATGCGTTGCCGTTTCTGCAAGATATCTTTGAATGTTTGGTTTATTTCTCAGAAAATTATACGAATCACGTAAGGCTTCCAATTCTTCACTTGGTAGTTATTGAGTATTTTCGATTTTCTTCATTACATTCTCATCGATGACTTGTTGGAAGTCTTCAACCGATATATTTATCTGTGTACTGTTTGGAGCCTCATTACAAGTCGTTTCAGTTGAAACATCATTGATGTGACACTTGCACTTTAAATAGTCTGCAGCATCTGCACTAAATAGATAAAATCAGTTGCCCTGAAAGCATTTTTTATTGCCATTATCATGTCGATTTTCAGGATTGGAGCGATATGCACTTTAGTCAAAGCTTCATGTAGATGATTTTTGCGCCAGCAAAGAAGGGCCTTGTTCCACTGAGCTTTTAGCGGATGAAAAGTAGATACTTTGTAAGACTGAAAAATATGTGCTGCATTTGGGTATAAAACTACTTATTTTGCAAAGTTCAGTGGTTTCATGCTTAAGGTAACTTTTATGCCCATTCACAAAGAAAATTATTGTCCGTTTAGTATCATTCTTTGTTAGAAAAAGAGCGAAAACATTTCTTATCCATTTATAAACGTTTGTGTTGTCACAGTAGAGTTACCATTATCAACCTGAAAAAAAGGATAGAAAAAATGTCTCATTATCTATTAGCTTAGCCTATTGGCTAGCAAAAAAAAACTTAATTCAAAAGGAAAGTGAGATAATGTTTTAGAAAAGTTCATAACACAAAAAGATGGTCACAGTGTTTCGGAAATTTTCCAACATAGAAATAGCTTTTTTAAAGTGTAAAACATTCAGAAACTAAAAATATACACAGAAATGATTGAATTCTTACCTTTGGTAAAACGTCTTTTTACTTCGGGTCGTTTCTAAAAATTCCTTGACGCTCTCTATAACATCTCACTTGCGTCTGGGGAATCCTTTCTTTGCACAGTGAATAATCCAGTTCTTTAGGAGAATTTCTTCTTCAGTTTTCAAAATTGTGGAAGTCCTCTTTGTGTTTTTCTTCTACTCAATCTATGCCTCAATGTGGGCCTCGGTATATTAAACCAAGATGCTGCCGTTCTGACAAACATTCCATACTTAATAGTATCAACTGCCTTCTCAACTCTATCCTCTCGTTATTTTCTCAATTTCTTTGGAGCCATTATCCCTATTCAAAAACAAGTTGGAAATTGCTCGTCAAACGTGGCAAATGAGGTGCGTTCGTACTATAACTAGTTTTATAATTATTTGCACCCCATGTTGTACTGAATGTATAATTTTTTGCACTTCATAAGGTGCATAGTCTGTAACATCATTAAAATGCACTTCCAATAATTTTTTTCCCATTCCCCGTAATGTAACGGAACACTTTTGACTGTCCCTGTAATTAAAATATGCATCTGATTTTCATAACATTTGAAATGGCTCGACAAAATTTTGAAACAGTTATATATTTAAAATTTCAGACCATTCGGAAGGTTGTAACATCATTAAAATGCACTTGCAATAATGTTTTCCATTGGCCGCAATGTAAAGAAAAACTTTTGACAGTCCCTGTAATTAAACTATGCATCCGATTTTCATAAAATTTTAAATGGCTCGACAACATTTTGCAACAATCATATATTTAAAATTTCAGACCATTCGGTTGGGTAGTTTTTGCTCTGTTACATGCGGACAGACAGACAGACAGACAGACAGACGGACGGACTGAACGACGACTATAGGTTCTACGTATTTATATAATTACGAACGCACCTAAAAAGCTGATAGCTGTATTAACACAGCAGAATTAAAGTTTTATTGTTTGTTATCTTGATGTCAAAAGGTAAAATAATGGATCATCCCATGTAGAACTTATTTTTCTCCTGTACCCTTTTAAATTCCGATTTTTTAAAAACAGTTTTGTGCGAGAATTCATGTCCTAAATGTAACAGTCACGTCAAATTTCAAGTTTATATCCCAAACAAAATGACAGAAATCGTAATTTAGAAAGTTTATCGCTCATTTGACCCTTTTAAATAATAATAAAAAAATAGAAAACATTCTGGATGAGCATTTGCATCTTAACCACCATAACACATGTCAAGATTCTTTCCACTTCAGTATCACGAAAATCGGAATTTTAGAACATTTTCAGTATACATTTTCAATTTAAAAAATACTATTCTGTGCGTGCATTTGCGATTTTAAAGTAACAACCATGTCAAATTTAAATTTTATATCCCTAACAATTCTATAGAAATCGCAATTCTATTGTATCATCCCATGCGACGAATTAGTTGGAATTCGTAATTTAGAGTATTTTAAGCTGATTTATGCTTTTTTAAATTTCGATATATTTTAGAAACCGTTTTTAATGAGCATTTACATCCTTTAAATAACCACCGTGAGAATTTTCAGTTTCTAGAACAAACGATATCAAAGAAATTGAAATTTTAGAACTTATTAGCTCACAGGTTATCAAAGCCTGAGATCTTATGTGCCCGCCGGTTCTGTATGTACGTACGTAACGCGATAACTCTTGATAGAAACATCCTATTTTCTTCAATTTTTTTTTCTAGTTTCGTTCTGATAAGGCGCTTCCCTGATTAGTTTTGGGGGTTCATTGGTTAAGAATAAAGGGGGAAAAGGGGGGTTAGTCCAACCCCCCCTCCCTTAATTCAGATAAATGGGTTTTTCATGCAGAATTATTCGATTTGCTCCGAATTTGGTATACCGGCTTATTATGTTAAGGAACTACCCTGATTAGTTTTGGAGGTTCATTGGTTAAGGATAAAGGGGGAAAAGGGGGGTTAGTCCACCCCCTTAATTCAGATAAATGTGTTTTTCATGCAGAATTATTCGATTTGCTCTGAAGCTGGTATACCGGCTTATTATGTTAAGGAACTTCCCTGATTAGTTTTGGGGGTTCATTGGTTAAGGATAAAGGGGGAAAAGGGGGGTTAGTCCCCCCCCCTTAATTCACATAAATGGGTTTTTCATGCTGAATTATTCGATTTGCTCCGAAGTTGGTATACCGGTTTATTGTGTTAATGAACTTCCCTGATTAGTTTTGGAGGTTCATTGGTTAAAGATAAAGGGGGAAAAGGGGGGTTAGTCCACCCCCCACCTTAATTCAGATAAATGGGTTTTTCATGCAGAATAATTCGACTTGCCCCGAAGTTGGTATACCGGTTTATTATGTTAAGGAACTTCCCTGATTTGTTTTGGGGGTTCATTGGTTAAGGATAAAGGGGGAAAAGGGGGGTTAGTCCACCCCTTAATTTAGATAAATGGGTTTTTCATGCAGAATTATTCGATTTGCTCCAAATTTGGTATACCGGTTTATTATGTTAACGAGCTTCCTTGATTAGTTTTGAGGGTTTATTGGTTAAGGATAAAGGGGAAAAAGGGGGGTTAGTCCACCTCCTTTAATTCAGATAAATGGGTTTTTCATGCAGAATTATTCGATTACCGATTTAGGTATACCGGTTTATTATGTTAAGAAACTTCCCTGGTTCGTTTTGGGGGTTCATTGGTTAAGGATAAAGGGGGAAAAGGGGGGCTAGTCCACCCCCCCCTTAATTTAGATAAATGGGTTTTCATGCAGGATTATTCGATTTGCCCCAAATTTGGTATACAGGTTTATTATGTTAAGGAGCTTCCCTGATTAGTTTTGGGGATTCATTGGTTAAGGATAAAGGAGGCTAATCCCCCTTCACTTATTTTTTGAGGGGCATTATTCTTTAAAATAAGAGTATAATATACAATTAGTGCGAAGAGCCTGTGAGCTCAATGCCATCAGTTTAGCTGGGCACTTTTCTTTTTTATTTTTATTCTGTACCCTTTTAAATTCCGATTTTTTAAATACAGTTTTGTGCGAGAATTCATATCTTAAAGGTAACAGTCAGGTCAAACTTCAAGTTTAAAATCGTAATTTAGAAAGTTTGTCGCTCATTTGACATTTTAAAATAATAAAAAAATTGAAAACATTCTTCATGATCATTTGCATCTTAACCACCATAATACATGACAAGGTTCTAGCCCCTTCAGTATCACGAAAATCGGAATTTTAGAATTTTTTCAGTACACATTTTCACTTTAAAAAATACTATTCTGTGCGTGCATTTGCGATTTTAAAGTAACAACCATGTAAAATTTAAATTTTATATCCTTAACAATTCTATAGAAATCGTAATTCTACAGAAATCGTAATTCTATAGAAAACATTTTCTTCGCATTTTAATTCTTTTTGAATTTTGAATTCATTAGAAACTGCTGTTAGAGAGTATTTAAATCTTGCAAGTTACCATCAAGTTAAATTTCTAATTTTTATGCCCTTCAAAATCACATAAATATGCATTTTAGAAAGATTTTGCTTCCACATTCCGTTGGGATTATGATACCAACATAAAATATAGTCTATGGTGAAGTACAGACTGCCACAATCATTTTGCCAACATTATTTTTGAAATGGGTTAGTAGTTCCATAGATTAACCCCTACCAACAAACTTTTCTTAATTATAATATTGGTATAAAAATAATATCTAAAACTATTTAAAGTTAACATTGTTTGAATTATTTTTTATAAATTAATTAAACATACTGAAAAATAAAATTTTCTTTTTTTCAAGATTTTCGCTGACTAGATATGAAGTTCGGTCTAGATACGAATCCCTCTTGAGCAAACGTCATGCCACTGAACTATCTTGCACTCTAAAAAACTTAAAGCTAACTTTTATATAGCCATCGCTGGCTAGAGACGCTAATTGTGATACCAAGGTTAGGCAGTTAGGGTGTAGATTCAAGCCTAAAAGAGTAGTAAATTATGCCATTTACAAAGGAATGTCGCGAGTACAAAATGTATAGAATAAAGTGGACATAAATAAGAGGAATATGCTAAAATAAATTTGTTATCAAACACTTTACTTTAAATGTTTGAAAGTAATAAATTTATTCAAAAACTTTAATTAATGACAACACACAGCTATAAAATATATTAAGTAAGTGTGGGCGATCACTATTGCGATCATGAAAAAACAGCATCAGTAGTGAACCACCCCAATAGCTGGATTAATAAGCTTATTTTAATAACCCCAATATGATTATATATAACTTTATATAAGTTTTTAAACCTGCTTTTTTTCGTTTATCCTTCATGAAAATTTCGTACGTAGCACGAAATCCAACTTTGCCCACTAAATATCTTGCTAAGAAATCGCAGCTGAAACATGAGAAAAAAGAAGTTTCGGTAGGAGCAGGCCGTGCGTTGATTTGTCAAAACAAAGGCATAATGTTACAGTCGAAAGACAATTCTATCACTTCTGATTGGCGCTAAGTCCAAATATTTGGCGTTTCGCGACTAGCATCGTAGGAATATTAAATGGGCCATGATAGGTGATTTTACCCTATATCAATATTTAGATAAAAACATAATTACACTTTTCTGGTTATATGTACCAGTCGGGAAATGTGAATAGGATTATAAGGAATATTAAAACTGTAATAAAATCCATGACTTACAAGAATAACCAAAATTATTTAATCAGTTACCAATCGTGTATCATCTGCAAATCATCAAATTCTTCGAAAAATCAGATTAACTTTAGTTTTTACAAAAATCAGAATTGTAGTATGTTGTTTCAGTCTCACCACAGTCCACATGAGTTCATATCCATTACTGTCCTCTTCCATTCTCTGAACATTTTCCATTGCAAAATTACGCTACCTGTTCCTCATCTGGCGTACAACCTGGTAAAAAGCCCATCTCAGATGATACATCGAAGTGGAATGATTATTTATCTACACTAGACTCGTTTTGAAACAGTTCTCTGGTGGATATTCCATATTACCCATAGACTTCTCATATAACTGGACTCAGAAATAGCAACCCTTTCTTGATGTCGAGATCACTGCCCACCGCCACGTGATGGTGAGTAGAGAAAACGCGCCAAACCGGTTTTTCTCCTCTGGTTCCCACTGGAGGAACTTTCATACGACGGTGTTTCTCTCGCATGAATCAAATCCGACAGTTGCCAATAAGGAGATCACCGCCAAAAAAGACAACCTTTTGGCGATGAAAGCGGAAACATGTTAGCTTCAAGTTCTGACCGAAAGAACAATGGGATTCGGCCTCTACTTCCTGTCTTTACTCTGAGATATTACCCGACACGCCATCTTGAGCCAAAAATAATCTTTTTACTTGTCTATTATTTAGCATAGAGGCAAACTGACTAAAATACAATAAGTATAACTGTTCGACTTAAAATACTGAACTTCGTTAACATCGTTGGCGAAGTTCATGACAAAGTTCGTATTATATATGAATATGAATTTTATAAAGCTGCAAAAATCTGCAACAATTGAGAATAAGATTTTTTTCACCACATCGCTCCAATAACAGGTATCTAAACAAAACTCATTGGACTGCATCATGGGAGTATAAGGAAGTCGATTGCCAGTTTTACGCTTGGCTGCGACACCGTACGGGCCAGATAATCGAGCATTCCATATTCTCGTACCATTCCATTATACACGAACTTCTTCTAATAATGTAATAAAAGATTCCAATACTCGTAGTTGTCTATTTTGTAAAATTAAATAGTTTATTTACATTTGTAACTGTCTCTGTGAATTGATATATAACATTCCTTTCATTTTTTAACATGTTTGTTAAAAATATGAATTTATTAGTTTTTAAAAGTTTACAACTTTCATTCTTGCCGGATAGAAATTTTATCACAATGTTTCCATATGAATGTTAAGAATATTCCTCTAAATAAGAGTTAGATATACTTATACTTTCTTCGAAACTAATTCGGATAGATAGATATATTTACTCGTACATATATTGACTTTTACTTTATTAATTAAGATATTTTATACTAAACACATATTTTATATCTAAATTTGAATTTTCGTTTTGTATTAATAGGCAATTTTCACTAGTGCACTAAATAAATTTAATTAAAGATTTAAAACTGAAATTTACAAGTTCAGTTTTACATCTTTAATAAAATTGAACAAGTGTTAAGTTACATCTTTTGCAATCCCTAGACTTGTTTCAAATTAGAATTAAAGTAAATATTAATATGCCATTTAGTAGTTAATACGTTGGTTTTTAATTAGAAAATTACTGTATCTTTAAAGAAGTGAAGAAGAATTTCTCGTGCAATTTAACTCTTAAACGCAGCAACTTCTGTAATATGTGTATTTCTGGGAAAATACTTTTAAAAGAAGTTAATGTGAAAAATGTTCATGATTACGTTAGAAAAATATTGTACTTTAAGAAACTATGTTTGTTCTTGAATACGTCTTTTGTTTCCTTAAGTATATTTTACGCATAAGTGGAGTTTTATAAGGATTAAACGCACTTGTCCGCTTATTTTGGGCATTTTTCTCAACAATATTTTGTATCAAGAAATCAAGTAGAGTATTTTCACGTGCTACTGGGGTTAAACTTTTTTCTTTAATATAAAGTGATAAATGATTTAAATGTTCACAGTTGTTATTTTTATAATAAGAAATAGTTTATTTTTAACCCTTTGTGACTCAACAACTCCTATTAGAAAATATTTACTAAGATGTTATAATACATGAATTTAAGACTATAAAAAATAATATAAAACATTTAGAACATAAAAAATAAAATATTGGCTAAATGATTAAATTATTTTTTTCAAATCTGCTTTAAATGCAAAATTGTACACTTTTAATAAATATTGTGAAACTTCTAATACAAAATTGTAAAGTATAGGATTTTTTTTTTTTGTAAAAAAATCTATTTTTGGCCGTCTCCAGTCTTTTTAATTTGACAAAATATACGGAGTTCCTTTTAGCAATACTGATCTAAAACTGCTGATATGATAAATAAAATTTTGGCATAAAAAATTAAATCAATATCGTCGTTTATTGAGAATTATATGAAAAATTTATAATAACTGTTGTAGTGGGAGATAGCGGCAAAAATAAGTTAGTCTTTTAAAGCTCATTCTATAAGTAACATTGACTTTTGTGTATGTTTCTTATATGTATGCGGTGATACAAAAATTTAATTGTTAACTGTTATGGGCACACAAGGATACCAATTTTTTCCAAAACATTTGCAAGTACACAAAAATTACTGCAAAAGTATATCCTTATCACTGAAAATTTAAAAATTTCATTATTGCCGAATAGAAATTTTTCAACAAATTCAGAATGTTTATATCTGGTTATTAAAGTGTATGCATACTTAAACTTGTTTCGAAACTAATTCAAATAGAGACACATTCTTCTGGTTAGCTATTTGATTTTTCTTTTAAAATAAAGTGGAATTTTGTAAAACTATTATTAAGTTTATCAAACTATTTCACTTCTTAAATTTACTTAAAATTATGCAGCGGATACATTTTTAAGTAACAGCTTTTGCAAACACTTGACTTGTTTTAAATTCATAATAAAGTAGACATTAATAAGTCATTTAGTAGTGAATCAGTTGTGCTTTAGTTAGAAAATAACTTAATCTTTAAACAAGTTAAGTAGAATTGCTCGTGTAATTAAACTTTTAAACACAGCAGTTTAAGTAATTTCTGTATTTCTGGAATATGTATATTATAAAGTGCAAATGTGTCTGTGCGTAAAACTGACGTCATTTTGCGATTGGCAACAGCAAACGGTCAAATTTTGACTTTACAGTATTTTTCTTAACTTTTTTAAACTTCTGAGCATCGCACATTTTTAATTTAGACTGTCGAATGAAGGAACGTACTTTTAAATGCAATTTGTTTGAAAACTATATAGTCATTCACTCAATTTTTATTGTTAAAACAATATGAAAATTATTGTTAAAACAATAATTTTCAAGTATGAATTTTTTTCAAATCTTTCTCAATCGTGTGTAGACGATTGTGAAAGTATAATTTGTTTGCAGTTAAATTAATATAAATAGTTCATAAATTGTTTCCAGCTTATATGCTATAACGAAGCTAAAACATCCATCAATCGATAAGTAAAACATTAAAATATAAATACAGCACAAATTTATGACAGGTAATCGAATTTCGCGCTTAAACCACTGAAATGAAACGATTCAAATAAGATAATTGTAAAAAGCGATCTATGGCGATTTATCCGCTTGCTAAGTCTTGACACGAGACCATTAGGAAAATATCGTTTTTAATACATTTCAAAACTTTATTTGAATGCATTATAGCTGTCTTTCATGCAAATATGATTTTCATTATTGTTAATGGCCATTGTAAAAAATGTATTAAGAGTGAAAAATCTACTAGAGTTATCAATAATAATAATAATAATAATAATAATAATAATAATAAAAACAAGACAGAAGATCTGTGCCAGACTTTCTCACCGCAATCATTAAGATTATTTGTTGATACGTTTTTTCATTAACTGCCTTTTTTTTCTTTTTATCAAACAACGCGTTTTGACGCTATATAAATAGACGTCATCAAAAGCGGCTTGCAGAACCTTTCGAAAAATACGTCATCCATCGCTGTTCCTTTAATATGTGCAGTGATAAAAGAATGTTAACATTAGAAATAATATATATGATGGTTTTCACCTATATTCTTTAACTCGGGAAGGCGGGGTTTATCCCCAAGTATATTTATAAAAGAAGTTAATGTTTGAAATGCTCATGATTACGTCAGACGTCCCCCCGTAAAATAAAATGATAAATGATTTCTGTTCACCTAGTTGCTGTTTTTATATAAAGAAATACTTTATTATTAATTGTCACTTGCAATACAAACACAAGTACGTAATTTGTTTCAAAACGTTTCCTGAATGTTTAAAAAAATACGCAGAAAAATATATTTTTTATCATCTAAAGATTTACAGCTTTCATCATTGACGAATAGAGAGTTTATCAAAAATTCTCAGTGTTTATACCTGAGAATTAAAGTGTATGCATATTTAAACTTATTTCAAAACTAAGTCGATCAGAGATGCATACTTCTGGTTAGTTATTTTAAATTAATAAAAATATTTAATAAGCTAAATTTGAGTTTTCATTTAAAATAAAATGAAAGTTTTAACTATTTCACTTATTAAATTTACAAAAATTTGTAAGACGAAACTTTATAAGTTTTAAATTACATCTTTTTGAAATCACTTGATTTGTTTTAAATTAGAAATAAAGTACACATTAATACGTCATTTATTACAAAATTATTTGCCCTTTAGTTACAAAATTATTACATCTTTCAACAAGTTAAGAAGAACGTTTCGTGTAATTAAACTCTTAAATGGAGCAACTTAAGTAATACGTGTATTTCTCGATAAATATTTTCAAAAGAAGTGGAGAGTTTCCAGGAATGAAAGCCTCTTGTGTGTTTCCTTTGATTATTTTTCTCAATAATATTTTGTATCAAAAGAACAAGTGGAGTACTTTCACGTGCTATTGTGATTTACAGACATCTTTCTGTAAAATAAAGTGATAAATGCTCATAGTTGTTGTTTTTATAATAAGAAATAGTTTATTATTAAATATTAATTATTATGTATACGCATGTAGGAAACTTGTTTTAATCTTCTGCAAGTTTACAAACATTACTGAGAAAATATATTTCTTATCATTGAAAAGTTTCATCACTGCCGAATAGAAAATTTATAAAAAAATTCACAATATTTACATCTGAGCGTTAAAGTGTATGTATTACTTATTTAAAAACTAGTTGAAATAAAGGTACTTGCTTCTTGTTAGCTATTTGATGTTTTTAAAATACTATGGAAGTTTATGAAACTATTACTAAGTTTATTAAAATATTTCACTTCTTTAATTTACTTATAATCTTTTGCAAACACTTAACTCGTTTTAAATTATAATTAAAGAAGACATTAATATGTCATTTATTGGTGAATTAGTTGTGCTTTAGTTAGAAAATTAATGCATATTTAAACAAATTAAGTACAATTGCTCGTGTAATTAAACTTTTAAACATAATAGTTGAAATAATATGTGTATTCCTGGGAAAATATTTATAAAAGAAGTTAATGTTTGAAATGCTCATGATTATACAGAACTTTTCCCCTTAAATTAAAGTAATAAACAATTTCAGTACTCATAGTTGCTGTTTTTATATAAAGAAATACTTTATTATTAATTGTCACTTGAATGCACACACAAGTACGTAAATTCTTTCAAAACTTTTCCTGCATGTTTAGAGAAAGTACGAATTTTTTTATTATTATTATTATTTAAAGATTTAAAACTTTCATCAGTGACGAATAGAAAGTTTATAAAAAATTCTCAATGAATATATCTGAGTATTAATGTGTGTGCATACTTAAACTTATTTCTAAACTTATTCGATCAGAGATACATACTTCTGGTTAGATATTTTTAGTTAATAAAAATATTTAATAAAGCTAAATTTGAGTTTTCATTTAAAATGTAATGTGAGTTCTATTTCACTAATTAAATTTACTAAAAATTGTAAAACGGAAAATTTTATGCTTAAAATTACACCTTTTTGAAATCACTTGATTTGTTTTAAATTAGTAATAAAATACACATTAATATGTCATTTAGCAGCGAATAAGTTGCCCTATAGTTAGAAAATTAGTGCATCTTTAAACGTATTAAGAAGAATTTTTCGTGTAATTATACTCTTACACGCAACAACTTAAGTAATACGTGTATATCTCGTAAATATTTTAAAAAGAAGTGGCGGGCCATCGTTTATTTTTATTAACAATACTTTTTATGAAAAGAATAACTAGTTTCAAATGCTAATGGGATTTACAGATATTTTTTTGTGAAATAAACTGATAAACTTTTTCAGCCACTCATAGTTGTTGATTATATGATAAAAAATAGTTTATTATTAATTGTCGATTGTAATAAATACACAATTATGTGGAATATTTCAAAAGTTCTAATTTTTACAAAAATTACTGAAAAAAATGTATTTTTTTTCTTCATTCAATGAAAACTTTCTTCATTGACGAATAGAAAGTTTATCAAAAATTCACAATGTTAGCATTTGAATGCTAAATTGTATGCATACTTAAACTAATTTCAAAACTAATTCGAATAGAGACGCTTACATCTTGTTAGCTATTTTTAATTAATACAAATATTTAATAGAACTAAATTTGAGTTTTCATTTAAAATATAATGTGAGTTCTACTTCACTTATTCAACTTACTAAAAATTCTAAAATGGAACTAATTATAAGTTTTGAAATATATCGTTTTGAAATCACTTTATTTGTTTTAAATTAGAAATTAAGTGCACATTAGTATGCCATTTAGTAGCGAATAAGTTGCTCCTTAGTTATAAAATTACTGCATTTTAAAACACGTTAAGACGAATTTGTCGTGTAATTAAACTCTTAACCGCAGCAACTTAAGTAATACATGTATTTCTCGGTAAGTATTTACAAAAGAAGTTAGTGTTTGAAGTGTTTATGATTATGTTAGACAAATGTTGCGCCTCAAAAAAGCGCATCAGCTTGTTACAAAATAAGTAATCTATTTCGTTAAACATATTTTTCGGAGAAATGGAGAATTGTTAAAAATTAAATATATATTTGTGTTTTATATAGTATTATCATTATGTTTCTTAAAAAAAGTTAAACTGTTTATTAATTTAAAATAGTAAAGTTTAAAAAAAAGTAAGATTTTATAAATGCTTGAAGGATTTAAAAATAATATAAAAATAAATGTTTGTGAAAATATATTCAATGAAACTTCCCATAAAACCAAATAATTTAAAGTCCCAACTTTGCATCTGAAACATAATGCAATGCTGAGAAATTATATTTAAACTAACTGGAATATATGATATATCTAGTAGCTTCTTCCTGACTTATATATTTATAATGATTTTAACCGACTGCAAACACAGGAGGTTGTTCAACTCTGTTTTACGTTTTAATTTTAATGTGCAGTAATGTATAACATTTCTACGGATTCTCAGATTTTGATAATTCTTTTTTTTTTTTTTTTTTTTTTTTTTTTTTTTTTTGCTCAAAGTTACTCTTTTTGATGTTAGTCCCATATCAGTTTTAAATCTAAATGTTATATTTCACTGCTGTCTGCTTTCTTGTCAGTAAAAACTAACTTTCGCGAAAATGAGCAAATCGTCACGCAATTTGCACATGTTGTCAATGTACACATTGTTGGAGTTTAAGTGGCCTATCAAGCCAAAAGCACCCCATTCTCGATAGCAGGAATTCGCTGTCTCATATTTAAACAATTAGAAAAAATCTCTTGTGGCTATGCTGCTTTTGAAATGGAAATAGGTAAAATGCTCTTACCTGGGATTCATCAATATCGCGATGACGTATAACTTCATCGGTGTGGCGTGGTCAGGGATTTATCCAAAAGCTTCTTGAAGAAATTATTTTTATTTTATTTTGTGAAGCATTATTTATCCTTTGAAGTATCCTTTGAGAGCTTAATATGAATCCGCTAAATCCATGGGAAGATATAATGTAATATGAATTAGTATTGTGTGTTTTTACGATAAAGAAAGATTCAACTTTTAGCTTTAAATACTTATAATTAAACATATTACTGGAGTATAAGAAACTCCGTGTTAACAGAGAGGCTACATGATTAAGAGTGATAATACATAAAGCTGCTAAAACACATATTCGCAGCGTAGAAAAAATATATAATAATTAAAGGTGTCTGGCAAAAGTCAAAATGTTCAGATGTTCCCTTTAGTTACATATGAGTGGTGAAATCTTAGTTATTAGCACATATGCTTTAGAGAGTTACTCAAGTGGGCTGTAATAGCACTCATTATCAAATGCGGAAGTAAAGAAACAGTTCGTAAATTGGCTTGTTAAAATGATCTGTGTATGGTAACAAGTTCTTTCTTTTCTTTTTTTTTAATCACTTTTAGGAGTTGCCGAAGAACATCTGGGGAATTAAATTTAACACCCCTCCTTAATCTCCTCAGATGGATAAGGTAACAAGTTCATAGTCTTGATGTCACACAAAAGTTGAGGTTTGGGTGTGGGCTTCGTCAAGCAGTCAGCAATCATGTATTGCGTAGGACAATATTTTAATTCGATAATTTTATCTTTTTTTAATTGTCTTATGGCGTGAAAGCGGATATCAATGTGTTTTGTCCGCTTCGAAAATTTTTCATTTTCTATCATCTTTATACTGCTTTGGTTGTCATGGTAAAGTAAAATAGGTTTTACTTGGTACAAGTTAAGATCTTCTAGCAGTTTTAATAGCCATAAAATTTCTTGTCCTGCGGTTGCTGCAGCAACATATTCCGCTTCAGCGGAAGAATATGCAATGCTTGACTGTAATTTTGTAGTCCATTGAATGGGATTATCACCCAGAAAAAAAATATTGCCGGTGGTTGATTTTCTATTTTTAGTGTCTCCAGCCCAATCAGCATCAGCATACGCGATGAGTATTGGTGGTTTATTTTTGCTTATTGTTAGGCATAGGTTTTTTGTGCAATTGAGGTAAATAATAATTCTTTTTGCCGCTTTCCAATCCTTCTCGCGTGGCGTTGCACTTCTCCTACTAAGTATATTTACTGGTGCCATAATGTCGGGTCGAGTGACTGTGGCAATATACAAGAGCGAACCGATCGCTTGCCTAAACTTTGTATTGTTCGGAAGTAAATTGTCGCTATCTTCTAATTTATAGAAACCTACTTCCATCGGTGTACCAATAGGTCTTGCATCTGTTAAATTTAACTTTCTAACCAAATCTTCTATTTTTGACTTTTGGTTTAATTTGTAACCATCATTCGTTTTGATTATGTTGGTTCCTAGGTACTGACTTATTTCACCTAAGTCTTTTACTCCGTACTCATTTTGCAATTGTTTTATTACATCTTTAATTATTTCACTTTTACTCGCGATTAAAATATCGTCAACGTAGACGATGATATAAGTGAAATTTTCCTTTTCTTTTCTAGTAAATAAACATGAGTCAGCAGTGCTTTGCACAAAATTCATGTTTTTTAATGATTCTGCGATCTTTTTGTGCCAGGCTCTAGCTGCCTGCTTTAAGCCGTAGATTGTTTTATTCAGTTTACACACTTTGTTTTCACATTTTTTTTTCTATAAAACCCTCTGGTTGTTTCATGAAAATTTCTTCTTCTATTTCGCCGTGAAGAAATGCAGTGTCGATGTCAATGTGTTGAACAGAAAGATTTTTATATGCCGCTGAGGCTAAAAATGTGCGGATTGTTGTGTGTGAAACTACGGGTGCGAAGGTTTCATCATAATCTTCGCCGTACTTCTGATTATATCCTTTCGCTACTAAACGGGCCTTGTATTTTTGTACATTTCCTAAATTATCTAACTTTCTCTTAAAAATCCACTTACAACCAATAATTTTCTTATTTGGTGGGGGATCCACTAAGTCCCAAGTTTTATTTTTCTTTAATGAGTTGATTTCTTGTTGAGTGGCTTTGAGCCAATTTTCTTTTTCTACTGGGTTGTTCATGTTTGCTATGTCATAAAAATCGGTTGGTTCGAATGTGCCATTTGTTTTTACGTGACATACGTATCTGTCGGGTGGTACTCCTCTATTTGACCTCTGAGACCTTCTCGGTTCTACGTCGGGTTGTTTGGACGCGGTTGGTTCTTCGTCCGAATTACTTAACTCTGTTTGAATGTAGTTGTTGTCATTGTCTGAGTTTTCTACCTCTTCGCTTTCTTTTAAGTTGTTTTCACTATTTTCTATAAATTTAACTGTTCTCGCTATTATTATTTTGTTTTCTTTTGTAAATATACGGTAACCTTTTGATTTGTTGTCATACCCCACAAGTATTCCTTCCTGCGCTCTATCATCTAATTTGTTTCGCTGATGTTTTTGTATATAGGCATAAGCTTTACAGCCGAATGTACGCAGGTAGTGTAAGGTGGGTTTTCGGTTGAACCAAATTTCGAACGGTGTTTTGTTTGTTATTTTGGTTGGTAGCCTATTCTGCAGGTGATTGGCGGTATTTATGGCTTCTCCCCAGAATTTTTGAGGTAAGCCTGCTTCGGAGAGTAGACTCCTAGTCATATCTAATAATGACCTATTCTTTCTTTCCGCTACGCCGTTTTGGCTCGGACAAAATGGTACAGTAAACTGGTGTTGGATACCTCTTGCCCTTAGGTATTCTTCCGTTTGTTTACCTAAATATTCCCCTCCATTATCGGATCTAATAGCTTTAGGGAATCTGCCGAATTGGGTTTTCACCATGGCTACATAATCTTTTAACTTTTCGTGAACTTCATTTTTATGCGAAAGTAAGTAAATTACTGTGAACCTTGAATAGTCGTCTATAAAAGTGACGAACATTGTTTTTCCCCCGATAGTAGGTGTACCGATAGATGTGCACACGTCCGTGTGTATCAGATCGAGCACTTTGCCTGTTTTGGGACAGTTTGTTGATTTCGGATATGGGGTATCACTTATTTTTGTTTGGATACATATTTCACACAATGCATTATGATTACAGTTATTTATTTTTATACCGTCTGCTAAGTTTTTATTTATTAATTCTTTTATCGCATTATAGTTACGATGGCCAAGCCGTTTGTGCCAAACTTCTATGCAATTTTTATTTTTACATTCATGTGCAATGTTTACTTTATTAGTTTCAGCGCTTTCTAATAATTCGACTTGATATAAATTATTTTTCATTCTTGCTTCAAGATAAATATTCCCGTTTCGGGATAACGTGCATTTTTCTTTATCGAAAATTAATTTATAGCCATTCTGTGTTGCTTTGCTTACCAATATGAGGTTCGATTCTAATTCTGGTACGTATAATACTTCTTTTAATGTGATTGTGTTTATCCCTCCATCGGATGTTTTTGTTTTAAATGTCGTTTCACCTGTACCGTGTGAATTCAGCGTTTTTCCATTGGCAATGATGACTGTCGTCTTTTCAGTGTCGTTAAACTTAGTGAATGCATCTTTACTGTTTAGAATGTGTGTCGATGAACCTGAGTCGATTATCCAGGTTTGTTTTCCTGGTTTCTGGACTAAAAAAGCTGCGTCGCTGCCTTTTCCGGAATTGCCCTGTGTTTTGTTAATCCGAATTGGTTCTGTTTCACGGTTTTTGTTTTCTCTATAATAGTTTGCGTCTTCATAACATAACGATGATGTGTAATACTTGGATTTGTGCGGCTGTTGTTTTTGTGACGGTGAGTAAGTGTTTCTGTTCTTAAGATGCCAGCACTCTCTGTATGTATGGTTTTTTAATTTACAGTATGTACACTGTTTGTCCCTTTTATTATAGTGTTCAGCCGGAAACCTTTTATGCGTTTTAAACGCTTTTGAGGAATTCTCGCTCTGATCTGTGTTTTCTAAACGTCTTTTATATTCATCAGTGAGTTTTCCCTTTATAAACTCTGAATTAAGTTCATTTTCTGGACGGGCCTCGAGGGCTATAATTAAGGTGTTGTAGCTAGGTGGTAATGAACAAAGTAACAGAGCTGAAATGTGCGAGTCATTAATAGTTTCGCCTATGGCTGAAAGTTTATCAACAAGTTCTAAAATATGTGTAATGTGTTTTATTAGATTGCCGTTTTCTGGGAGTTTTGCTCCGTATAATTTTCTCAGCAAATATAACTTGCTTGAGAGATTAGCCCTTTCATGAATTGTTTTTAAAGCTTGCCAGGTTTCTCTGGCAGTGTTTAAGTGCTTTACATGCACGATCTGTGAGTCTTCAATACTCAAGTTGATAATTGCACGTGCTTTACGGTCCCTCTTCGTCCAGTCCGTGTTAATTGGATCTGGGGGATTTTGTGTTATTACATCAAACAATTCTTCTTTTATTAAAATCATTTCTGCGCGAAATTTCCAATTTGCGTAGTTTGTCGAATTTAATTTTTCGACTATTTGAGTTTCTTTTATCCCTGCCATGTTTATTTTTATTTGTTTATGCGACCAACCTATTTCCTTTTTATTTATTTATTTACTGTAAAATGTAAAAAGAACGATTTCTTTTTTATTATTATTATTACTCACAACCAACAAATTGTTCATTCACTAATTATTTAAATGTTCATTACATAAAACATAAATATATAAATGTTTCTTTTTCATTCACCTTTATATTTCTGGTACAATAACATTCATAATTTTATTCAATGCAGCATCTTTTTATTTTTTTATTCAGAGCATGAATATTTTTAATATTTATAATCTAAGCCACTATATAAAATTTTTCTTCTTTTTCGCTAAACATGAGCACTTTATCTGTCTCATTAATCTTTTTGTTGGAGTTTAAGTGGCCTATCAAGCCAAAAGCACCCCATTCTCGATAGCAGGAATTCGCTGTCTCATATTTAAACAATTAGAAAAAATCTCTTGTGGCTATGCTGCTTTTGAAATGGAAATAGGTAAAATGCTCTTACCTGGGATTCATCAATATCGCGATGACGTATAACTTCATCGGTGTGGCGTGGTCAGGGATTTATCCAAAAGCTTCTTGAAGAAATTATTTTTATTTTATTTTGTGAAGCATTATTTATCCTTTGAAGTATCCTTTGAGAGCTTAATATGAATCCGCTAAATCCATGGGAAGATATAATGTAATATGAATTAGTATTGTGTGTTTTTACGATAAAGAAAGATTCAACTTTTAGCTTTAAATACTTATAATTAAACATATTACTGGAGTATAAGAAACTCCGTGTTAACAGAGAGGCTACATGATTAAGAGTGATAATACATAAAGCTGCTAAAACACATATTCGCAGCGTAGAAAAAATATATAATAATTAAAGGTGTCTGGCAAAAGTCAAAATGTTCAGATGTTCCCTTTAGTTACATATGAGTGGTGAAATCTTAGTTATTAGCACATATGCTTTAGAGAGTTACTCAAGTGGGCTGTAATAGCACTCATTATCAAATGCGGAAGTAAAGAAACAGTTCGTAAATTGGCTTGTTAAAATGATCTGTGTATGGTAACAAGTTCTTTCTTTTCTTTTTTTTTTAATCACTTTTAGTAGTTGCCGAAGAACATCTGGGGAATTAAATTTAACACACATTGCTACTTTATGTTTTAAAAATAGTCGTAATATGATGCATATTTCTTTACAGATACTTGTGAAAGATTTAAATATAGGATTGTCCTTAGCCAACGATGCAACAATGGGGGATTTAAGGTAACGTGTACACTTTGAAAAAGGACAAATGTTTCTTAACCTTTAACTGATGTCACGCGGTCTCCCAGACACCGCTACTCCCAGCTGTAAACACTTTTACAGCTTTTTACTTTTCTGTACTGAAGTTAAATAATATGAATAAAATACTTTTTCCATGCAATTTAATTCACATGCTCCTAAGAGAAGTACAACGATATTGTTAGGACAAAATTTAAGTAAATTCAACCATTTGAGTTATTTTTTTTATTCGTTTTATTCGAGGGGTCTGAGAGTCCGGATCACGTCAGTTGTGTGACAAATTTTAGTGACATCAGTTAAAGGTTAACACAGGAAAATATACTATAAATACAAATGAAAATAAAAAAATAACCTCTATTGAGTTACCCAAGTTTCAGAAAAGTGTTACTTACCTTTAGAAACTTCCGAAACGAATAAATTGTAGAGATTTAAAGAAAAATAAGAACAATGGGCACTAACGTACTATCCGGGCCAGATCACATTCACTGCACCAACAAAGTATACTGCGCCGAAAATAGTAATTACAGTAACCTTCCCCCTTTTTTTGCTTTCTTCATTTTAACTGGATATTTAATATTATATAGTTGTCACATTAAAGGCAGTGGCATAAGTATTTATATATGTATATTATACTATATGCATTGATATAGTATACATTACATCATACTTAATACATAACATGCATTACAATGCAACAATACAATACATTACATAATAATCATTGACATTACATAACATTTCTATTATATTCATTTTGGTGGCCATAACAAAACTCTGGAAATAAAACTACGTTAATATGATTTACCGCTAAAAGCTTCTAATTTGATGTTATGTATTTAATGAACGTACATTAACATTAGAACCGTGGGACTTTCGGTATACCTAGAACCGTGGAACGGGTCATTTTGACCATAGATAGAGAAAATATACAAATATGCATAAATGTTTAAATTAGTTAACTAAGACATTATATCTTCATATAATAATCAATATTTCTCACTCTTTTCACCAGAAATTACCTAACACTTTAGAAAATAATATTATTCATAATTGTATTTGCTTAAGTATAATAATATATATTTTAAACATTAATAAACTTAGACTTCATAGTTTTAATAGAAAAATAGATTATCTCATTCGAATAAGTTTAGATATAATTTCTAAGACTAATTTAAAGAAATATATAAAATAAATATCAGTTGCTAGTTTTACAGATTTGTTTAATCCATGTTATTGTATGAATCCAAAACTTGGTAATAAATTTTGTACATATACCGCAAATGTGTGCATTTTGAATAAAAAAAACTTTTTTTTTTTTCAAATTTTGAAGTACGATATCGGTCTCGTTTATGTTTAGTTTATGGTTCTCCATCGTTTTCAGTTGTTGCTTCGCACTCAAATGACACATTTTTTTTTGCCTTGAGAAAACAAACTTTTCTCGCAATTATTCAACTAATTCTTGAATAAATTGCCGTTTTATAAGAGTAATGGCCATTTCCAAGAGTATGAAACTCAAACATTGATAGAGCAAGATCCAAAATATTATAAAATGCATGCACTTGTAACTTACGTGAAGCATATTTGAGAGTACATTTCCTTGTCTTATGGTCAATCACATCTACACCGAATTTAGTTGCGTTGTAGTAAGCAAGTGTATAAGGTTGTTTTACTTTAGAATTATATAACACTTCAATACCTGGATGTATACTGCTGTGCAACAAAACATTTTTATATTTTTCCACTGGTAAACAGTTAGAATAGAGTCTTTATGGGTTAGAACATGCAATTCCGCTTTTGACATTTTTATAGAGAATGATATTTCTATTCTTGAACGTTTTCCACCTTCAAAGTTGGTGTTTTTGGATTTCAGTGTTGTATAAAAATTGTTTGTAATATCATCATCATTGCGATGAGAAGGCGTTGCGATCATCATCATTGCGATGAGATAGCGATTGCTAGGGTACCGGACGAGTCGTCGTCACTTTCATTTTCTTCATCAGAATTCAAATTTCCTTCATTTGTAGGCAGATTTTCATCCTCGCTATTCAAAATCGAAAGACTATCATCATTGTTATCACTTTCTGAATCATATCTAGATAATTATTGCAATTATTTCAAGGCTCCTTTAACACTAAGTTTACGACATCGGGACATCTTATCTATACTTACAATAAATGCAGAATAGAAGCAACTTCAAGAATTTTTATAAACATATATTGTAATTTTTCACTACATTCGACACATCTTCACAACGAGCATATTTGACTTTTAATTGAAAACCTTCACTATGCCCCATCCTGGTACAGCCCATTAAAGGTATTTAGGCTGAGGCACAAGTAATTTTTACTTACTTCCAACACAATGTTTCACTTTTTTTTTGTCATTTATGCGTAAAAGCATATAACGGGTCAAATTGACACGCTTCGCGGTTCTAGGTATAAATGGCTGTAACTGGAAGTTTATTCATTTTAAACTCTTTCAAATTCAATAAGTTGTTGTTTAACTTAAAATAATAAAAGTGAGGGAGGGAAATATTTTTTCAATATTTATTTTTCGCGCAGTGACAAATTAAAGATCGATTTGGGTCAAATTGACCAGCTCCACGGTTCTAGTGTTAAATTACTATTTTGTATTATTTCAGATTGCTTTTTTATTATTTATCATTTTTAGAAGTATTGTTTTTTTCTATTAAAATTACATTAAATTACCATTTTGAGCCAGATTGGCAATTGACTGCGATAAACAAAATACGCAATTGACAACCATTTTTGGCGACTTGTCTACCTGCCAGGATAATATGTAAGTAACGAACAATGTTTCTTTTGCAGCTATTGGTTTAAGGAAACTTTCCGAATACTTTTTATTGTGTATTAATCAGTCTTCTCGATCTGGAATATAGGTTTTTTAGATACTTTCAATTCGCAAGCAAAAATGTTCATGTTCGACTTCATGTTTTACAGACAAACATGATAAATTAACAGCTTCAACATTCACATTAAAATCAATATTATTTTGTTATTCTCGCATGTATAAATTTAGTTACATAGCTGAAGATGTTTAATTGAGAATTGATAACATTCTGAAAACCGATATTCCGGTTTGTAGACACGGTTTATTACACAATAAAAACTACTCGGAAACGTTTCTGGAAAATCAGTGGTAGGAAAAGTTACTTTGGCTTTATAAATGTTTCTATAAATCTCGGGAAAACATTGGTTTCTGAGTTTTATAAAAAACGCATTTATAAATTCAGAAAATCCAAATAATAGGTTATTGTATATTTTCGTATGTAGTTATATTATATTTTCGTAAATTAAGAAATATATTTGTCTTTCTTTTACAGTATATAACAAAATGAACAGTAACGAAAAATACTCTGTTGTGCCAAATCCCCCTCCCTGTGTAGATGGAGTGCAATAAATAAATACATTTAGAATTAAGGAGTCCAATACAGAAAATTTAATATTTAAAACACATTTTTCTGAAGAGATCAATCTAATGATGAGGTGTCCAGAATTTTCTACATGAATGCTTTTGCACAACTTGAACCAGGCCTTGCGTTAGCAAACAATTGATTCGGTTTGATCATTAATTTAAAAAGTACTGGTTGAGATAATATTTTGTTTAATTATTTTTATAGATGAAGCTAAAAAAGGGGACCTTCGCTTCAAAGAATTTTACTTCCAAATTTAACTTTAAATGGACAGCTACAATATTAATTTTTGCTTTCTAGACTTATATTTTAATGCGATTTATATGAATAAAATTAATAAATCAATTTATTATTACCAATCTATTTCGTTTTATTATTAATTTAAAAAGTACTTGTTGAGATAATGTTTCATTTAATTAATTTTATAGATGAAGCTTTACAAAGGAAGTGTCGCTTCAAGGATTTTCATTTCCAAATTTGCTTTTGAATGGACATTTGCTATCTATATATATTATTGTGTGATTTATACGAATTAATAACCGAATTTAATTTTAGCCTGCATCTGAATGCTTTAACCCCACTTTGCTGCACCTGACGAAGTTAAAGCCGCTATTTAATTGCTTCATAATGCTTCCAAAATACATTTATAAGAAGAATAATTTTCAAGATAATACAGGAAGAGATCATTTAAAAACACAAATACTTTGTCATAGTTTAAATTAGATTCTCCCGCATACGAGATTTGTGTAACAAGAAATCGATTAAAAATCGTCCTGAAGATAACAAAATATTTATTTTGGGAATATTAAAGAAAGAATGGGATTAACAAAATCAGATAAACGTTGTTAGGTAAACCATCACAGTGCAATACAGTAGAAATTTCAGAAACAGGTATTTCAAATCAATAACATAAAATTCCTAAAGCTACCAGATTCGCATTTACAGTCAAAAGTGAGCTTTTATTCGTTCAACTATACCCTGAACTCCATCTATGCGATCCTGTCCTTTCATAAGAACGTATAAATGGCGGCAAATAAGGTCATTTAGGTAAAGGTTGGAAACAACAACGCGACGGTGTACGAGAATTCTTTATGGTTATTTGATGTGATCAACCTTTTGTCACACGACAACAGATTGTGACAATAGGGTAAAAGGTACCCTAACATGTTTATCACCTCCACTTTTGAGAATTTATTTTGTCAAACTTGTGCACTTTGAATCGAAACAATAGAAGAGCAATAACAGAGGTCAAAACTGACCACAGATACTTTGAAAAAGAAAGCACAAAAAATAGTTTGTGACTCCTTTTGCTGTATTTGATCTATATGCAGCCATAGTTCAGAATCTTGAAAATTCTGTTAAAGCCACATCCATATAACCGATGTTCCTCCAAATTGGGTTTGATTGCACATACATGATCACTTTGGCACGCCCAAACCTGATAGTACATTTAGAGTTGAGAAATAATACTTTGCCCATCTCAAAAATGAGAAAAATAAGCGTTCATGTATGCAAAAATAATATTATTTTAAAAATTATGACAAACACACTTGAGGAGCAGAGAGGAAAACGATGAAACTTATTTTGTCACTCGCTGCTGTTGTGCTTTAATGGCGATTTTCAACAGTTTTATTTTAAAAGATATTCATAATTTTTTCTATTTATACTTATATTCAACTGTGTTCTTCAAGTAGTTATCGCCCTTTTAGCCTCGACCAAGTTTCTCAAGAGATAGTCACAAGCTAACAAATTTACCTGCCATGTCTAATTTTAGAAAATTTGGATTTTTCTTTATCCATTTTTTTTTTTTTTTTAATCAATAGAAAATATCTTTTTAAAATAACCACATGTTTAGAATTCACTTGCACAATCTTAATATTTTGCTTCTTATGTAAAAAAAAAAAAAACTGCAATTTCATTGCTAATACAATTTACGTCTAAGGAATTCTAACATTTAAATTAAAAAAAAAGTATTATAATAGGTCATTTAGTTTTGATAAACGGCGTCATAAAATTATTGTGAATATGAAAAATTCTATCCATTTAAATTTCTTTGAAATTATATATTCAAAATACATTTTCTTAAAGTAATCCAACTGATGAAGAATGGATGTGGAAAAAAAGAACAACGTTGAATTAAGGAACATTAGTATTCTCTGAAAAATGTCCAAAGAAAGAAAGAAAATCCTTTCACGTTTTGTTACATCTGGAATCATTCCAAATGGAATCATTCATAACAGTCATTCATAATGCGCTCAATAATAGAAACAGAATTCAAAATGACTTTTACCAAGGTTTTATTTATTCGTTTGGGGTTTTAAAGAACGTAAATGCGTATTTTAATATTTTTTAAATTATTTCAAAATGAAATAATTTAATTTTTTGAGTTTATACTTGATTCCATTCGGCCAAATATATATGATTACAACTATATATGATTATCACTAAAAAAAATTCCAATGACTGAAACAAACAAACAAACAAAAAAAGAAAAAGGCAGAAATAGATATGAATGTTTATAAATTGATTGAATCATTTTTAGCTTTCAAGATATGCCATTCTTTTTGTGTAAATTTACTTAAACAAAGTGTTTTTAGTTCATTGAGTGGATTAACAAAAATTAGTATTCATAATAAATAACAATAAATATGAAATAATATTGGTTATGTTCAAAATTTTGAATTTTAAAATTACAATTTGCTTACTTTGAACAATGTTTTGTAGAAAATGTCCTAATGAATGAAAGCAACCACGTAAGCTGCGGTATTCCGATGCCAACATTTTACAAATTATTTTTCAAAAAACATACAGTACTTTCTTATAGACATCTGCGGACAATTTAATGAATGACTTTCCGAAATTAAGTAAAGTAAAGATAACTAATATAAATTATGGTAGATATTTTCGATTTCCGGCATCAAAACTAGGTGATAGCAGCACTGTCAATTTAAAACGCTTTTTATTTAAAATATCTACACTGTTAAAAATTTGATACAACGTTGAACCAATTTTTGGTGCTGCAGTAGCTGCCATCATAAGATGGTGAAACACTGTACCAACATTTGGTTCTAAGGATGAACCATATGTTGGTGAAACGTTGAACTATATATTCGTGAAATGTTCAACCATAAACTGGTGAAATGTTGATGAAGCAATGATTTTTTGACCCCCCCCTCCCCCTTCACAGGTAAAGTATTTTGCTTTTTATTTTAAAGATATTCTGTTTTAATATAATTTAGAGCAAAATATTTACGGTTTTTCCATTTCTTTTAAAGATAATTTTTAAGATAAAAAAACTAAGTTTATTTAGCAAATTTTAATACAGTTTAGTTATACGATAACATTATTGTTATTTTAAATATCTTACACTATAATTTACATATTAAAATACCTAAGAAAGGCTACGATGATGTTATGGGGCTTTATATATATATATATATATATACATATATATATATAAACTTATCAAATTGGGGTAATTGAAATGTATTATAATTTGCTAAATAAACCTACAAAATTGAATTTGCATGACGCATGCAAACGCATCTTTAAAAAAATATCAATCAGAGAAAGTGTAAATAGCAATACTAAATTCAATTAAAACAATGAAAGCATCTAAAAAAAAACCCGTATGTCAGACGGGGATGATGGCAAAAAGCATTGCTTATCAACTCGCATCATTTTTAATAAGTTCTAAGCGTTATCTAAATATTAAGAATGTGTAAATTTTTTAATGGTGATTTGGAATTGTTTTATTGAATGTGAACATCAACATGGAGTCTAAATTTTTAAATTCTACGGAATGTGTATATAATTTTCTTTTAAACATATTCCTTAATTATTCTTTTTAATGGAACGACACGATAAGCCAGATTTAATTTTAATTTTTTATTCCCATATATATTGTATTTTATAAATATAAGCTAAATACATTTTATATATTTTATAAGAAATGATTGATCTAGGAAACAGAAAAAAATTTACTTTATGTAGTGTTCTTCATTGCTTGAAAAACATTTTGAATGTAAAAAGTAGTTATTAATCTTTTTAAGAAATATTCAATCCAACATTACATAAATAAAATGTAAATATAAACTTAAAATATACTAAAGCAGTTTTATACATAAACTTTATATCTCCATCAACAACATTTTATTTAAATGCTTAACTATTACGTTTCCTTTTATAGTGCCAATAGTTACTTGTATCATAAAAGTAGAAAATGCGTTTGCATGGTAGGAAATTTAATATCTGATACAAAATGTTGCTAATTAAATGTTTTGATATTACTCAATCTTAAAAAATTAAAATCATAAACCGCAGAAACATGCTTGCATACAATTAAAAAAAATTATACACCAATTTAAAAAACACTAAAAATAATAATTAGTACATTATAATTATACTGTTAAACAAAATATAAACTGCAATATATTAATAAATGCAGTATTAGATTTACCAATGGGTCAAAAATCTTATTTTAGAAATTAGGTAGATACTAAATGAATCTGAAACAATGGGTATGAAGATTTAGGATTTTAAATAATTTAAAACAAGTGGTCAGCCCGGAACTGTTGATGATAGACACATGACTTAGGCTATTGTTATAGAGATTGTTTTAAAATATCGGGAGACAAAGACTCAGTATACATAACTCATTTTATTTTAGCTTCTTTCAAATGTTTAACTGATTCTCTTTAATCAAAAACGAAAACAACCATCGGATGTCTTAACAACAACTGATTCGGCTTTAAATTTTTGCAATCAAAGGGAATTGAATGGAAACCCGTTTACAGGGAGATCTGCACAGCTTTTTTTCAGTATAATTCAATCTTCTCTAATATTTTTAAAACCCATTATATTAGCGTCTTTTTAGATTCTGTGGTGTCTGAACGGGGACTGGCGAGCGTAGTTTGCAGGGGGCAGAGCCCCCTAGTGTATATATAAATAGTACAAAAAATAGTTCAATTTTAAGACTTACAGCACACGCTTTTATTTTATGTAAAATGACGTCATTCGCATCCACTTCAGAAATCCACATTTACGATCCACTCCTAAACAGCTACAGGCCTCACCAGTGGCGGAGAGGTTCTGCTCTCGTAGCTGGTAGACGGAAGGATGCTGGGTTCGAACCCAATCGCGCCCTGTCGGCCTAACCATTTCGGAGTTTTCGTGGTTTTCTTCGAAACCTTGGATTTTCCATGCGTAAATACGGGTTAGGTTCCCTTAGAAAGACCCCCACGGAGGGCACTTCCCCTAGGGCCCATATTCCTCGAGTAGATAATCGGCCGTCAAAAATCAACCCTTAAACAGCTACAGTAAAGTATGCATGGAACGTCACTATCACGAAATAATACATAAATGCAGCAAAACGATGCCGTCATTAAAGAAACTCGACAAAAAAATGGCTATCTAATGATCCGTAGGCCTTCATTTCTTTGTAACATTAATAGATACTTAAAATTAAATATAGTTTATGATAGCTCCATGTTTTAACAGAAATCATTCGTTTATATTTTTTCAAAATAGCACGTATTATAATTACATTTTCTTTCGGATGTTATGAGAAAATGGCAACAAAAATAAATAATTACTATTTTCCATCTATTTTTCCTTTTCTTTCTATAGAAATGGGGTACTTCCGTTGCCAATATTAAGTAAATATCTCTAAAAACTACAAAAAAAAATTAATATTTCAAAAATAAATTGAGACGCACACTGTTAAAAATTTGCAGCATTCTGTGTAGTCATTTGACCGTTTTTGTCGAAAACAGTTACACAACCGTAATTTAACACTATTCTGACCATATTATTGGCGATTTTATGGTCAGAATACAATTAAATTATGGTTATGAAACCGTTTTTTTCAAAAAACGGTCAAATAACTGGACAGAATGCTGCAAATTTTTAACAGTGCAGATTTCAAATAAATTGCATTTAAAAGTACTTTTTTCCCCTTATACGACGGTATAAAAATTAAACATTCGCGATACTTTGAAGTTAAAAAAATAACTATAGAGTATTTAATCGTACAATGATACATCTGCTTTGTTTTACGGCTGGCTTATACAACGCAACGTTATTTATTGGAGACGACACAAAATAAGCTGGGAGCAAGAAATAGCACATCGGGGGCTAAAAAAAATGTTTTCATCTATGTTCTGTATGCGAGTAGTACCTTCTGTAATCCGGAGTGTGCGGATTGGATACTATATTATTATAATGAAATACTCATAGTGAGAAGTTAATCTCACCTAGTTCAGACATTCATACTAAATGCAACAAAAATGTTTTTCTTTATTCATAAAGGGACAGGTAAATTTAGAAAAATTGTTTATCCTATAACTATTTTTTTTTTTTTTTTTTTTTTTTTTTTAACTCACAATCATGTTTGTATGTGGAAGTGAAAGCTTGTGACTCAATTTTCCCCCACTTTCTGTTGACGTTGACATAGAGCTTTCAAATTTGCAATATATATGTATTCCCGTGGGCAATAAATGAGATGAACATTGATTTTTTAAAATTCGATCCGTAAGGGGAGAAACAGAGGGGGGGGGGGGGTGGTACTATTGACATCAATGGACAAATCAGTATCAGCTTGAACAAAGAGAATTTGTTAAAAAGTACAATACTAATGGCAGGGTTACCACAATACTGCCAAATATTTGGCCAACTTGGCAACATAAATTTGGCGACAAAAATAAGCTGCCATATATGAAGCCAACTTCACGATAGCTGGATAATTTGACGAAATACCCTCCCCCCAAAAAAAACAAAACAAAAAAAACTACATGTTTGTGGATTTTAATAAAAGCATTTTTTTTTTGGGGGGGGGGGGTGTTATCTGCGAGATCGCAAAAGATAATTCCTTCTCGGTTTTAAAATTTCTATATCTTGAATATGCCTCTTTTTAATACTCTTCAACAAACTTGAAAAGTGTTTATGCATTCGGTTTGTCTGTCTGCCCCACCATGCTGTAATTTATGTAAATACACTTGGATTTTCATGCAATTGAAATATGTTAATGATGCTTACCATAGCATGTTTGGTATTGTATATGAATTGTGTGGCGTTAATAGTTCATTTACAGAGACACTCAAAAGAATTCCATTACATTATGGCATATGGGGGAAATCATTTGCAGAGTATTTTAACGACATTACGCTATTTCAAATGTATTGAAACTGATATAAATCACTGAATTTACTAGAAGGTGATTACGATAGAATAGGCCATTTATTTACATCATCATTTACATCATAGCATTTGTCATTCATTTACAGGGACAAGCAAATGAAATCGGTTACAGTACTTTCTTTGAGCAATAATTGTTGTAAGTGCGTTTTCAATTTCGGTATGCGCTTTTAAATTTAACTTATTTTTTGCATGTTACTTGTTGTATATAAATTCTGTACCTCGTATACAGGACTGCACAAAAGAATTCACGTACCATTGGCGGGAATTCTTGAAGGGGAATTTTCAATTGAGGTATGTATTTTCTAACTGAACTAAATTTTTGCATGCATGTAGTTAATAGAAGCAAATCTATATATCATATACAGGGCCGCTCAAAGAATGTGGATAATTTTCCAATTATAGATGGGAATAGCTGAAATTGGGTTTTTAAATATGTTATATGTTTCCATATTGTTGAATTAGACATAATATTTAAACTTATTAAACAGTGCAGTTTTATTACAATATTCCGAATTGTTTGGAAAGTGTTTCATAATCTACGCTTGACGCATGATTTTTCCGTTTTTTTGTTTTTATTATAACTGTAAAATATTTGCGTTCACTAAATTGAATTTTCTTTTGACGTTGAAAAATAATCAATACAATCTGTTGTCTGCTGGTAGCGACAAGTTAGTAAATAATGTTATTATGTTTTCAAACAACATCAGGAATATACAACATTGTATTTGTTATACTCAGGGCTGCCACAGACAACAATTTTCATATTCTGTTCGCTCCACTATTTTTTAAAAATACATTGTGAAGTATATTTATCTTCAAATGTTGTCAAAACAATGGTAAAAGATTTTTGTTTTGAAAATATAGTGCGAAATAGAATTAAAAAATAGTCGCCTGCCCTGTACACAGTATAAAGCATATTCATAGCCAAAATAGCCATACCTAGTAAAAATCACTCAAATTCATGTTCGTAAAAATTTAGGGTACGTACGATATTTAGGAGATAAATTACTTGCGCCGAAAAATTATTAGATATATAGAGTGTACATAAAAGAATTCCTTAATTTCAATGGTATAATAACAGTTTAATTTAGACTATTTACATCATATCATAAATCAAACTGAAGGTAAACTAACTTAGTTTTTTTTTACAAATATTCAATACATGCACATTTAGTTATACGGCACAGATCCAACCTAAACTCTTTTTTCACTCATAAACACTTTTGTTCATTCATCTGGTAGCAAAATAAGAGGGTTTGCATAGATCGGCTTTTGAATTTCTAATGGGTGTAATATTTCCCTAACTCTGTAAAATATTACAGTCGAACCTCGTTATCCCGACACTCCAATGTCCAGAAAAATGTGTCGTCATAAGGGGAGTGTCGCGGTAACCGGAGTTGGAAAAAATATTTATAAAAAGCTGTATTTTTAATTAATTTAGGACAATTTTAAATTCATAACTCTATTTGCAATTGTAAGCAATAAAACATTATTATTAAACAAAACAGACACAAAACAAAATTGAAAAGAATAAAAATCATATTTATGATGACTTGTTTCTTTATTGTTACATTAAATATTGATGAATTAAGGTTTGCTTATACTTAGATGTGCCTCTTTTTTTAATATTATACAATGGATTGTAATCAATATTCAATGTTTCAGAAATGGATGTTAGTAGAAAGCGTCGCTTGACCAGAACAAAAAGACCGCGAATAGACGTACGTCTATCTGGCGCTTAAGTGGGTCATTCATAATGTCTGTGGGTTTATTTATTCAGATAAAGGATAAAAATAAATATTTCTCATTTGTCTCAATGGGTATTTTACACACTTTTGTGAAAAGTTTGGCTAAGAGATTTCTTACCGCTTAATTCACCTGCTTATAAGATGGATTATGAAAAATGGACAATTTTCCTAAACCGTTGGGATATCCGGAGTTGAAAATTATTCAACGACGTAAAATCCGGAGTTTTTTACACTAAAATCATATACAGAAAATCGGGATTTTGAAAAACTGACGTGATAAGCGGAGTGACGTGAAAACCGGGTGTCGGCAAAACGAGGTCCGACTAAATTTCATTTAGTTAACCGTTCTTTGCGCATCAAGGAAAGAATAAGCAAATTCTGTTGATATTCAACCAGAGATGTGTTCTTCAAAGATGTTGTTTTATTCAAATAATAATAATAAAAATAAACAAAAATGTCATAAATTTATTAAAATGTGATTTCATTAAAATATTTATTAATATATCTTAATTCTGGGATATGCTGATTATAAAAAAAATATTTTAAAAGAAATATGGGATAGAAATATCATTTTATGGAAAAGAACAAAAATATTTTTTTTCGTTATACTCTGCAATACGTTCACAATATTATTGACCTATTTTAAGACTAGTTCAAACGACGAAGTAAATAAATAAATAAATAAAAATAAAAATAAACACTCAAGGTTTTATTAAAAAAAAATAATAACATGCATTCCACGCAACTTCAAATGTTATACAGAATAAAGGAAAAAATTACATTCTACTTTGATATTTTATCTTTAAAGTGACACATGTAATTCATTTAAAAAACCGATTATCCTGGAACTTTTGTTTATTCACCGGATAACAACAGCCATTTTATGCCATTGGACATTTTTTTTTTAAACTTTTGAATGTTCAATGTGCGTGGTTCTTCCTTATCGCCGTTAAACATGTGGACTCCCTACTTTTATTTTAACATCTAAGAATAAGAAGTTACACATTGTTCAATTACAATTAATATTGGACCAGCCACATAGGCGCACACTAGGGGAGGCAAGGGAAAGAAACTCACCCTGCTTAGGCTTTAAAACTGAATCAACTAAATTTTATTTTTCTCTGATAATTTCGAAAACTTTTATAAAAGCGTATCTATTCTTCTCAAATAGCTTAAAGTAAATAAACACCGAAGGAAAAAGTAACTAAGTTTCTATTTTTTTTCTTGCCAGGATGGGATCCTACCACTTTGAAAACGTCACGGAGAACATTTTTTAGTTCTAATTTTCTTTTTGCATTTACATCTACTAAAACAATCTTAAAACTTGTGTTCGGCAAAAAGTTAACAAACTTTTTCAATTTTTTGTTTTCAAAAAATTTTATTATGCATATTTCAAATCCTTTTACATATACTCATCATATTTTGGTCAAAAAATAATAAAATATCGAGAGCAAAAAGTGGGAAACAAAATTCAAATTAAAATGGCAAATGGCCATCTCTCCTTCAAGCCGAGGAGAGATGGCCATCTAAAACAAGAAAGAAAAAATGAAGTTAAAATAACAAAAAATAACACAATTCATGTAGTCCAAGAGCTGTTAAACATTTTAGGGAAGGTATTTGAGGCACCCTGAAAATATGTGCAACACTTCTTTTGTAATGGCTGAATACAAAATTGAATGTCTGGCTGAAGGATCGTGGTCCAAAAACTGTGCCAGACACGTGTCAAGTGCCATTTTTTGACTACCCAAAAAAGGTATTTGAGGCACGCTGAGATTGAGGCAGAATAATATTTATGCTTAGAAAAAAATATTTTGAAAATGACAGACACTTTAGTCGGCACAAAAACTGTGCCAGACACGTGTCAAGTGCCAAATGGCACTTGACACGTGTCTGGCACAGTTTTTGGGCCACGATCCTTCAGCCAGGCATTCGATTTTGTATCCAGGGATTACAAAAGAAGTGTCGCACAAATTTTCAGGGTGCCTCAAATACCTACTCAAAAATGTTCAACAGCTCTCCTACTAATGTAGTTAATGATGAAAAACATATAAAAATTTGTAAAGATGTAATTATATCATGGAAAATCATGTGAATAAAACTTTAATAAACAAAATTTGAAGTATAATTTCAATCCTTCTCTTTTCGTAAAATTTTACCACATTTTGAGCAAAGTTCTTGATAGTTTGTACACGTTTCATTGAACTACTTCTGGCATCTTCTGCAACGTGTCCATTAATCCTTTTCGGTTGTGGTATTATATTCTTCTCCACAACCAACACAGTGATCTTCATCCAATTCTATCCCTTCGGAATCTGTAGAATCTAATAATTTCAATTGTATTTCATCTTTTTCTCTGTTAAAAGCGTCGTGTTTTTTTTTTTTTTTTTTTTTTTTTTTTTTTTTTTTTTTTTTCTGGCATATATTTTAGATTTTTTCACGGTTTTAAGTTTATTTATCAACTTTATCTGTTTCTGGGATGAACGTTCCCGAAGTTTTTCAGTATTTTCTGAAACAAAAGTACATCGTTAGGCTAGATTATATTATTGTTATTGAAATATTTATATTAGTTAAAATTTAAATAATTATATCAATTAATATAATTATAAACATAAAAATTATGTAATTATTTAAAAAATAATTATGTTTAGTTAAAATCCTAACTCTGTATAATTTTAAAATATTGATTATAGGTGGCCATCTCTCCTCGATTTGATGTGGCCATCTCTCCTAAAATTGATGGACAGATTGCCACCCAATTTAAAGTATCACTCCACCATTGTACGTCTTTGTTTTATACTTGAAGTACAGACTGGATCATATACGTGCCTTAAAAGTCCTTATAGTAAAAAAAAATGTAACATAGGTAATGCAAAACATTCAGATACCTAACTGAACAAAAATATCCAACCACTAAATTAAATAAACATTAAAATTACACTTTCTTTTTATAATTGAAAAACGCAGCTGTACCTCGCAATGAATGAACACGTTGAACTATTTCTTGCGAAAAAGTTTATTCTGCAATCTATGATACAGTTTTTGAAATATTTAGACTGGCCATCTCTCCTCTATGGCCATCTACCCTAGAATTACCCTATATTTTTTACTTGTTACATTTGTGTATTAAGTTATATTTTATATATTTAAAAATAGTATTGCACAGGATATTCTGGCAAACAACTCTTCTTATTATTTTTTTTTTCATTTTTATATTATCTATTTTTTTTTAAACGCAACATTGGCCGGAGATTATTGGCACCTCTCCTCTTAACTTTATTTAAAGCTTTTTCTGGGTCAGTATGTGAATTCTTAAAAACTGTATACGTTAAGACAGATATAAAAATAAATTTGATTTTGCAAAAATAAACTGAAATGTTTACTTTTATTAAAACATTCTTCAGTTGAGGCAGACACCACAATAAACATCTGATGCAGATATTACAATATAATCTCAAACGCGATCAATTGTGTGCATGCATATTTTAAAACAATATCAAACAGCAGAATAAATATGTTACAATCCATTTTTGTCAGACATAATAAAAAACAAAATAATGGAATAGTCATAATGAGAAATTAATCTCAGTTCAGACATTCAAACTAAGTATAGCAAAAAATATTCTTCCTTAGCCGTAAATTTATAAACTCATAGAAAATAAAACAAAAAAAAATCTGTTGCATCCTGCTTTGAAATTTTATCTGTAAAGTGACACGGGTAATTTATTTTAAAAACCGATTATCCTGTCGCTTTTGTTTATTCACCTGATAACAAAGAATATTCTTTCCATGGAACCGCTTTTAAATTTCCAAATGTTGAATGTGCGTGCTTCTTCCTTATCGCCATAAAACATGTGTGTTCACTAAATTAACTTTTCTTTTGACGTCGAAGAATAAAAAGATACATTCCGTTGATATTCCGCCAACGCCGTGTTCTTGAACAATGCTACTATGTTTTCAAAAAATAACGGAAAGAGAAGGACTTCTTACTACATTAAAATGAAATTCCAATAAACTATTTATAAACATATCCATCTTCCGGAATACGGTGATTTTTTTAAATTTATTAAATAAGAGAAATATTAAAGAATTTTTTTTTTTACAGAAATGAAAGAAAATTTGTTAGCATTTCTCCAATCATGGCAAGTATTATTAATAATGATTTTATATAAACTAGAGTATCGAACTCGGGCTTCCCGGGTTATAGAGTATAGATGAAAAACATTTTTTGCATGCAATATATTTTTTAGATTGACCACTAACACCAAAATAGCATTGTTATATGGAAAATACCAATTATGCAATCAAATAAAGTTTTGAAATTTATCAAAAGCGATATTTTTGTATTAGCCTCATCCTCACCAATTTTAAGCGTCGATTTAAATTCACTCAGAGAAACCACGCTCCAACAAGCAATATCAATACTACAAGGATATCAATGCCATTACATATTCAAGCTCATGTTATTCAATTATACGCATGTTAAATATGAGTTTTATTTATTTATTTTTATTTCTTTATTTATAGAGAGAGTTTTAATTTTCTATGGAATATTAGCCGTAATGAAATACTGAACTTTTTAGCTACATTTTTGAGGAACAAACATTTTAATATTTTGCAATCAAGCTCCACACGATAGAGATAAATTAAAAAATATTTCATGTTTGACATTTTTTTAAAACCATAGGCAATCAGTAAACTGAGATGCAGTTTGACAAAAAAATTTCATTTGTAAGTTTTTTTTTCAATTTGGGGTTGTTAAAAAAATGTTCGATTATATGTTAAATTTGTAGTTTTTTATATTATTCTTTTATTTACTTATGTTATTTTACTTATGTTTATTTACTTACTTTTATTACGTTATGGAAAATTAGTCAGAAATAAATACTGAAATATTCTTATTGCTTTATGTGCAAAATGTTTATTATTAATATGCAATGGAGCCAGCCAGGACGTGATACAGTTAAATTACAAAAATTCATGCTTGAAAATTATTTTAAGAAACATAATAAATCAGTCAATTGAGATACAATTTTCAAACAAATTGCATTTGAAAGTAGATTTTTTCCCTATACGACGGTGTAAAAATTGAAAATGTACGATGATTAGAAGTTAAAAAAATTACAGTATCGAAAATT
Source organism: Maratus speciosus (assembly GCA_963932465.1). Classification (NCBI taxonomy): domain Eukaryota; kingdom Metazoa; phylum Arthropoda; class Arachnida; order Araneae; family Salticidae; genus Maratus; species Maratus speciosus. The sequence goes on from OZ010791.1 coordinate 420,378,340, forward strand.
TGAAAAAAAGAATTTAATCGTGAAGTGTTTCATTTACAAAATGACGTCAGCGTTACGCACAGAAACGTTTGTCCTTTATAATATCGATACTAACATTTAATTTCAAATTTAGTCACTTTTATGGTGAGATATTTTGAGACTAGTTCAAATAATAAAAAAAAGTCATCTTTAGTTTACATTTGTTTAATAGAATAAATATAAATAAAACTTATAATCAAAATATTCATATTGAGAAATTTCAAAATACATATAAAATAATGCAAAAAAAAAAAAAAAAAAAAAAAAAAAATCTTGCAATTTTTTTTTAAATCTTTTGTGTAAAGTGACGCGTGCCATTTAGTTAAAAAACTGATTATCCTGTTCCTTTACTTTATATATATGATAACAAAAGAAAACTATTTTCATGGATCGTCTTTTAAATTTCTAAAGTAGTGGTCAAAATTGTGGAAATACTTTTAAAAGGGCGTATTTTTGAAGTTTGATGATTCCTAACACCACTTAATCAGAAATACAATAAAATTATATACCAAAGAAAAGATAACTTAATCAATAATATAATTCAATAAATTTTATGAAGGAATTCTTATTAGAACAGCAGTTATAAAAGAATAATACACATATATGTAAAAAAATTAGATAACTTTCATAATGTCAGTTAATTCTTAGCTGGGTAAGCTTTACTCTTAAACTTTACTCCGGAAAAATCTCGATCGTAAATTGATGAGCATTACTGTATTATTGAACACTCAAAAAATTTTAAAATGTTAAACCAGCAGTGGTTAGCAATAGTGAATCGTTTAATTTCACGATTTTTAACATTAGTGTTATACTGCCCCATGCGGACCTTAAAAAGTAGCTTCGTTTGACCAATGTACACTTTATTGCATTCGCAAGATATCTTATAAATTCTCCAATGTGAAAATCTGTGTCTGATTTGGAATGAAATAATTCTGGAATTTTATGAAAAATAAATTAACCAGAATTCTGGATGTTTAGGATTACAAATCCTCGGTGTTTATTTCCTACTTTCATAATTACATGTTTTTAGACAGTTTCAAACATTAATATGTGTACTTTAGTTTGTATTTGCTCTAATATAAAGTTACAAACGGCTTAGTTATTAACTATAAGCTCAAATGTAACACTTGATGTCAATGCATGCGTTATTGATTTGTTTTGATGGTTATATATTCCTTTGTTACCATCGCATAATTTAAATGTTTTTTTTTTCTCATCGTCAACAAATGTATTTAAAAATAACATTTTATTGAAAAACGTAAATAAGTCTATCGGTAATTTGTGAAATTAATATTTATTTTGAAGCATGTATTTTAAGGAATTTTAACAATTGACATCTAAAAAAAAATAATAATAATAATACACTAATGAAAAATATTATTTACAGAACCATAAATAGTTAAATAAAACTCAGAAGAAAGTGGAATGGTTACCACTATTGGCAAAAGATCGCCGAAACATGGAGAGGGCTAACTTTTGATAATAATAATACATAAACTAATTTCAGATATAAATTAATGATATCCAAGTTCATACAAATCGAAAACTTAAAAAATAAATAAATAAATAAATAAAACAAAACAGTAACCAAGAAAGAATAAAAAAATGTTTCCTTGTTCTTTTTAAAAAGTTATCTATAACGTGGCTTGTGTAATTTGCTGCAACGATGAATTATTCCGCCTCTTTTGTTTATATATTTGATAACAAAAGAAAAATATTTGCAGGAACGGCTTTTAAATTTTGAAATGTTACATGTCCGTATTATTTTCTTATCGTAGGAAAACAGATTTTTTTCCTTTTGCGTTTAAGAAACGATGTATATATTCTGTTTATATGAGATTTCTGGATTCACGAAAGAGGGGTATTATGTTTTCGAACAATTATGGAAATAGTAATTGTATCTTTAATTTTTTTTTCTTTTGAAATAAAGAAAGTAAGATATATATAAAATGAAATTAGTGCTCACAGAAATAAACAAAATATGTCTTTCAAATCTATAAAAATGGACATAGAATGAAAATATTTTATAATGAATCTGAAGGACGTGTGAGTATGATGTGTGATATCTTTAATTAAAACAAATATATTTGAGTTTTTTTTTTAACGAGACAGTAGTTGTGAATGTAATATTTGGAATAATGAAACTTTTCACACGTAATATATCTACCCTATACATATAAAATTTTAATGAAACGAATTTATGAAACGATTTTATGAAACGACTCGTTAAACGACTGATTATGTTTCACGGAGGTTATTCCTAAAATATGGAATATTATGCGGTGAAATTAACACCAAGAATCTGTATTGATCCGCAGATCTCAAAACTGGTATTAGAATTTCAAAATTTAAATTAGTTTTCGAGATTTAATTTTTTTCTTTTTAAATTTGATTTTAATTTCTCTAATGATGGCAACCAGGTTACTCCATTTTTGCGGAAAAGGGGAGAAAACGGATAACGATAGGGATTATTAGATATCTTCTTTTTTGCCATTTTCAAATTAAAATTGAAATGATAGTTTATGTCATCAGTACTGAAGACAATAATGCGATTAAATTATGTTTTTCAAGAAAATTTGATAAAATAAAATCTTTTTTTCATATTTCGACCGTCAGTTTCTGTTAAAAATCCTAGATAGTCTGTCATCTTCAGGGTTTGAAAAAACCCGGGTTTTATTTAAACACCCAGCCCACTGGGCTTAGTTGTCTAAAACCCGGGTGTTTTCGTGGTTTTCTGAAAAACCCGGCTCTTTTCGGGCTTTATTGAGTTCTTTTGGTGAAAACTTTAAACGTCTAATTTTCATATACATAATACCTATCTTCTTAATTTATCAGTGAAACTTGGGTATAATTTTTCAGTAATTAAGTATGAATTAACAATATATATATATATAAAATTAATTTAAAATGTACAGTTGATTCTCATGGAACAAGTTTGTTGCATTAAGACTATATTAAACCAACTAAAACTGTTTTTTTTATTTTATTTTTTTAAATATAATTCTTACCTTAAGTTAAACATGCTAAATGAATATAATTTATTTAATTCACCTCAAATCAGAAATCAGTTGAACATTTTTTTTTGTTGTTGAATGAAATGGGATTCATAATATTTTTGAAAATTTTAACAAAATTTTCTACATACATATTGCAATAGCATTAAATGTTAAATTAGATTGTCATAGAAATAGAAGTCAGTGTCAGTTGTATCTATAAATTTAGATTGCAAACGGCGATACACTTTTACTGGCTTTGCTGCTTTATCAACTCCTAAATCATTACGTAATTTGCTCCAAAACAGACCAAATGTAGAAAAGTATTGTTAGATTGTAGCAGAGGTAGCTGATGCTGAATGTAAAAAAAAAAAAAAAAGAGGTAAGAACTGGCAAATTCCAGGAAGAAACTTTTCTTCACTCTTTTTTGCCATAATCTGCCAGCATTTTTGTGTTGTAAACTCCTGTATACTTTCATTGAAGCAAGATAATAAATGGGATTATTTATCTTAAAAGCTATAACACCTGGCAAGTAATCAGGATGGTGTTCAAGTGTCATCTTTAAGCGTGGATTAAGATTTAAAGCATTTGGATGCATTTTAGATTACAGACATGAAAATCTTCCTTCTTTTCAGCTGATTTCTTTTTTTTTTTTTTTTGGTTATTTTATCTCTGTTTAGAAATTCCTTTAAATCTGATTTTTTTGAAATATATTTAAATTGGCATTTATCTTTGCATTCTATAAAACTTTAATTTAATTAAATGAAGAATTGATTAATTAAAAATATTCCTTAATTAATTAAAAATCAAATACTTTTACAATCCAATACGACACAATTACTTTTAATAAACTCTTGTAAAAATTATGTTCATTATTTTACTTAGATTAAATAAAGATACAGTTGTGAAAGTACGAGAAATTTTGAAAAACCCACAATGGGTTTGTTCATGGGTTTTTTCAAGTGGGCCCACCCGAAAAAACCTGGGCGGATTTTTTGGGCTGGCCTACTTGGGCAAACCCAGGTCATCTTACACTTTGACATAATTTCCATTGACATGAAAAAAATCTATTTTTGTGGGGAAAAAGGGAGGAAAGAGATTATTGGATTTCTTTTTGTTGTCATAGTGAAATTGAAAAAATGAAATTATAAAAAACAGAAGGAAAACTTTAAAATTAGAATTAAATGATCACGTGTTAAAAGCAGAAAATATGGAAAATTAAGTCAAAATATTTTCATGTAAATATGAAAAAAGTACGAAAACTTTAAAATAATAAAATTACTGCACGCGAAGCGCATAAAGGTGATAATTACGTCATATGTAAAATGTTTTAATATTAAATATCGTCATATTTAAATTGTCTGCAATAATTAAATTATTACATGTGAAAACTTTTAATGGTGAATAGGTCGTATTTAAAAAGCTCAAAAAATATTCCCAAACACTTTTAATTTAAATAATATATGTAACCGTGAATCTTAAAGCGAGAAAAAAAATCTTTTAAAATAAATAAATTATTAAATGAGAAATGCATTTAATATTGAAAATTACGTCATATATTAAAAAGGTACATTTAAAAGGATTTTCATTCTCGAGAAGTTTACTGATACGTCATATGGTATAAAAGTAGTACAACTAGCAGATTTGTTTATATATGACATCACTTCATGCAGCACAAATACAGGTAAATGTAATCGCAAAATACTTTCAATTTATTTTGTAGGAATTACTATTTGTTAAATACATATTAGAAAATTCTGATTTTCTTATTAATTAATATAAGCACAACAAATTGTAAAAGTAACATGAGAATATGCATGATGGTGTATTAAAATAGGAAAAAGAATTCGTGAATAAGCTATACCTGTTCCTGAAAATATCTAAAACTCAATCAAAACATAAAATGTAAGCATTACGTAATTCTGAAAGCTATTCCCAAGCCGACACAATTTTTTAACTGCAAACTTAAAGGAAGAATAATGTCCAAAGCGTCGTTATAAGTCAGAAAGATGGCGACATTTTTCACCTAATCATTTTATACAAGCTGTTTTTCAAATGCGTAAATGATCTTGCTGATTAATCCCATAACAACCACCAATTGTTAAAACAGTGATGGATGAGGCCATGGTAACCGAAAAATGCCACTTTCAAGCAGAAAAGCATGAAACACGACTACAGAATATAGCTCCGTTAAATTGATAATATCATTCAATCATCCATAACCAGGTAATATTCTTCAAACAGGGTTTTTACTATGTTTTTGGAGGCTGCGAGGTGTTTTTACGGGTGTTGGCGGGCTTAACTCGCAGGTCGCTGAACCCCTTAGTATATATATATAGGGTAATTCTAGGATAGATGGCCATAGAGGAGAGATGGCCATTCTAAATATTTCAAAAAGTATAACATACATTGCAGCATAAACTTTTTCGTAAGAAATAGTTAAGGTGAAATAAGTGGTTCCATGAAACGTGTACAAACTCTCAAGAACTTTGCTGAAAATCTGGTAAAAATTTACGAAAAGTGAAGGATTGAAATTATACTTCAAATTTTGTTTATTCTAATTTTATTCACTGATTTTCCGTGATAAAATTGCATCTTTACAAATTTCTATATGTTTTTCATCATCAACTACACGAAATACGTTATTTTTTGCTCTCTTAACTTCATTTTTTCTTTCTTGTATTTGATGGCCATCTCCCTTCGGCTTGAAGGAGAGATGGCTATCTGCTATTTTAATATTTTGTTTCCCACATTTTGTTCTCGATATTTAATTATATTTTGACCAAAATATGATGAATATATGTATAAGGATTTCAAATATGCATAAACATTTCTTGTATTTGCATTCTAAGAATTTTTATTTCAATCTTACATACATATCATAAATACCCTGCATACATATCATAACACCGTTGTAGTTTTTACACATGTTTCACTACATGTTTCACATGTGGCAATTATTATGGTGTTATGGGTGCTTCATATGTAAAAAGAAATGAAATTGATACAAAAAAGGTAGAATTATATAAAAATTTGCTAAATAAACGAATGCGTTTGTTCCTATAACACATTTAAACTATCTTAAAAAATCCACATATAAAAACCGTTCAGAAATTATATTAAAAATCAAAATATCCTACACAAAAAAAAATAAAATTTGTATTCTTTAGGCAGATAAAAAAAAAAAAAAAAAAACAGCTACACAAACTGAAAATAGTTTTCTTTTAAGCTTTAATAAATTTTATAAAAGCGCAACTAAATATGTAAAAAAGATCACTCATAAGAGTACCATTGTTTGTTTAAAAATTAACAGCTCTGTTTTAATATTTATATTTGTTGAAATACATAAATTATATATTTTTGGAGTTCTCTGAGTCTGCTTTATTTTTTGTGGAAAATTGAAAGTTCGAAAACTCGAAGTATTTTATCTTCTTTTCGCTCGTAGCACATTGTATGAGGGCAATTTTTTTAAAATGAGCGCGAAATTTATGTGACCAAAATTCTCTGTATAATGAGTCTTGTTTATAATCAACGAGAAACAACTTCACTTGGAATACATCTTATTAGTCCCCAATATTCTATTTCTTTCGGCCAGCAATTAAAAGGTTGCCTCTAAAAAATAACGTTCCGTTGTATAAGCCAACCGTAAAACAAAGCAGATGTATGATTGTACGATTAAATGCTTTACTGCAATTTTTTAAACTTCTAAACATCGCACATTTTCACATTTCATACCGCCGTATTGGGAAAAAATGTACTTTTAAATTCAATTTGTTTGAAAACTACTCTCAATTTATTTTTGAGATATTAATTTTTTGGTAGTATTTAGCGCATTTGTAATGTTGACATTTCAAGTACTCCATTTCCGTAGAAAGTAAAGGAAAAATAGTTCGAAAATAGTAATTACATCTTTTGTTGCCATTGTCCCATAGCAACTGAAAAAAAAAATGTATATAAAATAAGTGCTATTTTGGAAAAATATAAATGAATGATTTTTGATAAAACATGGAGCTGTTATAAACTATAACTATGTTTAAGCATCTAACAAACAAATGAAGGCGTATAAATCATTATATAGCCGATTTTTTTATCGAGTTTCTTGAATGACTACATCACTTTTTTGCGGATCTGTGTATCATTCAGCGATACTGACGTCATATGCATACATTACTGTAGATGCTGTTTAAGAACAAATCGTAAATTAGGAATTTTTCCACCGGATGCAAATGACGTAATATTATATAAATTAAAGCATGTCTTTTAAGTCTTAATTCTGAAATGTGTTTTGTACTATCAATATTTATACATATATTTTTTTTTCATCGGGGGCGACACTAAATTCCGAAAACGCAGAATTCCTGTTTTCCAGTGTTTTTTTCTCTTTATTCTACCAAGAATCTATGTTTTTTCTCCCTTTCAGCATACAATGTATAAAAATACAACACACATAGTATCATACTTTTAGATTGTCTGAAAGGAAGTACAGGGTGTCCAAAATTATTAAAATCCTTCAAAAATTACCAAACTGGGTATGCCTTTTGCACCAAAAGATTTCTGAAAGGATGAGCTTTAACATAGCAATACAAAATAAATCCCCCAGTGAGCTCTATCAGTAAGTTCAAATGTAAAAAATACATAAAAATTCAATGAATTATCATATAGGAGTGCGTTTTACACGATAAGACATTTCAATGATTATAAAATGTCGTGGTGAAAGGGAAAATGACTCAGTGTATCCTATAAGACCTTTCACATAAAGAAACCGCATAAGAATGTTAGCTGTTGCTCTTTTTGTTAATTGTTCAGATTTTTTTTCAAATGTGAATGCACTTGTGTGACACTCTGTATCTGAGGAAATTTCCTTTTTTTAGGCAAAAAATTTCTAATAATGAGAAACTACCCTTATAACAACGATTGCTTTAGATATTACACATTTCTCATTTAATAAAATTTGAAAATTATTGTAAAGCATTTTAAATGGAAAATTCCATATGCACAGGAAGGAATAAGAAAATATTAATAAATATGTATTTTATCTATGTAATTATGTAAATTAAAGACTTTTAACAGATATTTTATTGAAATTTAGTTGATCTCAAACAATAGAACAAACGAACGACGTACAACAAAATCATTCTCACTCTAGGCACTGTTTCTGCTGTTGGTCTCTATAGTGCAAGCGCGTTCACTATCTCAAACTGCCGTTAATTTTTAAACTAGGGGGGGGGGCGGCATTTCCCCGGTCTCCCCTAATAACCATAAATGGAAATCTTTTAAAAGATATCATATGACGTCAGCAGATACTGTGTTAAAATCTTAAATGCTGTTATTCCATACTTATAAAGTAAAAAAGGAACCAGTATAAGATTACTTGTGTGTAATTTCACATTGCATATTTCTTCGTGAATGAAGTATCTCTTATCGCTTACCAATAGATAATTCAAAAATCAGCGTTTCGCACACTTTATTCTCATGTGATCCACATAAAATGTAAGAACTATTTGTACGTTCTAAGGAAAAGATGAACTTTGGTGTGAGGCAAAGACATGAGAAATTTAACAGGTAGTACAGTAAAGCCTCTAAATATACAACAACTCTCGATCTGGGAATTTGTTCGCCATTCAGAGGTAAACGCATACTTATAATAAGATCTTGTGGATTGAAAAAAGCCATTGCTACATAAAAGTGTCCATTAAATCTGAATTACTTACCAATATATTGGTTAAATATCGATATTTTTAAACTATCGCAATAACGATATCTAAATTCTGACTCTGTCGATATATCCCAATAAGAAGAAAATTATTTTGCGATAACCGCGATTCAGAGTTTGAAAAAACAGTGTCGAGTATGCTATACCAATATTTTCTCCAATCAATTCTTTCGCTTGATTCATGCATTCATTCACTATCCTGATTCATCCAAAACAGAAAATCTACCTGCGCTGATAATCTCTCTTTCGTTAAAATCTCCAAGTAAGGAATATCCCACTATATCCCAGTACATACACGTGCTACGTTCATTTGTATCCCTGCAAGCCAAAAATTCTAATGTTCATTAGAGATGAATACTGAAATCACTTATCACCCATTTTTTTGTTCCGCTACTGTTATCGGTCCATAGATATTGCGATATAACAAATACACATTGATGTATCATGTCTAATAACATGAGCACGAATATGTAATGATATTGATATCCTATAGTATTTATATTGCTTGCTACAGCTTGGTGTCTTATATCTACGCTGAAAATTTGTCAACGGAATCTCTTATATTCATTATTTTGGGGTTGCCCCGGCCACAAGAAACTTACTTTAAAAATGCATTGAAAAATTTTATGATGAATTTTAATGAATTATCGAAATTAACTTATTGCAAGTTCTAGTGGATTTTATTACGAAAGTAAATTTCTCAATGAGGAAGTGTCTACCAGTTATTCAGCGAACATGATTTTTTCTTAGTATTAATTTTTGTAGTAGATCGTAATCTTGTCTCCTTTAACCCCATTAACTGTTTTGCCCGAGTGCTGCTTCGGTGAAAAGTGTTTGTTATCTTCGATACTAAATCTTTTGGATACCACTTAATTTTAACTGCAATCTTTGGTTTGTGGCAGCATACCTTTTTCGATTGTACAAAGCAAAATATTTTGTTTAAAAAAAAGTGGTGCCGGGTCCGTATTTTTAATTTATTGTATAAAAAAAAAGAGAAACAGTTAAGGGATTAAATCAGTATGGCGATGTTTCAGCAATATAAATATTAAGTTGTTGATACATTGCAATAAAGAATTTTTGATATCGTCCAGCGTTAGTGTCCACTACTCCGGAATTAACGTTATGTAGATTTTACAGTACTAATGCGAAAGTGGATTTATCAAAATATTTTATTGAGTAAAAACATACGTTTAATAGTTTTTTAAAACACAGTTTAAAAGTCAATGTGTTCATTGATTTTCAACAACTACAGTGTGACTGTTGAGATTGAAACTTTTTAAATTCTTGTCTCAAGCCGCTCTCTACGAAAAGTTTACTGAAACCCTGTCTTTTCTCAATGTTATTTATCAATATCTTTTCAAGATATTTTACTTTAAAATTGTAACATATTGTTTTTATTACATCATTGTAGTAAATAAAATTAAATATATATTTTGGAAGATCTGGACGATCATTTCCTGATAAATGGTTTGGGAACTACCATCCTAAGTCGTTACTTTCGTTTTCAATGCACTAAATACTGGAAATACATTCAAAATACCATATATTGGAACATCTTGTCTGTGTAATTAATGTTTTTTTTTGTTCTACTTGCCAGAGCTAGGAGAACGTTTTAAGGAAAAACCAGATCCAATATTTAAATGCACTAATTACCGAAAATACAATTCAAAGTACATCTTGTTTGTGTAATAAATATTTTTTTATTTTACATGTCAGCGCTCGGAGAACGTTTTCTGGATTTCCAATATTCAAATGCACTAAAGGCTGAAAATATAATTCAAAATACCATATCTCGGTACAACTTGGCCGTGTAATAAATTTTTTGTTTTGTTTTGTTTTACTTGTCAAAGCTAGGAGAACGTTTTCCGGTTTAACCAGGTTTAATATTTAAATGAACAAAATACTGAAAATATAATTCAAAATATTGTATCTCGGTACACATTGGCCATGTAATAAATATGTGTGTAATAAATATATATATATATATTTTTGTATTACTTTTCAGAGCTAGGAGAACATTTTCCTGAAAAACCAGGTCCAGTATTTAAATGCACTAAGTACTGAAAATACAATTTAAAATACAATTTAGCTGTGTAATAAATATTTTTTTTGCATTACTTGTCAGAGCTAGGAGAACATTTTCCTTAGAAACTAGATCCAGTATTTAAATGCACTAAGTACTGAAAATACAATTCAAAATACAATTTGGCTGTGTAATAAATATTTTTTTTGCATTACTTGTCAGAGCTAGGAGAACATTTTCCGGAAAAACCAGATCCAGTATTTAAATGCACCGAGTACTGAAAATACAATTCAAAATACAATTTGGCTGTGTAATAAATATTTTTTTTATTTTACTTGTCAGAGCTTGGAGAACGTTTTCTGGAACAACCAGGTCCAAAATTCAAATGCACTAAATGCTAAAAATACAATTTAAAATACCATATCTTGATACATCTTGATCATGTAATTTTTTTGTATTTTTTTTTACTTGTCAGAGATAGGGGATCTTTTTCCAGAATAACCAGATCTATTATTTAAAAGCACAAAATACTGAAAATATAATTCAAAATACCATATCCAGGTACATCTTGGCCGTGTAATATGTATATATATATATTTGTTTCACTTGTCAGAGCTAGGAGAGCGTTTTCCTTAATAACAACCAGGTACTGTATTTAAATTTAGTTGATTTTACAAAAGTAATTTAATTGTTGTAAATTTCTTCCAAAAAGACAAAGAGAATTTGAATCATTCTTGGAATTTGAATGATGCCTCTAAAACTTGTGGTGTATGAATTGGTAACTGGATGTCTATAAAATGGAACACCATACACCGTAAAAAAATAAAAGAAATAATATATCTATATATTTCTTAATCTACGAAAATATAACCATGAACCAAAATATACAATAACCTCTTCCGAGTTACTCATCATTTCTAAAAGCTTTCTTTATGTTTAGAAACCCCAGAAACCAACATAATTTCGAGATTTAATAACTATTTATAAGTACAAAGTTATTTTTACTGCCACCAATTTTTTGGAAAAGTTGCCCGGCAGTTTTTATAGGGTGATTAATATCATCAGTTTTGTCCAACCGGAATATCGGTTTTTAGAATTCTGTCAATTCTGAATTGAACATTTTCACCTGCGTATAATTGAATTTATACATGCAAGAGTAACAAATTATATTATTCTTAATGCTAAAGTTAATGCTGTTAATTTATCATGTTTGACTGTACAGCATGTTTGTGGAACATTAAAATGCTTAGTTTAGAATTTAGGATAACATCTAAATAATGTATATTCCCGGTTTAGAAAACATTAATATATTATAAAAACTACTCGGAAACTATATAGGTTTTTGACGAAACTGAATATAAAGAATTATTTTCGGACTCGTTCAAACTTGGAAAAAGTTATTGTATAGTTTTGTTTGTGATTATATTACATTTTTTGGGTTAAAGAACGATTGTCTTTATTTACATTGTGCATAAAATCAGAATATAATAAGGCTATTCTTGAAAAACAATATTCCCACTCAATAACTCGAAACTTTCTGACACATTTCCTGACTCATTTTTTAAACTCAAAACAATGAGAGTTACAGGTAAGATTATTAAAGTGCTTTGTTATCGAACAGATTTTACTTTCTTTTATATTTAAAAGAAGAAACTAATGAATGGGTGAAAATTTCGACTTCAAGTTCTTGAAGGATTTATAAGTTTTAGGAGATCCTGAACACGATTTGATTGCTTTTAGAAAATGGTTGTCCGTGAATCTGCGTGACAATCTGTCTGTGACACATATTTTGTGGCCACTCTATCTCAAAAACTAATGCACGAGGTTAGATTCAGTTAGGTTTTGACATAAATTGGTGCTTAGGTTTGGGTGTATATCGCCTAACAAGAGGCTGTGTATACACTCTCAGAAAAAACTGTAAATTTATGAGCGTTTGCCCTTAAAATTTCTCAGGCAACAGCATTAACTAAGCGGCCTTATCCTTTAGATACATAGAAAATTAAGTTTAATCCACATATTCTTACAGTTCTTGCCCATCTGTTAGCAAAAATACCGTACGACCCCACACATATTCATTCGCTAGGGTGTAACCCTTCATTTTAGTCATGTTTCGAAAAATAATGTCACTTAACCGCGATCGTAACATATTTTATAACCCACCAAAAAATGGATTCCGTGATGATTATCTAACGTGCTATGTGCTACGGAACAGTAAGTAAAGTGTTATTGTGTTTTAAAGTGCATTATATCCAGTTTTACGGGCTGCAAAAAATGATGGGCACGGATGGTGTTTTACGGGTAAGACTAGAATCTCTACTGCCGGCTTCTGCCCGTAATTTTACAGGGATATTTTTAACAGTGTACTGCATTTTTCACGATTTTCACGGTAGCCTGTATCTCCAGAACGAAGATTGTCATTTTATTTTAGTTTCAGATGATTTTATTCATGTAGAAAAAAATTTGGTGATGGCCACGAGATACTAGTTTTGCACATGATTTGATTCATATACACAGGACTCGCGCAATATCGAGCGGAACCCTGACAAATAACTTGGAGACATAGGTTAGAGACATTTGCGGGGTTCAAATGTCTCTGACTGCAACATCCGATTCAGAAAAATCATTTTTTAAAATTGTATATATATCATAGACAAACTAATAATATAGATCATAAAATGTATGAAAAAGAACGTTCACCTTCTTTCAAATGTAGCGTGCATAATTATTTTGAATTTATAAAAATCTTCTATTAGTTAGAATATTTTAAATATTTATTTTTTGCGGTTACGTTTGCTTTAAGGATCTTCACATCTATATGTTCCCCTACAATTATATCAAGTATGGCTGTAGGAAATAAAGTTATTACTAACTTTTTTCGGGAAAAAACGTTTAAAGTCACATTTAGAGCAATAGTATCATTATTTTATACAGGACAACATTGTTCTGAATTGTATAAAGACGCTCCAGGCCCCGAACAGGGCTCAACTGGCGCGGAGCTTTTTGCAGGGCATCGGCGCCTGACCTGCTTGTAGAAGAAAGTTTTGTGATGGCTACAACATACTAGATTTCATTTTTAGATAAATAAATCATACCTGGATAAGCAAATGTTGTTTCATATAAAGCAGTTCTTTCTGTTTCTCGCGCATTGTCGCGATTGAAAATTTTGTTCAAAAAGCAAATTTGATAAGTATTTTCTGAATGATCGCTTGCTTTTACCGAAAGCTGGAAAAACAGTTCGATTAAAAGTTTCTGAATAAGAGCACCAGCTAATTTCATGCGCTTGCGAACAAAAATGAATTAAAATTTGCATCAGAAAGAATCCAGTTTAGATTTGTGGACAGGCTTAAATGTAAAAGGATGGAGCTTTTTTATCCTTTCTTCCAAATGAATCCAGCTCATGTTTTTGTATGGCTCTAGTAAGTTTATTTACTTTTTTGCTGCCTTTTAGAATTTCAATCTGTAAAATTAAATCTGTAGATTGTTTTAAAGATCGATTATGCTGTCACTTCTGTTTATATGCCTGATATGGGTATGCATGTAACAGAAAGACGTGTAAAAAATTAAATGTTGCATGTGTGTGTCTTCACTTTATCGCCATGAAACATTTCTATTCAATAAAATTATTTTCCTCTTTTGGGCGATGGAGAAAAAATACATATTTTTTATATTGTTTTTCCACAAAAGGAAAAATAGAAATCATAACTTTATTGAAATATGCTGTTTTAATAATTTAACATATTATAAAATAGGAAAGAAAACATGAAACGAAATAGCTGTTGTCTGTATAGAATTAAAAGGATTATGCATTTCTAAATAAATATATATTTTTTATTTATGATATTATATAGTATAGCATTATTCACTTGAAGGAACAATCGTTAATGAACCACCATCTATTTTCGAATAATTATTTACTTATATAGAAACTGTGACTATCACATTCTTCAAGTTTGAGCCTTTTTCATATTAATGGCTAAAGAGCTTCCTTTGTTGAGTCAATTTTTCTTTGAAGCAAATTTTTTGTTTTAAATTTTTTTCAAGGACAAATCCTTCTCTTGTTTTTTCCTTTTTAATGAAGGGATAGATAAGGATTATGGGATTGGTGTCAATGCAAACATTCAGGCATAAGAAGGCCTTTTCGAGGCTGTTGATCCAAGCAGTGGCAGGTCCTGCTATTCAATCAGGGGATACTCATTCCCACCAGATTTTGCGGAAAGTTTTATTGCCTTCTACTATATCTACCCTATCTATATTATAAAGGACAAACGTGTTAGTTCGTAAAGCTGACGTCATTTTGACGTTGGTGGCACCAGACGATTCAGTTTCTCTTTTACTGCAATTTTTTTAACTTCCAAACATCGCGCATTTTAAATTTTTACACCATCGGTTTAAGGAGGAATGACCTGTCAAATGCAGTTGGTTTGAAAGCTGTATCTCAGTTTACTGCTTTGAGTATGGTTTTTAAAATAATTTTTCAGCATGACTATTTTTAATTCTATTTCTATTAGATGCAGGCGATTACGAAATATAAATCCGCTTGTATTTAAATTACTATGTATAATTCATACTTTAATTCCTGGTTATATTCCATAGCGAAATTGAAATTTCATCAAACTGTAAATAAAAAAATAAAATAAAACTAGAGAACAGAAATTATGCTTTTTCAGAATTTAGTATCGCCCCGATGAAAAAAAAATATATATGTATATAAATATAGATACAATAGAGTCCCGATTATCCGAGTTAATCGAACTTATACCTTTGAAATAGATTCTTTTCTGCTGATGGTTTGATGGCTTCTATTATTATGAAACAGCCATTATAAATGAAGTGCTAGGTAAAGATGAAAAGCAGCCGTAAAAAGTTAGAACTCTGATTTTCTGGTCATAATGGAAAAAAATGGTCATAATTTTTTTTGAAAAAAAAATGTTTTTTTTTTTTTTTTAATTATGGTAATTTTTTTTATAAGGTGGATTATGAATAATGGACAATTTTCCTAAACCTTCGGGATATCCGGTCTTAAAAATTATTCAACGACGTAAAATCCGGAATTTATTTACATTAAAATCATATCCAGAAAATCGGGATTTTGAAAATCTGACGTGATAAGCGGAGTGACGTGAAATCCGGGTTTCGGGATAACGAAGTCCGACTGTATATTCAGATTTATAAATAGCTAATAAAAATTATTTCGAAATTAAAAATCCATATTAAAGCACATTATGTAAATCTGTGTAATAACAATGTTGTTTTATAGAACTAAATATTTGGCAATCAAATAAATTGAATGGCATGCTTTGAATATTTCAAAGTTCAATAGAATAGGATAATTTTGAATTTTCTTTATACAATATTTAAATACGCTTTATTTGTTTAATTCGGCAAATGGTAACTAAATAAAATTTTTCAGCAGTTGGCAATTTTTTATTATGTCACTGAGCAGAGAAATAAAGAAAAAACATTTTAGAAATAGTGGTAAATTTGAACAATCCATTTGCATTTTTAAATCAGAAGATACTTTTCAGCACTATTTAAAACTAATATTTTCTAAATTATGTTTTTGTTTTAAAGATGTAAAGCTTTAAAAATCGCACTTTACATATTTCTTCCTGACAGCA
The DNA here is from genome assembly GCA_963932465.1 of Maratus speciosus. NCBI lineage: Eukaryota > Metazoa > Arthropoda > Arachnida > Araneae > Salticidae > Maratus > Maratus speciosus. The sequence goes on from OZ010791.1 coordinate 420,394,705, forward strand.
ACATTCACCGGTTTATAATTTATCATCTATTTTTTATGCCTGAATATTTATGTCATTTTATTTTTAATTTAGTGTATGTATTTATAAGGTTGTGAAAACTAATAAAATGAACAATTTTCAGCAGTTGGCACTTTCAAATATTTCACAGAACTCAGATATAACAAAAAGAAATTTACATACACAATTTAAATAATGGTAAATTTTATATAATTCATTTTGATTTTTAAATAGGAAAATATTTTGCAGGAAAAGCTGAAAATAATTCTTTATACAGTTTTGTTGTTGTTTTTAAAGATGTGGAATTTTACAAATCAAGCTATATACATATTTTTTTCTAAGAGCAGCATTTATGGCTTTTGAAATTTTCAATATATTTTGATCTGAATATTTATTTTTCATTTTTGTTTTATTTTAGAAGCTTTGTATTTGTAAATAAATATAAATGTGCTTTATTTCTAACCACTGTAAAAAACGAACTAACTGAAAATTTTCAGAAGTTGGCAATTTTTAAATATTTCACAGTACAGAAAAAAAGTGCAATGCATTTAAGAAATAACAGTAAATTTTAAAACAAAGCGGTTGTATTTTTTCTTTACAGGAACTTTAAAGGTACTTTTAAGCAAAAGTACCTCTTAATCTCTTTTTAGATTTTGTTTTTGTATTTGTGGATGTAAAGCTAAAAACACAAGTGCGATAAATATTTCATCTTGATAACGACATTTACTGCTTTAAATTTTTTTATCTTTTTCAGAATCTCAATATTTATTGAATTATATTTTCATTTTATTTCAGCATGTATTTGTAAATTTGCGAACAAATAGAAATCCATTTTTTTTAGTTTAATTCTCTAACAAGCTAACAAATAGAAAAAAATTCCAGCACTTGGCATTTTAAGTAAATTACTGATGGGAAGTCGACGGCATTTCAGAAACTATTGCAAATTTTAAACAACTCATTGGTTAAAAGCGGAAAGTAGTTCCCAGCAAAATATAAAATTAACCTTTTTTAACACTTTCCAACAAAGCTGAAAAGTGTTTATGAATTTGGTTTGTCTGTCCGTCTGTCTGTCCATGCACTAACTCGCATAAATATGCTAAGATTTTCATACAATTGATATATGTTAATAATGGCATGTTCGGTATTGAACATAAAGCGTGTTCGTTTTGTTTGTCCGTTTGCCTGTATGGCAGCCTGTCTGTCTGTCCACGCTCTAACTTACGTAAATATACTTTGGTTGACGAGCGATTGATATATGGTAATGATGCTATCCATGGTATCTTCAGTATTGAGTATGATATGTGTAGTATCATTAGGTCATTTACAGGGGAAAAGACCAAAGAATTCCATTACATTATGTTCAATGGGAAAAAATCGTTTGCAGCAAATTTTAATGACAATGCGCTATTCAAATCTATTGAAATTGATATAGTTCAATGAATTTCACTACAAGATAATTACTATAGACTAGGACATTCATAGTATTTATCGTTCATTTACAGGGTCACACAAACGAAATCGGTTACACTACAGTCTTTGAGCAATAATTGTTGGAAGTGCGTTTTCAAATTCGGTATGCGTTTTTAAATTTAACTAATTTATTGCATGTTACTTCTTGTGTATAAATACCATACTTCGTACACAGGGCTGCACAAAAGATTTCCCGTACATTTTCAACTGAGGTATTTATTTCCTAACTGAACTAGATTTCTGCATGCATGTAGGTAATATATACAAATTTATATATCATATACAGGGCTGCTCAAAGAATTCGGATAATTTTCCGATTGTAGATGGGAAGTGCTGAAATTGGGTTTTCAAATGTGTTATGTGTTTCTAAGTGGTTCAATTAGACATCATATTTAAACTTATTAAACTGCGCAGTTTTCTTACATTATTCTGAATGTGTTGGAAAGTGTTTCATAATCTCTGCTTGACGTACGATTCTTTCTTGTTTTACTTAAATTTTGTTTTAAAAGGTTTAAATCTTTCAAAATCGCATTATAGTAATTTCTCTGTAAGTAATATTCAGCTATTAAATAGATATTTCCCCTATACCTTTTGAAATAATTTTTTTTGCATTAAAATATATATTTTATTTAATTCTGATTTTTTTATTTCCTAGTAAGTAATTCTAAAATTTGTTCTTCGAATAGTGGATTTTTGTAATTAGATACCTGCTCGGATCGGGTAAAATTAGAGCTGAAACTGAAAATTCTATTTCAAGTAAACTCGAATCCTGATCCTTATCTGCAATACTTAAACGCGAAACGAAAAAAAAAAAACTAATCCATATTTTAATTAAATTGTAAGGAACTAATCTAGAATTATAAATCCACTGCAGTCGAAAAATAATTACTTGAATAAAAACCCCCGACATTTTCTTAATTGGTCAAATTAAAAGAAATCTCGAAATCCGCTTAAAAGAACACTCTCGTTATGTAATTAATCAATAAATTTCTATATCTTCTATTGCCAATCACTCTTGGGATTCCGGACATAGTTTTAATTTTCAAAATGCTAAAATTATCTTTAATGCATATAGTATCTCTGAATTGGACTTTCTTGAAAATTTAGCTATGTATCTTAATCGTGAAGTTATTGTTAATGACAAACGTGATTCTACAATGCTCTCTACAGCTTGAAAAAACCATTTCAGTACTAACACATAATTTATTTTTTGTATCAATTAATATTAGTATGTTTTTATATTTTATTTATATATTTTTTTAATTTTATGTGATCCCATATTTTAATATATGTGTGCGTTTTAATTTTATTATCATCTCTTTTTAATTTAATTTAATTTTATTGTTTTTATTATTATTATTATTATTCAACTTGCTTCGTTATTGCCTTTCTACTTTTGTTTTGATTATACACTTCTGTGATTATCTGTTGTCTTCTGCTTTCCTATTGGCTATTTCTACAGCTTGTTCCCTGTCCCTTATCTCTCATTTCAGTCTTGCTGCTGCTTTCATAGTAGAAGCACATCTTCTTTGCGTCTGACAAAGAAAGACTCAGATCTTTCGAAACGCCTAGCGCATTTAAAAGTTTTTGATGGTGTTTTAAGAAGATCTTTTAATTCTTATTTTTTTAATTCATTTATGAATTTTTGAAATACAGTAATACCCTGACTTACGTCCCCTCGATTTACGTCACCTCGCATTTACGTCGCCTAAATTGAGAAGAAAAAATTCCTTGATTGAGAAGCATTTAGAACTTTTTTGAAGATTTTTGGAAGAAATTTTATATCTTAGATGCAGTCACAGTCATCGGGAATTCATGGGGCAAAGTTCAGAAAAAAAAAAACAATGAGAGATGCTTGGAAAAGACTGTGCACCTTTTACTTTGTACAGACTAAGAAAACATCTTGAAAATGTGATTCTGTATACCTCTTAATTGGTGAAATCGTAGAAAATGAAACAGAACTCAACTTAGACATTAGATGCTGAAGATGTTGTTGAACACGTAAATTTCCCTGATCCAAATTAACCATCAACAAATTTATCGAATTAAAGAAACAAAGTACTGTCGAAAAAATAGATAAATTTTTTGAGCCTAGGGAGAAGGGAGAAGATTATGACGGTTGCGAAATTAACCGAAGGACTAAACCTTATTGAAGCTGGAATGACGGTTCTTGGAGATATTGATTCAGACGAGCAAAGTGTAGCAACGACTAGAAAAAGTTTTGAAAACTCATTTTGTTCTTACAAAGATCTTCTAACAGAAAAAAGGAAAAAATGTCGGTTCAAACTTCATTGCAAGATTTTTTTCATATGCCCAAAGACTCGAACGGCGGCTAGAAAAAAATAAATTGTAAGTTAACAATTTATTGATTTATTCCAAATTCTTTTATTGAAAGCAAATTTTTTTCTAATGTTAAATGGATGTTACGTAATCCCCAAATATAACATAATATGTTCATTAGATTTTGGGGAAATTCTATTACTTATAACTTTTTGCTCATCTAAATGTACCTCGACTTATGTCGCTAGTCTTGAAACGTATTGCTGGCGTAAGTCGGGCTATTACTGTACTAACGAACTTATAAGACTCCCTGTATACTCCAAAACATGTAAAGTATCTTGAAGATTTTTAAGTAAATCGCTTTGAAATAGTGAGACAAGGAATCCGCTTACAGAAATGGAGGACCAGGACTATACTGTAGTGAATGGGGGTGAAGCAAGAATGTAATTGTCACAAATGCGCGCATTTCGAGAAAAAGATGCAGTTTTAAGAAATATTAAGAAATAAGTGCAGGGTTGTAGTGCAGGGTGTAGTGCAGGGTGGCTAGAAGAACATTAAATTGTAAGTTAACAATTTATTGATTTATTCCAAATTCTTTTATTGAAAGCAATTTTTTTCTCTAATGTTAAATGGATGTAACATAATCCCTAAATACAACAGAATATGTTTATTAGATTTTGGGGAAATTCTATTACTTATAATTTTTTGCTCATCTAAATGTACCTTGCATTATGTCGCTAGTCTTGAAACGTATTGCTGGTGTAAGTCGGGGTATTACTGTACTAACGAACTTATAAGACTCACTGTATACTCCAAAACGTGTAAATTATCTTGAAGATTTGTAAATAAATCGCCTTGAAATAGTGAGACAAAGGATCCACTTACAGAAATGGAGGACCAGGACTATTCTGTAGTGAATGGGGGTGAAGAAAGAATGTAATTGTCACAAATGCGCGCATTTCGAGAAAGAGATGCAGTTTTAAGGAATATTAGGAAACAGGTGAGGGTGTAGTTTTAGTCAATAATTAAAATTAAAAATTTGAAAACTAATACAAAATACAATATATTATAATAAAATATAATACTATATTAATATTTTTAATATTTAAGGTTATTTTAAAGAAAAAAAAATCGCCAAATAAAAAAGTATGTAGAGTTGTATTAAAGTATCTGTCTCAGCTGTCATAAATGTATATTTTTAATATCGCGTGATGCACTGTCCACATCTCACTCATTAGAAAATGTGCAACTTGCTTTTTCAAATCATTAAATAAAATAAACAATTTCTTTTTTAAATATAACCCATCCAGATATGATATGGAATTGTAATTTCTAATGAGGGCCAAATGTTTAATTAAATGTTTTGCATCAACGAAGGCGTGTGTTAAGCGATGGTGTTTCTATATGGGTCTTAGTTTGTATTAATGCTTATATATATATTCACACACACACACACACACACACACATATATATATATATATATATAAACATCAAGAACATACGAATAGGCAGAAGCATCAACCACAAACCATCAGATATTTATCTAGCAAAGAAATTGCTGATATTACAAATTTTAAATATCTATAGTAAAATTTTAATTTTATTTGCTAAGTTTACCTATTTTGGGATCAAACTCTCAAGTCGGGGTCCCTACTATAACCCTATTTACTCTGTGGTAAAACAACCGATGAACAGATAGACAAAGAATTGGAACAAGAGAAGGCATGAATTCTTCACATCCTTTGTTCAAATGCGATTAACAGAAAGGTTGCATTGTAGTACTCTGCCGCAGGGACTCAGGATATTTTATTTTTTAATTACATTGTTTACGTTTCTAATATCTGTAGCCTTAATATGAAAATATGTGATTTTTAAAGGTTGTTTGGTATGAGGTGCGAACACTCTTTAGAATTGACAAGGATCCTGGCACCACTTTTTCTGATTAGAAATTTTCAACTTAAATTTAAATCCGAGAATTCGTAATCTCTTTATCTAGTAATAGATTTTGTTAGAGTTTCCAGCGATTAAAAGAGTCAAAAATCCTTTTTAAAATCTGTTGTAAACTGTACTTTCCCTGACAGAAAAAAAGTAAAAATAAGTGAAATAATTGTACACTTATTTTCAAACTTTTAGCAAACAGGCAAACACAATATTTATTTTTCTTCTTCTTATTATTATGATGATAAAAAATATAAGCATCTTTAAGTATCATAATAATAAGAGGCATTTTTTGAGGGTGTTGAGATAGCATGATTCAAATAATATTCAGTGTTTAGGGCAGAATTGTTTGTACATTTTAAAATTTAATTAAAAAAACATTAATATAGTATATGGTTTATTATTGTTAAGCTACATAGGGGAACACTTTTATTTTATTGAAAACACTAGGGACAGTGAAGTATTTGAAAATCTTTGAACTTCATCAAAATGTTTTCTGAGAAGTACTCAAAATAAATTTTAGAGAAGCACTTGTTTTAGTAAACATTAAGTTATAACGCGGTAGTTTTTAAAAAACATCAAATTTCAAGTTTCTAATAATATTCCTACTACACTACTGAAAAGAGATTTAAAATAAGAAAACAAAATCGAAATCGCTTAAAAAAAAGAGAAAAAAAATGATATTGTCATAAAAGGCACTCAAAAGTGGAATTTCTTTATATTAAGTTTATCTATTTGTTCAATTTCAGGCAAAAAAAAAAAATATTCAAGGACAAGTATTTGTCTATTTATAATGTTTAATTCAAACACAAATATTAGAAAATTTGTGTTCGAAAATAAGAAAATGCAATTCGAAGCTTCTTCTTCTTTTTTTAGGTGCGTTCGTAATTATATAAATACGTAGCACCTATAGTCGTCGTTCAGTCCGTCCGTCTGTCCGCATGTAACAGAGCAAAAACTACCCAACCGAATGGTCTGAAATTTCAAATATATGATTGTTGCAAAATTTTGTCGAGCCATTTCAAATTTTATGAAAATCGGATGTATAGTTTAATTACAGGGACAGTCAAAAGTTTTTCTTTACATTACGGCCAATGGGAAAAATTGTTGAAAGTGCATTTTAATGATATTAGAGCCTTCCGAATGATCTGAAATTTTAAAGATATAACTGTTGCAAAATTTTGTCGAGCCATTTCAAATTTTAGGAAAATCGGATGTATAGTTTAATTACAGGGACAGTAAAAAGTTTTTCTTTACATTACGGCCAATGGGAAAAATTATTGCAAGTGCATTTTAATGATATTACAGCCTTCCGAATGATCTGAAATTTTAAAGATATAACTGTTGCAAAATTTTGTCGAGCCATTTCAAATTTTAGGAAAATCGGATGTATAGTTTAATTACAGGGACAGTCAAAAGTTTTTCTTTACATTACGGCGAATGGGAAAAATTATTGCAAGTGCATTTTAATGATATTAGAGCCTTCCGAATGATCTGAAATTTTAAAGATATAACTGTTGCAAAATTTTGTCGAGCCATTTCAAATTTTAGGAAAATCGGATGCATAGTTTAATTACAGGGACAGTCAAAAGTTTTTCTTTACATTACGGCCAATGGGAAAAATTATTGCAAGTGCATTTTAATGATATTACAGCCTTCCGAATGGTCTGAAATTTTAAAGATATAATTGTTGCAAAGTTTTGTTGAGCTATTTCAAATTTTAGGAAAATCGGATGTATAGTTTAATTACAGGGACAGTCAAAAGTGTTCCGTTACATTACGGGGAATGGGAAAAATTATTGCAAGTGCATTTTAATGATATTACAGCCTTCCGAATGGTCTGAACTTTTAAAGATATAATTGTTGCAAAGTTTTGTTGAGCTATTTCAAATTTTAGGAAAATCGGATGTATAGTTTAATTACAGGGACAGTCAAAAGTTTTTCTTTACATTACGACCAATGGGAAAAATTATTGCAAGTGCATTTTAATGATATTAGAGCCTTCCGAATGATCTGAAATTTTAAAGATATAACTGTTGCAAAATTTTGTCGAGCCATTTCAAATTTTAGGAAAATCGGATGCATAGTTTAATTACAGGGACAGTCAAAAGTTTTTCTTTACATTACGGCCAATGGGAAAAATTATTGCAAGTGCATTTTAATGATATTACAGCCTTCCGAATGGTCTGAAATTTTAAAGATATAATTGTTGCAAAGTTTTGTTGAGCTATTTCAAATTTTAGGAAAATCGGATGTATAGTTTAATTACAGGGACAGTCGAAAGTGTTCCGTCACATTACGGGGAATGGGAAAAATTATTGCAAGTGCATTTTAATGATATTACAGCCTTCCGAATGGTCTGAACTTTTAAAGATATAATTGTTGCAAAGTTTTGTTGAGCTATTTCAAATTTTAGGAAAATCGGATGTATAGTTTAATTACAGGGACAGTCAAAAGTGTTCCGTTACATTACGGGGAATAGGAAAAAATTATTGGAAGTGCATTTTAATGATGTATCAGACTATGCGCTTTATGAAGTGCAAAAAAGTATACATTCAGTACAATATGGGGTGCAAAAAATAATTATAAAACTAGTTATAGTACGAACGCACCTCATTTGCCACGTTTGACGAGCAATTTCCAACTTGTTTTAAATACAAAAATTATAAAGTTAAAGTATTCTTTAAAAATTTTAGTACACATCTTTATTAAAATTAAGTGGTATAATCTATCTCGATTATAATCTTTCGTTCATTTCTGTATACGAATTAAATATAACTTTAGAAATAAAATCTTAACATATGTTAAAAATGAAATTTATAATGAAATTGTCATAACTTTGTACACAAAGAATCGATTTTAATTGTGTATTTCAAATAAAATGAAAAATATTAACAAAAATTTAAATGAAATTTTGCTTTAATTTATATGATCCAAGTTTATATTACTAGAAATATTTATTGTGTTAAAGTAGGTAACTTGGTGAAGTAAAAAGACAAAACAGTGTTTAACAAAAAATAAATACTTTAGATGAATTCTGCTTTTTAGTTTCAAACTATTACCCATAAATGTTAAACTTTTATTTAAGTTGAAATACAAACTCTTTCTTTTGAAACACTTAAAATTTCAAGTTCCGGTCAGAAATCTTTCCGTACTATTAAATAACTGTTAAAAGAAGAAAATACAAAATGGAAAACGTCTCCAGAAAATAAAATTACTTCTGTCAAAAATAACACACACACTTCTTTATATCTAGTTTATTTATTTGGAATAAAAAAAATTGGTCAAGTGCGAGGATTACTCACGCACAGAGGGTTCTGCAGAATAAATATATGAATTTGTAATTGTATTATTTAAAAAAAACCGTTGCTAAAAGAATACTAAGACTTTGTAAAAACTATACAACGTAGGGTTGGGTATAACTCTATATACTAGAAAAGCGTAAATGGGGAACCCGTGAAAGTTTAAAGAGATATGGAACCTAAATAATATCAAATATTAGCTCTTTTTTTTAATCTTATCCTAATCTGTTTATGATGAACTTCATTCGGTACTGACAATAAAAGCAGTACATAATTAAACTTCATTTGGCATTCCATAAAACTAAATTCAGCATACTAATAACCTTTCTTTCCACAGTATAGCTAAAATAAAACCTTTGTTCAATGTTTAAATTTGACATTGTGCTAAGCGCGCTTCGTAAGGAGGTCGCAAAGATGCAACTCCGGCTTGGTCCGTGCCTCGTTTTTCCTGATAGGTTTTCAATTAACTTTTAAAGTCACTTGAGGCGTATTGAGAGATCCACTCAATGCAAACGAAGTCGCGAATCCTATAGTATTTATATGATTCATTCTAATTAAGAAGTTTCAGGACACTTAACCCCTTGGGGACGAGTGACCGGTATACATGCTCCGTAAGGTAGTTTAATCCGTAGGTAGGTAATCCCGATAAATTCTCCCCAGTAAATTTTTCTTGCTAATTTTGCCTTATTTAATGAGAGCATTTTCCCGATTCAATTAAGCAAAAGTTTCTGTTTTTTAAAACCAGTGATAAAAGATTAAAAATTCTGTAAAAGACGCTTATGAAAATCAAATTTCAAATTAAAACTGCCTTTTAAGCAATTAATTTGAAATTTGATTTTCATTTGAAATATTGTGTGCAAGGCGAATGGTTCTCTCTGGTAAAATTTCCAAGTATTAATATAGTTTCAATCGATGTTGGAATTTAATTATGTTTCGTGTTTGCCTCATGTCGGTGGATCACGATAAATATATCATCTTGTGCTGTGTTTGTAGCCTTGCCAACATGTAATAGTGAGAAAATTTCCAGACTAGGAATCATTCCATGTGGTTTAGTCGGTAGAATGTCAGTGCGCTGTACTGATGGCTTGGGCTCTAGTCCCAGCATGGAATTGTTTTCACTATGCTGGACCTTTTCAGCAATTAATTTCAAATTTGATTTTCATTTGAAATCATCACAGTGTTTATGTCAAGTTCGTCACAAATGACACATATTTCACAAATTGGTTGACTTCAAAGCATCGTCGCTTTCGTCACAGGTTCGTCACAAAGTTTGTAAGGTATCGTTACTCCGTTATAGAAGCACCTTATTTGAATGAGAACGTGACGCCAATGTTTTAACATTTGTAGCGTGTAGAGCGACATCTGTATTTTATTTTTCCGAAGTATGATTGTGGTCCCTGGTGTCTACAGTTAGCTGCGTCCGCGAGTGCTTATGCAAATTTTTAGGGCATTTGGCTCAGTCTGCAAGAGTATAAAAGGCGAAGTCCGGATGAGTGAAGTCAGTTCCTTGGAGACGGTTTAGACTGGAGTGACAAATACACATAGCGAGTTTTGAAGTCAGAGGGCGAGTGCCGTTGGGCAAGAACTATTTTTAAGTCAAGCTTAGTGAGTTTGCCCTGTACATGTGAATAAAATATGTTGGCTGCCACGGGCGGCATTTCAGGCTAGCTGGTGTGCATGACCGTTTAGGAAAAATCTGAATCTGCTTCATCAGACCACTCACCCTATTTTAGTTTCAATAAAAGGATTTTATCCTATAAGGCTTGTGTAATGACTATGACGACAGGTGGCGGTACTGCCGGGTCCGTCACAAATGGCGTCCAACAATTTTTCGAACCTGAGGTTGAGTTAAAACCATGTGAAATTGTGCCCAGAGTTTACTTTACCGGGGAAGGTGATGTAGAAGAATTTTTGACTAAATTACAAGAGTATATTTCATGTAATAATATTGCGGAAAAGAACAAATATATAGTGCTGAAATGCTCGTTAAAGGGCGATACACTTTTGTGGTTAGAGAATATTGGTAAATTTCTAGTGACTGATGATGCGAAACGATTTGAACAAACAGTGGCTGAGTTAAAAAAAGCTTTTCCCGGTCTTAAAGATGAAAGTGTACTAAGAAGAGAATTTTATTGTAATAAGCAAAATATCTATGAGCAGGCTTCAAAATTTTTCTTACGCAAACTTGAATTAAAAAAATAAAATTGGATTAGAGGGATCATTTGAAGAAGTATTAGATATAATTTTACCTTTATTTAATGTGCATGTACAGGACTATATCGAATTAAAGGCACCTAAGAATTCTTCTGGATTTTATCAAATTCTTCTGAAGTATGAGGCTCGGCACAGCTCGGGCCAAAGAGTCTCCTAGCCCTCGACAGAGACCTATTGAGAACTACCGGTATAGAAATGAGGGGGATAGAAATTTGAGAGGGGTACAGCCTGTAGTCAATTGTAGATATAGTAGAAATGTTAATAATGGTGTTAGTAGAAATGTGTCGAATGTTAATGGTAATAGAAATTTCAGTAATTCTGGTAATTTTAGAGGACAGGAAAGGAATGATGGTGGTAATAAGCAGAATGGTGGTTTAAGTCAAAGAGGGGGAAATGTCCGCGATAGGAATGTACCTCCTTCACGTTTAAGGCAATTATCTGTGGAAAATTCTGGGGGCAGGTCAATAGAAAGGGAAAGTTTGGAAAAATCTGGTCAGTTAAACTGGTAGGTGGCTGTATTTCAGGGGGTATGCAGTCACAGGTGACAAATGAAAAGCCTTCTGCTTCTTTAAATAGTGTAACGATTAATCCTGTGGAATTGCCTGAATTGTTAATAATTTTAGATGGAATTGTGGTTAGAAGTCTCTTCGATACAGGAGCGGAGAGATCTTTCATTTCTTACGACTTTTATCGGAAGTATTTTTCTTATAAAAGGTTGAAAAAGTCTAGTTTAGTGGTTCACTCGGCGCAAGGAGCAACATGTGTTAATAAAGGTGTAATAGATTTACAAGTGGAAATTCGTGCAGTAAAAACATGTTGGGAATTTTTTGTTGTAGATGGTTTAACAGTGCATTGTATTGTAGGCATAGATTACATGAGGTATAGAGGTATAAGTTTAGATTTCTTTCAAAAGTCTTTAATTGTGAATAATGATAGCGAAGCTAGGGAAGAGAAAGCAGTTTGTGTGTCAGTAGATTTGGGGGAGTCTGGTTTAACTGAAGTGCAGAAAGAGGAGTTTAATAAGTTTTTGATGGATTTTGGAGAAGTATTTTCTGATAAACCGGGGTTAACGCATGTAGCATGGCATGAGATCAATATAGGTTCAGCGGCACCAGTGGCCAGTAAACCTTATCGGTATGATAAAGTAAAGGAAGAAATAATTGATTACTATATACAGAAAATGTTCGCCGATGATGTTATCATGCCCATTGAGTCCCCTTTTGCATCTCCAGTAGTACTATCTCGTAAGAATAATGGTAAAAATATAGATGATCCTGAAGCATGGAGGTTTGCCATTGATTACAGAAAATTGAACGCCATAACCCAATATCCTCAATATCCCATACCAGTAATTGATGATATCCTGGCTAACATAAATAGCACCAATTACGTGTCTACTTTAGACCTCACATCTGGTTATTTTCAGATTGCCATGAAACCTGAAGATATTGCAAAAACTGCGTTTATAACTAGGAATGGTTGTTTTGCCTTTAAGAGAATGAGTTTCGGACTGTCAGGGGCTCCTGCGACATTCCAGAAGGCCATGAATACCATCCTTAAACCTTTAATTGGTAAGGGTGTACCTTGGTCTACCTGGACGATATAATTTTGATGTCAGCTACCTTTGACGAACATATAAGATTGCTAAGAGAAGTATTTACATTATTAAGGAATGCGGGTTTAACCGTGAATCTCGAAAAGTGTGCATTTTTAAGAAAAGAAATCAAATACTTGGGTGTGAAAATAACACGTGAAGGTATCAAAATTAATAATGAGAAAATTGAAGCAATTACAGCTATGGCTCCCCCCAAGAATGGCAAACAAGTAGCAACATTTTTAGGAATGGTAGCTTGGTTTGCCAAATTCATTCCTCAGTTTTCTGAATTATGCGAACCATTATATAATCTGAAGCGGAAGAGAGTAAAGTTTGTGTGGTCAGCGGCGGCTCAAAGATCTTTCGAATTGTTGAAAGAGGCACTGGTATCGCCACCTGTTTTAGCTCATCCTGATTATTCTTCTCAGTTTGAAATTTATTGTGATGCGAGTGCAGTGGGGATTGGAGCGATGTTAGCACAAAAAGGTCGACCGATCGCATTTGCTTCTAGAAATTTAAACGCGGCTGAACGGAATTATTCTATTACAGAGAGGGAGTGTCTTGCTGTAATCTGGTCTTTGAATAAGTTTCGTTGTTTCTTTACACATCTTCCTGTTAAAGTTATTACGGATCACTCGGCGTTAACTAAGTTGACTAATGGAAAAGGTTTGTCTTCTCGCATGGTTAGATGGTGTTTAAAGTTGGCGGAGTATAATGTGGTTATAGAGCATAGGGCAGGCAAGGGGAATGCGGTAGCCGATGCTTTGTCTCGCAACCCGCATGGTAGCTCAGAGGTCATCGAGAAGGTTAAGTGTTGTGCATTATCTTCTTTGGTGTTGAGATCACGGGAACAATTAATACGGGAACAGAAACAAGATGAGGAGTTTGGGGAGTTGTATCGTTATTTAGAGAATCCAGATGATGTTCCTAGTTCAAGTGTGCCTATTTTAGAAAAATGGTCCCAATCTTTCAAACTTATTGATGGTCTTCTTTTCTATTCTAAAATTGTAAATTCACGAGGTGAATTGAGAGTTTTTATTCCGGCTACTCTTCGTAAGGCCATCTTAAACGAATTCCATGGCAATCCATTAGCAGGACACCTAGAAATCAGGAAAACGTATGCACGAATTTTTGAATCCTGCTATTTCCCTAAAATGCGGGAAACAGTACGCGCTTATGTCTCCAGCTGTAGCACTTGCCAGCGTTATAATTATAAAAATGTAAGTCCGGCCGGCAAATTAATTCCAATTAAAATAAATTTTCCTAATGAATGTGTAGGTGTAGATTTAATTGGCCCTTATCCTTTATCTAATCCTAAAAGATATAGATTTGTATTAGTAATTGTAGATTATTTTAGTAAGTGGGTGGAGTTAGTCCCTCTCAGAAAGGCTTCTGCTCCAGCAGTCGCCGATGTTTTTTTTTATAATTATATATCTAAATATGGTGCACCAATTAGGGTAGTTAGTGATCATGGCCCTTGTTTTATATCAGATATATTCAAGGCTCTGTGTGAGAAGCTGTAAATTTATCATTCTTTTACTGTTCCTTATCGGCCTCAGTCTAATATGGCGGAAAGAGTCAATAGAACTCTCATTCAAATGATCTCTTCGTACGTTGGTTCACATCATTCAAACTGGGACCAGTTTCTTCAGCACTTTGCGTATGCTCTTCGTACGGCAATTCACGAGTCGACAGGTAAAACGCCTACTGAGTTATTTTTGGGTAGAAAGATAATTACTCCATTTCAGAGATTAATTATGGTATCAGATGCTGAGAATAATTACATGTGTCAGGATATTGAGAAGTTGGTTAAGGAAGCACAGGTTCAAATGGGTAAGGCACAGGAGAAGCAAGCTCAGTATTATAACATGCGTAAAAGGGAGTTAGAGGTTAAAGTTGGTGATTTTGTTTTAGTTGAAAAGCATTGGTTGAGTTCAAGCCAACAAAAGAGAGTGGCTAAGTTTGGTCCAAAGTTTGTGGGTCTTTTGAAGTTTTAGAAGTACGTAATAATAATTTAGTGGTAAATGTGGATGGTGTAAGAAGGACGGTCAATTTGGATCAGGTCAGAGTTTATAAGTTTAGAGAAAGTGCGAGGGATGGGTCTCATTTGTCGAGTGGTATTTCGAGCTACTCCCGGTCTAAAGAGTTTGCAAAGTCTAGTTCCTCTTCATCTAATAATCTTCCTTATAGTGGCGATTCCCAACAAAGATCTCGAAATGTAACACGAAAAACTGTTACTGATAGAAAAACTGTACAATCTCAACCAAAGTATCAGCGGAAACCTAAGACGGCAGTTTCAACCACGTCAGAGTCAGTTGTTCATAAAAGACAGAATATAGTCAATAGACCAGTTCCTCCGATTTTTCGACCCCCAGTAAGAAAACATGAACTCTCTAACAGTTCGACATCGTCAATGCATAGATCACCAAAAAAATATTCTGGGACTCAGGTGTACATAATAAAAGAACTTTTAATCCGAACACTAATTTTCCAGCATTTAAAAAACAGCGCAGGTCTGAACAAAAACGCGACCTAGCTTCAACAGTAACTTCTGGTGCCCCTAGAAAAAGGAGAGAACCATTTCAAGGACAGTTCCCACAATCTACAGTCTTTGATCAAAAGGTGCCTACACATGGAGGGACTTCAATCAATCAACCGGGACCGAGTCATCAAAAGGAGCCTAGACATGGAGTGTCCCCAAGGAATCAACCTAGACCGAGTCGTCGAGTGGAATCTACAGCCGTCCCACGACACCCGTTCAGGACCCGACTTCAGGCAAAGCAGTCGACGGTAGCCTCGCCTTACAGTTCTGACGACGAGAGATCCTTTGTCCAAGGATTCTGGAACCAGAGGAAAGAGCCTTCCGGTAGTATGCAGCCGGCAAGCAGCGAGTCATCTCTTTAAACGGGTTATGATGTTTCTTATTATTTCTGTGAGAGTGCATTTATAATGTAGCAATGTGAAGGAATGAAAAGCAGGTGGACTGTTTTTGAATTTTATTTTGGCCATGTTTGGAATTTTTTCGGTCTCACGAGTTGTGCTTCTTCAAGTTCAAAATTTGTTGTCAAAATTGTTAAAATATTGTATTTTTTCATTTTATGCTTTTAAATATTCTGGGACTATTGTTAATTGTTATATGTATATAAATATTGTTATATATCTAAATATATTGTATTATGTATGTTTAATATGTTTTAAGTCTCAGATATCGTTGATAGTTTGGGTCATTTTGCACACGCGCCGCGGATTTAGGCAACACGTGTTTTGCGGTCAAGATGTCCTTGACACGCGTTTCTGTCTCTTTTACTAACATTGTAATTCAATAACTTTCTTCTTATCGTGTCGGTTCATTGCGTTGCGTTTTTACGTTAGTTGGGAGTAGTTTCCGCAAGTTGCGAAGTTTTGTTTCACCTGAATTGGAAATTGTATTGGTAAAATATTGAATGTTAATATGATTTTATTTCAGGAAAATGCATCTTGATATGTTTTGGTAGTACTTTTCCTTTTTAGCTCATACAGATGAAGATTGATGTATGATGACGTCATTTTTGTGTTGTGAATTTTATCGATCTACTGAAATTGCACAGCGATGTGATGCTGTTCGTATGTGCCCCATTATTTGTACGATGAAGCTGATTCACTGAATTTCTGGGAGTTAGACTTTTGGCTTTTGGAGTCTTGATTTTTTTTTTTTTTTTTTTTTGTGAGGAAAATTTGGCGCATGGGGTTCTTTGGACTTTGTGCGAATTCATGCGTTAGGAAAATTCTGTGATGGTGATTTTGGCAAAATTTAGTTAGCAAGTTATTTTTGCATTTCAAGGAAAATTTCGTAACTTTTATTGGAAGTTTTCGGCACTCAGGTTAAGTTTGAAAAGTTTAGTTTAGGACCCGTTGAGAGTTTCCAGTGTAGGAGTTGTTGCAAGTTTAGAAGAAGGTTTGTTTGATTATGAGTGAAGCATTTTGCAGACTGATTTCTTTCGTGATGGATTAAAAGTGAATTTATTTTAAACGTTTACTTTTCGGCACAAAATTTGAATTTATCCATCACTTGTGTTCTTGTATTTCGGCTCAAAATTTATTTCAAGAAAAAGGCCAGGGCATGCATTTTGCCCAGCCCTTTTTCCCTGTAAACTCGAGGGGGGGGGGGTTGTAAGGTATCGTTACTCCGTTATAGAAGCACCTTATTTGAATGAGAACGTGACGCCAATGTTTTAACATTTGTAGCGTGTAGAGCGACATCTGTATTTTATTTTTCCGAAGTATGATTGTGGTCCCTGGTGTCTACAGTTAGCTGCGTCCGCGAGTGCTTATGCAAATTTTTAGGGCATTTGGCTCAGTCTGCAAGAGTATAAAAGGCGAAGTCCGGATGAGTGAAGTCAGTTCCTTGGAGACGGTTTAGACTGGAGTGACAAATACGCATAGCGAGTTTTGAAGTCAGAGGGAGAGTGCTGTTGGGTAAGAACTATTTTTAAGTCAAGCTTAGTGAGTTTGCCCTGTACATGTGAATAAAATATGTTGGCTGCCACGGGCGGCATTTCAGGCTAGCTGGTGTGCATGACCGTTTAGGAAAAATCTGAATCTGCTTCATCAGACCACTCACCCTATTTTAGTTTCAATAAAAGGATTTTATCCTATAAGGCTTGTGTAATGACTATGACGACACGTGGCGGTACTGCCGGGTCCGTCACAAGTTAATCCCAAAATAGTCACAAATGACATACTTTTCATAAATTTGTCACAAATGTCATATTTTTCACAAATTTGTCACACCGTGATTTCACAGAGTGGTCACAATGTAACGTCACAAACGACCTCTAAAATCGCCATAACGACTTCGCACTCTAGTCACTATGACGTCGCATCGACGTCACGTGACGTCACATCGATTGTCACAAAATCACATTGTGACTTCACAACGACGTCGCCGTGACGTCACCATGCCTTAAGGGTCCGACTTCGAATTTTTACCCGACTGAAAAGAAGGGTTATGTGTTTCACGCGTATCCTGTGTATGTAGATTTCTTTATACCCTCGATACGTTTCAACGGCTGGATGGATTTTAATGAATGAGGTCTCATTCAATTCGTCTTAACGGCTCAATGGTTATAGGCTAGGTTTTGTTTTTATAATTTAAAAATGGCGGCCGTAAAATACAAAATGGCGGTAGAGACGAAAAAAAAATTACCCACCCTATTGAGTGACATATCATTGGATAGGTCTTTCAAAATGAAGACGATGTTTCATTGACTATTTTAGTCATAAGCTCCGTTAAAATATTATACAACCTGGAAGTTGTGTAGGCAGGATCTCTAGTTTTACTGCAACTCTAACCATCATAGACATCTATAGACCTCATCAAAACAATTTTTATAGATAGCGACTAACAATTAAACACAACTTAAAAGTCATCAATACAAGTAAATAAAAAAAATAGGTAAGTAATGTAAACAAGTAATGTAAAAAAAATATTTTAAGTTAATTACTACTTAGATCAATAAGATAATTCTTTTTCTCTCATTCTTCTTTCCTCTTGAGTGGCGCTTAAAATGACTTGATCAAGAAGAGGGCTCTCACGATCTTATCAAGCAGGGGGCTCCTTCGATTATTGAAAATTAATTAATTTAATTTAATTAATCAATTAAAATTTGGAAAAAACTGGATTAACATCAAGTGTCATCCACTACAAGTTTAAAAAAATTTATTTGAGCTTGATTGGATGAATAATAAGTGTTTTATTAACGATTGAAAATTTGAACAAGATATATATAGCGAGAGTGTGAGC
Source organism: Maratus speciosus (assembly GCA_963932465.1). Classification (NCBI taxonomy): domain Eukaryota; kingdom Metazoa; phylum Arthropoda; class Arachnida; order Araneae; family Salticidae; genus Maratus; species Maratus speciosus. The sequence goes on from OZ010791.1 coordinate 420,413,283, forward strand.
TAATAGTAGGAATTTAAAGAAAAAAGTTTCACATTGATGAGAAATAATTAATTAGTTCGCTTTCTACGCAGTCGGGTTTTTTGATTTTTAAATTTAATTGTTTATTGACAAATGTTATTGCACTTAAGCCGGCATATTTATGACTGTGCAAATGATAAAAATACACTTTTTGATAAATAATAAAGGAATGATGTTTCAAACAAGTATCTGAAATTGTTTATACGAGTGTTGCGAATTCACACTTCTACCATCTTAGTTAATCCTAACAAGCGGCACCTCTCACAGTCGCTCTGCCTGTAACTATCTGAATCGGGAAGAAAAAGGGAAATAAAAATTCGTTGACTTTCGGACACTGTGCATTGATGCATAAACTTTTCAATTAAAATTTAGCTTTTTATAATTAACTTCCATTCCAAACAACCACTATATTTAAATAAAAATATTCTAATTACGTAATTATGAGTATGTTATTAAACATATTAAAAAAAATATATATTCTCTTTAAAATTTCTGGTATAAGGCCAAAGGTGGCCATAGTTAAGCTTTGTGGATTTTTTTATAATTTTCTGGTTACATGTATGTGGGTGAATTATTTTTGTTCTAAAATTTTAGACTGATATCTAACACATAACAAATATACTTTTCTTTGTAAAATAAAATATAATTATTTTTATAATGTAATTTTAAAATTGTAGCTTCTGGGCCACTTTTGGCGCATAGTGTTCCAAAGGTGGCCCATACATACAAATACCTTTTAAAATGTGAAAAAATACTCGTCAAACTATTTTTACCTCTAACAAATTACTACAGTATTTAATTAAAAGTATTTAATTATAAGGAAAAATCACAATAAACATGTCTTTCAAAATATACTTTCGGAATTGGATTCCATGCAGAAAGTGCAGATGAAAATTTCGATTTGTCTTATTTAGTAAGTCTCTGACAGTCTTCATGTATATATTGCAAGAACTAACTACGCATTAGCATTCCATTATTTTGTCTTTGTTGCATAAATGGCAAAACCAGCTTACTTTTGGCTGGCATTCACATGTGTTAGGGATGGTAGTATCATTTTATTTGAGAATCTTTCTTGGCAGGGTACTAGTTGATTTTTGATTTTCTTATTATTTTGCTTACTATTATACTCTGATGATTCTCTTTTTATATCTTTCGAGATTTTGTTCTTAATCTTCTTATCTTCTGACACGAAAAGACTTTAAACCACTTTTGTGCACGGTAGTTCGGGTCTTTTCTTTTGGGAAATACTGACTTCTTTTGCGGGATCTCTGGTGTTTTCAATAGTGTGGAAATTGTTGGAGTAGTCTGATAATAAGTAGTAATAAATGGTAATAAGTTATTTTCAGGTATATAAGTAGAAATAAACTAGTTGGATGTTCCAATCCCAAAACTTTCTTCTATCTTATACATCTTAATATTTCAAAAACTAGTTACGTATGTTAATACTTCAATATTATTACTTCATTACTATACCAACTTTGATTTTCATCTTAAATTTCTCCTTCAGTCAATTAAATGAACTAAAAACAAGTTAATCTATATCATGATATGTGTTAAAATTAATAGTTTTTCCTGATTCTGTTTTTATCAGATGTTTGCGAATAGCCGGCTTAGCAGGAAGTGAGTTCCCGCCTTTTAACGAGCCGCCGATGGACAATAGAACTACGAAAAATCAAGAAAAGTATGCAAAAATCGCTATCGCAGAGCCCCTTTACCTCGCGATATTTCCAAATTCACGGAGGACCTGTTGGCCAAAGCCAAAAACATGCACAAAAAATTTGGTTCAATTGTATGCATAATTTTATACACTTTTCAATTGTACAATAAAGAAAATGGTACAGACTTCGTACTTATAGCGCCCCCTTCCAGCGGAATTTTTCCAAATTCAAGGAGGACCTTCATGCTATGACCAAAAAGAAACACAAACAATTAGGCTCAATTCTATGCATAACTTCATACACTTTTCGATGGTACAATATTCAAAATTGCACAAAAACGCTATTACAGCGCCCCCTACCAGCGATTTTTTTCCAAATTAAGGAAGGACCTGCTTGCCATAGCCAAGAACTTAAAATAAACACTTGGTTCAATTCTATGCATAACTTCATACACTTTTCGATGGCACAATATGCAAAATCGCTATTACAGCGTCCCCTAGCGGCGAATTTTTTCCAAATTCAGGGAGGACCTGCTTGTGATATCCATACACTTAAAATAAAATTTTGGTTCAATTCTATACATAACTTCATATACTTTTGGATGGTACAATATTCAAAATCGCACAAAAATCGCTGTTACAGCGCTCCCTGCCGGCGAATGTTTTCCAAATTCAGAGAGGATCTGCTTGCTAAAGCCAAAAAATAAAACTAAAAATTTAATTCAATTCTCTGCAAAACTTCATATACTTTTGGATGGTACAATGGCGACAGACAGACGGACAGACGGACACACGGACAGACGGATGCACGGACACACGGACAGACAGACATTTTCTATAAACATATTTTTTGGGATCTCTGACCCCTAAAACATGTAAATCCGTCGAAAACCGTAAGTCGAAAAAAATTTCGATTACAATAGAAGAAAGTAAAAACTAGTTGGATGTGCCAATCCCAAAACTTTCTTCTATCTTATACATCTTAATATTTCAAAACCTAGTTACACATGTTAATACTTCAATATTATTAGTTCAATACTATACCAACTTTGATTTTCATCTTAAATTTCTGCTCAAGTCAATTAAACGGACTAAAAACGAGTTAATCTATATCATGATATTTGTTAAAATTATTAATTTTTCCTTATTCTGTCGTTATCAGCTGTTTGCGAATAGCCGGCATAGCAGGAAGCGAGTTCCCGCCGCTGCATGAGCCGCCGATGCACAATAGAACTACGAAAAATCAAGAAAAGTATGCAAAAATCGCTAGCACGGAGCCCCTTTACCGCGCAATATTTCCAAGTTCAAGGAGAACCTGTTGGCCAAAGCCAAAAACAAGCACAAACATTTTGCTTCAATTGTATGCATAATTTTATACGCTGTTCGATGGTACAATAATGAAAATGGCACAGAGATCGGAATTATAGCGCCCCCTTCTTTCGGAATTTTTTCAAGTTCAGGGAGGACTTGTTTGCCATAGCCAGAAACATGCACAAAAAATTTGGTTCAATTATATGGATAACTTCATACACTTTTCGATGGTACAATAATGAAAATGGTACAGACATCGCAATTATAGGCCCCCTTCCGGCAGAATTTTTCCAAATACAGGGAGGACCTTCGTGACATGACCAAAAATAAACACATAAAATTTGGTTCAATTCTATGCATAACTTCATACACTTTTCGGCGGTACAATATTCAAAATGGCACAATAATTGTACAAAAATCGCTATTACAGCGCTCTCTACGAACGATTTTTTTACAAATTAAGGGAGGACCTCCTTGCCATAGCCAAGAACTTAAAAATTTTTTTCGTTCAATTCTATGCATAACTTCATACACTTTTCGATGGTGCAATATTCAAAATCGCACAAAAATCGCTATTACAGCGCCCCCTAACGGCGAATTTTTTGCAAATTCATGGAGGACCTGCTTGCCATATCCAAAAACTTAAAATAAAAATTTGGTTTAATTCTATGCATAACTTCATACACTTTTGGACGGTACAATATTCAAAATCGCACAAAAATCGCTATTACAGCGCCCCCTACCGGCGAATTTTTCCAAATTCAGGGAGGACCTGCTTGTCATATTCAAAAACTTAAACTAAAAATTTGGTTCAATTCTATGCATAACTCCATACACTTTTGGATGGTACAATATTCAAAATCGCACAAAAATTGTTATATCAGCGCCCCCTACTGGCGAATTTTTTCCAAATTCCTGGAGGACCTGCTTGCCACAGCCAAAAACTTATAATAAAATTTTGGTTTAATTCTATACATAACTTCATACACTTTTTGATGGAACAATTGCGACATACAGACGGACAGACGGACGGACGGGCAGACGGACACACAGACACAGACATTTTCTATAAACATGTTTTTTGGAATCTCTGACCCCTAAAACATGCAAATCCGTCGAAAACAGGAAGTCGAAAAAAATTTCGATTACTATACTTTCTTCTATTGAAGATAGAAGAAAGTAGAAATACCCTTACTACATTGATTTCCATATTTGTTCCCTGTTGGGTCACCTTCGGAACATGCATATGGTCGTCAATTGCACGACGAAAAACTATTACACTTATAAATTTATTAGAATTAAAGTAAATGCTGTTAAAGAGAAAGAAATAAGCTTTCATATAGTGTATCATAACTCAAAGTTCTATGAATTTAAACACATATAAATTAAAATATCATCTGACCTGGAAATTAGAACGCCTGCCCCTCAAAAATGAAACCTCTGTATACAATGGCGACCGATCAAGCTGTTCTCTTCAAATTCAGCGCATACACAGCAGATACGTGGTTTACAATGTAGCAGCGTCATTTTGTGGTTAAAATTAAAATTAATTGTACTTTTGGAAGTGGTTTACCTTAGGAACACCGGCCACCTTTGGCTCACCTACCTTATATCCCTAAATAGTAAAAAAATATAAATTCAAAAGTAAAATTCGTGAACTGTAGGTTTAGGTAATATAGGCAGCCAGAGCTCAGACAATACGCTGAGCTTAATAACTTTATGCATAAATATTTGTAAATTGTGTAAATTAATAAATCGTTTTAGTTTATATAATTGTTATTAGAACGGATTACTACTGATATTACAGCGTTATTATTTACAAGTACCAGGATCTATAGTTGCAGGGAATTATTTCTGCAACGAATATTTGCATCCTCCGGGATTTTACAGAAAATACATGTTAGTTCTTTTACCAGTTTTTTTTTTAATTTTAAAATAATTTTGAAGTAGAATTTAGAAAAGAAATCTTAAGAGAAGGGACAAAGACAATTTTGCATGCAATGCAGTGTTGTAAATTAAATGCAATTTCACAAATCCAAAATTTCTTCCAGAATGTTAGTGTTGTAATCATTGATTTATTTTATGGCAGACACTCCGTGATTAAATAAAATTAAAATTAGTGTTAAAAATTTTTGGTAGAAATGTTTAACTGAAAAACGCTCTAAATTGGCAGAAAAGAAGCATGTTCAGCGTGGACAGTGAAACGATGCTACTTTTAGCTTCTTCCTAAACTGTTAATTGTAGATACACCCTTCGGATTAGACAATGTTTAAAATGTTGATAAAATTTTATTTTTAAAGTTACTGCAATCAACAAATTTATATGAGAAAAAGCGTTTTTAGATTTCTTTTAAATGCGATAGGAAGAGAAATACTTTTATTTTATTAAAAACACTAGAGACAACGAAGTACTTCAAAAGCTTCTAACTTAATATAATATCCCCCTTAGCGACACTTGAAAAAGGACCCTCAGAATAGTATTTGTATTAGTAAACATTAAATCGTGAAATAAAATAGTTTTTGAAACACTTGAAATTTACAATTTCGATCGAAATTCATTCTACACTATTGAGTTAGTCTTAAAACAAGAAAACAAAATCGAAAATGCCCCAGGAAATAAATTTTTTACTATCATAAATGGCGTAGAATCGTAGATTTTCTTTGTTTTCAGTTTATTTGATTGCTATTCTCTCTAACAAAAATTTTTATTTAAAACAAAGAATAAAATCTAAAATATATTATTTTTTATCAATCTAGATTAAAAATTTTTTACAGTTTAAGATTTCATACTTTTTACATTAAAATTTAGTGTATGACACATAATATGCTTACAAACAAGATGTTATTTGATATGAAAATTAAATTTGATAACTTAAATTTTTCCATTTCTCAAACATTTAAGATTTAAATTACGTTTATTTTGTACAGGTTTCATTTACAAAAGAAATAAAGGGAGTAAAAATATGTGTCAGTCATAGTTAATGAAATACTTTTCAACACTTTCAGAATAATTTATGAAGCTTCACTTTTTAATACGGTGAAAGATATATCTTAGTAAACAAGTTCAAGTTCCGACCAGGTAGGGAGGATTACCAAATGGCTTGAGCACAACAATCACTTCCTGGCTAGGCGTATCTATAAAGACACCTGTTTAATGAAAGATTTGGAAAAGGCTAACAGTGTTATTACAACTGGCAGTCCAATTGATCTAAGCGTGCTACTAATCAATACAGGGTATGATTTATGTGGGAACTTCAGAAATTTTAAGCGAACGGCAAGTTATTGTAGAAGTGTACATTCTACTTATCCATATAACGTTGGAAATATTAAACGACGTAGGTTTAAATTCTTAACATTTTCCAATGCCATGGATGTCAAGTGCCATGGATGTCAAGTGAACAATGAATTACTATAGTAAAAATTTTACAACACTACAATTACGTGCAGAAATACAAAATTTGATGCCATGGCGAAATGAAGATACACATGTAGATACACATTCTGATTGTTAAAATATTAGGGTAAAAAAAAAACAAACAAACAAAAAAAAAAACACAGAAAATATTTACTGTATTTATAAAACAAAGTTCCATTTCTAAGGAGCAAGGAATGAGTACAACACTACATTCGAAGCAATTGTGAGGTAATTCTGACAGAATGGATTCGGCAATTAGTTTGACTGGTTTAGGAAGTATTTCCACGATAACTACTGGTTATGAATGTTTTAAAGCACATAATACCATAAACAATAAAGCTGAGAATATTTGTGATTCAATATAGAATTCAAATAATTTATTATAAAAAAGAGAAATAGACTAGATATAATAATGTTTCACACTAGAGTATAATTAAGAATAATAATAATAGCAAATGTTTAACCTTGACCTGTGCATGATGGAGGGACTACTATATTCAAAATATCAATGATAATAATGTTTTTTACATTTGGAAAAAGTGTGACACTGTTTAAATCCCAATTTCAGCAATTACCATTTATAGTCAGAAAAGCGAACGAATTTTTTTGCGAAACCCTTTATATTATCTATAGATTCGTTTATATACTGCATACTATGCTGCAATTTAGTTCAGCTAGGAAACGCATAACACACCTGAAAATCCGCTTTCAGCAATTTCCTTCTATAAATGGAAATATTCTCGGACTCTTTAGTGCAGCCCTGTACATGATATCGCTCACCCGAAAGAAAAGGGACGCATCTCGACAAAAGTAAATTTTGCAGAAGAGGCAAAAGAAAATTTGCATGATTTTACTGTAACATGAAATTATAGTACTTATCTTTGCACGGAAGAATAAAGACGTAAAAAAAGTCATAAAACCCTTAAGAATGAAGGCGTAGGATGAGGTTTAGAGAGTTAAGTAAGTTTACCTCACCACATAAACCATCCCTCTTATGTGGTCACAATTGGACATCTAGCGTAATAAAGTTATTCTTCGTATAGCTACCATTATGAAACGGTTTGTGTAAGAAGATGCACGTATGATAGTCCTAATAGGAAAATAAAACGCAAAATGAATTTTTGCGAGATGTGTCTTGCGGGGGCTTTTTCTGGGTGAGCGATATGTACAATTCAAATACATCAAGTAATTTGCAAAAAGTTAGTTAAACCTAAAGATGCATGCCACAACACAAAATGCCCTTCCAACAATAATTACTCGTAGAAAGTACTGTAATCGAATTATATTATACGTCCCTATAACTGAATGGAACAATAAATGCTATGCACATCATATTTTACATTGAGCATCTTAGTGCACCTCAGTGATGTATATCCGTTTCAGAAGATTTGAAGCAATGTATCATCATAGATGCATGGCAAACTATTATTCCCTATAGACTATAATGTAACAGGATTCTTTTGAGTGTCCCGGTAAAATAGTTATAAATTCCAGACACTTCATTCCCAATAACGAACATGACATAGTAAACCTCCATAACATGAATAAATAATATTTACATAAATATTATGAAGTATGTCGTTAACATCAGAAGCCCAGTAGCGTAGTGGTCAGCACGCCTGTGTGCCATGCTACAGATCGCGAGTTCTGCTCCCGGATGGGCAAGGTTCACTCAACATTTCATCTCTTCGGGGTCGATAAAATGAGTACCAAGCTTGCTTGGGAACTAAACACCAAGGGTCTCGCGCTGGGTTGACCACCTGGCCGGGGCACATGCTGCTTAGCACCTCGGAGCCCAGGATTAAGTAAACAGAGATGGGCACTGTAGGCCCTGATCCTTCATGGATCGTGCAGCCACAGGTTTACTTTTTAGTCATTAACATCATCCTTTGAATTTCGTTTGTTGCGAGATATCGCTGGTGGTAACTCTTCTTTTGTGACGTATTTCTGGAAATGATTTTATTTTACACTAGCAGACCCGCCCGGCGTTGCCCGGTGTTTGTAAATAATAACCTTAAACAAAACTTAAATTTGCATGATTTTATATCTTTGGAAATTCTTTTAAATGAACCTAATTTCGGAGGCCCCATTTCCTTCCGCAACGCCTAGTGTGTTCCCATCAAACTTCTTTCCGAATGAACCTGTAATCTAGATCCCCGCTACCTATGACAGCATTTACCGGAAGTGCCCGCACGTGCCGGAGACTATCGAAAACCAAGTTGAGTGAGCCAAACCTCGTAAGAATCAACCCCACAGAATAATAATAATAAAAAGAATGCACAATTAATGTTAGAAAATGTTGGTAACTAAAGTCTAAGATAAAATTTCATAATACAGAAAGCAGCTGAATTGTAATCTAAGTTGAAGAAAGCAAATCCCCTTGAAATTGGGCCCTTAAACCGGAGGCAATAAAGCGCCCCCAAGCGGTGGAAGATTCTCCCTCCCCTTGTAAATTTCATGAATTACTGTTAGCAATAACACGATATTTAATAAACGGGTGAAATCTCTTATCTAAAGTTACCTTTAAAATAATGCGATTTTTAATTTACTGCAGTAGTGAGTAGACGTAAGATGATGCTTGAAAAGGACATTAATGTTCGAAAAAGGCGGTATCTGAGGTATAAAGAAAGACCGGACCCTGGGGGCCAGGGTGTTAACTGGAATGTAGTTGGGTATACGAAAATTTTGTACTAGTTTTAAAGTAGCTGGAAGACGCTAAAACTAAGTTAAAGAAAATTGCAGTAGAATAGGAGAAGAAGCTGCAACAAAGACCCCAAGAAGACGATTAATATTCAAAATTTGTAGTCTGCATTTTTTTTTTTGTTGCTCATGTAGTAGCTGGAGAACCTAAGAAATTGTTAGAAAAAAAATTCGTGAATCGGACAATTTTTAACACGTTAAGTGCCACGTCAGTCACCGGTGACTGACATTGAACTTTCCGTTTAAAACGCTTCATTCACCGATGACTGAAGTCTGAAATATGATTTAAAACTAAAAAAAATATGTATTGTTTTAAGTAATTACTGAAAATTTATTTAAAATTTTACCAACCTTTTATTTATTACAGGATTATACTTTCTTAAAAATTACTTAAAACATTGTAAATTTTTCAGCGCTTCAGTGTCAGTCACCGTGGCACTTAACGTGTTAAATGAGCTATATCAGAGGACCCAAAAGAGTCCAACTGATAGTTGAGAGCAGGGCCCTAACATAAAAACATGTTTAAATGTTGTAGTACTTAGCGTTTTAGATCTTCAATTAGTAAATTAATCATAAGGTATGAAATAATCATTAGAATAATATTTTAAAGAAATGCGCTAAAATGCGGTAAATTCTTCAAAAGGGCCCTAGGGCCCCAATAAATATATGAGGGTGTTTGTCTAAGGAGAAGAGTCCTAGACTAAATTTTAAAATTATGCAATGAGATTGTGAGAAAATTAGGGTGCAAAAAATGCATTGCACACAAAAAGTTCAAGAAGCCCCGAAGCCCCTACAGGACCCTAAGGTGACTCAGGATTTTAACTGCAATATAAAGGAGAATAACTAAATGCAGTAAAAGCTTGTAAAAGGAGAATAACTAAATGCAGAAATGGTTCCAAAAATAAAGATCGTATTAAGTGGGGCAATTTATTAATAATTTATGGTGCAAAAGCTTCAAGGGGCCTTGTACCTGGCCCCAAGAGGGACATGACTTGAGTGGCATGTAGTTTGGTATAGACACTTTTTAGTAGTTTTTAAAGTAATCAGATCGCTAGAACTATGGTTAAGAAAATTGCAAGGAATTCGGATCATTGTTAAAGAAATTGCATCAAGGGGCCCCAGAAGGCGATTTATATTCAAAATTGATGGTAGTTGAAGTCTGATATATATATATATATATATATATATATATATATATATATTTATGTAATAGCTTGGGAACCTAAGATGTTTTTAGAAAAAAAGCTAGTGAATCGGACTATTTTTAAAGGAATTATAATAGGGGGCTCCAAAGGTGCCAAATGATAGTTGAGAACAGGGCCCTAACTCAAAAACATGTTTAAATGTTTTAGTATTTAGCGTTTTATATCTTCAATTAGTCAAAATTAAGCATAGGGTATGAATTAATCATTAGAATAATATTTTAAACAAATGCGCTCAAAATGGGGTAAATGCTTAAAAAGGGCCCTAGGGCCCCAATACGAACATGAAGGTGTTGGTCCAGGAAGAAAAGTCCAAAACTCAGTTTTAAAATTATGCAATAAGAAAGTGAGAAAATTAGGGGGTGAAAACTGCATGGCAAGCAAAAAGTTCAAGGGGCCCCGGATCGAGCTCTACGGGACCCTAGGGTGCCCCAGGACTTTAACTGGAATATAGAAAGGGGAGAATAAATAAATTAAAAAAATGGTTCCAAAAATGAAAATTGGATTAAGAGGGGCAATCTGTAAACACTTTATGGTGCAAGAGCTTTGAGGGGCCCTGTACCGGATCCCTAGAGGGTCAGGGACTTAAGTGGCACGTAGTTTGGTATAAATACACTTTTTAGTAGTTTCCAAAGTAATCAGATGCTGCTAGAACCATGTTAAAGAAAATTGCATGGCATTCGGATAATTTTTAAAGAAGCTTCACCAAGGGCCCAAGAAGGCGATTAATATTCAAAATTTGTGGTAGCTGAAGTCTGAAATTTTTTTTTTTGTCGTTCATGTAATAGCTGGAGAACCTAAGATGTTGTTAGAAAAAAAAAGCTAGTGAATCGCACTATTTTTAAGGAAATTATAATAGGGGGCCCAAAAGGGTCCAACTGGTAGTTGAGAACAGGCCCCTAACATGAAAACATGTTAAAGTTTAGTACTTATCGTTTTAGTACTTAGCGTATTAGATCTTCGATTAGACATGTTTAAGCATAGGGTATGAATTAATCATTAGAATATAATTTGAAAGAAATGCGCAAAAATTGGGGAAATGCTTAAAAAAGATCCCGTGGGGCCTCAATAAAATTGTGTGAGTGTTGGTCTAGGGAGAAGAGTTCAAGACTCAGCTTTAAAATTACGCACCGCTAAAGTGAGAAAATTGGGGTGTGAAAAACGCATGGCACACAAAAAAATCAAGGCGCTCTGCACCGAGCCCTACGGGACCCTAGACATGCCCATGGTCTTAACTGAAATGTAGAAACGGGAGAATAACTAAATGGAGAAAGTATCCCTAAAATGAAGATCGGAAAAAATGGAAACAATTTATTAACAATTTAGTGCACTAAGCATCAAGGGGCCCTGTACCGGGCCCTTGCAAGAGTGCCAGGGTCTTAACTGCAATGTAGAAATGGGGTAGAAACTGAAAGGAGAATTCATCCCCAAAACGGAGAAGATCGGAGAGAAAAGAGGCATGTTATTAGCAATTTAGTGTACTAAAACTTCGAGGGGCCCTGTAATGGGCCCCTTGCAAGGGCGCCAGGGTCGTAACTGAAATGTAGAAATGGGGCAGATACTGAAAGGAGAATTCACCCCAAAAACGAAGAAGATCGGATAGAAAAGAGGCATGTTATTAACAATTTAGTGCATAAAAACTTAATGGGGCCCAGGGGCCCTGGCCCTTAAAAGAATTTAAATTCTGAGCCTCAGGTGCATCAGGACCTGTTTTGGATTAATCACTCCTGAATTTTCAGACTTCTACGTGCGGTAGATTTCGCTAGCCATCGCCGACAGTCACACACACACACAAAGCGATTTTGTTCTTTTATTAGTATAGATATATTAAAACCTTCTCTGAAAAACTGTCTAACTAACAGTTCAAATTCCATTGAATTCCATCCAGTATAGTAGATTAAAAACAAATCTCATATTTTGATATCACAATCTTGGTTTATTAACAACATTCTATTTATCACGGAAGATATAAAGCAACTGATAAATCATTTTTAAATAAATAAAAAGAAAATTGTTAAAAAGATAAAATTTTTAGATCACCAGTTGAATTGTTAAATTGTACCAATCAACCTACCAGACAAAACACAACCAATAAAACATAAACAAAATGCACAATCACGTGATCAAATCGCCCATAAAAAAATTCTGAGTAGTTGGTTGTCAAATTTTAAACACTGAACGGGCTAAATTAGATGAAGTAGGTCACGTGATGCTTTTCCCGAATATTTTGGATTTTATCTGAGTGAACATAGGCTTGTCCTTCTGATACGAAAACAATTTTTTGGAAGGATAAAAAAATATAGTCGTTGGTTTTATCTGTTTTGAACCATAAAAATAATGCATAATTGAATTATTTTAAAATCCCTTTCTTCGATAAGACCTACTCCATGGTAAAAACTTCTGAGCGCGGGCTCGGCCCGAACTGCACTTCTGAACAGACCCAATGTCATTGCTATACCGGTTTATATAATTTCTTCTGAGAAAACTTTATACAACCAACCAACCAAAAGCAAGCGGATTAAAAAAAGCCCAGAAAAAAGTGTATTTTTGATGAAAGTGAGTTGCGTTTGTAAATTATACGCAGCTAATAATTAGAATATTAAAATTCTGAGGTCCAGGTGCATTAGGAGAGGCCTTGGACTCTCCTCAGAAAAATTTTGAACCTCGTACGTGCCGTAGACTTTGCTAGCCATCGCCGACACACTCACACACACACACACACACACAGAGCGATCTGTTCTTTTATTATTATAGATAATCGGATTTAATTTTAAGTGCAGTCGATAATTACTAATTAAACCAAGTACGTTAGGACATGACATTATTATCCATTTGTTTCAATTAGTCTTTGTACAAAGTCAGGATTGAGTTGCCGCAGTAATCCGCCTGGTTTAACCTCTACATCGTTCAGCGAAATATGCCAACTGGTGACGCGAATTGAAATAGTATTCCAATTATTAAAACATCCCACTATTTTGACGCGTATCGTATTTTTATCTCGTAATTAAGATTTTTCAAAATAGGGTTAGAAATTGTCAAAATAGGGTGAACATTTATTTTAATTGGTAATTAGCTTTTGATTCATGTCTGCGTCTAACTGCTACAAAGCTACCGGAATTAGCTTCAGCAAAATTAACCGCAGAAAAGAGAAAGATGTGCTCAGATCAGAACTTTTTATCTTAAAAATACTTCGACTTTAAGGACGGAACGCAACAAAGTTGGAGCAGAGAAAAAAACTTATCTGGGGCAAAAAAGGTTTTGAATATTAGATTGTTAGATAAAAGAAACTGGAAATTTTGAATTTAAAATATGGGTCACAAAATACACAATATGAACTTTAAAAAGCTCACTATTTTACTTAAAATAATAATATAGGTATCACAACTTAAAAAATATACATTTTATTTAAATTTTCTTAGTGCTTTCGGCCAGCGGTCAGAGAAATCGGACAATGTATATTTTTTAATTGGTATCAACTGTATTATTATTATTTGTCGCCTTTTAAGTAACACAAAGAACTTTTTAAAGTACATATTATGCACAGTGTGATTGAATCAATGTGGAATTTCATTTTATGATTTTATTTTATTTAAAATATTGGTTTTAATCTAAATTTCATTGTAATAAGGTTTTAAATTCTTATTCTTTTATAGGCATAATATATATATATGTGTGTGTGTGTGTGTTTATATATGTGTGTGTGGTTTATTTTGCTGGTGTACATTTACGTCTATCAATATTCAAAAACAGCTTCAATTACTCCAAATTCTCTTTTAGTATTTCTACAATTAAAAAAAAATAGCAAAACACAATGCTGAAAATTTAATTTTTGTACCAAAATGTAATTTTAGAGTATATTTTAAATTTCTTTTTAAAAATATGACCAATATCAACAAACGTTAACAGCCGAAACTAATTTTTCATCAACGCATATAGCACATGGCTGATGATGCAGCGTGCCTATTTTAATAACCACCATCAGTCGTATCAAGTTGTGTTTACTATGTTTACTATTAGTACAGTTTACCAAATTCTTTTAATAGATACATTTCAAGCTAAAGTTTGCATATTTAAATATTACAAACAATGTTATCGCTTTTACATATGGAGACATGAAATTGACAATCTTAAAACTGCAGTACTTTACAATTTTGAACAGGCTTTTTGGAATTTAAAGTTAAAATGGAAGCAAACAATTCTTTAAATAGCTCTTTTCCATAATATAAATTACCATTTATGAAATTTCTGTTAGGATGATGAGATTTTTTGTTTAACCCTTTATCTACTTCAATATGATCTAGTGCAATTGTTTTTATGTATTTTTTTTCAGTAACTAAAATGAAAATTAAAGGATATGCATAAAAAATACTCACCCGTGAGAAATTTAATTCGTTAGAAGTAATTAATTAATGTGGTATTTTAAAGTACCGTCAATACACTACGGCTAAAATATTTTCGTAATAGAAAACCCACATGATATTTCAAATAAAATTTAAATTCTTAAAAATGTTAAATAACAAGAATACACTCTTAAGTTAACAATAAAAAATATTAAATTGACATAGTTTCATTTTACACATGAAAAATAAGTAAAAATTGAAATAAGATGGTATTGAAAAAACTAAGATTTTTAGGATTCGATTTTGTCAGCAGTCCTTCAGCATTAGTTATGCCTACTTTACGCTAGTTTAGTTTTTCCCTATGTTATTTGTTTAGTCTTACCATTAGTTATGCGACACCTATATTCCAAGGACAACATGTTCTATCGCATCTCCACATATGCAATATATGAATTTACATATGCCATTTCTAGCATAGCAAAAATGAGCCGTTGTCACAACTTTTTCGATTTTCTACAAAAAATAATAATAACACAGAAAGAAATACCAGAAAAAATATTACTACACTACAATTTAATTATAACATTATAAAGCAGATAAAAACGATGGGCAGTGTTGCCAGACGAATACTGAAACTTTATTTTGAATACCAATATTTTCGTACGGTATTATTCGCTTGCTTTAATCGCAGAATTTTATTAAATAAATAAGGCGACTAACTCTCTATGAAAATAGTGGTATTTAAAATAAAATTTTAGCATTGGTCTGGCAACATTGACGATGGATAACTACACAGACAAAAAGTAAACAAGACGTTTATCCAACTCCCAGTGTACTGGCGGAACTTGTAAATACCGCCGAATAATTCAACTGTTAAATACATACATCGCTTACTTAAAATAACTAGTGAAATTGTATTCTAAGATCATAACGAACACATAAAACAAAATCCAACACTTATCTTATGTCCTTTACTATGTTTACAGCAATAATAAGTCAAACGTGACAATCTGTACAAAATGTCGGCACAAAATACATCTTTTGCATCAAAGATAGCCTCCTTCCTCGCTAAAATAACGGACCTAGATCTACTGCTGCCATGTATCATGAAAAAGTGAAGTTAAAAGAGTGTTTTTGCAAAGTAACATTAGAATATTAGTAATATTCACTATGGGGTGAGAGTTTAATGTGAGTGGTACTTATAAGTACCGTCAGTAAGAGGATCAGTATAAGTACCGTCAGATAAAGGGTTAAAAAACCAAAGCTTTCTATTATTTTTAAAATTTGGGTTACAAAATAAAAATACACACGATTTGGAAGATGAAATTAAAAAACACAATATTTTAGAAAACGAGTCATAAATAATAACTCCAAGTAACAAACTGAAAATAGTTTAAGAAATATAAAAAAGCTATTCATAACCACAGACTGAGATGTATCGCTAGTTATTCAGAAACTTCATTGAGAATATGATTTTAGATTGTAGTAGAGGTGAGAAGAACAGATGATTTGAGAAGTATAAATTGCGCTTCCTCTAAGTTTCACAGTTTTAGTAATTAAATTATCGTGTTTTTTTTTCTTGCATTGCATTTTTCTTTAACATATTACGAGGCAGACATGGGAAATAAATATTTATTTTGAAATGAGTCCGTAAATGAACAAAAAATAACAATAAAAATGCTTCTGCAGTCGTCTTCAGGATAAATATGATGTTGAAATGTTTAAAAGTCTAGAGACGAAAACTTCCTGCTGAGTCTTGATATTAATTATCATTGGTATTCGGTACATATCAATATCATATTTATCCTGAAGACGATTGCAGAAGCAGTTCGAAACATAGATATGATGCTTTTATGTATTTTATTTGTACAAGCTCATATAAAAGTTCTTATATATGTGTACCATTGATCAAGTTTATGTGTTTTTAACGTATACATTTTATTTACTAGCTAAAGTACCGGGCGTTGCATGGAATTTTAAGAATGTTTGTTTTGAAAAACCAGTTTCAAAATTTAACATACAACATACACTGTAAAAAAAAATACTGCCAGTTTTCCGGTAGGAATAAAAAAAATAGTTGCCCTTATCGTACCGGAATAATTTCTGACCCAACACAGAATAAAATCCGTAAAAATAAGGAAAAAATCAGTAAAACGGTATTTTAGGGATTTTATTCCTAGTTGGGTTGGAAATTATTCCGGTACGATAAGGGCAACTATTTTTCCGATTCCTACAGGAAAACTGGCATTATTTTTTTTTACAGTGTGGAAAAAAAAACAACAACAAAAGAAAGTCGAAGTGTTGTACACCTGAATCAAATGAAAACCTAATATAAAAAATCCCAGCCGGCCCGGCCTACAGGCAGAGGTAGATTTCAAAGTTAAGTATACTAATTTCACCAACAAAAACTAAATCATTATTAGATATAAATCCACTTTAACAGTTTTATCTGTCTGCTTTTGACGAGTTTTTCTTTCCTTTTTATAAAATAGCTGGTTTTATCAGAATCATGTTAAGGCGATATTAAAAAAATATTTTTCCATACTCAACAACTCGAAATTTTCTGGCACATTTTCAGATTAATTTTTAATTAAAAAGAAAATATGAAACATGCCTGACGTGATTTTTTAAAAGATTTATAAGCGACCTGTGTTTTTATTTTTCTTTCAACTAATTAAAATTTGATTAATAAACAATTATTTTCTCAGTAGGGCAATATTTTTCGTTTCTAACACAATCGCTTCGGGAAATTCTGTTCAAAATGACCACTTTGACATCATTTCTTGAAATATATTCTGCCTCTATAAAAAATCGATCATTACTGTACATTATATAGTTTCTGACATGAGAATCTAGCAATTGGATGCGTTTGAGAGCAAAAATGAACGTAAAAATGAGTAAGAAAATAGACAGTTTGGATTTGAATGCACCCATAATAAGATGATTTTTTTCTTCAACCGCTATGTAATTTATTTTGTTTTTGCTTTAAGAATTGGCCCTATCAAAAACTTGTCTATAGAAATGTTGAAGACAATATTAAGAAGATATATGATAAATTCATGGAGATTTTATATCTTGTGAACTGACGGAGTTATGAAAATTTTTCTTCTTCAACCCCCTTTTTTGTTTTCGTTTTTAATCTTTTTGCGATACGAATTGGTCCTATCAAAAACTTGTGAATATAAAAGTTGTAGATAATATTAAGGAGATGTATAATAAAATTATTGGATCTGATATCATGAGAATTGACGAAGTAAGGAATTTTTTTCTCCCCAAAACCCTATTTTTTGCGCCCCTTGAGCCTATTTTAAATTTTATCAAAAATCTGTGATGCATGAATTTTTGGCGCTATTTTTAAAAGTAATAAAAACTTTAAACTGATTTGATATGTACAAAAATTAAGAAGTTATGGGTTTTTTTCGGTTTTCACAAAACCGCTCCCTATTTCCATCCCCTTTGTCTGCTTTTGCCCATTAACGAACTTGACCGAGATTTTATGTCCCTTGATTTTATGTATCAGTTTGGAATAGATTTGTGCAGAATTGCGGGAGTTATCGTGTCCAGAAGAAAGTGATAACATAATTGATTCGGGAAATTCCGTTCAAAATGCCCACTTTGGCATAATTTTTTGAAATATATTCTGCCTCTATCAAAAAATCGATCATTGGGGTACATTATATAGTTTCTGAATAAGCGAATCTACCAATTAAATGCGTTTGAGAGCAAAAATGAATTTAAAAATGAGTCAGAAAATAGGCAGTTTGGATTTAAGTGCATCCTTAATGCAATGATTTTTCCAACACAATCCGCTTCGGGAAATTTGGTTCAAAATGCCCACTTTAACAGCATTTTTAAAAATATATTCTGTCTCTATCAAAAAATCGACCATTACGGTACATTATATAGTTTCTGAGTAAGAAAACGTACCAATTGGAAGCCGTTTAGAGCAAAAATGAATCGTAAAATGAGTCAGAAAATACGCAGTTTGGATTTGTATACACCCTTACTTAGATGATTTTTTTCTTCAACCGCTATGTATTTTTAATTTGTTTTTGCTGTAAGAATTGGTCCTATCCAAAACTTGTCTATATAGATGTTGTAGACAATATTAAGAAGATATATGATAAATTCATGGGGATTTTATATCTTTTGAATTGACGGAGTTATGGATTTTTTACTTCTTCAAACCCCCTTTTTGTTTTCATTTTTTATTTTTATTTTTTGCGGTACGAATTGGTCCTATCAAAAACTTGTGAATATAAAAGTTGTAGATAATATTAAGGAGATTTATAATAAAATTAATTGGAATTGATATCTTGAGAATTGACGAAATTATGAATTTTTTTCTCCCAAAACCCTATTTTTTGCGCCCCTTGAGCCCATTTTTAATTTTATCAAAAATCTGTGATACATAAAATTTTGGCCCTATTTTTAGAAGTAATAAAAACTTTAAACTGATTTTACATGTACAAAAATTAAGATGTTATGGGGGGTTTTCAGTTTTCACAAAACCCCTCCCTATTTCCATCCCCTTGGTCCGATTCTGCCCATTAACAAACTTGACCGAGATTTTATGTCCCTTGATTTTATGTATCAGTTTGGAAGAGATTTGTGCAGAATTGCTGAAGTTATCGTGTCCAGAAGAAAGTGATAACACAATTGCTTCGGGAAACTCCGTTCAAAATGCCCACTTTGACAAAATTTTTTGAAATATATTCTGCCTCTATCAAAAAATCGATCGTTGCGGTACATTATATAGTTTCTGAATAAGCGAATCTACCAATTAAATGCGTTTCAGAGCAAAAATGAATTTACAAATGAGTCAGAAAATAAGCAGTTTGGATTTAAGTGCATCCTTAATGCAATGATTTTTCCAACACAATCCGCTTCGGGAAATTCGGTTCAAAATGCCCACTTTAACAGCATTTTTTAAAATATATTCTGCCTCTATCAAAAAATCGACCATTACGGTACATTATATAGTTTCTGAGTAAGAAAACGTACCAATTGGAAGCCTTTGAGAGCAAAAATGAATTGTAAAATGAGTCAGAAAATACGCAGTTTGGATTTGAATACACCCCTACTTAGATGATTTTTTTCTTCAACCGCTATGTATTTTTAATTTGTTTTTGCTGTAAGAATTGGTCCTATCCAAAACTTTATATAGATGTTGTAGACAATATTAAGAAGATATATGATAAATTCATGGGGATTTTATATCTTTTGAATTGAAGGAGTTATGGATTTTTTACTTCTTCAAACCCCCTTTTTGTTTTCTTTTTTAATTTTTTTTGCGGTACGAATTGGTCCTATGAAAATCTTGTGGCTATAAAAGTTGTAGATAATATTAAGGAGATTTATAATAAAATTAATTTGAATTGATATCTTGAGAATTGACGAAGTTATGAATTTTTTTCTCCCAAAAACCCTGTTTTTTGCGCCCCTTGAGCCCATTTTTAACTTTATCAAGTATCTGTGATACATAAATTTTTGGCCCTATTTTTAGAAGTAATAAAAACTTTAAACTAAATGTACAAAAATTAAAAAGTTATGGGGGGTTTTCGGTTTTCACAAAACCCCTCCCTATTTCCATCCCCTTGGTCCGATTTTGCCCATTAACGAACTTGACCGAGATTTTATGCCCTTTTATTTTATGTATCAGTTTGGAAGAGATTGGTGCAGAATTACGAAAGTTATCGTGTCCAGAAGAAAGTGATATATATATATATATAGATAGATAGATAGATAGACAGATATATAAAGTATTTTACTGAGGGTGGTTTTGGGTTCTAGGAGTCATGATCGGTGTAGATCTGCAAAAAGTTTTCAGAAATTCCAACATAGGAACGATCCCAATAGGTAGTATTTCATACGAAATCTACCTAAAATGTATACATTTATGTAACAGACACAAAATAATACAGCTATAAATGAACTTATTTCTATTCACATTGGAGCAATAATGTTAAAATGCGCCAATATTTCCATAATCGAGGTTTTATCATGCTTCAATACATTTTTTCAGACTTACATGACGTTATATATTCACCACGTCCTTTATATTTCCAATATGACGTAATATTCCATTTTTTTATTCATCAAATTAATTAAATAATTATAATTTTTCGCATGGAAATCATAAAACAGAAAAATTATGATGTAACATTTACTTATGTTTTTAATTTGTCAAATTATTTATTTTATTTTCATTTTTTACTTGGAAATCTTGCAGTAGAAAAGTTATGATGCAATATTCCCTTTTTAAATTCGTCAAACCATTTATTTCACTTTTTTTTCACGTGGAAATCTTACAATAGAGAATTAATTCTTGTGGTAAGAATTTTTTTATAGATTTTTAATTGTTGGCAACAGCTATAACGAAAAATGTTTAAATTTTATTGGAAATTGCTGTTAAATTTTTGGTTTTTTATTAATTAAAAATTAACTATAAGTTATTCCGCTTCCGGATTACTTTAGTTGCCTCTGCAGGATTTTGATACACATGTGCAGACGTGGAAAAAAAAAGTAAACGCCCCCTACTAACTGCTCAACAAATTATAGTAGACAAAAGTTACTGGTACCTAACGATTGGAAATAAAGTCTACTTTTAAATGATGTATATAAAATTTGCTTATGGTGCCATCTACATATTAAAATGGATTCAA
Source organism: Maratus speciosus (assembly GCA_963932465.1). Classification (NCBI taxonomy): domain Eukaryota; kingdom Metazoa; phylum Arthropoda; class Arachnida; order Araneae; family Salticidae; genus Maratus; species Maratus speciosus. The sequence goes on from OZ010791.1 coordinate 420,434,590, forward strand.
ACTTCATTTTTTTCAATGGCAATACCCAAATTTTACGAGACATTTCAAAACTTCGGTTCATGAGTTCATTTTTTGAATTATAAACATTCAAAATTTAGTGCTTTTAATGTTAAATTACATTTTCATATTTTTATTTATATCTCCTGAAATTATGCACCGAATGTGCTAATATTTTGTGTAGCGATAATACTAATATACTCAAAAATAAATACGCTGAATTTGCAATTTTTAGAATTTTATGATATGAATTATGAATTATGAAATTAATATTCGAAAAAATTAGGAATTGCAATCTACAATTTTTTTGATGGATTTAGATTCCACAAAATTCCATGTTATCCACTTTATAATATTTTCCTGGTTTCTTCGAACGTTTGAAATGTAAACTAAATAAATTCAATATCTCCCTAGTCGCAAAACCTTCTATGAAATTAAAAAATATAGTATGGAAGAAAATAGATCCAAGAGTCAAACCAATTATCAGGAGTATACGAAATACCTTTCACCAAAGAAGATGGAACAAAGAAATTTTATATAGGTATGACAAGTAGAAAACTTAAAACTAGAATCAAAGAACATATAGCAGACATCAAATACAACAGAAGAACCACAGCTTTGGGCAGATTATGCAGCGAAGAACCTTTACAAATCGATTTAAAAATAGCAAGTTAATTTATACATCAAGATTTTATTTACCATCCATAATCCGATAATCAATAGAGATATTTTTACGCAACAAGAATATTTGCAATGATTCAGTGTCCCTTGATTTACCTAAAATTTGGAAAGAGATGCTATGTAATTTTAGTAGCAATAGTAAAAATTAATCCACGCTCACAAATAGCCAAGATAATTTTATTTTTATTTTATGTTTTGAAATGATTTTCATTATGCATGTTCTCTCGTGACATTGTTTACCATGTTATTGTTTTGTTAAATTATATGAAAATTAATCCACGCTCGCAAATATCTAATTTAATTTTAATTTGATTTTATGTTTGCAATGTTTTCCATTATGCATCATGTCTCGCGACATTGTTTACTTTGTTTATTGTTTTTAAAATTATGTGAAAATATTTTCTATCGTGGGTGATTCAAAAATGTCGCCGTTTGTGCGACGAAACGATCGTCAATCTTAATAAAGATATTTTATCACTTTTTATAGCATTATTTTACTTAATCTAAAAAATTGTTTGTAGGCTAACTGAAGTGTGTAGAATTCTTTTATGCTGTCGGAATTGTGTACTGCTATTGAAAAAAAACAAAGTTATGATTTGTTTTAATATATGGAGGGCCCCCTAAGCAAATTTTATATACATCATTTAAAAGTAGACTTTTTTTCCAATCGTTCGGTACCAGTAAATTTCTTCTACGGTATTTTGTTGACGAATTAGTAGGGGATGTTTACTTTTTTTCCCACGACTGTACGTAACATTTCACAATTCTGCCTTCCAAACTATGGATTTGTATAGCATTACAGAGAGACAGGCAAATTTTCATTTTTATATATCATATAATATTTTATGGCGAAATTGTGCTACATATGTTATTAATTTAATTATTGTTCTTTAATACTTCGAATTATGCAGGAATTACTCGGATGAATAAATGAACAGGGGGAAAATATCCACTAATAGCGCCGTGCTGGACTTTTTCAATGCCATGTAAAAACCTGTTGCAAATTACCTGAGAATTTCATATATTGGAAAAGAGGGAAAAGGAGACTTTTAGAATGTTTTTTGAAAGAAGCTAATTTCAAAATGCGCCTAAAATATGTCCATTTATTATTTCTATATTTTCCATTAAGTTATATCATTACTACGGTTTTAAATCTGTGATAAATTAAAATACAATATTATTTTATGTATTTATTTTTATTTTATTGCCAATTTCTGAAATATAGGATTATTCCAACTTAAATAAAATTGCATCTGAATAGTTAATATGGTCGAAAGTATGCCAAGAAGTTCGGAAACACATTTTGTTTATTGTTTGATAAAATAAATTAGAAAAAAAAATTGTATAACACCATCTGAGGCTATATAAACCGCCATTAACGAGTTTTATTTAGATATTGTCTGAAAATTGTTAATTAAGGTAAAAATTTGTTTTATCTTTCGACATCCAAAACCTCGACTAAACGAAAAAACACAAAGTGAGTCATAAATAATTCTTAAATTTAAAATATTTTAATAAAATCTGAGAAACATATTCATACCCGCATATTTCTACCGCAGTGCTAATTATGTAAAAATTTCTTTGCTATTCAGATTTTAATGAAAGTACGAAGAATAAATGGATAGAGAAATATACATAGCACTTTGTCTAACTTTAAGATATCTTATAATTAAATTTGCTATAGTTATTTTTTTTCTGAATTGCGTGCATGCTCTAGTAAGTTAAATGGAGGAATTAGGAAAGGAATATATTTATCAATCACCCCGGAAACGATAAAAATAATTAAGGAAATTACATACATTTATTACATACAGTTTAGTTTATTGTCGTTCTTTAACATTTAGAATTATGAAGATTTTCTGAAATTGTTTAGTAAGTAATTTTTTTAATTATTTTTTAGAATTTCGATGGCAGAATTAAAATTTATACAATTTCCCATAATTAATAACTCGCAGAAAGAAATAAAAATGTTTTAATTAACTCTGGCAAGCATTTTCATAATTACAGATTTTTATCGCCTTGTTAATTATGAAAAACCTTTTTGCTATTAAGATTTAATGAATTTGCAACAAATTAATGTTTTGAAACATATGATCATTACTTCTTATAATTAAATGATTAGTTTTTTTTCCTGTATTGCATTTATTTCCTAGTTGGTCAAAAGAAAGAAAATACATGTACTTGTAAGTCAGTAAGTAAATGAGAAAAAGTAGAGAACTTTACAGGTACATTCAGTAAACTTAATTGTCACTCTTTAACATTTAGAATTATGAGGATTTTCTAGAATCCATCTGGACATTTTGCAGTTTTTTTCTCACTTAGAATATGTATGATAAAATTATTTTCTTGAAATTATCCTATAAAAGTCTCTAGTAGATACAAACTTCTGTGGAGTTCTATATCACTAAAATTCAACGCTTAAACACACAATAAATACATTAGGTAATGTTAATAAAACCAGACGTATACGTTTTGTGAGTTCCAGGACTCATATAATCAATGTGTAAAATCTATGTATAAAAACAATATCCCTTCAACTACACGCACTGCGAAAACCCAAATGTCAGTAAACACAGCACCGAAAGACCATTAAGTTCCAGCAACCAATGAAATCAAAGTGGAAGTGAAGCATCGTGAGGACACAACAAATCCAACCAGAAAGTTGAGATGTAAGGTACACTAGACAAATCATTAACCAAGGAGTTTTTAAATGTATGAATATGAACATCTTCAAAAAAGTCTAAATCAAGTGGGGTGCTGCTATTCTTGATAATAGTACACGAGTGAAAATTAAATTATGTCTCTGACCCCAGCAATCAGAAGCAATAGAGAATTTTTGCAATAGTTTATGTGTTACTTGACTCTGTAACGGAGATTTCGTTTAGTTTGTCCGATATAGGAAAAACTAACCGTTACTCCGTTACAGTGTCAAGGAACACATAAGCAACACATAAATACAACCCAGCAAACACAGAGCTATCGGTAAACAATCGGCCGACAGCCGCTTTGCCGTTACCGACGGTATCGGCACAATACCTGCTGCCGCACCAGTTCCATATCTTTTTCGACACGCTGGGCGAGTGACGCCCGACAGATAGGCGCACAGCCGGTCCAGCATCGGCAAAACACTATGCCGACAGCACGCCGATAGCTATCCATACGAATGCCGGTTGCAGCCCGACACCAGCATCAAATGGAAAAAAAAACTGCTTTGATGGCACCATCTATGAGCCATCGCGGAATGTATTTTTGAAAAGAACGTGTTTCGGCACTGGACGAGGTTGGGTTTGATCCAACGAACTCACGGACAGGAAGTGGATGCCTTGACCACTTGCCCACTGAGACTTGACCAGGGTAGGATTGTATGAGGTAAAAGGGGAAGTCTTAACGATACGTAATGATTTATCATTAAAGGTAAATAGTAGATGGGAAAATTACAATTTTGAAGTGTTTTTATTTTATTATTTATTTATTTATTTATAATTGCTTTACGCGCGTTTATTTAAAAGTTAATTTAATATTTAAATGAATGAAATAAATATCTTAGCGAATTCGTTAAAGCAAAGGAATTTAAGAATAATTTTTAGTTTAATTAACATATAGATATAATTAAGAATAGATATAAATTTAAGAATAATTAAGTATTAAAAAATATTTTTAGAGGTCTTGTTCAGTTAATCAAATTTTCTTATTACGATTATAATGTAATTACATGCGTTGCGTTAATTTATAAAATATATATTTTTAACATGGAAAAATTTATTTTAATAAATAAAAAGTTAGTAATTATTAACTTTTAATTAGAATAAGAATTCATTTTATGTCGTTTTGATGATTTAATGTACAACATATATTTAATGAGTATGTTGCAATAATAATTTGTTACTTATCAATATTTTTAATTTAAAAATAAAATAAAAATATTAATTTACCTTTTTTTTTCTTTCGGAAGATAATTTTTAAATGCGGAATATTTCTGAATCTTTCTTATAAATTTAAGAATGCTTATTAAATAAAATAAGTTACTTGCAGAGGTTTTTCTCTTAATAAAATTTTCTCTTTAGGAATTATAATGTAATTAAATGCGTTAATTCAAGAAATATATATTTGTAACATAGAAAAGCTAATTTTAATAAAAAAAGAGGTTGGTAATTAATCATTTTTAATTAGAATAAGAGTTCATTTTTTATTATTTGATAATTTAATGTAGAATATATTTTTGGTGATTAAGTAGCAAAAATGATTCTTTTACTTATCAACATTTTTTAATCATCAAATAAAATAGAAATATTAATTTATCTTTTTTTTTTTTTTTGGTAAATAATTTTTTAGAAGTGGGAGATTTCTAAATCTTTCTTTTAAGTTTTAATGCTAAAATGTAGGGCAGTTTTTTTTATATTTTTATAGCTTGTGAAATAATTTTAAGCGTTTTTTTAATAATTTGATTTTTAAATAAAATAAGAAACATAGCTATTGCTTTTAAAATGAATGTATAATTAGAAAATAATTAATTTATTAATTTTTTTTACGATTAAGTTTATAACGAATAATAATTTTAAGGGGCGATTTAAGAAACTCTTTTGATGATTCAAATAATCGTAAGCCTTTTTATAATTAATTCAATAACAGCTTTTAAAAAAATATATATAAGCTTCTTTTTTTTTATCACCGTTAGAATTTCATACAAATGAAATACATGAAATATACATATCTTATCAAACCTCAAATTAAAACAAAATTAAGAAAAAGAAAAAAAATGTCGGCTAAGACTAAAAATTCCAAATTCGGACCGATGTTGGCAAATCTAATCGGGCCACTATCAGAAATCACATATCGGTCCTGCGTCACTTGCTGGTGTAAGTCGCTTGCCGATATATAACCATAAGGGGACCGGTTACGGTAACCGGCAGTCGAAAAAGCAGATTCTTATGTTTCAGTTGCCGACATGCTGCCGACACTTCACCGAATGACTGTGCCCATGCCGACACATAACCGACACTGCCGGCTGCGGTCCGATCGTGTGCCGAGAGGTATGTGTTTGCTGGGAAGGAACACATAAGTAAAGAAAAAAGAATTGCAAAAATCCTCTATCGTTTCTCATTGCTGGGGGGGGGGGACATAATTTCAATTTTTACTCAGCTACTATTAGCAAGAAATGCATTTTAGAAGTAAATTTCCAACTGGGCGAAAAATGTCCGGACCAGGATTCGAACCCGGGACCTCCCTGGCTGAAGCCGCCAGTGCTCTGCCATCTGAGCTATCCCGGACGATTCTGGTCGAACTTTTTCACCCAGCTAACCTTGATGATTACAGCATCTGGTCTGAAACCTGGTTCAGCTCAACAGAATAAATCTCAGGTAATGGAACTCCAGAAATCGCTGGATACGAAATTACACTAGATTAATATTAACACAATTATTCTAATTGGTAAACAAATCATATTAGATTTGTTTATAATCTGCTAATGATGATAATAATAATGCTAATATGATTTGTTTACCAATTAGAATAATTGTGTTAATATTAATCTAGTGTAATTTCGTATCCAGCGATTTCTGGAGTTCCATTACCTGAGATTTATTCTGTTGAGCTGAACCAGGTTTCAGACCAGATGCTGTAATCATCAAGGTTAGCTGGGTGAAAAAGTTCGACCAGAATCGTCCGGGATAGCTCAGATGGCAGAGCACTGGCGGCTTCAGCCAGGGAGGTCCCGGGTTCGAATCCTGGTCCGGACATTTTTCGCCCAGTTGTAAATTTACCTCTAATATGATTTGTTTACCAATTAGAATAATTGTGTTAATATTAATCTAGTGTAAGAAATGCATTACTCCTCTAGATTTAGACTTTTTTGAAGCTGTTCATATTCATTGATTTAAAAACTCCTTGGTTAATGGTTTGTCTAGTGTGCCTTACATCTCAATTTTCTGGGTGGATTTGTTGTATCACGATGCTTCACTTCCGCTTTGACTTCATTGGTTGCTGGAACTTGATGGTCTTTAGGTGCTGTTTTTACCTACATTTGGGTTTTCGTGCCGTGCAAGTGTTTGGGGGGATATTGTTTTTATAGATAGATTTTATACACTGATGATGTGAGTCCAGGAACTCACGAAACTTATACGTCTGGTTTTATTAACATTACCTAGTCTATTTATTACGTGTTTAAACGTTGATTTTGGGGGATTTATAAAAGTCTCTTTCATGATTTTATCTACTTAGTAAGTTTTGCACAGTTACATTTCTTTTTTGTAGAAACTGCGAATGGGGTCACATGGATTCCATCTTAGACAATCAGGGAATAAATGAAAGCTTTCTATCACTTATCACATTTCAAGAGAAATAAAGATAATTTTAGGCATCCTGTCAAATGTAGTTCTCTGTGGGTACAGCGTTACCATGCAAGTGAGTGTACACTGTTAAAAATCTGGGGCATTTTCTGCATCGTCACTCCATCGCTTTTATAGGAAACTGTAACTTGTCTATATTATGGGGCATTCTTATTGGTCAGAACAGAAACATTCTATAAATGTGGTGTAGTGAGTATGCAGCAATTGCTGCATATTTTTAACAGTGTAGGTCCCTTCCTCATTTAGTTATTTCATTGTTCTTGTGTTCAGTTGTGTGTAAATTTCGCTATTCAATTAAATGAATCGGCGCATCGTATGAACATTATAATTATTTAGGGGGCGCCTAAATTACCTATAGGGCCAGCTCTTTTTAAATCTTAGGCATTTAAGCAATACTTTGATTTTAGTATTGCGAAGGTTAATGCAGAAAGCTTTCAAATATTTTTCGAAAAATCGAAAGTAGTATAGAAAAGACAGTTTGATTCGCAGGGAGGGAGGAGTGAGGTGGTGGAAATCGTACTATAGTACGAGAGGGTTTGAGAGGTATGTGTGTTAAGTTCTTATCAGTCGGAAAGGAGATAAGATAAGATAGTGAGATAAGATAATCTGATAGTGAGATAAGAGTAAAGTGTGGAAAGATCATGCTATAGTAGGAGAGTGTTAGTTTTAGGAAGAGAATTATAGAAAGTGTCTTCTGGCAGCCCGCTTCATTCTTCTCTGCTATGCAACCTGAAAAAGAAATAAGAAAAAAACGCATGTTTTTTGACACTAGCTATGGGTCCCCGACATATATTTAAAAAAGTAACATATGCCGTATTATCTGCTCAAAGGCAGGGGTATCATGGAGGCAAATCCACTCGCTGTAGCCCACATTGTGTCAAAAAAATCTGCATTTTCAATTAGTATAAATTCTTCATATGAATACATCAATTATGTAAAATTAATTTTTAAAAACTTTCTTTCTTAATCATCCTGCAGCCTGTGCATGGGGATGTCCTTGTGACCGTATGCTAAACTTGAAATTCCGTCCGACAACAAAAATCTTTTGTCGTCGAACGGAGAAAGGCACTTCTTATTTTGATTGACAGTATATAGCTTGTGTTGCTCTTGCAAAAATTTTCGATTAATCGCATAACTACTTTTCCTCGTCATGAGACAGTCGACGTAATCTTTATGTTCAAGCTTGTTCTGGACGACGTGTGTAGATACGCCCTTCGCTCGTTTCTTCTCTTCGATAGATGACTTCAGAGAATACATTTTTGATTTGAGTCCTTCGAATTCGTAACCGGGTTCTGAGCACAGTTCGTCCTTGAATTTCCCGAGAACTTTCTTGTTTCGGGTAGAATACAACTTGTGATCTGTAGGATAATCTGAGAAGTTGTACAAGTCAGTGTGCTGTTCCAAATCGTCGTATATATTAGGTGTCGTAATATGATATGTTAAACTGTCTGTGTCGGTGAATAACAATATGGAATTCTTCGGATAGATTTATTTTATATGCCTATAATGGAATTTGTACATGAGGACTTTCGATAACTCCAAAATCGTGAAACCAACATAAATAGGACGATCCATTAATATAGTGGGTTTTTTTTCTTTCGACAGCGACCAACTCGTGCTCATACTGCTTGAAATTCTTGTAATTGGGTGATGCCACCAATTTTTGTGCCCGGACTTCATTGGTACTAATTCGACACTTCTTCTCTTCCTCAGGTTTTCCATGGTTTTCCCGAAAACCGCATTATTTAGGAGCTTGAAGAAGTCTTTATCAAAGGACGATACCACCTGTTTTCTCTTCTCAGTATTAAAGTCGATATATTTGCGTAACCAGGGTGCTTGTTTAAATTTTAACGCACGGTGAATTTTTTTAATTCAAGGCCTAACTGTAAATATAACTTTAAATTTCGATAATGAATAACATATTTGTATTTGTGGTTAAGATTTGGGATTAATTTAGGTACGGTGACATATTTTTGATTGTTTAGAAGGGATTTTGCGTAGGGAGATAACATTTCTTCTGAAACTGTCACTCTTTTAGGAGCCAATGGGTATTCGTTGTGGAGGGTATGCAGCTCTTCAGGAATTATTTCACAAGTACACAAATTTTAAGAAAGGATATTTTTTAACATTCCAATTAAATTAATTATGTACATTACTTTTTAACACACTACTGTAATTTAAATATATTATTTAGTCACTAACCCTGATATTTTTTCAAAGTAAAAGTTTTATAAGCATCGAAGAAATATCTCTTATTTTATATAACTTAATTTTTGATTGCAAACCATTTTGCATGTTTTTGTAAATAAGTTCTTTATGAAGTATACAACAGTTTATTTTAAAGATCATTAAAGCCATAGCCTTGCAATTTATTCTTGATTTAATTAAATTTATATCACAAATGTGTTAACATATGCAATTGATATTATTGAAAAGTCTTTACCAAAGTCTAATACTAATGACTTTTATAAATTAACGATTAAAAAATACTTTATTCATACAGAAATAATTTTACTTTAGAACTGTTATTCAAAACATGCATTATAGAGTCATGATTTCCTTGTATATCAATAACAAATGCTGTATACATTGAATTATATACTACCAATTCAAGTGAAAATTCTTAAAAATTTCATACATACAAGTATGCTAAATAAAAAAAATCTGAAAATACAACTGACTAATAATATAAAGTAGAACAAACAAATCATTTAAATTTTAAAAAATATATATATATATATATATATATATATATATATATAACCATTAATTAAACATAACCTACCACCATCAAAAACCGTAATATTATGAATTAAAGCTGATATATATAACTATTAATTTATCAATAAACAATAATTTTAAATGAAATAGATGAACTAGTAAGACATGAAAATTAACTAAGAGGAATTACCTGATTAAGATAATTTGAATCTTAATGTAATTTTATAACAACATAAAAATATTAATGAAACTTTCTAAAAATCTTATGCATACAGAAAAAATATATTAAATAACATAAAATTCAACTAACACATCATCTACATTTTTAAAGTACATATAATAATTTTAATATATCAATAAATTCTGTATGCTATATTACTATTCTGTATCAAATTTGACGATAAATGGTAATTTTAAATTAAATACTTGAACTACTAAACCAGGAAAATTAATTTAAATGAACTAATAGATCATCTGCATTTTAAAAATACAGATAATATATCAATAAATTTTGAGTGTTATATTACTATACTGTATTAAATTTGGTTATAAATTTGGTGATAAATAGTAATTTTAAATTAAATACTTGAACTACTAAACCATGAAAATCAATTAAAACGAACTAACAGATCAACTACATAGCAGAAGTTTAAAATATTAAAACTAATAATCTTAATACTTTTAAAAATAAGAAACTTAAAAAAGTTTTTCAAAATTAAAAAAATTAAAAAGTTTACAAAATTTAAAAAATAAAAACTTAAAAAAAATAAAAACTTTAAAAAAATAAAAACTTTAAAAAAAGTAAAAAAAAATTAAGTTGTCAAATTGAAAAAAATATAAAAAAAACCTTCATAAATTAAGTTTGCAAAAGCAAGTTTACCTGGCTGTACATGTATATGACTTTCATTATGTTATAGTTTAATAATATGTATCCTCTTTATATTATATAAAAGCTTAAGATTAATATATATATTTATATATACTTAATAAAAATATTTATAAATAAAAAGAAAAAAATAACTTTATAAAATTTAAAAATTAAAAATTAAAACTGAAAAAAAAAATAAAAAATAGAAAAAAAATAAAAATAAAATAATTAATAAAAAAAAATTAAATAAAAAAAAAAAAAAAAAAACATAAATACAAATAAAAAGTTTACAAAATTAAAAAATTAAAACTTTGAAAAAATAAGTTATCAAAAAATATTTAAGAAAACCTCATAAATTAAGTTTGCAAAAGTGAGTTTACCTGACTATGCATGTAAATGACTTACACTCGGCTTTCACTTTATACATCATCTTATAAAAATGCATAAATGAAAACTTTGTCTAAACATATAAATTGATTTGAATATCTATACCTTTTAAAAATCATTTATCTTTCTATAACTATTGAAATTTATTAATAAATATTATGTAAGTGAAACATATTTTGTGTGTTATTCTAAAACCACTTAAATTTTATCTAAGAAATTGTATTCCATTAAAAAATTAGTTATTATGTATTCATATGATATTTTACTAAAAAGAAAATACTCATTGGTTATTAAACAGCATGTTATGCATATCCATACTATAAAGAGGGCGCGAGCAGAATTAGTCACCGAAAGGGGCGCCAACTTGCCGATATCTCTAATATTTCGCCAAATTCCTGTAGACATTCATTGAGAACCAATAAAATATTACTTGCTTACAGAAAATCAACAAATTGACAAATTTTGTCTAAGTAATTATTATATGCATTTAAATAATAGTTACTAAGTATTCAACTAATATTGTCTAAGTATTCAACTAATATTATACTAAAAAGAAAAAATATATAATATTTCAAATTTTGTCTAAGCAATTGTATTCAATTAAGTAAACATTTGCTAAGTATTCATATAATATTATACTAAAAAGAAAAAAATATATAATATTTCAAATTTTGTTTAAGTTATTGTATTCGATTAAGTAAATAATTACTACGTATTCATATAATATTATACTAAAAAGAAAAAAATAAATATAATATTTCAAATTTTGTCTAAGAAATTGTATTCAATTAAGTAAATAGTTACTAATTAATTATATAATATTATACTACATAGAAAAATATATTTCAAATTTTGTCTAAGTAATTGTATTCAATTAAGTAAATATTTATTAAGTATTCATATAATATTAAACTAAATGGAAAAAAATAAATACAATATTTCAAATTTTTGTCTAAGAAATTATATTCAATTAAATAAATATTTATTAAGTATTCATATAATTTTATACTAAAAAGAAAAAAATATATAATATTTCAAATTTTGTCTAAGTAATTGTTTTCAATTAAATAATATTTACTAAGTATTCATATAATATTATACTAAACAGGAGAAAATATATAATATTTCAAATTTTGTCTGAGTAATTGTGTTCAATTAAATAATATTTACTAAGTATTCATATAACATTTTTACTAAAAATTGTATTCAATTAAGTAAACTATTACTAAGTATTCATATAATACTATACTAAAAAAGAAAAAATGTATAATATTTCAAATTTTATCTAAGTAACGGTGTTCAATTAAATAATATTTACTTATCATCCACCCTGTATATAAAAACTGTTAGCTTGTGTTACCACACAATTCTTCAAAAAAGGATAAAACCACCATTCAAAATGAATTTTTAAAAATAATAAAATAAAATATTTTGCTATGCTCTTTTAACCTATGTGTTTATTTTTTCAAAGTGATAGAGTATGGTACCCCCTATTACAACTTTTAATGAAATATTATATTCGTACGTTTATAACTAAAGAAATAAACAATCATATAATAATAAAAAATATATATCATTTTAATATTTGGAAATTCTTCCAGAGAGAAACACTCGCCTTGAATACAATATTTCAAATGAAAATCAAATCTCAAATTATTTTTGCTTAAAAGGCGCAAAGACCAACTTAGTGAAAAAGATTCCATGCCGGGAATCGAACCTGGGCCATCAGTATAGCGCACGTTCTAGTGTAGAAAGACGTTCTAGTGTAGTTCTAAAATAGTGAGAAGTTCCAGGCTGGGTATCGTTCCATGTGGTTTAGCGGTAGAACGTCAGTGCGCTATACTGATGGCCCGGGTTCGATTCCCGGCATGGAATCTTTTTCACTAAGTTGGTCTTTGCGTCTTTAAAGCAAAAATAATTTGAGATTTGATTTTCATTTGAAATAATATATATCATGTTTATAAAATATCAAACTAAAAATCTTAATAGTATGATTCATACTTTTCAAAAATTAAAAACAGTTAATACTATTCTTCAAAAAAGAATAAAACCATTAGCATTATATATATCACCCCATCACTTGTATAAACAACCGTTATTCGCTTATTAATAATGAATATTATCATATGTTACCATGCACTTCTTCAAAAAAGGATAAAACCATTAACATAATATATCATTCACCCTGTATATAAAAACTATTACCTTGTGTTACCATATTATTCTTCAAAAAAGGATAAAAACTTTATCATATCATAATACATATCATTCACCCTGTATATAAAAACAATTACCTTGTGCTACCATACTATTCTTCAAAAAAGGATAAAACCATTAACATAATATATATCATTCACCCTGTATATAAAAACTGTTATCATACAATTCTTCAAAAAGGATAAAACCGCCATTCAAAATGAATTGTTTAAAACAAAATGTATTTCTATCCTCTTTAATCTGTGTGTTTATTTTTTCAAAGTGTCCGAGTATGGTATCCCTATTACAACTTTTAATGGAATGTTATAATTTGTACATGTATAACTAAAGAAATAAACAATCCTATAACAATTTAAAATGTATAACATATCTATAAAATATCCCACTAAAAGTCTTAATACGATGACTCATACTTTTTCATAAATTATAAAAGTTAATACTATTCTCCAAAAAAGAATAAAACCAATAACATAATATATATCATATCAATCATATCAATCACATCAATACTAATATGTGTGTTTATTTTTCCAAAGTGTATGTTGATTTTGCTATATATTTTAGAACTTTAAATAGGGTGTTAGAGTATAATTTGCATATGTATAACTTAAGAAATCAACAATTCTTTAATAATTAAAAAATATAATATAAGTTTAAAATTTTAAGCTAATAATCTTAATACTATAATTTATACTTTTTTTAAAATTTAAAAAAAACTTCATAAAATTTAAAATTTAAAACTTTGAAAAAAAACTTTATAAAAATTGAAAATTAAAACTTTGAAAAAAAAATTAAAAATTAAAACCTCGAAAAAAAAAATTAAAAATTAAAAAATTAAAACTTTGGGAAAAAAATTAAAACTTTGAAAAAAAAATTAAAAACTTTAAAAAAATAAAAAAATAAAAAATGAAAAAATAAAAAATAGAAAGTTTACAAAATTAAAACTTTGAAAAAGTATAAATAATTAAGTTATCAAAATAATATTTAAAGAAACTACATAAATTAAGTTTGCAAAAGCGAGTTTACCTTCCTGTGCATATACATGACTTTCAATGTGTTATAGTTTAATAATATATAGCTTCTTTTTTGTCGTATAAAAGCAATAGATTAATATATATATATACATACATATATATATATATATATGTACATACATATATATACATACATATATATATATATACACTTAATAAAAATATTTGTAAGTAAAAAGAAAAAAAGAAAAAAAGTTATCATAATTAAAATTAAAAAATAAATAAATAAAAAAGTTTTTCGAAATTTAAAAAATAAAAATTCAGTTAAAAAAACTTTAATTAAAAACTTTTTAAAAATATTTTTTAAAAGTTCAATTAGATTTCAAATAAAGGTATTCAATTATATCAATCAACCAATCAAGATTTCAAATACAATCAATCATATTAATTCAAATTCAAGTATTACAAGTTAGTAGAAAAAATTACAATTTATAAAAAGTGAGTTTGCGTATCTATCTATATATAAGACTTTAAAACTTTCACTATGTTTTCGTTTAGTATATATGTATGTAACTTTTCATAATGCTTTATTTAAATAATTATAAATCTTCTTTATGTTATCATACTATTCTCATACTATAGTCTCATATCATGTATATTCTCATACTATTCTCATATAGTTATACACTTCGAAACATTAAAAGCAACATATTAATAAGTTCTTCAGTTTAAAATATTATAAATATTTTAAAAATTAACTTAATAAGTAGTCAAAAATACTATAAGATAGCAAAAATTTGGTATATGCATACCAAAAAATAATAAACTTGCCATGCCTGAACTACGAAAATAAACGTTCTAACTTATCGCATTGCAGATAGAGACGTAATCGACATTACATGTCCCCCCTACATACCTTCTGAATGATGCTAAAGTATAATCATTCATTCTTTAACTGGATAATAATATATTTAGAAGTAACTTAAATTTCCTACAAAAGCGAAGTTTTTTATTACATCATTCATAGAATACAAGTATGTGTATTAACCAAGTTTTATATATTATAATACGCTATACCATCCCTATACCAACACTGCAAAACTTTAAAAAAAAAAACAACTATACTTAAACATTCATATAAAAAGCAACAATTTATATATTCATACAGCATATTATTATTCGATATATGCATATCGAAAAATAGTGGGACTTACCGTACTTAGAGTCAGAGAAGAAATACTCAGTTTATCAGATTGCAGATCATGACGTAATCGATAAGATATCACGTGCTTCCACCATGCCTTCTGGAAGGTTCAATGTACAGTCAGACTATCTTATCAAGTCAAAGGTTTAACTGATATGAGTTGTTAACACGACGTCAGTCATTTTCAATTTTGTTCTTGAATATGTAGGTTAAACCGCAATATGTTTTTAATAAACATATTTCCAGGCTTGAGGACACGTTTGTCAGCTATTAAAATTTCGCATGTGAAAATTCCCACTTGTGATGTGAAATTCTAATCTCAGTATTAATGCGTATAAATTTTAGATATTTATAACTTATAGCCGTATTCAAAGGTGGGATATTTCGTTTTATCAAATAAAATTATCGTTTTCTTTTAAATATGACGTCATTTTCAATCGCTGAAATATTTCGTCTCCAACTCGATATCAGCGGGACGAAATATAAAAACGTTATAAGTAAAAGTGTGTGTTTTTAAAGACGTAATTTTTTCATTCAATTTTTTTAAAGTTATTTTTAATTGTATTGAAAAAATAGCATCAGTATGAATATAATCAATAAAAATAAATAAATCCCATTTATTCTCTTTTCTCTCCAACAATGGAAAAAATCCAATTGCCACAATTTTGGAGAAATTTAATAAAAGACTGTTCAAAAATAAAATTTAAATATAACAATAGTAATTAAAATAATAAAAATTTGTAAAAAATCACCATAAAATAAAAACAATACATAGGACGCGTTTCGAGCTAAAAATATAACAGCTCGTCATCAGCTACAGTAAACACGTGGTCAAAAATGAACTGAAAGGTAGAGAATGTTGCAAAGAATGCGACAGATGGCGCTAGCTGAAAGGAGCACATGCAGAAGAGTGTTGCCAAAATGCTAGAAGAGAAATCGAAAGGGAAAAAATGGAAATAAAACAAAATAAAAATAAAATAAATTATGTAAATTAAAAATTCCATTTTTTCTATTTCAATTTCTCATTTAGCATTTTGGCAACACTCTTCTGCATGTGCTCCTTTCAGCTAGCGCAATCTGTAGCATTCTTTGCAACATTCTTTGCCTTTCAGTTCATTTTTGACCACGTGTTTACTGTAGCTGATGACGAGCTGTTATATTTTTAGCTCGAAACGCGTCCTATGTATTGTTTTTATTTTATGGTGATTTTTTACAAAGTTTTATTATTTTAATTGCTTCATATCGCCAGTTTTCGGTCCTGTTTCGCTGTAAAAATAGTAATATTTAAAGAAATAGCTAGTGCGGGCACATCTACAAATGGACCGATTTTATTTAAAACAATAATTAGTATAATTGGTTCAGTAGAAAGATCAGGGCGGATGACTAAAAAAACAGCATTGTCTTTTAAATATATAGATGACTATTTTAATATAAATGAGCATTTCATCGATCAAGGGACATCTGCCTAGTCCTAGACGTTAACAAAATCACATTATCAGATAATAAAGATAACATCTTAGATCATTCAAAAGATGAAGAAATAATAGTCAGGTTTTAACTAAACATGTTTGGCATGTACCACAACAATAAATTACAAGTAGTGCTTTCTTATAAAGTTGCAACGAAGTTCGTAAATATTATGTTTCCTAATATCGAAGTGTGAAAAGAAATGGCCGAGTGAAAAATATGAGTGAATTGGCATGCACAGACCCAGGCGCATTTATGTCATTTAATTCTGTATAAAACTCAATTAAATATATGTACGTTTTTCTAAAGAAAGAAAGTAAAAGTTTTCAGATAAAAAAGCTCAAAATAAAAAAACTACAAATAGTGATGATAGTAAAGTAGCACAAAAATGCAATAAGAATGAACTGCACTGTGAAAAATATCTGTAAAGTTGCTAAGAATTATCTAGGAAGCTGGGATGCCTAGAACTTTTTATGTAACGGCAACAACAAAAATTTATGTATCAGATACACTTTTGCACTGTAAATCGAAAAATCTGTAAGGTTACTAAGAATTTTTATAGGAAACTTGGAGGCCTAGAAATTTTCATGAAACTGCAACCCGAAATACAGATAAAATTTTAGTAAGATTAGTGTAATTTTAGTAGATTCTTTTGTAAAGCTACAGATTTCTGTAGCTTTACAAAAAACTAGATTTGTAGATTTACATCTTTTTTCTGCAGTGTCAGATAAAATTTTAGTAAGTATATCAATTTCTGTAACTTTACATTTGTAGAATTATACCCTTTTTTTTACAGTGTGGCTACAGTATTGATATTTAAGGAGATCCCCTAACCAAAAAAGTTATGTGGATCCCTTACTTGATTTCTTCTCTTATATTTGTCAACTGTAGTTAAGAATTTATAAAAAGAAAAATATTAAATAAATACCTTTTGCATAAACGGGAAAAGGTCTAGAAAAGATATATAGTTAATCTTATTTATACCCAAGATTTTATTAAGCTAGTTCTAACCTTTTGCAGTCAGCCCAGTCTGAGTAGACATCATATTTCTTTGCAAAATTTGTTTTTTGCACCATTAATAAAGGAAAATAAAATTTGCCTTATTTAATTAGAGCATTTTTGAATTGTGCACTTGAAGGAAACTTCTTTTAAGAAATAGGTGTCAACCGAATAAAATTTGTGCACGAGACGCCCGAGTCAAAGGGTTAATCGATAAATCATGTAATAAATATGTCATAAAGTACATCTCTATAAATAATAAAATGGAATGAAACAATCCGTATGAAAGAATCTTGTTTAAGGGGGTTCGGGACACAAAAATCTTCAAATTTTGTAAAAACATTTTATTTCATTAAAAATTTCTCTGTTTTCTCATGTTTAAAATGACTTTTAAATCATGTTTCTATCTTTATTAGAACAAGAAATATTATTTTTTTTTTTTGGTTTGGTTTGTTTTCAAAATCTTGCTTTCAAG
This sequence comes from Maratus speciosus, assembly GCA_963932465.1. NCBI lineage: Eukaryota > Metazoa > Arthropoda > Arachnida > Araneae > Salticidae > Maratus > Maratus speciosus. The sequence continues at coordinate 420,452,924 of OZ010791.1, forward strand.
CAATAGCTGTCATGGAAACGACTTCTTGTAAAAATGCGTTTTTCTTAATGATGGGTTTTTCACCATTTCTCGTATTTAAATTTTTATAAAGTCAAGAACCGTTAAAGGTAAAGTGTTGAAACTTGGAACATGTCTTTTTCAACTGTTTTACTTTAATTTTGCTTCAGCATATTTGAAAAAAATATTTACTTTTGAAAATATGATATTTGAGGTAGCATTCATTACAAAAAGCTACCTATTGCAGCCGTTCGGAGGAAAGCGATTTCAAAAATTTTTGGTATATTTTCATCGATCATGACCCCCAGACCCCGAAACCACCCTCCATTGAAAATGGATATATATATATATATATATATATATGACCTATGTCACACTGTAACTCCCGTAATTATGAACCGATTTCGATGTAATTCGGTGTGTACATAGTACATACCAATGTCTCGACCGAGTTCGTTGGCCAGCTTCATATGTCATTTTGTTTCAAAATGCGGCCATTTAAAATTGAAAAAAAAATTTAAAATTTGAAATGTGGTACCAAAATATTAAAAATGGAAAAATATTTTTTTCTCATGTATTTGACCTTTATACAAAGTTTCCGGAGCAGTTTTTGTTTCGTCTATATCTTAAAAAAGGCTGAGTTATAGCATTTTGAATTTCTAGCGTGGCTGACATTTTGAAACGTCCTGAATTTTGTCACGCGATAAAAGGCGTATTTATGAAACGATTTAGATGTAACTTCGTTTATACATAGTACATACCAATGTCTCGACCGGGTTTTTGTTTCGTCTATATCTTAAGAAATAACTGAGTTATAGCATTTTGAATTTCTAGCGTGGCTGACATTTTGAAACGTCCTGATTTTTGTCACGTAATAACAGGCGTATTTATGAACTGATTTGGATGTATCTTGGTGTGTACATAGTACATACAAATATCTCGACCGAGTTCGTTGGCCAACTTCATCCGCCATCTTGTTTCAAAATGGCGGCTATTTAAAAAAATAAAATAAATAAAAATTTGATAGCAAAAAATTGGAAAATGAGAAAGATTTTTTTCGTATGTGTTTGACCTTAATACAAAGATTCCGGAACAGTTCTTGTTTTGTCTATATCTAAAAAAATGGATGAGTAATAACATTTTGAATCTCTATTGTGGCTGACATTTTAAAACGACCTGATTTTTGTCACGCGATAACAGGCGTATTTAGGAACCGATATGGATGTAACTTGGTCTGTACGTAGTACATACCAATGTCTCGACCGAGTTCGTTGGCCTGCTTCATTCGCCATTTTGTTTCAAAAGGGTTGACATTTAAAAAAAAAAATTATTTAAAATTTAAAATGAGGTATTAAAAAATTGGAAAATGAAAAAGATTTTTTTTTATGTGTTTGGCCTTGATAAAAAGATTCCGGAGCAGTTTTTGTTTCTGAAAACTTGTTCTTTTGTTTATATCTTAAAAAGTGGTTGAATTATAGCACTTTGAATTTCTAGCATGGCTAACATTTTGAAACGATCTTGTATTTGTCACGCGATAACACACGTATTCGCCTATTTCGATGCAAGAAGGCATGTGCATAGTATACATCAATACCTCGATTAAGTTTGCTGGCCAGATTCATCAGCCATCTTGTTTCAAAATGGCGTCCATTAAATATATATATATATATATATATTTAAAGTGAGGTGCAAAAAAATTAGAAATTGAAAAAGGTTTCTTTCTTAAGTATTTGGCCTTGATATAAGGATTCAGGAGCATTTTTTGTTTGTCTTTAACTTAAAAAATGGCTCAGATATAGCAGTTTCAATTTCTATTGTGGGTGACATTTTGAAAAATCTGATTTTTTGAATGCGACAGCACTCGTATATATCAACCGATTCCGATGTGAGTGAGCATGTGCACAGCAATTACTAAGGTCTCGACCATGTTCACTGGTTAGCCTCATCCACCATGGTGTCTTAAAATGGCAGGCATTTTAAGAAATCGCCGAATTTGGCAGCCAAGTGTAATTTGCTTTAAAGAAAAGCAGCTTGGATAAAGCTGACTAATTTCACGAAATTCTTATTCATTATATTGATAAAAATTAGTATTGAATCTCCTATATTCGGTTTCCACTAAATTGAGCTTCGTGTGTTTGAATGATATAAGTTGGTTTTTTTTAAATAAGGAATATGAAAGCTACCTCTTCCTCCCGGCACTGGCCGGAAGGACTTTTTTAATTAAAGTTGCACCATTTTTTTCGTTAAATATTTTTAATTTTAATTTTTTTATTTAAATATTCAAATTAGCATCTTTACAATACTGAATCAAAATTTAAACTTATATATTTCTGTTTATTTAAATGAAAAAAATTGAAATTCTATGAATAATATTTCGAGTTATAATGATTTTTAATTAACCCATTTTTTAAATAAATTATACATTTTATTTTATTTTATTTATGAGAAATTTTATCATGTTATTTTGTTTACAAAAGATATGATTAACCATCACACAAAAAATCAGAATTTTAACTCAATAAATAAAATTTATTTTAAAATGTGTCTCGGACCCCCTTAACTAGAGCAAATCATAATATCTAGAATTAAATATAATATACGACACATTACTGATTAACTATTAACAATATGGTATTGATGGAAGCGATGTCGAATGTCTGAAAGGCAACGTGTACAAGTTTATTTTTATGCAAATGAAAAACTGTGTGACATTAAAATTCGGTATTCAGAAATTGGACAACTTCAAAAATGCGGCAGCAAACTCATCTTTCTTCCCTTTTTTTTTTTACACTTCCAACTTACGAGAAAAAGAAAAGTGCAATTTGTTTACGAAATAAAAACTTTGAGATACTTAGTGCACATGGATTAGCAAATGGCGAGATTGTTGACACAGTGCTAAATAGAACCGCCTATAACGCTAGTAGTAAACAGCTCAGATGAATGAAGACTAGACAGGAGAGAAGGTCCCACTATAAAAATTCGTTAAGTTAACTGGAAAATTAACATCTACTTTAGAGAAGTAAGGCTATATTTCCGAAATTGATGTTCATCAATTGTATAGAGTCGAAGAAAGACGATTGCTACAGAACGGTCAAAACAATTGAAGCAAATAAAATTGACACTGATGCTTCTGAAATTACACGAAAAGAAATGACTTCGCTGTTTATTATATTTTTTAACACATAAAATATCATTTAAGAGGTCTCAGGGCTCTTAAAGCTTGAAATTTGCGAAATTTTAATTTTTTGATACATTAAACTCCTTTTTTTCTGGACATTTGATGTAATTGTTTTCTTGAAATTCCCATTAGAATAGAAGTTAAGGCTTTTAGAATTATACCCGCTCAATAGCTGAAGCGGTGTTTCCGAAACTTTGAAGACATTTTTCTCCAAATGACGTTTTTGGGCATAACGTGCATGATGTCGGAAAAACTTCTGAATATTTTTTCATGAAATTTTCAAAAAGTATGCTTCATGTCAGTCTGTATAAACTGAACCTCAAATTACCTCCAAAAAACATTTTTTTAGGTGGTTATACTGTCGAAATTTTCAAAATTTTACGTTAGCTAAATACAACTTTGTATTAAAAATATACAAATGCTTTAAATACGCATTTATTTAGGTTCAGGGTAATTTTTACAATCTGAAGTATAAATAGGCACTAAAATTAACATTCTATTTGCAATATTTATTATCTAATTGTGAGCATAAGCTGTTATACCATTTTTTGCTCGTTAAATATCTGAAAGTTTGGAGCCCTCTGTAAATGCTAATTCCGAATCTTGCATTTTTAAAAATGAAAAGAACGTGTGAACACATAAAATGAAAGAACATGTTTATATATTTTATCCCAATCAAAATTGTGTTTTACACATTTTAAGATATTAAACGCTGAAAATGGGCTTTAATTTATTTTTATTTTTCAATATTAAGAGTCCTGAGACCCCTTAGCACGTTCACGCCGGCGCGGTGGGTCACACGCGACTGCCTCGGACTTGTCAAGTCTCCGGCTTTTTGCACATCACTGTTATTTTAGAGAAAATATTGTTCCTTTAAATCGCCCAATTGTTCTAATTAAATAAAACAACATTTTCTGTATTAAAATACTGGTATCCAAAAAGCCGGAAACTTGGTAGCCCAGAGACAATAGAGTGTGACCCACCGCGCCGGCATGAACGTGTTAAAGTAAGTTTTTAAAAATATTTAATTTTCTCTATTTCTGGCATAAATATAACTTGGGCATGAATTAAATTATGGTATGGATCAGTTGGGTATGAATTACATGTCATCATTAAGAATATGATTTTGATATTCCCTCAGAAATCTTAAATTTTCAAAAATCCGACTTAGTCTTAGTTCCGACAATGGCGGATTTTCGATGTTATCTATACTAATATCATAAAGAGGTAAAAATTGCATATTTGTAGGAGGTAAGCTCTGGAACTACCGAACTGATTCCAAAAGTAATGGTATCAAAATGTTGGTGTTAGTCCAACTTAGAACATAGGCTATATCTTATGTCCGTGTCACTGGCCAAAAGGGGGTGCAGGGGCAAAAAACGTTCTAAAACTGCTATTTTTGTGTTACTGAAGGGTCTAGAAACATGAAATTTGGAATGGTATTTACTTATAAGATACTAATGATCTCTAAGGACAATTCTTAAAAAAATCGAAATTAAAAAGGGAGGAAAATGCGCGAAAAGCGTTCTAAAAACGTTCTAAATGGCGATTTTTACGCTATTTCAGGAAGTACAAAACCGATTTAAAAAACAAGTGGGTAAATGTGATCACAGATCGCACAGAGGGTTTCGTTTAATATTCATTTCAAAACACTTTATCCTTTTGAAAAATCTGTTAGTTCCACATTTCGCAACCAGGGGCGCACTCTAGTCTAAACGAATATCTATCCGAACGAAACTCCGTTTTACATACTATCCGTATATATATTAGTCGAAGAGATTGGGCCCATAGCACCCGAGGTATGTAGGCGGTAAAAAGTGGAACTCAAATATGTAAGGCTATGGTGCATAATATGAAAGAATGGTCAAAGGGGTGTCGGCAAAAGTTGGAAAAGTGCTCCCCGGGTGAAAAGAGCGGAGGTTAGAAAAATTGCTTAAAATATACGTTAGAGCACGGAGGAGTAAATAATATAAGACTTTTTGAAAATTTTATGATTTGTCGTGTGGTCTGAGGTATTCAGCTATACGTATGCAAAAATTCATGTCTCCAACTTAATTAGGGGCTCTCTTAGAAAGAATTGCTTAAAATACATATGTGGTAGCTCAAAGGGTTAAACGTAAGACTTTTTCAAGATTTTATAATTTGTCGCCTGGCCTCAGGTGTTCTGCTATAATAAGCATGCAAAATTTCAAATCTCCAATTTAATAAGGGGCTCAGTTAGGAAGAATTGCTTAAAATACGCATGTGGGAGCCCAAAGGATTAAATGTACGATTTTTTCAAATTTTTATGATTTGTCGCATGATGGTGTTCAGCTACTATGCAAAATTTCACGCCTCCAACCTAAATAGAGTGTCACTTAGAAAGAATTGTTTAAAATACATATGTGGGAGCCCAAAGGGTTAAATGTACGACTTTTTCAAAATTCTATGATTTGTCGTTTGATGTGGGGTATTCAGCTATAATTATGCAAAATTTCACACCTCCAACCTAAATAGGGGCTCACTTAAAAAGAATTGTTTAGAATACACATGTGGGAGCCCAAAGGGTTAAATATACAACTTTTTGAAAATTTTATGATTTGTCGTTTGATGTGAGGTATTCAGATATAAGAGTGCAATATTTCACTCCTCCAACCTAATTAGAGTTCACTTAGAAAGAATTGTTTAAAATACACATGTGGGAGCCCAAAGGGTTAAATGTACGACTTTTTCAAAATTTTATAGTTTGTCGTTTGATGTGAGGTGTTCAACTATAAGTTTGTAAAATTTCACGCCTCCAACCTAATTAGAGGCTCACATAGAAAGAATTGTTTGAAATACACATGGGGGAGCCCAAAGGGTTAAATGAATGACTTTTTCAAAATTTTATGATATGTCGTTTGATGTGAGGTATTCAGCTATAAGTATGCAAAATTTCAAATCTCCAATTTAATAAGGGACTCACTTAGAAAGAATTGTTTAAAATACACATGTGGGAGCCCAAAGTGTTAAATGTACGACTTTTTCAAAATTTTATGATTTGTCCTTTGATGTGAGGTATTCAGCTATAAGTATGCAAATTTTCACGCCTCCAATGTAATTAGGGGTTCACATAGAATGAATTATTTAAAATACACATGTGGGAGCCCAAAGGGTTAAATGTATGACTTTTTCAAAACTTTATGATTTGTCGTTTGATCTGAGGTGTCCATCTATAAGTACGCAAAATTTCATGCCTGCAACCTAATTAGGGGCTCACTTAAAAAGAATTGTTTAGAATACACATGTGAGAGCCCAAAGGGTTAAATATACAACTTTTTGAAAATTTTATGATTTGTCGTTTGATGTGAGGTATTCAGCTATAAGTATGCAATATTTCACTTCTCCAACCTAATTAGGGTTCACTTAGAAAGAATTCTTTAAAATACACATCTGGGAGCCCAAAGTGTTAAATGTAAGACTTTTTCAAAATTTTATAGTTTGTCCTTTGATGCGAGGTATTCAGCTATAAGTATGCAAAATTTCACGCCTCCAATCTAATTAGAGGTTCACATAGAAAGAATTGTTTAATATACACATGTGGGAGCCCAAAGGGTTAAATGTACGACTTTTTCAAAATTTTATGATTTGTCCTTTAATGTGAGGTATTCAGCTATAAGTATGCAAAATTTCACACCTCCAATCTAATTAGAGGTTCACATAGAAAGAATTTTTTAATATACACATGTGGGAGCCCAAAGGGTTAAATGTACGATTCTTTCAAAATTTTATGATTTGTCCTTTTATGTGAGGTATTCAGCTATAAGTATGCAAAATTTCACGCCTCCAATGTAATTAGAGGTTCACCTAGAAAGAATTGTTTAAAATACACATGTGGGAGCCCAAAGGGTTAAATGTACGACTTTTTCAAAACTTTATGATTTGTCCTTTGATCTGAGGTGTCCATCTATAAGTACACAAAATTTCATGCCCGCAACCTAATTAGGGACTCACTTAGAAAGAATTGTTTAAAATACACATGTGGGAGCCCAAAGGCTTAAATGTACGACTTTTTCAAAATTTTATGATTTGTGTTCAGCTATAAGTACCCAAAATTTCATGTCTCCAACATGTATAGTTTCTGAGAAAGGGCTCTGTGACGGACAGACAGACAGACAGACAGGGGAGAGAGACGAATAGGGTTTCGTGAGATGAACGAAACCCTAATAATGGTGTCAAGAGGATGGTGACAACCCTTGCTCCCATATAGGCTGCATTTTATGCCGGTTGCACTGCAACTAAAGAGGGTGCAGGAGCAAAAAAACGTTCGAAATTGCGATTTTTGTGTTACTGAAGGGCCCAGATACATGGAATTCGGCATGGTAGTTATTTATTGGATATAAATGATCTCTAAGAACATTTCTTAAAAAATTCGAAATTTAAAAGTGGTGAAAAAGAGCAAAAACGTTCTAAAAACCGTTCTAAATGGCGATTTTTACGCAATCCCAAGAAGTACTAAAAGTATTTCAAAAATAATGGTGTCAAAATGATGGTGACAGCCCTTGCTCCTACTTAAGTTGCATTTTATATCGATGCCACTACCTCCAAAGAGGATGCAGGAGCAAAAAAAGTTTGAAAATGTTATTTTAGTGTTACTAAAGGGTCAAGAAAGATGAAATTTGGAATGGTAGTTACTTATAAGATATAAATGATCTCTAAGAACATTTTTAAAAAAAATTCGAAATTTAAAAGGAGTGAAAATGCTCGAAAAGTGTTCTAAAAAACGTTCTAATTTGCGATTTTTACGCAATCTCAGAAAGCCCATTCTATTTCAAAAGTAATGGTTGGAAATTGATGATGACAGTCCTTGCTCCAACATAGGCTGTATTTCATGTCGGTGTCACTACCATTCAGGGGATGCGGAAGGGAAAAACGTTCTAAATTGCGATTTTTGTGTTACTGAAGGGCCTAAAATCTAAAATTAGGCAGGGCAGTTATTTATAAGATACAAATGATCTCTAAGAACATTTCCTAAAAAAGCGAAATTTAAAAGGGGTGAAAATGAGCGAAAAGCGTTCTAAGAAACTTTCTAAATTGCGATTTCTACGCAATCTTAGAAAGTACTGAACTGATTAAAAAAATAATCGTGTGAAGACGATGGTGACATCCCTCGCTCCAATTTAGGCTGTATTTCAAATCGGTGCCACTACCCCAAAAAGGGTGAAGGAGAAAAAACGATCGAAATTGCCTTTTTTGTAATACTGCAGGGGCTAGCAACATGAAACTAGGCACGGTAGTTTTAAGATACTTATAAGATATAAATGATCTCTAAGAACTTTTCCTAAATAATTCGAAATTTAAAAGGAGTGAAAATGGACGAAAAACGTTCTAAATAATGTTCTATATTACGATTTTTATGCAATCGTATGAAATACGAAACTGATTTCAAACATAATGGTTACAAATTGGTGGTGATAGAACCTGCTCAAACATAAGCTATATTTGATGTTGGTGCCACAACCGATAGAGGGTTGCAGGAGCAAAAAACTTTCTAAATTGCGATTTTTATGGTACTGAAGAGGCTAGAAACTTTAAATATAGCACAATAGCTATTTATAACATATAAATGTCCTGTAAGAACAGTCAAAAATAAATTCGAAATTAAAAAGGGGTGAAGCGAAGGGAAGGAGCGAAAAGTATTTTGAAAGAGTCCTAAATTACAATTTCTATGGAATCTCAGGAAATAATAAACCGATTACAGAAATTGCTGATAGCGAATCAAGAGTGATAGTCCCTGATCCTTTACGGGCTATATTTTATGTCGGTGTCACTACCACCTGATTGGCAGGAAGAACAAGAAAGCCTTTTAAAATATCTAAATTCCGTTTTCTATAGAATATTAGGGAATACCAACCGATTTCAAGGGTGATGTGGGCAAATTAATGGTGACAGTCTCTGTTTCGACATTTTTCGAAACATTCTATTTCAACTCTGTTTTGGCACTTTATTTTGGTGCCACTAACACTAGAGAGGTGGTAGACTGTTAGGCAAGAAGCTTGCAATTTGACATGAAGTTTAATTAGGTAGATTTCGTAAGAAATACTACCTATTAAAGTTGTTACTATGGTGCGACTTTAGAAAAAATCCTTCATAACTTTTCATTATATGACCACAGGAACCCCAAACCACCCCCACCTAAAAAAGTTTATATATATATATATATATATACTAAATTTTGTCCGCACGATAAAAGTGGCAATTATGCGCGGATCGTCTTGAAACTCGCCAAACACATTGAGATGGCTGATATCTCGGCGGGGATTGCAAATGAGCAAAATCGGCCCAAGGCAGTAGAAATGGGGCGGGGGGTTAAAAATTTGTATTACCGTTTGAACATGATTCAATAAAAACAGCTCTTACACAACAATGACAGGAAAAAATAAACATATTTCGTTATAGCAGTTGCCAACAGTAAAAAAAAAACAATAAATTATCACCACAAGAATTACTTCTCTATTGCAAGATTTTCACGTGAAGAATTTAATTAAATAAATAATTGGACGAATTGAAAACAAATTGAATATTACGTCATAAGTTTTCTAGAGCAACATTTCCGCATAAAAACTCAAAATGAAATAAATAGTTTGACAAATAAAAAAATATATATATATTGCGTTATATTGGAAATATAATGGACCTCAGCTGGTGAATATGTAACGCCACGTGAGTTTGAAGAAACATATTAAAACATGATAAAAACCCGACTATTGAAATATTAACATATTCTAACACTTTGAAGTTCTCTGAATTTGCTTTAGCCATTGTTAAACATATTCCATATACATGCGTGTGTGTATTCGTGTATATTAGAATTTTCACAAAAAGTTTCGCTCCCTAGAGATCATTCTTAGTGAAGAAACTGGGTTTATCTCTAATCTTGATGGTTTTGTTGGTGAATTTAGTACTTAGCTTCAAAATCCACCTCCGCCTGTAGGCCAAGCCGGAAAGGATTTTATAAAGATGTAAATGTGTTAAGATGGTTTTTAAAAAATTCAAAACTTCAAAGGAATACTGAAATGAGCGTATGAAGTGAGCATAAAAGTCACAAATTACTTTCTAAATTATCCTTTATTTAGAATTAGTTTTAGTTCTTCTTATTAATTAAAGTCTCATTTCTGTCTATTGCACTTTCATAATGAAGCTTAGTCAAACTGTGGCTTAATTTGTAATTTTTGAATAATTCAAAAAGTGTTCTTCTGATAAAATATAGTCATGCAAATATCACTTGGCATATTTCAACTATTACGCGAGCAAAGCCGCGGGGTTTGCTAGTATTGTATAAAATTGTTCATATTCAGTAAGCATTCCTTAATAGTAAGCGTAATTTTTAAGTGCCATGACTATATCCCTTGACTTTCAAATCTGAAATTGTTTTCTGGTTATAGTACTTGCACCACAGCACATTTTCTTGCAATTTTATATATATTTTCTTTTTTTACATAAATATTTTACCTGTTGCAATTTTGAAAGAAAAAGATGAAGTTTAAAAAATCCCGTTTTTATTCGGGTTTCATTCGTACATATGTGATAGAGACGCTTCATAAAAATAAATAAAAATAAATTTAGCATTCCAAGATTAAGCAGATAAAACAAAATACACCTTTGGATGCGGGCTAAAATGTTAGTATCGTTTTTAGTATTTGTCTGAATATGAAAAGTGATGGTAACTCTATTTAGAAACTTTTTTTTAATTTCACTTTAACATTGTCAAATTTCATTTTTCTATTTTTGTTATCTTCTTTTATAAAAAGATTTTTTTTATTCTTAGGTTCGTTCGTAATTATATAGATACGTAGCACCTGTAATCGTCGTCTGTTCAGTTTGTCTGTCTGTCCGTCTGTCCGCATATAACAGCGCAAGAACTATCCAACTGAATGGTTTGAAATTTAATATATTTAATCGTAACAGAATTTTCTCGAATCATTTCAAATTTTATGAAAATCGAATGAAAACTTAAAAATATATTTAAAAAGTTTTCTTCATTCTATTAAATCTTATCATACGGAATTAATTCAGTGATATCCCATGAAAGGTACTAATTCTAGTTTTGCATGGTAATTATTTAAGATGGAGTCATGTTATTTCCGTTAATTTAATATACATAATCGTAATAAATTTTGTATTCATGCATAAGAGTAAAACAGCTATTGCACCAAGGTCTGAATACTTATAAAACTAGTTATAGTACGAACGTACCTCATTTGCCACGTTTGATGTACTATTTCCGACTTGTATGTTTAATGGAACGTTTTAATTTTTAAGGCATGTGATAACAAAGATTCTTTTTATAAAGAAATTTTAAAACTAATTATTTTCAGATATTTAAAAATAAAAAATAACACTAAATTTTCACATTAATCTTAATAATAAGAAATTAAGAGTCTTTATCTGTCTTTATAAAGAAAAAGAATGATTAATTTGCAGTAAACTGCAGCAACTTTTGATGTGGCATTTTAAAAATCCATAGCCAATTGTTTTAAGAAAGTTTTTAAAAGTTTTTATTTTTAATTTATTGTCAAATAGCTGGAGAAATACTTAACACAGTCTTCTCGAAGTTGAGGAATATAAAGAAGGTTTCATCAAGAGACCAGCTAGAGGTCAACAAATAAAAAAAACATAATGGTTGTGCTCACCCACAAAATAATTAACTAGAAGTGATCTGTAGATGTAGCACGTGGCTATGTGGGGCCTGTATAACATTTTTGGTTAATTTGCGTAAGAAGTAACCGCATATTCTTGGAGATTTCTGTAAAAAATTAAATATTAATGCATTTTTATTTTGTTTATAACATGCATGGTTTTCTACCAAATTTAACGACTATATCAGACGAGTTGACAAAGTACAATAAATACAATATGCTTCAATTAGAAAATAAATACTTGATTTAATTAAAATAATAAAACTTTGTAAAAAATCACCATAAAATTAAAACAAAACACAGGACGCGTTTCGAGCTAAAAACATAACAGCTCGTCATCAGCTAAGCATACACGTGTCCGAAAACACGTGTCCGATTTTTTACAAAGTTTTATTATTTTAATTGCTTCATATCGCCAGTTTTCGGTGCTGTTTCGCTAAATACTTGATTTGTTAAAATATGAGCATATCTCTTGCCTTTATTGCATCACATTAGTAGGTTCAGCATTTTAATGTTATAGAAAATAAGTCAAACACATTGAAATAAAAATGCTACATTTTCAGTCTTCAGTGTATGATCAGCGTAATTTCTTACCCAAAATTTAAGCTTATTAAACGGCCCGCTGTACCCGGACCTATAAGTAATCGCGATCATAGTAGTAGTCTGATTGTTTAGTTTGCACCGACACCCTCATGTTGAAACTATTAAGAACGGAGTTCCTGTAGAAGACGATAATGTAGCCAGCCATTTCTCTGTAAGGTCTCCTGTAATAGCTGGAGGTATTTGCATCCGGTTAATGATCTTTCACAGAAAACAGGTTTTTCCAAATAACCCCACACGATGTGTTTTTTGACCTGCTTCTTGTACTTCATGGCACGTTCCCAAAAAGGGTACGTAAGTGCCCAATAATGTGTTTTGCCTGTATTCAGTACTCCGACGCGTCTAAACTGAGTCTTGTCGGTCCACAGGCTGTTGGAGTCAAAAGGGGGATTGTTCTCTAAGGTTACCAGACATAATTTCACCAATACAGACGTTTGCGGTTGCAACTACACGTACGTTGGTGTGGCATGATACGGATGTGCACCATGTTCATGTATGGTTGTTCGATGTGTGGAAACACAGAGTATCGAGATAAGATACATGCTGCACTGAAATGCCTAATGCGAGTGTGACTGGCCTAGAACATAGCGAAACATCCTCTGATTTTACACTTGCGCACATCGTTTTAAGTGTGATCACATAGGGACGATCTGTTAAGCTACCAGTCGTTCTGAGGCATTCCACAAAACGGGGGACGATTCATGGCGTGTAATGTGTACAGGCTGTAAAACGTCGGCATACCGGTGTGCAGCTTCGTGAGCGTTCCGTGAGCGTTCCGTACATTCATCGTTCCATAGCACCATCTCGCAATACTGTTCGTTAAAATAAGTTGCACTTGCAGATCCAATAGTTGTCAAATTTCTTTTTAAGTACCGTAATTTCTTTAAAAGCATCTTCAGTTTTGTTATTCATTATCTTGCTGAATTAAATTTTAATATTCTGTGCGACATATTTTAATAGCTGTATATAGTATACAGGGTTCCAAAAAATATCTCGAACACGTTACTGTCTAAAGATCAGAATTGTAGTAAAATACGTTTTAATCAGCGTGTAAGCATTTTCCTGCTAAATTAAAGTTTACTTCATTAAAAGGTGCAAGCATTATATAAATAAATTTATATACTGCAAAATACAAAAGGAAATGACAATTGACTTATATTGATAGCAAATTCTGGAAAAGACTTTTTAAGCCGAATTGAATTATAATATATTGCTTGATGTGCATGAAAAGTCATAAATCATATATACATTTGAAATTACATTACCTTCTCTTAGCTGTATTTATATTCGAGATTTCCAACTTCTAAAATAGATGCGGATGTTTTGTGTATGGCACTTAAGTAAAATCATTGTTAGATTTTGATAATGTCTATTGTAAAAAGAGATGCTTATTCTAATAAAAACACAACATAAAAGTGCAGCCATAGATATACCAGAATTCAGAAATAACGCAAATGTTCTAGATATTAAACGCAAAATTAATGAGGCAACGGGGCTCAAGGACACACCTAAAAAAAAAAGGATTTTTATTTTAAAATTTTTATCCGGTTTACAGTCAAAGAACTTCATTGAGTTAAATCGTGTTTAATGTAAGAGTTATTTAATTTACATATTCTCAATCATGAGAAAATATTATATCCTTTTTAATATCTGTAATGTAAAAAAAATTAAATAAAGAATTCTAGGATTTTTAATAGTATAAAAAAACTAGTTGAACATAAAAATATGTCTTTCATAGGTAACGTTTATGCTCCTTATCTGCAAATTTACTAGTTTAGATATCTCCTTTCACTATATCAAAAGAGTGATTTTCATTGGAATATACTGGAAATATTGGAAAGTGTTTCATGCGAGACGTAAGGTCTTTTTTTTCGATTTTGTTAATCATATATTTCTTGTTATAAACAGAGCACTTTTATAAATTAAAAAAAAGGTAGATATTCCTCAAAAAGAATTTTTACTGGGTTTATTAGAAAGTCTGAAATCTGCAAATATTTGCTAATGAGATTTAAAAAACAAATAATGAATTTAAAATAAAAACTATATTTTCTGAAATGAAGACAGTAGAAATATTACACAGAGAAATAAATACCGGCATTACAATTTCTCAAAAATATGTTAAACATTTCAAATAAATTATCATGAGTCATAAAATATACATTTTTTCAATCCTTTTTAAGAAATAAACTGCCGAAAACTTATATATAATAATTTATATGTGCAACGATATATAAAAAAGAATCACCTAATTATTATACTCTCCCATAAGACATCCATAATAACTTTAAATAATTCAGTTACTATATTTCGAATAACATCTAATACTGTATTTTCATTATTTTTTTTTTGATATTATACTAAATTATATATTTATAATCAATGAAATCTTGAGCTCTAAAAACTTTAAAGAGTTGTACGAAGGCTCTTGGAATAAGTTGCCCTTGGACCATACTTTCGAATGAATGTTTTGTTGCAAAAAATCACTGCATTTTAACTGGAAATGAAACAATTCTTCACTTTTCTACAATTTATCATAGTAAAAGTATTATACTTTGCAGATGTTTAGATTGTTTTTCTTTTATATGAAAGCTTATTCAGTAGTGAAGAAAGAATTTTGATTACAACTTCAAATTTAAAGTGCTTTAGAAACTATTCTATTTTTATTTAATATTTATTAATACTAATGCTATTCAGAGGTTCTTAATAGAATAAGGTTCGAATGCTTATTAGTGTAAAGCTTGTTGAATTTTATATCTCTTGAAGTACGCCATTAGGGGGATTGAGTTCTTTTTGTGTTATGCATTTTCTAGCTAAATAAAATTTTATTTCCCTGTGTGATGTGCATAAAAATCTATATACAGTTTTTAACAGAACGATTTGAATATTTTACCAACTATGGAAGGTAATTCCTTAAGTTGTGTTTCAATTTTTATACGCTTTCGAAATTGATTATTCAAATAACTTCTTTCACTCTACCACAATAAGCACATTCATTGCAATATTCTTGAAATATTGAAAATTGTTTCACATTTTATGCATGATGTATTTCTTTTTATTTCTTCACGTCGATATATGTCTTTAAATAAAATGCGAATTTATAATAAGGTACTTGTAGGCAATATGGACAGTGCTCTCAATATTGACACCCCTAATATATTTAAAAGTAACAATTTTGATCGAGATATAGCGCTACATGTCCGTGAAGAAAAGCAGTTGAAAAGATAATTAAGCCCGGAAAGTGCAAAAAAGCGCCATTTAGAAGGAAACTTGTTTTTCGTGGTGTGCTGATCGTAATTACAGTTAAGTTTAAATTCTTATTAGATATGGTAAAGTTACTTTAAATATTGAAAAGTGGAGTGTTTCAGAAAGCTGATAAAACATATTTTCGATTGCTATTGCATATTGATTAAAAATGTTTTTATTGTTCATTTATTACAAGATTTAGTAAAACTATGCCCGATTCCCAATATGGAAATCTCCACATTGGAAATACAGCAAGTGAATCTTTAGATTCACATATTTTTTAAATATCTGTTTAATGTCATCTGAACATTCCTCCAAGAAGCCCTTGCAGAAAAAATCAAAAGAAGCCACCCCTGAGTAGGGTTATGTTGGCGAAATCGCAGGTACCAGCGATATGACTTCCTCAACAAAGGAGAGCTGGTACTGCTTCTTATGCAGTATTGATGCTGTTGCAGACATGCGGCTATGCATCACATGCGGCAGATATGTCCATGATGAAGAAGTTTTTATTTGTCCATCCTGTGAGGACTGAGTAATAACAGATGTAAATTCTCCAGACAGATGCAATAAAGCAAAGAGAAACCAACTATATTATTTCATAATATTTCGTAGTAACTGAGGTGCTTTGCATGGGTCTTCGAAGAGCCACAATCGAAAATGACCCCCTGTCCTTCTAAAGTGCATGTTCTGAAGATATTTACTGTGTCCCCCCTCCACCGCAATACTTTAAGATAAATTTCTTTTATCCCCTCTCCTCTGAAATCCCTTGGAAGAGTGGCTCTTCCATACACCCTGTGTAGTAGGTCAATAAGGAGCCACCTGTCCTTATTTTTGCATACATGTCCATAATAGGGACAGGTGGTTCCTTATATGGACACTAGTGAACATTTTTTGTTCTTATTATTAAACTTAAACCAGAATAATTACACGGTCGCTAATTTTAATAATAATAACCAACATTCCAGGGATAGTGGTCATATATTTTTGGAGTACTATGACGTGTACACGGGGGTGAAAAAAATCAATTTTGCGTAGGTTGTCCATATTGGTTACAGGTACCTTAGTTAAAAGAAGCAGAAATATTCACCATTCACAAATATTTCAGAGAGGAAAAACTAGATTTCGCGGCTTCGCCGTGAAACTTCGTCCGGCGACGTAGGCCACTGGGGCCCAGACATGCGCGCAACTGGCACGGAACGAGCCTTTCTTAGAAAAGTATCCTTGTAGTGCACCCGCCGCCTCCGCACGGTCGCCCAAGGGTTTCGCGCTGCCCAACACGCGCTACGAAACCCTGCGCCCAATTGTAGAAGTTCGGTCGAAATGACAGAAACCTCACCCAGCCAAAAGAGCCAGATGTTTCCTTTTCTTGGTACCTCCGCCGTTCGCCACGGAGACCCGCAGGTTACGAACTCCTATAAGGGAGTCGAGCCCACGAGCCACTGCCGAAGATCCCTATGGGAGATTTATTTACGGAGGTTTTTCAAGATCTACTACCATTATCCGGCAAAGACATTTTTAAGAAACAACCGATGGGAGAGAAGGCTGCTCTTAGCGACCCTCTAAGGGATGGGGAAATTTCTCTCATGGCGCAAAGAAACGCCCCGCTCGGGGTTTTCTCCGGCTCCCGCACCTCACGTCAGGGCCCCTCGCGGCTCGCGTTCGGAAATCCGTGAGTCGAACTAAGTGCCGTTAGCGTCCCCAGGATTTCACGGAAAGCTCCTCCTATACCGGATAGACCCCGCCTCATTAGGGGGTCGGAAGGCCCGGAGTCCCTCCGGGCCCACCCGCCGCCCCCATCGGGAACGGGGGCGACAGGAGACCGGCAAAAGTCCGACCCCGCACTAACTTACCTTACGGCTGCCAGGGTACCTGAACACGAATGCTCTTGACCCCGTGCAAGAGCGACTACTACCATGTTAGTTCGCCAAAACACAACTTCAGTCGGGGGCTACGAACATGAACAGACCGACGAAGCTGACTCATGGCTCGCGGATC